>OY728120.1:1248376386-1249576386 GCA_963277665.1 Viscum album
TATTCATTTCAGATCATTGGAAAAAAATTCCCTTATTTTCTTGTTGACTAAATACCATTGATTTAAAAAATTTCATCTCCTATAAGTGTAAACATATACATTAATTTATAAAATATAAAGTTCAAAACAGAACAAATTTGCTGCTTTAATTTAGAGATTTGGTAGTGTCTGTGGATCATGGTCAGTGCATCCTATAATGGAGATGAAATTGGATTCGATAGAGTAGATGATGGAATGGTTTCTACAATAATTAGAACTCATGGAAATGAAGATAGATGAAGCACTACAGCCATCCGAGTAGTATCGAGTGTAGGAAAAATGCTTGAAGGGGATATCAAATAGAATAATCGAAGAATTATTATCAAGTAAACACTGCGACAAATAGAAGAATCGAAGCACCCATCATTAACACACCTGTGTGAGGAGGGCGCGGCGAGGAGGGCGCGACGAGGAGGGCGCGGCACGGAGGAGGCGTCGGCGAGGAGGCGTCGGGGAGCAGGGCATGGAGAGGAGGCGTCGGCGAGGAGGGCGCGGCGAGAAGGGCGTGGCGAGGAGGAGGCCACAGCGAGGAGGGCTCGGCGAGGAGGGCGCGGCGCGGAGGAGGCGTCGGCGAGGAGGCGTCGGGGAGGAGGGCGTGGCGAGGAGGCGTCGGCGAGGAGGGTGTGGCGAGGAGGAGGGCGTGGCGAGGAGGGCGCGACGAGGAGGGCGCGGTGTGGAGGAGGCGTCGGCGAGGAGGCTTCAGGGAGGAGGAGGGCGCGGCGAGGAGGAGGAATCGCGAGGGGGGGGGGGAAGTAGCCCGATATGTTTGGGAAAAAAACAGGGCTGCTGCATATAGCCACAGATGAAGATATTAATGTGGCAGTATATAAGATATAGCCACGGACCTATAGAACCGTGGATATAGGTCTGTGGCTATAGGTCAGATTTGTAGTAGTGATCCCTAGAAATACCTTAGAAATATCTCTAGGGATTTCACTAATGTTTTCGCATCCTAGTTTCCAAAGGTTAACTAATCCTTCGATCTGTTACCAACTGTAGAGACCCAAAGATTGACATACATGGACATTACCTTACTTTTACGGAATACATAATACATGGAAAAAAAATATTCCTAAATATAGTATTAGTTTCGTGTCATTGGAAACTCGGAACATAATCTTCTAATCATGGTGAAAGATCTTAAACATCTCCCACAAAGATATTACCCTTCGGTTTTCTTACCTAAAACCTTTCTTTATTTCCTGGGGAAAAGAAAACATAAAAAGTGTGAGCTCAAATTCTCTTTAAGGGTAAACATGGAGAACTTAAAAACAATCCATAAACATTTGAACGTAAAAACAAGATCATAAAACATCAAAATCATGAGAAATAACATAAATCTTGGAAGTACGTAAGGCATATATCATAAATGAACATTAATCATGATAAAATAAAACATGTAACTATAGAAAACCATTAAGAACCTGATATTATTTCCATAGTATCCAAGGAATTGCTTCTAAGACCATCATAGTGGAGAAATTCCATTACTGAACTGGGTTTACATGTCATTCCAGCCCTGTATTACTGAACAAGATTTTAATTTTCGTTCTATCCATGTCTATATCATGAGATATAAATCTTTACCCAATGCATTTTAGGGAGATATATGTCCCACCCATCTCATAATGAAATCATTCTTACATGTTCCCCAACATAAACATAAATCATTCATCATAACCCAAAGAATAAAATGGGTTTCATAAACATCATCCCATCATAACATAATCCATATTAAACAAATGCATATCATTTCATCATATGAAAAGTGAAACCATGTAAATCATTGAGAAATTATACTTTAAACATACACATAAGAAATAAAGTCATCTTAGATGGAAAATGGTTTTGATATAACACTTTAAATGAATTCATGAGGAAAATATCCTTTTTTCTTCAAAATCATTTTCTTTTCACAAAATGCCATGAAATTTAAAAGAAAAGGATTGTTTTGAAAATATTCCTGCAATATTTTAGAGTAAGATTAATGAAAACAAGGCATTATGAAACTGTAAAAATCCGTTCATACCGTATAAGATAAAAAAAACATTCTCCTCGTACTTTTAACAGAAAAGTCAAAAAGTACCACATATGGTAAAAAAAAGAAAGATTCCTTCAATAACACAATGTAAAAGTAAAATAAGGGAAAATATGACATTAAAAATATATAGAAGTATATTAAACACTTTATTAAAAACATTTTTATGAACATGGATGAAAAATATAACCCCAGTAAATACTTATGTAAAAGCAATCTCGGATAAAAATGAGATTGAAAAATTATCCCTTACCTTATGTCCAATTTCTTCCGTATGTGTCCAAGACTCCTGTATAGTGGGTTTAATGAAATTATTAACTTGTAACAGAACCATAATAATATTTATGATATCATATATGATTCCCTTATGACTTTATATTACCTATTCATTTGTTAATTCTATGTAAAAGCAGCGTTTTGGGTAAAAGCGTTTCATTTATCGTCCGTGTTTTGACTTGTAATTTTTCATATGATTACTTAGTTCATGATTAAATACTTCCAGATTGTAAAACATTATGTATATATAATATATATTCATAATATACATATAAATAATAGATCGATAAATGGAAATCAATACACCATTCATGGAGACGGTAGGTCGTACGTATGCATCAACGATGTTTTCGTTTCCTTATTAAATTGAATAGAAGTAATTAAATAAAATATACATGAATCTATTATCATTAATATTTCATATATTTCATGATTATTTATTATATATAATTAATAATCATTCATGAATGGTTATCTTGGAGAATGAATCTCATCGCGTCGTGGAGACTGTAATCCGTACGTACGCATGAGCGATGATATCGTTCCCATAATTATTGAATGGAATTAGAGTGGATGATATAATATCTCTGAATTAGTATCATGTTATAATAACCAAATATTTTTATTCCTTACACCATTATAACCATACAAGTAAAGTGGTGGTGGAAAAATAGATTACACTACGGCGTGGAGACGGTTTTCCGTACGTATGCACGCGCGGTGATTTCATTTTCCGTATGATGGATAAAAGATGAAATAGGGTTGGTTTATATTTATAATAACATATCAGTATATGAGTGATACTGATGTTATTACTTTATTATGAGACAAAAAAATAAGAGTATGTAAAAGAAGAAATGAATTTGAAAGAATCGGTAAAGGATATTACCTCTTCTTCGACGCGCCTCTTCTAAACCTCATCTTAGAGAACTAAAGTTGGTATTTGAAGAATAGAAGGACCTCTAATATTCTAATAGGAAAGTGTATAAGAGAAATTATCAGGGGTTGTCCGAGCTTGGAGGCACAAAGTTTTGTGAAGAGGAGAGGGAGGAGGTTCCCTTTTATAAAGGAAGAGAGGAGCACTTTTGGAAACCTCTAAAATATTAATTTATAATAAACTTAAACCCCACTTAAAAACCTCAAAAAATGACTCAAATCCGAATATGAGATGATATAGGGTTGTAATCTCATTATAAAATAAAATTTAGACATGATGGGAATTTATTTTAAACCTTTCCAACTTGATTTATCCTTATTTAATATATTTAATTTATTTGTGGTGATAATATTATAAATTTTAGATTGTTATAAATAATTACTTATGTGTTGTGATTTGACCATAATTGGATAATTGATGTCATTTTAGACCATATAAATTCAAATGTTTAATTTTTAAATATTTTGGTGATTTTTAAAAATTTAATAATATGTTATTTTTATAAAAAAAACAATAGTGTCAATTTTGATACTATTCATTTATAGGAATTTAAATAAAATAAACACAGAGGATATATTCGAAAAAAATATATTTAATAGATTCATAACATGTCATATTCATCTAAAAAATCCATGTATCCCATTAAATTGTTAAGATAACATTTATTTTAATATTTTTAAAACAATTTATATGATATTTCCCTTAATAAAATAATTATTACAACATTTTTGTATAATTATTTAATATACTTATTTTTGCATAAAAATTAAAAATAATATACTCTCATGCAGATAAGTCTAATATATTTCATAATAATACTTCTACTAGAATTTATCATCTGAAAATCAAGACATTTATATTGTTATATTTATTAAATCGTGAAGTTGACAACTTTGACATCATTTAAAATCAAATAATATAATTGTCATAATATATTTTATAAGGCTCAAAATGGTAAAATATTCGACCATTGCATGATTATGGTTTACCTTTACATTACCAATATGTTTTGGTCAGTTCTTTGTTCCTTTTATGGTCACTATTAGTTTAATAAAAACAGTATGATTGATTTTTCACTAAATAAACAATTTCTGCATCAATATTTTGTCACCATTAATGATAATTATTCAATCCCTAAAATTTATAAATAAATTATCATGATGTAGATAATTTTATTATCTTTCTGGGGACTATTTATATTCTAGGTTTTATGAAGTTTATCACTAAATTAAAATTATTACACTTATATGATATAAGAGAGTGACATGTTGTCACTTTCTTTTGTTTTAATAATAATTACATCATTTTTATTGTCAAAAGTCCATAAAATGAATCTATTTATACCATTATGTGATACGATCAAACTATTATTCATCCAAGAAAATTTTGGCAAGTGTTAGGGTAATTTTATAATCTTATTTTTACCCTTAATTACCCGATTTACCTTTAACTATAGTAAATAAAATTTATCGTAGTTACTATTCATAATGTATAAAAATAAAAAGTATCCTATTAACATAATTTGGACCAACTGATTTCAAATATAGAATTCAATTATTAAAACTCAAAACACATATGTTTCATTAATAAATTTTAAATTAATCCCATTGTTAAGAAAATAGGTTTGAAAAGGTAAAACATTGCAAAAGATTGAAATGATTTTACCTATGAATTCAGTATAAAATTAATGCTAATGAATTAAATTATATTAAATGGTAAAAATATATTCTATTTATACTTTAAAAACATGCAATATTATAATGTAACCATATAACTTTTCTCGATGAAAAAAGTTTGTTTTAATTAAAAGTTACCGTATTTTTACTGTTCATCAAAATATGAAGGTTATCAGAAAAGTATCAAAAATTTATCCAACGTAAAGTTTTATATACTGATTCAAAAGAAAAAGTTTATTTTGTAAAATTGAACTTATAAACTTGTAAAAATTATATTTAAAATGGGTTCACCATCAAAAGAAGGTAAAACTACATTTTTTGAAAAATACTTTCTTTATCGAAAAATTGATTTTGTTTTCATATCTCATTCTAGAAAATGTGTAAGATGAATTATAATGTTATAAATTTAAAAATTCATTTAATTATATTCATAACGTCTAGTTCAAAATATTATAATAATATATCATTATTTAGTAAAACACAGTATTGTGTGCAACACACGCTATCGAGGAAGGTCGCTCTTACATGCAACACAAGCCAAGAATAGTGTTTTCATATACTACTAGCTAATACAGTTTTGTGTATAGCACAAGCTAATCTTGGTGTAGTTTACAACACAAGACATCAAAGAAATTAAAAATAATATTTCTCATAAAATCCCTGGGTGTTACAATATCATGTATCGTCAATCATGTTTATGTTTCCTACTCCTTTTATGCCTCATTGAGATGCCTATTGTCTTACATAATTTATCTTCTAAATGTGGTTACATTTTTATTCCCTTACTAGGATATATAACTCAACCATTTATTATATATGTCCACAAGTTATTCTATGTAGTGGTAAGTATGAAGGAATGTTATGATCATGTTAAAGATGTTTTTAATAAAGATAATGTATTCTCGATTTTATGTTTGTATGTAATGTGCATAATTCCCAACGACAATATAATTCATGACCTTCTAGTTTTTATTATATGTAATTTTATATAATAAACCAAATATTAGTGTGAAATAATCAGTGGGTTCAATATACTTCTCCACTTCATTTTATTCTAAATATCAAAACATCATCTATGAGGTGTAAATTTATCACCTTCGAGGAAGACAAGTTTTAATTTTCCATTAACCCCTTAAAGGCTTCTCAAAAACCATTATAATGGATGAAACATATTGTAAAATTTGTAAAATTTATGTTATAATCTTTTTTATATTCTCGAACTATCGTATTACTGTTATACTAAATAATGAAACAAAACTAGTTCATGATGATTGAATAACCAGAAAATTAATCTAAATGATTTTCATTAATGAATTATCTAATCAATATCCCTCAAATATAGAAAACAATAATACCATTAAATGTTTTTATGTTCATTAATAACATATAATTTCAATTCTGGATAATTATTCTCATTTTAAATGATCTCTCATACTTATATACAAGAAAACCATTCATAAAAACCATGAAAAGGAGCACTCCGAAACAATTAAATTGAACTCCATAACTCATCAAAATGGAAATTAAAAAACATAATAAAATTATAATGAATCAAATAAATGTAAAATAGGTTATCTATTTAGTAGTTAATAAATATAATATTATTATCTAGGATATTAAAGTGATGATAACATTCTTATATATGGTAATGAGATTCTCAAACCCAATTTGATTTCCTTGGGTTATTCCTCTATCATGCCAAATTTTATTTTGGGTGTTATTTTAATATTCATAAATCAGACATTATTTTTTCTTAACGTTTCATTTCATAGATATAAATTTTTCTAATCCAATTTTGTGAAAAATTAAAATATATTTCCCAAAAAATATTCTTTCTAAAAAAGACATCTTTTACTTCCTTTGATATTATTTCTCCTTTACTCAAGGATGAAGATTCTCATACCAAGTATGTAATTCATTTTTATTTTTGGAACCCCTATGTTTATTAGTAAAATTATTCTTTAAGAAATTATTGTGAACCCAATTTCTTTCCATGGGTTATTTTATGGGAAATATTTTTATACATTATATGTGGCATGCATGACTACGTAAATGTTATGATGTGATAGGTGCGCCCAGAATTATATAGGCCTTCAATGCATTGGGTAATGTGATGTATATAATGTGATAATCTGAAATATTCATGAACAAGATTCTATATTTGTTCATAATGATTTTTATGTCATCATTATGTACAAATGTAATGCATGAACATGATGGTAACACTGTTCACAGGTGTGTGTGGTAATTGACCACTAAGACATGATGTTTCATTTTTTTACATTTTCATATTCCATGCACTTATCTAATGCTTCCTATAATGATTATGATGATGATACCAGAGTTATGTTATTATTATGATGATTATTCTAACCCATATAGTATTGATTCATGTTTTTATCTATCCTCTTACTCAAAAAATTAAACAACAGATAAACCAAAAAATGGACTATCACTTATCAAGAATCTTGAAGTGCTGATAAGAAAAAGATAAAACAATAGGGATAAAGGATATTAAGTTATTTCACTAAAATTGAGTTATATAAATGGATAATAATTAATTAACCAAGGATTTATTGAAAGGGGAACTCCCCCAAAAACAATCCTCAATGTCATAAAAATGAGCCCTAGCCTTAGATCAGGTAAGGCTGCCTTGGGACCTCACACGAATGACACTAGATCTTGAGGAACCCAACCAAATTAATATAATATAGCACTCATCACAATCAATCTAAACACCCAATCAAGTCCTCTCATTTGAATACCCTAAAAATTACACCTCACTATAACCCCAAATAAATATATTCAAATCAATAAGCCAAATAAGTATCCCAAAATATTTATAATCCACATATAATAGTTGTAGAGGAACTAAATGAAACTCAATGAAACATGAACTATCTAAAAACATCGTTGCTAAAGAACACATAAAAATTTAAAACACCCTACAACACATGCGATTCATATAGGATGGAAATTTAAATAAAAACATGATCCCAAATTAATTACATACTCATCCTGATAAAACAAATGCAAAACCCTCTTCACAAAAAACTATAACACATGGAATTAAAACTAATACTTTTTTTAGGGAATTGTTTTTTTCATAAAATAATATTTTCAAAACACAAATGATTTTATAACCAAAAAAATTAAATTTTTATTTCTTCTAAATCATTTCTAATTCAACTATTTAATTCTAAAATCTTAGAGAATCATTCAAAATTCACATTAAAATCATCACCCACACTATATAAAAATCATTATTCATATCTTAAAATAACAAATCCATTCTAATATTATTAAAACATACCCTTTAACCACATAAAATACTATACATTCAATTTACCCTTTTCATTTTAGAAAATAACCTCTTTAAATTTCCACTTCTAATTGATTTATTAGTATGCATATTTCATGATAAAACCCATTTTTATTTTATTTTTTAAAACTTTTCAATCATCATTTATTTCAATTCCAAATTATATTAAGATAAAACTAAATCATATCAAAAATATACTTAAGAAAAATAAAAATCTAAAATAATTCAACAATAAAATCTATAAAGAGGTTAGTCTTAGTGCCTGGGTAGGCAAACCGGTTTGAAGAACTATGTGCCAATTGTCACGACCCATCTGCTAGGGCCCATTCCATGACTACCCCAAGCCCGTCTCCCAATGTCCAAGGGCTGGTGACTAATTTCGAAGGCATCAATATTCACGTGGGAGACATTTTTCAGAGTACCTATACAGACACACCTGCCCAACCATGTCCCAAAACACTGAAAGGGGAAAAACAAGTATATTAAAACCAGACTGTGTACAACTTACAGATGAAAGTAAATGGGAAAAAATACAAACCCATAAAAAAGTAATTAAAACAATGAAATTAGGAAAGGATATATGATGGCCATCCACGGAAAACCCCACCTGATCGTAAGAGTAGTGAGGTTATTGGAAGACGAAGTAGAATGTCTTGTCTGCCTGGTCCAAATGGGACCCACATGGTCCTAGGACACAAATTCCACCATCGAAGCATCAATTGGTCTAATCTCTCTATGCTATACTGGGTCCCATTCCACCAGTGTCTCTATCAAGGCTTCGATCGTCTTCACGAGACATGACACACATGGTTGGGGCCCATGCATGGGTGAGTAACACGAAACTCAATAGGTACCCCAAATCAAAAAATGAAAGACCACAGAGAAATCATCAAACAATAGCACGAAACAAAAGCACATAGCACAAGGAAGCTCACACCTGGTATGTTCGACGGTAGTGATAGTAGCTTCATCAGTCACATCATCAAACTCCTCGACTGCTGGAGTAAACCTCCTCTATCGAGTTAAGTGGGCCTACCGAGTCACACAGAAGCTAGTTCCCACTATCCTTGGACTACTATGGTACTCATCCATGATGAGTACCATGGGTATTCTAGGTCACACAAAGCCGCTCTCCATCGTGGGTCTGCCAGGTCACAAAGAGACACTTCCCACCTTGGATGAACTAAGGTACTCCTCCTGTCGAGTGTTGTTGGTATGCTAGGTCACACAAAGCCTCTCCCCACTATGGGACTTTTGGGTCACACAGATCCACTTCCCACTGGTCCATCGTCAAGAAATTATCAGGTCTCAACCAACTACAGGGTTTAGTACGTAGCGCACTAGGGAGAACTGCTCCTCAAGCAATTTTTCAAATCTTGACTTCCATTAAAGTCACCAAAAAGGTTGTAAAATGATATGCCTCATAAAGAGGGTACCAACTCTACAAATGGACCTTCAATTGGATGTGCAGTTTCAAAGATACATGCATTTTAGTAAACAGGGGATGGGTTGCGATGGGACCCAGTCTAAATCGGTCGGACCGACCTGACCAACCTAGCTCAGGGGTCCCACATACCCAGATTTAATTAGGACTCAAAATGACCTGGTTTGGGTTTGGTTCGATCTGGTCCAGCCTAGCCAATGGGCTAGGCCTAGTAAGCCTCCCTGGACTCGACCCAGTTTGTCCAAGGGTCCAGCCCGCCGGGTCGCCGAGTGACCCGTTGTAGTTCGGCCTAGCCTGAAGGGCTCGGTTCCGGCCTTCCAGCAAGGTTCCAACCCAATGGGTGTGGGTCCATCCCAATGGGCATGGCCTGTTGGATGTGGTTCCGTCCCACCAGCCTTAGCCTGGTCCACCAGATGTGCGAACTGACGGTGCACCGCTCTGCCCGAATGCAGTAGTAGGGAATTGTCTGGATCTAGCTAGCACCATAGATGTGGGGCCCCTCCATCCATGGCTGATAGACCGCATCTCTCACTGCCCAGGTGGCCCAGACCTGGGTTACGCTCTCCACAAGACGCTTTCCTAGCACTGTGACTCCCACTGCCGCGGTTGGTTGGCTCCAGCACACCGATAGGCGCGCCTCCATCCTCCAGTGTGGCCGATGAGGTTCGGATTCCTTCACTACTATCACAGTGCGGGTTGGTGTTTCCCCCTTCACACTTCTAGAAACTTCCAGCCACCGCACTGGTGGTTTCACACTAGTAGTTCATTCCACGGGCCACCTGAGTTGCTCTGGTGGTCCGTTTTCCAAACCTTCTATGCCTACGGAACTCTCAGGTCGCTGTTATCCCAAATAAAGCCCTGAAATTGAAATTATGTCACTTTGAGAATGCGACCACCAATAACGCATGAGAGGTGGAGCTCGAGCCTTGTTCGTGTCATCTCGGGCCCTCTGTGTTAGAGGTTTAAATCAAGGTGGAGGTTTAGGGATTGAAGTTCAACCATTTCAAGAAGGGTTCGAATCCCGAATAAAAAATCCCCAAGAAAAGTCACCCTCACACATAAACGTATGAATTGCAGATAAACCTACTTTTGGTTTGAGCTATGATCATAATTTCTAGGAAAATATGTGCGGGGAAGAAAATTTAAATAGAAATAAAACACGTACTTCTTTGATGTTCGATGCTGAAAGGATCATCCTCAAGAGTTCAAGGCGTCGATGTCGTCACTTCCAGCTCTATTCTTTGTGGTTCGTCAAAGTTGGCGAAGTCTCGTAGATGTTCATTGTCGTTTTTATTTTGAGATTAATTTCATTGTATATTCTTCCAAGAGTTTCCAAGGTTTAATTCCTCCATCTCCAAAATGCAAAAAAATTAAATGAAACATGTCGTAACATTTTAGTTACGCTGCGACATCGCGTTGTTATGCTGTTTAATTTATGAAACAGTGTCTCTCTTACGCTCCCTTCATTTCATCATTATTCTTTGTGATATGGGCCATAATGTGCATCATTAATATGACGATTTTCCACTTCTTCGCTGCACCACATCTTCGTCATCCACCGCTCAACAGATGAGAAAGAATATAAAATATATTTTTTTTAAGTTATTTTATTATTTTTCATGAAATGAAAAAAAATAAACTTTTCTATTGGGCCCTTTCCATCCAATTTTATTCCCATTCTAGGCGAATCTCATAGTTCTAAATGCAACGGTGTATTCAAATTTTCAATTGGAGCACCAAACAGTTCAAAAGTTAGAAAAACCTGCTTGTGTGTTTTCTGAATGTACCTTAAAAAAAGATCTGAATTCCATTCCGAGCTCTCTAGAAATTAGAATCACATTCAATCATAGCTGGTGGTATCAAAATAATTTCATATAAATAAAAACATTACATAGAATTTTATATATATTACATTCTACCAACCTTGGGGATTTACGTTCGTGAAATCCAAAACAAAAACTAATCAAACAGATGGGGGTACTGAGCATTAACCTGAGCCTCCCACTCCCATGTGCTCTTTGGAGATTCCTATACTTCCACTTAACTCACATGAGATGAATCGACCACAAAAATAGGACCTAATCCAGTCGATCATCTTTCCCCACCGGGAACTCCGAAAATGTTTCCCCACCATCAATGTCCAACTCGCCCCAGTCGATGTTGTGCAATGGGTCATGCACATACCTCCTCAGCAGTGACACGTGGAAAAAATCATGCACCTGGTGCATCTATGGGGGAAGGTCTAGGAGGAACGCCACCTCACAAACTTTTCTCATGATCTAAAAGTGTCTGTTGAACCTTAGAGATAGCTTTCTTCCCTGAACAAATTTCTGTAACCCTCGTCGGTGTGAGACCGGAAAGAAAAAATTGCCTCCCTTCTCAAACTCTAAGTGTCTCTGTCTCCTATCAGCATAATAATTATACCTTCTCTGTGTAGTCATCATCCTCTCTTGGATGATATGCACCTTCTTAGTGGTAGCCCGTATCAACTCCAGACACATGAGTGTCGACTCCCCAGGGTCTGTCAAGCATAAGGGTGATCTGCAATGCTGTCCGCACAAGGCCTCAAACTGTGCCATGCCAATGGTGGAGTGGTAGCTTTTGTTTTACTCAAACTCCACTACTGGCGTGTGGTCCCCCCAACTACGACCAAAGTAATGTACACAAGCACAAAGCATGTATTCTAGGGTCTGTATGGTTTTCTCTCTCTGACTATTCATCTGGGGATGAAAAGTTGTTCTCAAATGCATCTACATCTCGAACGCCTCCGGTAATACCTTCCACAACTGGGATGTAAAGGGGAAATTAAGATATGAGAATATCATTGAAGGAATCCCTTGAATCCACACTATATCTTGGATGTAGAGGCATCCCTATCCCTCTACCATTCCCTGCTCCTGGATGGGTAGCAAGCGATATGGCTTGGTGAGTCGGTCAACGATCACCCAAATAGAATCATGGCCTCTAGAATTACATTGTAACTCCATCAAGAAGTCCATCGATATACCATCCCACTTCCACTCTGGTACCTCAAGTGTCTGGGCGAAGCCTACTGGAACTTGATGCTCGACCTTCACTTTCTAACAAGTGAGGCATCATGAAATGAACATGACCAGCACTTTCTTTATCCCCAGCCACTAGTACTGACGTCGGAGGTCCTGGTACATTTTCACCACTTGAGGATGTACCGCCAAATGGGATGTATGGACCTCCCTCAACACCTCCCCCTGTAATGTCACTAGTACTATAGTGCACCCTCTAAAAAGGATGGCATGCCCCCCGCCTATATAAAATCCATCAGGAGGCCATCCTGAGTATATTTGAGAACATTGGTCCATGCATCCAACATCCACTCTTTGTGTCTCCCTGAATCACTATAAGAGTGGGGGAGTAATAATAATCAACTTTTGGAAAGTGGATCCACCTTAATCTATCAAGGATTTATGCATTGTAGCTAACTGCTTTGTTGCCTCCCTCACCAGCTGCAAACAGGTCCTCCTGCTGGGCGTGTCTTCCACAATGTTCTTCTTCCAAATAGTATAGACAATCTCAAATTCATAGTCGTAGAGGAACTCAAGCCATCACCACTGTCTCAGGTTCAGGACTTTCTCGGAGAAAATATACCTAAGACTCTTGTGGTCAGAGTAATCTGTAAACTGCTCACCCATCAAGTAGTTCTGCCAACTCTTCAAGGAAAAGAACACTACTTCTAACACTAGGTCACAGGTCACGTAGTTATTCTCATACTAACTCAACTGGTATGAGACATAGGGAATCACTGCTTACTTCGGCATCATAACACAACCCATTATGGTCTCTAATGTGTCGCAGTAAACTATATACCCAATGTCATCCTCTACTAGTCTCAAGATGGTGGCACTAGTCAGTATCCACATAAGCTCTAGGAAACAATTCTGACATTTCTTCATCCATGTGAAGGTCATTCCCTTTCATGTCAATGCCGATAAGGGTGATGCTACTTTGGAGAACTCAATCATGATCCTCTGATTGTAACTAGCCATCCCCAAGAAGATCTGCACCATAGTCACACTTCTGGGTGGCTCCCAAGAAAGCACAACTTTTATCTTCTCCGAATCCACTATAACTCCATCCTCTAAGATGACGTGTCCAAGAAAGTGGACCACCCAAATCCAAAACTAGCACTTCAAGAGCTTATCATAAAGCTGGTGCTCTTGGAGTTTATCCAAGACTATCCATAGTGTGTAGTGTGGTACTCCTATGATGCTAAGTACACCAAGATGTTATCAGTAAAGACCGTGATGAACATGTCAAGTTAAGGCTGAAAGATCCTATTCGTGAGGCCCCTAAAAACTACTGGGTTGTTGGTTATGCCGAAAGACATTACCTGGAAATCATAGTGGTTTTACCGGAACCAGAAGGATGTCATTAGCACGTCCTCATACCATACCCGAATTTGTTGATAGAATGATCTCATATCTATCTTTGAGAACCATGTCACTCCCTTCAACTAGTCAACGATGTCATAAATTATAGTTAGTGGATACTTTTTATTCACGGTCACTTGGTTCAGGAACCAGAATTCCACGCACAACCTCAAAATATCGTATGACTTCTTGGTAAAAATCACTGGGGATGGACATGGTGAAACACTGAGCCTTACAAACCCCTTATCCTCCATGTCCTCTAGATGTACAGTCATCTCGCGAAGCTCTAGGAGAGCCATATTGTATTCCAGTGTGGATATCAGTGTCGTCTTAGGGTACAGGTCGATGAAAAAGTCTACATCTTAGCAAGGAGGCAGTCCAAGAAAATCATCGGGAAAAACATCCTCATATTCATCTGCCACTATAGGTAATCTTGGACTCCTCTCATCCACTACACCATGAGTGGAGCTATCCAACTAGTGAGGGATTGTCTATAACCACCTCTGAGATAGTTTTTCCAACACTATAATGGTTTCGTACTTGGTGGTGAAGTAAAACCTAGTCCCATATCTGCAGATACACCACATAGTATGCCAAAAATAGTCGATCTGAGAATTGATTGTAGACAACCAGTCTATAACCAAGATGGAATTGTAAGGCCTTGAATCCTCTACTAGGATATCCCATCTGGAGATCTTGCCTCCTAGAGTGAGCTCACACTACCTGCACCAGTGTGTAATCATTTAGTCATCTCACGTATGAGTCTCTAGCTGTAAGGATCGAACCAACAACTCCACTGGAATCTCCATGATCTGAACGAGATTAATGGAAAGGAAGGAGTGACTAGAACCTAGGTCTATAAGTATTACAACTATGGTGTGGAAGACACAAATCATACCTCTGATCATCTCTGGAGCGCCGTGGAAATAAGAATCTACTGCCTAAAGCTGAGCTCACCCCTGTTCACCTACTCCATGAATTCAGGGTTTACCACCTGTGGGTGGTGGTCATAACACCTCAAACCTGCTCCCACTTCCTGCCACTTGGCCAGCTACCCTGCCACATCTGTCGTGCTACAGACCTCCTCACTCGAACTGTTACCCCTGACTCGGTGGCCCCTCAACCGTTTATTAGTCATCTATTCAGTGGGTCATGCAGTCACGTTCCATGTTCCCATGCTCGCCACATGTGAAGCGCTGCATGGCTCCCTACTGGCTCCCCCTAGATAGGGAGCCTTCCACTACCGAAAATGAGTGTTGGGTCGGCCTATAAAAGATCTATCCTTCATGGGCCCATGTGTCTTCTGTCTTCTACCTACTGAAGACTCTGCAGCTTGGGGTCTACTGGGGTCTCTAACTGTTAGTGGATACTCCTCTATGAAGATCTCTGATTGAAATGATCACTATAGCTCCCCAGTCTATGTAGGGATGCTGAGAGACAATATCAATGCCCTGATCTCCCACCTGAGTCCCTACTGAAAGGATTGAGCTCTGAAGAAAGAGTCTCACACCATGTCTATGGAGTAGCGAGATAACTCAGTGAACCTCACTGAGTACTAAAATAACATCATGCATCCCTACTGAAGGTGAAGCAGATCCTAAATGCACAGAGACCATACGGTCTTGGGGGAAAACTCCTCCTAGAAAATCCACTCAAAGTCTGACCAGGTGAGGGTCTCCTAATCATGTATCTGGGTGGTCAAACTCCACCATCTCCCTATTGATCCCTAAAGAAGGCTTACTGTCAAGATCGCCATCTAGTCAGGCAGTATCCCCACTAATAGGAAGATCAATGTCACAACATCCTACCAGTCCTCAGTAACCTGAGGATCCATCACCCCCTAAACCTGGGAGGTCTCTATCTCGGAAACTCATGTAGGGAACTGAGCCTATGAACATCCTCTTCCAGAACCACGGACAGTAGATGTTGACCATTGGGTGGTTGTAGAAATGGTTAACCACCTGGTGGGGCCATCTCTAGAACTAGTCTGTGAATGGATGCCTCATCTCTAGGCAGGTTTTCCTCATGACCTCGTATCAAGATCCTGAAAGGTCGTCTTTGTGGAGGTATCCTGAGATAGGTCAAGAAGTACCACAGTTAGAAGGTTATACCTAGATAGCTGAATTTTATTTAAAATAACAGAAGGATACACTTATGCAACCAAATTTTTGGTGTATTGATCCTAAATTCAGAATTCATGGTTCTGTTGTATGGAAACGTCAACCACGGCACCAAAACTAGACTCCCTAAATCTGAAATCCACACTCGCAACACCAAACACTATTTCCCCAACACAAAACACAGACTCCTGGTCTTTATGGTAGGACTAACCTTCCTTTGATACCACTTTATCATGACCCATCCCCTGGGGCCCGTGTCGTGACTACCCCAAGCCCACCTCCCAAAGGCCAGGGGCAAGAAACTAGCGCTGAAGGTGTCCACCTGCAAGTGGGAGGAATTTAATGAGTACTTGTACACACAAACATGCCCAACCACATCCCAACACACTGAAAGGGAAAAAATATACTAAAACTAGACTGATTACAAAGTAATGCTGAAAGCAAGTGGTCCAAAATACAAACCGAACAAAAAATAATTGAAACAGGAAAGTGAAAAAGGGAGCTCTAATGACCATCCACAGAAAACACCACCTGATTGTTAGAGTAGTGAGTCTACTAGAAACTGAAGTAGTATGTCATGTCTTCCTGGTCCTACTGGGACCCACCTTGTCCTATGCCACAAAGTCCACCATCAAAGAGTCGATTAGTCTTGTCTCACTGGGCTTCACTAGGTCCCAATCTACCAAGTTCTCTATGTAGGACCCCGGAACACCCTGAGAGGGGAGGGGTGAATTAGGGTGTCAACTTTTTCTTTTTAAAGTTGTGGATATTGTTTCCACATTGGTAAGAACTTGATAAACATGTCAAACAAATTAAATTAGGAAGTTGACACTATACATTTACTTGGTTCTCCACAAAGGGCTACGTTCAACGAACATATGCCAACAGGTTGTAGGTCGTACTTAATTCTACTAAACTTCACTACTTGGGGATTAAAAAGTTTGGTTACAGTCACTATGTCCTAGGATCACTACCTTTACAAAAGTTCAGGGATAGCCCACCATGTCCCTAGGGTCACTCCCATTGACTCCCCCTGGCTTAGTGCCTTTGTTGTAGTCTCAGTCAGTTTATAGATGTGAAGGTATCTTTAATAGATTTTCATTGAAGTCTTTTCCTCTACATAGCATGAGACACTTCTTTCATCAAAGTCCAGAATTGATGCACTTGAACGCACAGAACCACTGAACCAGATAATCAGAATTTGCAAACAGGTAGCACTGAAGATTTCACGTAGCACCTACCCTTTGCACGCAAGTTATCACTTTTTCTCACAATACATTTTTCACACAGAAAATTATTTCACGCAACTTCATTTCTTTTTACTGCAACCTCCAAATTTTTCGCGCAGCTAGGTCTTTTTTGTACACCTCGGAATTATTCACGCAACAGCCATTACACAAACCTTTTACGCACATCAACACTCAAATATTCTCTAAATCATCAATCATATGGAAAGGGGGGTCACCAATTTTTTATATGCATCTCATACCCCATGTGCAAAACCCCCCATGGTGCGAAAAAACTCTCATTCACCATGTAATATTTCGCTCAGGTACCATTTTTAACGCATATCTCTATGTTTTTCATGCAGCCCATACCTTTTCCATTTTTCAGTGTTCTGATTCCAAAACACCTCTTGTGGAATCAATCTCTCCACTATTTTGCGCACCACGTTGTTTTTCACACACGGAGCTGTTTTTTCCGCATGCCGCTGTTTTTCGCGCATGGTGCTGTTTTTCGTGCAGAACACTATTTTTCGTGTACACCTCCCTTATTTCTCACACCACTTCCTTTTTACAGCACCACCTTCAATACTATTGTCTTCTTGAACTATATGAACACTTTACTAGAACACATTCTGAACATCCATTGAGGATTTAAAAAAAACAAAACCATACTCCAATTCATGCATAGAACGACCATGGTTCCAATACACGATCGAAGCATCGATCATCTTCACGGGACACGACATGCATGGGAGGGGCCCGAGAAGGGTGTAGTAATATGAAAATCAATAGGGACCCAAAAAATAAATATCATGCATAAATCCTCAAATAAAAGCATGGAGAAAAATCATATATCACAAGGAATCTCGCAATAGCTGTATTCTAGGAAGTGATAGTACCTTCGTTAGTCAAATCATAGAACTCCTCGGCTACTAGAAAACTCCTCCTATATCGAGTACAGTGGGAATACTGAGTCACGCAGAAGCTACGACCCACTATCCTTGAATAGTTGTGGTGCTCATCCATGAAGAGTACCATCGATATGTTGGGTCACACGGTTCCGCTCCCCACAGTGGGTCTATCAGGTCATAGAGACCCGCTTCCCACCTTGTACGAACTGAGGTACTCCTCCTATCATGTACCGTGGATCTGTAGGGTCACGCAAAGCCACTCCCCACCATGGGCCTATCGAGTCGCACATAACCACTTCCAATTGGGCCTTTGTTGAGCAGTATTCAGGTGTCAGCCAACCACAGGGTTCCATATGTAGCACGCTTGGGAGAATCCCACCTCGATCCATTATTTGCATCTCAACATCCTTTTAAAGTCCCTACAAAGAATTCCAAAATATCCGCCTAATAAAGAGGGCACCAAATCCCCGAATGTCCCGTCAATCGGACATGTGGATTCCAAGGTACAGACGTTTTAGTAAATAGGGGACCAGTTGTGACGGGACTCGGTCTGACCTGGTCAGACTGACCGGAAAACCCTGGCCTAGGGGTCCCACACACCTTGGTCGAATTACACAAACCTAAGCTGACTTGGTTCAGGTTGGGGTTGGTCTGGTCTGGCCTGGATAATGGGTCAGGCCCAATAACCCTCGCTGGACCCGACCAAGTTTTTCCAAGGGTCCATCCCACTACGTCTTCCGGTGACCGAGTCTAGTATGTCCCAACCCAATGCGTGCGGATCCGGCCTGCCGGTGTGGGTCTGACATGCCGAAATGTTTCCAGCTCACTAGTGTGGGTCCGACCGTCTAGGCTGGGGGAACAACCCGCTAGCCTTATACTGGTCCGCCAGGTGGTCGGAAAGGTGATGCACCACCTGACTAGGACGCGGGGGCCACATAGCGTCCAACTCCATCTGCCCGCACGGATGCGGGGTGCCTCCAACCTCGGTCGATGAACCACGGCCCACAATTCCTGGTTGGCCCGGACGTGGGCCACCCCCTTTAGACGGCGCCCGTCTGGCGCTGTGACTCCCACTACCACAGCCGGTTGGTCACATCCTCCTACTGTCTTGGCGCACCTCCATCCTCTAGCATAGCTAGCGAGGGTCATCTGGCTCCACTATTGTCACAGCGTCGATTGGTCCCAACCCCTCCACGTGGACGACATGGTATGACCACCACAGTCACACCGGCGACACATCTCACGGGCCACAAGAGTTTTTTCGGTGGTCCGTTTTTTTGATCCGGCTATGCCTATGGACCTCTCGGGTCAACTCCATCCCTAATCAGGCCCCGAAATCAAATTACCACAACTTCAAGAATATGACCACCAAGAACGCATGAGAGGAGGTTCTTGTGCCTTGTTCTTGTCATCTTGGGCCCTCCACTATAATGGTTTAAATAAAGGGGGAGGTTCATGGATTGAGGTTCAACCATTTCATGCAAGGTTTAAATCCCAGATAATAAATCACCAAGAAAAGTCACTCTCCCACATAAATGCATGAATTACAGATCAACCTATTAATTGGTTGATCAATGTTTTTTTCTAGAAAACTAATTTTGAGGAAGAATATTGAAATAAAAAATTAAACCCCTAACTCTTTAACATTCAATTCCAAAAAAAAATTCCTCCAGAGTTCAAGGCATCAACGTCTTCACTTCATACTCTTTCCTTCATGGTTCATCGATGTCGGTGAATTCTCACTAACATTCTTCATAGTTCTTCATTGGAGAGTAATTCTGTTGGAGATTCATTAATGATTCACCAGGGTTTAACTCCATCTTCTCCAATGTTCCAAATAATTAAAGGAATCATGTTGCAATGTTTTAGTTATGCTGCGACGTCGCGTCATTATGATGTTTCATTTATGAAATAGAATCACGGTTATGCTACCTTTATTTCATCTTTATGCTATGTGATACAGGACATTAATGAGTCTCATTAATAGGCCTCATCACTACTTTGTCGTCGCACTGTATCATCTCCATCCGCCGCACCGCAACGTCGTCATCCGCCGCTCAACGGAAGAGAAAGAATATAAAATAACTATTTTATTTATTTTATTATATTTCTCGAGAAGTACGAAAATAAAATTCTATGTTCGGACATTTTCGACCGAAGTTAATTCCATTATAGGCGCGTCCCATCATTCTGAATTCAATGGTGTCCTCAAATTTTTGATCTGATCACCAGTTCAAAAGATAGAAAAAACTGCTCACGCGTTTGCTGAACGTACCATAAAAAAGTTCATAATTCCATTTCGATCTCTCCAGGCCGTGGTATAACGTGCCCTTCATCACTCGTGATCTCAAAATAATTTCATATAAATAGAAAAAATACATGGAATTTATGATATATTACACCATCCAATCCACAGCCACTAGGATTTTCTCAAAACCAATCACATGAGATCCACATGGTTTATTTTTACTTAGGAGATACATGTGACACTAGTTACACTAACTTTTCACACCAAAATAATAGAAATCTAGAAACTACCCCCATAAAATTCAATTAAAATTTATCAAGAAGGATAATCAATGTGGCTCAAAATTTAACCACAAATTCAAACTTCCCCTAGAAACTCAAGTTTTTCCACAAGAAATAGTGATTAGGAACCCACGTATTACCTAACTCATTATATTGGATGATCTTATCTCCCATAGACTGGAGTTCCCTAATAAATTCATTATTTTGTAGCATAATCTCTCTGAATAACATTGTCTTTGATACCAATTTTTACAAACCAACACGATCACTCTTTGAACAAGAACCTAAGATGACCAAATTTATTGATGAGGGGTGACTATGTTTCCCCATAATCCAATGATAAGAATCATTGTATTCAAATAAAATCATAAGGAATGATTCTTCCTAGTAAATATGGTTTAATATGCATCAAAACTACACTAGAATTTTTACCATTACCCTTTTTAAGTCGAACATCCATGTGAAAATAAAATATGTATAAAAGAAAAAGAGTATACAATTTAATCAATTTAAATAAAGGAAATCCTTCAAATAACCTCTAAATCGATCACAAAAAAAACCTCATGTGATCCATTCCCCAACCTCTATATATATAGTGTGCCACCAATTTGGGAAATAAAAAAAATAGGTATGGCCAATTTGTATAAATCTACAATGCTAATAAAAAATAAAAACAGAAATACCTGATCAAGATATCTTATATGACCCAAGATCCCTCTCCATATTAAAACATAAAATCATGATTTAATAGTGGAGTATAAAATTATTCCATGAAGTGTTACTCTTCAAAAATGGAACATAAAACTATAAGATCCCCTCGATAAATGGACACTTAGTGGTATAGGTATACTATGATCAAAATATCCCAGCATGATTTCACCAATTATTCAATTAATTCACTATTTTAAAAATAATCCAAAAATACTAGTTTGGAAATAAAATAATTTAAAAATATGTTTTCCTTCAAATTTCTGAGAAATAATCATGGGATTTCTCCCTAAAACTCCTTCTTTGAAACTACAAGTTTGGATAAATGTTTTTGGAAACATGTTTTTAAATAAAAATTCTTTTATTATTAAAGAATAAATAAAATGGAACTCAAAACACCTAAATAAGTCAATAAATTCATAAATATCACAAATCATAAAATGAAGTATAAACCATTAATTAAATAAATTATCAAATAGTTATAAAAACGTTCATGTATGTACTAGAAAAAAATGTTGAAGTATGAGGGATATAAATAAGGATCATTACAATGTAATGTAAATATAAAAAGATGAAAAATAATTAGTGGTTTAAAATTTTCATTAGTGGAGATACACCTTATGGTCACTAATGCTGGGGGAACCTCGAGATTATTTCCATCAATTAAAGTCATCACCTTAATTAGTGGAAATTGTATCACATCCCTATAATGTGGGAGTGCCAAATTTACTTCAATATAATAACTACTGTAATTAAATTTCAGCACATATATTTTCATCAAATAAAGTACCCATGGTTCCCATAATTTTTGAAAAAATTAATGAAACGAATACCATAATTTATTTCATCAAGAAGTATTTCAAAAATATTCTTCCCAAATATACCTCAAGCTGACATTTACAACCATAAAACAAGGTATTTCACATTGGGAATAACAATGTTTTTGAAAACCAATTCAAGAGTTACAAATGGGCCGTGGAATTAAACATGAAAAATCAATGTCATAAATCCCCATTGAAATCATATTTTAAAATAATAATTCAATCAATTAACATTAAATTACAAATATATACTTTATCATTAGACGAATATATATATATAGCGGTGTTTAAATATCTAAATACACAAATTCATTTATTCTCATGTGAATAATTTACCATATATATATCCACTAATATGTGTATAGACAATACAAAAAACATGTATTTTTGACACATCAATAAAAAGTGAATGAAATATGGATAGATCTATTAAAATAAAAAAAAATTATATATAGAAAACCCAAAAAAATGGACCACTTTAACTCATATTCCAACTCATATAATCACATAAATAATCCCAAAAATGATAAAATAATCAATTTATATATAAAAAGTATCTGAATATATTATCATTAAAAAATATAATTACCCTTTATATGGAAAATATTACATGGATAATCGATAAAAACCATTTTGAAATCAACCATATTATTTAAAAAACTTGATATATAAATATATTTAAATTCAATAATACAAGTAGCATTCCAAATATTAAGAAAAAATCATTAAAAACACACAAGAACAAATAACATGTCAGTAACATTTGAATTTATTGAATCACCTACCTTAAATATAGATAAAACAATGAGAAACCCTTAAATATGTACATATAAGGGTTTTGAGAGGATATTTCCCACCGAAAAATAAAAATCGCAAGTCTTTCAAACACCAAAAATCTCCTGGTTTTTCCAAAGTGTTAACATATACTAAGAGTGGGGATAAAATGAGAGATATGGAATTGGAATAAAGAATAGGATATAAAAAACTCTAACCTAGAAGACATCAATATAAAATCAAAAGAGGGAGGGAAACTAGAGGAGGAGAGGATGAAGTTGGTGTGAAATCCTCCATAGGCTAAATGGAATCATGTCATTATAAAAAGGGTTTAGAGAAGGTATATTTGGGGGTTTAAAATCATTAAATGTATATTTGAAATTTTAAAATTTTAAAAATTTGGCATTTCGCATGATGCTCAAATGGTTTACAAAACTATGTTCCAACCATGAACCCTTTACTAGATAAACATGTGGCACCCACACGGGGTGGACCCATGTTTGGAAAAACTATGTTTCAATCAATAAAAATGTATTTACTAAATTTCATACCCCCAACACATGGTCATTGTATGGTATGTCCATCCTTCTGGAAAAACCGTGTTCTAAGCATAAATTCTTAAAAAAAATCAAATAATGAGATACAATAGCCTCTCGGTAAAAATAAAATAAATAATATATTATAAAATAATATTATATAAAATTAAATTGAATATAATGAATGGAGTGTGACAACATGCACCAATTTGTGACCATTTTTATATTTCTATTTCATAAGCCTTCATATAGTAAACAACCATGTGATTCCCCACATTACATGGTTCTAGATTAACTGTCACAAATTCTATAATACTCTATACATTCTTAATATTCATTTTAGTTGTAATCATTTCAAATTAACTCCTATATATTTCAATATTCAAAGATGAAAAGGTTTTCACTGTCAATAGACATATATAAAACCTTTTCATTTTACAAGGATTCTCTTGTTTTTAGAGTCTTACATCATTCATAACCTAAATCAATATAAGGTATAGAATTTCACATGTCGTTTTACCTTTGGTAATAACCCAATGAATTGATTCATAGAAAACCCATGTATCCATATTTCCCTTTTATACAACATGAGAGTTTCCTATAGTATTCTACCTTCATCAATAGATTGATCATTTTTTCCAATAACCTAAAATATAGTGTGTTATATGATATGAATCATTTAGTTACTTCCTTGCGTTCTTTTAATTTTAGCTAAACCATAACCTATGGATCCCACATTGCTCATTATTGACATATCTCCCTCTTCCAAAGCCCATTTTTTTAGTATGTATCTATGCCTCATTGAGGATGGTCAACATTAGTCGTATCTATAGACAACGTCAGGCCAATTTTTCAACAATATATATATATACATATATGTATATATATATATATATATTAATTCGAAAATATACTCCACTTGAATACAGTTAAATCTCTTCCATAAACATTAATACAACCCAAAAATAGGCAAGAATAAATTATTAAAATATTAAAAATATACAACAAAATATGTACAAATTTTAGAAATCAATATCTCCCCCACATAAGCGGTTATTTTTTATTAATAATTAATCTCCATGTCATCATAATTTTAACCCATAATATAAATCATTTAGACATCATATTCCACATAAATTAATGAAAATTTCCATTACATCACTTTAAGTATTTCATCTTATTATTAGTCATCATTTGTACTTCTAATATATCATATCAAAAAAAAATTCTATAATCACTCAAGAAAAATTAATTAATTGTTTGATGAATATCAAGTATATAAATTCTATATTGAGTCATTCATTGTATTTAAATGTTTAAATAGAAATATATCATATTAATTTAGTCTTCATTCACTGTAGTTTTAATTTATCTTCAGTTAAAGGGTCTTTATGCAATGATGTAAAAACATTAATATTCAGGATAAAAAACGTTTAACCATTTTATAAAATGAAATATTTTCAATTATATTCAATGAAAAATAATCAACCTTATAAATATCAGCCATCAACTCCAATAAAGCATCAAAATTATTTAAAACAGTCATCAAAATTACCACCATTAAGTATTTTAACATTTTAAAAAAATATCTCATTCCACTTTTTTTCAAGAAGGTATGGAAAAATTACCATAAATGGAAATTTTTGAACCTTTTATCACTTCACTAAATGATAAAAATTGACATAATCCATTAAAAAAATCCCCTTAAACATCATGAAACAACTCACTATTCCATTTACAACATTTTATATCATGTTAAAATATAAAAAGTATGGTAGGATTGATAAATAAGATTTAAATGTGTATTTATATTAGGGAAATTATTTCTATTAGATTATAGAATGATTAAATTTATGGAAATTAATAATGATTAATATAGATTAACTTTGTTATCATAATGTAGAACAATGTCATTATGCATTGAAATAAATAGTTTTTTTTGTTCTAATGATGTTGAATATCTTTGTAATCTCTAAATAATAGGCTATTGGAAAAAAACATGAAAAAATGTTTGGGAATAAATATAGGTCTAGGAAACATAATATTTGACAATAAATCATGGAAATAAAAATAAAAATCTATTTATTAACATAAACATCATAAAAAAGGTGTTTATTTAATTTCATTTATGTAAATTGACCAATATTCCAAAATTATAAATCATTAAATAAAAAACCTCATTATTATCTTCACTTGTACACTAATCATCATAATTATTTTATTTCTTCAAAAATGTTAACAACAATTGATTTTACTAATTAATTATACATTAAATAAGTACTTTTTAAAATTAGTTGTTCCAAATACACAACAAAATGAAAACAAACAAAAACCCCATTTAATGGGAAAATATTAAAATGATAGATAAACATTAATAATTTACAATAATGAACATTGAAAAATAATTAACAAAATTACATAAGAAACAAAACCATAAGTAAAAAAAAATCAACCAATATAAAATGGTTTCCTCATGGTTTTCCTATGAACATATTAACCCCAATTGAAACAATGGAAATACAAAGGATAATTAAAAATATTATATACATTTTGAGAGATAATAAAATGAATAGGATAATGATTATAAGAATATATGTAAAACTATATACAAGAATAAAACAAAAATATTATATGGTCACTCATTGAAAATATATTCATTAGAAATATGCTCATTAGATATAAGATCTTGGGGTACTCATGTAGAAAATGGTATATTAATGTTTTATAATTTTTCATAACAAATTTAAAATAATAAGATTCATATTTCTAGAATAAAACTAAAAGGTAATATTTAACTAAAATATTTTACCATATAAAAAATATTTTCTATGTATTATATATTATTCAAATAGTTTTGAAATGATGATTTTATGTATTTATGAAATTTAAATAATTACTTTTTTTACAATTCATTAATAAATTTAAATAACTGGAAAATGATTATTTACATTAATCGCGTGTGGTTAAAATTAATATAAAAAATGATAATTTTATAAGAACTGTTTTTTATATATTGTTTATTTTGATATCCATAAATTAATGTTGTGACATTTAAATGTTGAATTTAAAATGATGTTTCAATATATGATAAAATAGGTTAACAGGCATTTAATTCTTAATTCATACGAAATAAAATTAAGAACAATGACTGTATAAAAGAAAATTTTTCAATAAAAATTGTATTTTTATATATTTTATATTAGAAATTAAAACATAAATTTCAAAAATTTTGATATTTAATTTGATTAAATAGATTTTAAATGTAACAACCTAGGTACTTAGAGAATATTTCATTCATTTTGGTCTTAAATATTTACGTTCATTAAAAATGTATATTTAAATAAGTGGTATTTATAAAAATTAAGGAATAAATACTAATAGAATAGTAACCTCTCTTAAGGAATTATAAATAAAAAATATGTATCTCATCAATGAAAACATGATGTATTTATATCACGGTATATGTAAATAAATGTTTAAAAATTTATAAACTAAGTGTTATTATTTATGTAAAACGCGAAGGATTATTTACAATTTTATAATTAATATAATTATTTAAAATAATATTTATTTCATAAAATAGATTCATATATTAATATTTTGTTTCATTTTAATTATAAGGTAATTTTATTTGAACTTTCTAAAATTTTAAAAGTGTCATAAAATTATTTATAATAATAAGATCTGTATTTTATTAATAAATGATGATTTTAAAAAACAGTTAAATATCTATTATTTAGAAAATTATTTTCAATTATTGGAGTCCATTTTTTAAATCATAAGATCAAATAAGGTTTAGGGGTGACTTTTTTATTTTTCTAAAATAGTTGATTTTTTTAGAATAGAAAAATACGACAATTTATGATATAATTAAATAAAATAATTATTGAGTCAGGTGTCTTATATGGATGAGATAATAACTAACTAGTTCAAAATCACATGCACTAGTTACTATATTTAGTTACATGGATAAATTTTATTGATAGTCTTGTGCAAAAATAATATTCCAATGAAAAAATTAATTAAAAACACCTCTCCTCTCCAAATAAACACCGCCTCTTGTCGCCACACATTATAATCCTTGAATAATTTCCAAATTCGACCCATATTTTCTTCCCCATCATATTCCCCTATTCTAAGACCTTATGGTATCAAAAAAAAGGTCAAAACCAAGTTTCATAAGCTACTTATCATGGAGATGATATTCAAGAGGTAAAATCCTCTATTGTTTCTCTTTTGAATTCAATATTTCTTTCTTTATTTGTACCTTATTATCAACCTCCCCTATAAAAATTGGAATGATAAATACAATATTATATATATAATATCATTTTATTCTATTAATTTAATATCTATAATCAATCCTCTTCACTTCTCCACTTATTCTAAAAAAATGAAAACATCATATGTGACGTGTCAATTCAACGCCATTGTGGATGATGAGCTTCCATTTTCCTTTAAATCCTTCATATATGGTCATAAAACAATTATTATAATTATAATAGATTTCATTATGTATATTATTACTTTTAAAATATTCTAAAACTAATTTATAGACATTCTAATTAAATAATATGAAACACTTTTGTGATGGCCGGAAAACCCACCAAAAACAAACTAAACATTTATCATTGATATTTTATCTTATGGAGCATCCTTATATTAAAAAACAATGATATATGGGATCACATAGAATTACATAATCTTATTAATACCATATATTTTCAATTATAATGTTTTCCTCTATTTCACAAGAACATCCATATTTATACTCAAGGGAACTGACCATAAAGCTGTGAAATGAATGCTCCAAGAATGATTATTTTGAAATTAATAACTCATCAGAATTTATATAAATGAACAATATATTATGGTAATAAATTTCATATATGTTGAAAATTTAATTAATTAAGTATTTAATGAATCTAATTTGATAATTCATTACATTAAGTATAAATTCAGAACACTTTCGAATATAATGTATGAGAATTTCATTTTGAAAATATTCTATTTATGTTACAAATAATTTTATTAAATAACTATTTTTTACTTATATAAAATAATTATATTTTTCTATTTCTATTAATCCATATTGATTTTATATTTCCTTTACATGTTTACGAATTATTTTTAAAATAAATTTTTTTTATCTATAAGTGTGAAGCTTTATAAAAATGAAAACTAAATTCAAAATGTAAAATTTATTTTCATAAAGATTTTTTATTTTGTTATAGATTTATGTGTTATAACCTTGTTATTGGTATTAGGAATTTTTATTATGATGGGTGGTTTTTTGATAAACCAATGGCGGGTGAGCCCTTTATTTATCTCTAATGAATTGGGTAAAGAGATACAGTAAATAGGTTAGGTTTCTCCATAGATGATATGGGAATATACTATGATGGTTATTATAACTATAACCATGATGGTTAACCCATTTTTTGTTAAGATAGCTACATTATGTGTATGTGTGATATTAAAATAAAGAAACAAGTAAGCTTATATGATTTATGTTTTATTTATATTTCTTTATAAGAAACTTATGATTTCATAACATAATTTAAAGAGTGTTTGTTTTACGTGTAAAAGTTATAACATTGTGAAATGTTTTCATTAATTGACTAATGGTTTCTTTAACAACCCAAAATTTTATTAATGAAATTTATACATTCATAAAATTATACCCTAAATACATAAATACACAATGAAAATAAAATACAATCATTATAAATGAATAATGAAAAAATAAGAAGTATTTATACAAGTTATGGAACTTATACCGATGACATAATAAATTGAAGTTAGTAATAGTAATATGAGCATTATTAATAGTAAACTGGGCATGAGAATAGTAACCTTACCCTTAAATTATAAATAAAATTACATCATCTCATAAATGAATGTGAGATATAATTAAATTATAGTATAAGTAAATAAATGTTTTAAAAATTATTAATTACGTGTTGGTATTTTTGAAAGTCATAAATACTAAATTATGATTTTATTATTAATTTAATAATTTAAAAGAAAATTTATTTTAATAATATGTGTTCATAAATTAATATATTTTTTCTTATTATTTTAGGATAACTTTTTGAGACCTTAATTAATTTGTCAAAGTGTTATATAATATGTTATAGTTTTACAATATGTATTTTTTGAGTAAATGATGATTTTAATTAAAAATTATTTTTATCATGTTTGTAAAATTATTTTCTAATATGGATTTCATTTTTTCATTTTAAATTTTAAACAATGGTTGGAGTGAGTTTTTTTTATTTTTCTGAAATACTTTATTTTTTTGGTGAAGTGTAAAATATGATAATTTATGATAAAAGATAAATACAAAAATTATTGAATCATAGATGATTTATGGCTGATGTAATCCTGAAATATCTAATTTTCCTTTATTATTTTATTATATCTAGTGGTAATTCTCAAACCATTCATATTCTTGAGCCAATATAATAAACTAATGAATAAAATAATCGGAAACCTCCCCTCCCGCCTATTATAAATACCGCACCTCACAACCTATTTTCATTACACCTCTCATGCTTTGTGTCCTATAAATATATGTCTCATGAATATTCTCTAGCCCCTATCCCTCAATATTATCCCTTTATCTCATCAAAATACTAAAATCATTTCGCTATGGATGTTCCCAAGGTGGGGAGATTTTAGAAGTAAAATCCTCTTCCTTTTTCATTTAATTTATTTTAATTTATTTTTTTCTTATTTTTTGTACACCTACTCTGTAAAAATGTTCAAAATAACTATTTTAGAATTTAGATTCTAAAATAATATCATGTTAATTGAATATCCATCAGCAAAATCATTTCTCTCTCTCTCTCTCTTTTATTCTAAAAATTAAATTATTTCTTGTGATGTGTCAATTTATAAATATCCTTGAAGATGTGTTTCCATTTGAAATTAACACCTTCAATTCAATTCCTAAAACCACTATAATGGTTTTTACATACTATAAAATATATGTTGTAACCATTTTTATGATCTTGAAGTAAAATATTTAAATATTACTAAATGATAAAAAATTAGGTTTGTTGTGATTGAAACCACCAAAATTAACCCAAACGATTATTGGTCAACTATTAATCTAATGATTTAACCTAAATCTGTTTAAAAGTGATATATATATATATAACCATTTAATTATATTTACATTCATTTATAACAAATATATTCAATTTTCAGAATTATAACCAATCTACACAAACATCCATACTCATGTTCAAGTAAACCGATCATGAAAACCATGAAAATGAACACTCCCATATGATGAAATTAAACTATAAAACTCATGAAAATTCCCATTAATTAACTTAGTAAAACTATAATATAGAAAATTAATTTACAAAGGCTTATTATTTATTAATTAAGTAATTAAATTTGATTATACAGGATATTAATGTGATGAAAGAATTGAGACATAAGGTAAGGGGAATTCTTGAACCTAGATCTATTTCTTTTGGTTTTCCATCTTTCACCACATTTTATGTATTTATATTCCCTCAATGTTAATTAAATATAATTTCTTCATAATTATATTATCTTTTCTTTTCAAAACATGTTACTAATCCGGTTTCATGAGAAATTCAATGATTTTTATCAAAAGAACCTTTTTTCTAAAAATAAATATATTACTTATCATGCTATTATTTCTTCTTCACTAAAAATTTACGATTATTATAAAAATTATGTTATTACCTCTTATTTTTGTAACCCTAATGGTTATTAATTAATTTATTCATTATTAAATGAAACTTTTTTCTTTCCATGGGTTCTCTTATGTCCAATATTGATATACGTTCTATGTGGATCCCATGATAATGTAAATTCTATGATGTGATGGGAGAACCTGAATTATATAGCTCATGTGAAGTATATGATTTTATTGGTATTCCTTGAATTATATATTACTCCAATTCATTGGGTAATGTGATGTATCTCTTGAGATAAAGTGATGTATGCAAGGTAGTTGATCACTATGCCATGATGTTTTATTTTAATGGATTTCCACATTCCAAGCCTTTATTTAATGATTACTCCCCTGATTATGATCCTATACCTATGTTATGATGATAAAAATTATTTTCACCCCATGTTATATTGATTCATGTTCTTATCTATCCTCTTACTATGATTTTAGCTCACCACTTTCTTAGATTTATATCCTCATGTGATTACACATACTAACGAGAACACAAGGGACACTAAGAACCTAGATAAGATGAACATAAATAAATGTTTGTTTTTTAATTTGTAAATGTTATGCATGATTCTAATTTTCCCAATAAACTAAACAATTGGATCCATGTTTTTTAATTTTTTTTATTTATCATTAAACTAATGTAATAGATATGTAAGAAAATCTAGGTTCACTATATTTAATATCAGATGACAGTTTAGTTAATTTCTGAATTAGGATTAGAAAACCTCAAAAAAACCCTTACTATGATACAAACCATATTTAGGAACCCAATAAGTTTTGTTTTATAAAATCATAAACATAGGGATCCTAAAATAGATTCCTTTATAATTAATTTCACAAATGAATAAATTATTTATTCATGAATTGTTGAATTATATATTGTTTTAAACTTTTCTATTCTAGAAAATGGTGCGATCAATGAGAAACTAGGAAACAAACCCCTGTGAGGGACAATGCAATGATTTCCTGAACGAAATCCCCAGTGCCTTGGGAGGTGGAGTTAAAAATTCTATGGTGATGCTTACCAAACTGTCTTGGGAAATTAACAATAACCTAAACAATGTGGGACATCCTACTTAACCTAAGAGGGATAAACTAGCTATTAGGTAATTTATGAAATAATGGCCATTGACATATAGGGTATCCTATGACCTACTAATTGTGGAACAGTGGGTCAAATAAATGGATAAGATCTTTTATGTGTTTCATTGATTTGAGACAGAGAAGGGAACTCTTTCTGTTTATCGTCTAGATGGAGAGGTCAACTAATGGTGGGTGTTGATTTAGAACACCAATCCAAAAGAGTAAATTGAAGATATAGACTAGGTAAATTTTAAGATAATGTTTCTTAACAAGTATTTACCTTTAAATCATCATATATAAATGGAGATAGAATTCATAGAGATGAAGAAAAATGAAGTTGAATCTATCACGAACTATGAAGAAAATATTTGAAGGCTTAAACGGTACGCTTCGGGTTTTGTTATCATCAATGATATAAAAATTGGTAGATTCGTTATATTTTAAAACCACACCTTTAAAAAGATCTATTAATTTGATATGTTATTAGTTTTTAAGATGTTTTTATATGTGTAATCAAATTGGATATGGAGTTTGGAGAACAGTCTCATGGATGTGGTGATAAAAAATGAATGATAGAGTTTCAAGATAGAGGATCTCATGAAAAAGGTGGGATGAAATCTTAAACACTGAAATTTTAAAAAAAAATTGGAAGAAAAAACATGGGAACTACCTCAAAGGGATGTGGAAATGGTATAAGTGTGGGAGATAATGCCACCAAGATCATGGATGTCAATGAGACATAAAGAGTCTGACTGATATAATGGAGGAAAATAGTGAACCACACATTGTTCAATGCCACAACTGTAGGGAGAAAGTGAACTATGCAGTCCTGCACATTAAACCTCGAGTCTATGAAGATAATTAGTATCATCATACACTAAAACCAAAGGAACAAGGTAAGGCTTATTTCATCACTAATTCATAATTAGGGTAAGAAAATGATTTCATAAAAGGTACAATTCCTATTCACTTGAGAATAGAAAAGGACTTATTTGATTCTGGTTCTACACATTACAGTATATCATTCATGTTTACTAGAACTATTTAATCAATTCCCCAAAAACATGTAGTAGAGATATCCATAAAAAACCTTGTGGTTCAATCATTGTAACCCAGGTGTTAGACTCTTCTCCTATTAGCATATGTGGGAATAATCTCCCATCAAATCTGGTGATACTTCCCTTGGTGGAATTCGACACTATATTATGGCTGGATTTTCTCTAATTATATAGATAACAAATCAACTATAGGTATGTAAATATATTCTCGTGTTTTGAACCATCTCATAATCCTCTACAAATGAAAATAATATCATGAATATCTTTTCGGAAATCCTTCTATGATGTGGTTGTTGATTCCCAATGAATAAGAATACCTCACTCAAATTGTTGATTCAAAGGAAAGTACCAACTTGGAGTAAATTCCCGTTGTGAGGGAATAAATTTATTTATTTCCCAAAGAGTTACCCAAACATCCCATGGATCATGTGGTAGAGTTCTCAATAGAACTCATACACAGAGATCTCCTATCTCAAAATTTCATTATAGGATGACCCCAATATAACTGGAGGATTTAATGAAGCAACTACAAGAGAATTTGGAAAAAGGGATCATAAACCTATGTTCATTACCTTGGGGTATGCTAGTTGTCTTAATAAATAAAAAATGATAGATCAATGTGCTTGTGTATCATTTATCTGGAACTCAACCTGATCACCACAAAGGATAATTACCCTCTTCAGAGGATTGATGACATGATCAATCAACTACGTGGATCTCAATACTTCTCAATAGTGGATATTAATTCTAGATATCATCTGAAAAAATTGAAAACGAGATTTAGAATACTACCTTCCATACAAGGATAGGACGCTATGAGTTTTTGGTAATTCCCTTCGGACATACTAATTCCCATACTATCTCCATGGATTTGATGGATAGAATCTTTAGACATTACCTTGAAAAATTTGTGGTAGTATTTGTCGATGATATTATCCTATAATTATTCATAAAAGAGGAACATGAAGAATATATAAGGCTTGTGTTGGAGACATTAAGGAAGGATAATTGGAACACCAATTTCAAAAACTATGACTTTTTGATGAAACAAGTCACATTCTTGGGACATGTGATCACAAGTGATATAATTTTTATGGACCTTTCTAAAAAGGAAATAAAGGAATGTCTGAGACCCATTATTATCATAGATATCAATTTTTTTTGGTTTACCTAGGTACTAGTGACGTTTATTGATAAATTTATCATTCTTTTCATACCTTATAACTTAGTCAACAAGGGGTAATGTATGTCTCAATGGGATGATGGGAAGAAATATTCAAGGAGCTAAAGAGAAGGTTGATCACTACACCCGTACTCACATTAAAAAAAAGTAGAGAATGTTTTTTGTTATAAAATGATGCTTGAAAGAATGTATTGGGCTATTTAATCAAGATAAATGAGAATGTTATACCCTAAGACTCATAGTAGTTGATGATCCATGAGAAGAACTACCCGAGGCATGATCTGGACCTAGCAGCTATGATTTTTTCCTTGAAAATTTGGAGGCAATACCTATATGGTAAGAAGTGTGACATGTATAAAACTAAAAAGAGACTAAATTATATATTCAAACAAAATGATATCAACATGGGTCAAAGGATATGGTTATATGTAATCAAAGACTACAATTTCTCTAGTCAGTGAGGCTAAAAAGTTATCTATGCTTTTTAGAAAAATAAAATTTTCTACTCTATCCACAATGTGGATTGATAAATACCCAATATTATTGGATATTAAAAGGATAAATTTGGAAGTCATAATGGCATGGAATACATCATTTCTTACCCAAATTATTTCCCAACCATCTATCCTAGTGATGATCAGAGAGGCAGGAAGGGATGATTTGGAGATTCAAAAGACGTTGAACATAATAAATTAAGGGAAGAAATAGGAGTTCCATATCGATAATGATGGTGTGATTCTATTTGGGATAGGTATTTGGGTTTTTTCATCACCTAAGATAAAGAAGTATATGTTGGATAATTCACATATCTCAACTTTTTCTATCCATCCTGGTATCACCATGATTTTCTATGATCTCTAAGAAAACATTTGGTGGTACAACATTAAAAGGAAGGTTGTGGAAATATATTTCAAGGTGATTCATATGTTATAAAGCTAAAGTAGCACAACAGAAGTCCAAATGTATGATGAAAGCATTGCCTATACCCATGTTGAAATAGACGAATGTAACTATGTACCTTTTCACTAGTCTTCATAATACATCCAATAAAAATAATGAGATATGGGTAGTGGTGGAATGACTCACCAAGACTACCCATGTTATCACTATTCCGGAAGATCTATCTTTTAAACAAATTGCTAGGATCCATGTGAAGTGGTGAGTCTACATGGGGTTATAATCTCAATTTTCTATAATTATGATCTATAGTTCACATCTAAATTCGGGATGAGTCTTCAACATGCTTTGAATACTGAATTGATATTCAGTGTGACATATCCCCCCCAACTGATAGACAATCTGAAATAACTATTAAGACCATCTAGGACATGATAAGTTCATGATAAATTAAATTTAAAGGTGGATGTGATCATAATATCCCATTGGTTGTGTTTTCATACAATAGTAACTTCCACTCAAGTATTTTGATGGAACCATATAAATATATATAAGGATTTTGATGTACAACTCCAACCTGTTGGGATGAAGTTGGTGAACAAAATTTACTTTCACATGAACTTGTGAAAGAGATGATGTATGGGTGATGAAATCCCAAAATATAGTACCCTGAATCCTATTATTAATATTATATATGATAATTCTAAAACTATTCGTAGTATTGAGACAAAATAATTAATTAATGATTAAATAATATGAAACCACCCCCCCCCCCCTCCTCCACTATAAATACCACCTCTAAAAATCTATTTTCCTCACACCTATCAAGATTTGAAATATGTAAATATTATACTCAATTATCATCCCAATAAATTCCCCCGCATTTAGGAGACCATTGTCTCATCAGAAGACCAAAACCTTTACCCTATGTAGGTTCTAAAATATGAGAGATTTAAGTAGAAAAATCATCTTCCTTTTTCTTTTAAATTCTTTTAATTTAATTTTGTTTTCTTATTCTATCCTCCCCTCCTCTATGAAAATGTTAATGATGAAACAAGTATATTTTATATACTTTAATTATATAATTTTAAATTAATACGCATCATCAAAATCCTTTCCCTCTCTCTCTCTCTCTTTTATTCTAAAAATTAAATCATCACCCATGATTTGTCAATTTATCGACAGCATGGATGATGCATTTCAATTTTCATTTAATCCCATAAATTATGTTCATAAAACCTCTATAATGGTTGTTAAATACTATAAAATATATTTTATAAACCTTTTTATATTCTGGAACTAAAATATTTTACGTAATACTAAATGATAATTAAAATTTAGTTTGTTTTGATTGAGAAATTCCAAAATTTACCAAAACGATGATCATTAACTATTTACCTAATGATTCATCCTCATTCTATTTAAAAAATGATATATATAACCATTTAGACCTATTTATGTTCATTATTAACATATATTTTCAATTCTTGATAATTTCACTGATTTTATATAAACTTCCATACACATATTCAGGTAAACTGATCATGAAAACCAAGAAAAAGAAAATTCCTGAACAATGACATTAAACTATATAACTCATCAAAAATTACATAAATGAACTTACTAAAATATTAATTAATAAAATTAATATATAAAAGTACCATATTAATTAGTTAATGAATTTAGTTTGATTATACATGATATTAAAGTGAAGAATTCATTTGGATATAAGGTAAGGGGAATTCGCGAACCCAACTCTCTTTTATTGGGTTTCCCCTCGTTCAGCTAATTTTTAGTAGGGATATTTCATTAATGTTAATTAAATATTATTTCTTTATCACTGTCTAATTTTTTCTAGGATATACATGTTACCATTCTTCTATTATAAAAAAATAAATTATTTTAAAAAAAAACACTTATTTCCAATTTTTTTACTTCTCCTGAGATTGCTTCATCTCTACTCTTAATTGATGATTAGTATACCAATTATAGTAATCCATTTTTCTTTTTGGAACTCCAAAGATTATTCATGAATGTATGATTTATGAAATAAAACCAATTTCTTTCATGGGTTATCTTTTGTCTAATATTTATGTATGTTCTTTGTGGCATGAATGATAATGTAAATATTATGATGTGAGGGATGCACATAGAATTATATTTCTCATGTAAATGATAAGATTTTGTGGGTTCACCCAGAATTATATAGTGCTCTAATGCATTGGGTAAAGTAATTTATCTCATGTGATAAAGTGATATATGCATGGAGTTGAAAACTAAGATATTATGTTTCATTTTTATGAATTTCCAAATTCCAATCATTTATTTAATTATTCCTATGGGTATTAAGATCATATATCTATGTTATGGTGATAATGATTATTCCCATCCCATGGTTTGTTTATTAATGTTCTTATCTTTCCTCTTACATTGATTTTATCTCACCCAATTCTTTTTTGTATAACATCAGTTGATAACATATACTAAGTAGAACACAATGGACACTAAGAAGCTAGAGAAGAAATAATTAAACAATTTTTTGTGTTTTATTTTGTAAATTTTATGTGTGGTACTAATTTTTTCAAGATAATAAACATGTGTATTCTGTTTTGTAATTATTTTATTTTTTTATCTTTAAAATGAAGTAATAGATATTTAAAAAAAATCAGGTCATTCTAGTTTCTTTCGTCCATTTTATTTCTCCGACAAATATTCTATGATAATATTAATTTTTAAAATGTTTTACATATTTTTTATCGATGGGTAATGGAAAATAAGAATGTAATTTTAAATTATTTATATTTTGTTACAAAAATAAATCATTTTTTATTCTAAATGTTTAATATTATTATAAAACTTATATTGAGTAGAAGTTATTACTTTGAAATATATGAGTTTCTATGTATAATGAAATTATATGATTCTCTAAAACTATAAAGATAAATGATAGTTGGGAATTATTGAATGTGAATTATAGTTGAATTAACCAGATTATGTAATTTTTTAGGTTGGGTCCCTATAGTTAATATCATAAAAGTGTTTAGATTAATTTTGGGGATGGGATAATGTTAATAGAATAATTATAAATTATTTTTAAATTATGGTTATGTTTAAATTAAAAACAATTTCAACATTAACGTTTTTATTCATCTATGATATTACTATTTAGAATGATTTTTTCCGAATAAATAGGTAAGATAATGTAGGAAAACACTAAGAGAACTATATCATTTCGGATATGCAACCTGGAATGGAGGTAATTGGAACTGAATAGTTTGTGACATTAATGACTCAGATGATAAAAGAAATAAATGGAATTAGTATCCATGCATGAGATTATATTGATCAAACTCAGATGAATATTCTAGTGCTTGAACATTTAATGAGGAAACACCCTCCTTCATTTGGTGGATCTTATGACCTAGTGTTAGATGAAGGATATATTAAAGCCTCAGAAAATATTTTCAATGCCATGTGGTTTTCCAAACCATCAAAATGTAATTCTGGATTTTTATTATTTTAAAGGTAAAGCTGACCAGTGGTGGTAAATAGTCATGAATATCAGGGATTTTGACACGATTATTTCTTTTTAATGGAATGAATTCAAAAAAAATTCTTCATAAATATTTCCTTAGGTGACTCGATTTAGGATGAAAATACAATTCATAGAATTGAGATAGAAGGGGAATCAAATTATTTATACTAAGAAAAATTCACTTGTTTGGAATGATAACCTCAAAATTTTATCTAGGATCTTGATAGTGAAATCATTTTTTACTATGAATTTAAGTAAAAATGTCATATTGAATTACCTTATCATGAATTCAAATGTTTTGGAATTTTTTATCGATGTGTGGATAAGGTGGAGATGGAGTTTTATGATGATGATGTGTTCTTTGAAAACCAACAGAAAAATAGGATAATGTGGAAGTAATAAATGTAATGAATGCATCAAATAAGATTTATTCTAAGAGAATTATTTTTTTAGTATGTGTGAATTATTGTAAAAAACATAGTGGGGAATTCCTTTTAAATCTTAGAAGAATTTTGAAATGTGTTTTGTTTTGGCATGTGGCTCGTATTTGAAATGAAAAATATCATTGTTGTGGTATAAATAATTTTCATATATAGATAGTAAAATGTTTTAAAAGTAACGGGATGGTTCATTAGGAAAATAAATTTCCAAATAGGAACCTAAATGATGGAAAGAATCCAGTCTATAAGAACAAATGTTTGGTGATGTCTTTTGTAACTATTTCAGAAGTATTTGGGCCATGAAATTAATTGGTGTTCGGTTAATTTCTTTTTGAATCATATTTTTCTAATTTCATTTTTGATTTTGGGTCAACACATTATTTCATATCAAAATAATTTTTTTGATAATTTGGAAATTTTCCCTTTGGAAATTAAGACAAGACATATGGTAAATACACATGAGGGAAATAGTAAAGAAAGAATAAATTATAAGAATCCTTCTTTAGATATTTTTGGAAATAATTTACCAAAAAAACCTTACCGACTTACCCCTAGTATAATTTGATGTTATTTTGGGTATAGATTGGTTATCTATTTACCATGTTATGAATGATTGTAGTGCTGAAGAAGGTGATTTTTAGAAAGGTTTTTAATTTTTATAAGATAATGGACAAATAAAATTGATAACTAATTAGGAAATATAGAAATTATTAAAATAAGGAAATGAATTTTATCTTGAACACATTTTTGATATAAGGTAACTGTTCACAATAATGATTTTCCGGTGGAAAATGAGTATCAAGATGTTTTTCTTGATGAGTTTCCTAGTATTATACCTAATTGGGAGGTTTATTTTACTTTTTATTTAGTCCCTAATGGTAAAACTATTTAAAAGATCCATTATCGAGTATCTCAAGTTGAATATATATAATTGAAAAAGTAGTTATGGGAGTTGGAAGATAAATTTTTTATTTAACCCAGAACTTCATGTCAGGGAGATCCATTTTTTTGTTGAAAAGAAAGATGGTTCCATAAGTCATTGCATCAATTATTGAGCATTGAATAACATTATTATTAATAATATTCATCCATTCCCTCATATATTATTTTTTATCATTACCATGGAGAATAGTACAATTAAATGATTAATCGTAGGTTAGGGTACCATCAGTTAAATGCGAAGAAGGATGAAATTCTGAAAATGAAGTTCTATATTATATATGGGAATCATGATTTTATAGTTATCCCATTTGGTTCCAAAAATTATCCTACTGTATTTAGGGATATCATGAATAGAATCTTCCATGAATATTTGGATAATTTGGTTGTTATTTTAATTTATGATATTTTAGTTTATTCAAAAATTTGTGGGGATTTTGAAAAACATATAAGATTTGTTAATCAAACACTAAATTAAAATAATTAATATTAGAAATTCATAAAATGTGATTTTTGGTTAAAAATTTTTTTTCTTTGTAAGATTGTAATTAAGGACTATATAATAGTTTATCTCCCCAAAATAAATTTTGTTGATCAATGAGAATAACTAATAAATGTTACTGAGATTCATAGTATTCTTTGATTAGCAGGATATTACTAAGTGTTTTTAAAAAAACATGTTTATCTATCCCTCTAACGAAGTTAATATGTAAGGGGTTAAATTTATTTGGACAGAATAATGTGGTGCGTATTTTTATGAATAAAAAAGAAGATTTTTGAATGATCTAGTTTTGGTCCTACCTTCTAGAAATAGAGATTTTATTATCTATAGTGATTCTTCTTTAAATGGACTTGGTTACGTTATGCTTCACATCAATTGAAACCTCATGTCCATTCTTCTACATTATTTTTTCAATCCAAGTGGATTTATTAGCCTTAGTTCAAGTCTATCAATATAAAAAATATTTTAAAACATGTCCATGCTTCAGGAAATACGGAAAATAATCTAGAATCCATTCATAAACAACGTCCTGAATGAATCCATGATCACCATTCTAGATCCAAATTTGAGAGGGTGGATCCTAAGATAATCCAATTTTAACACAAATCCTAGCAATATATGGTATATAGATATTATTCATCATTAAATCCAGCTTCGAAGTGTTTCCAATGAGTGTGGATATTGGGAACATAGTGGTTTTGTTGAACAGGTGTAGCAGTAGCTCGGGAAAGATATTCAAAATCGAAACAATGGGGGCTCGGAATATGAATCTAAATTGGGGGTCCATTTGTGTAAATTCATGGAACAACCCCTAAATAACCAGGATATACTCTCCCATAGAAAATAGTAGTCATCCTCAGTTGAAAGTAGGAATACAAAAATTGAGGATTTCTATAGGCCGATATAAAATCACATAAAGCATATTGATTCGAGAGATCATCTTAATAATTTCAATGACGGTCTATGATTGAAGAAATTTCAAGTTAGAACAAAGAGAATATCCAAAGAAATATGGGTTACCTCATTTTTTTAGAATTAAATCACTGGTTTCACACTATGATGAAAAAATTTAGGGTTAATTCAAGGATCTGGAGCCACGACATCATTAGAGCAAGGCCTATTATTCAAAGTCGATCTTCTGGTAAAGACATCTGCAAAGGATTTAAAAATTTAAAGTAGGGTTCCTATCGCCCAAAAATCATGTTTCCCACTTTTCTCTATATCGGCCTCTCCATCCACTTCAGATTATATATTTTATTAATAAATAAATTTTAAAAGTGATAACATTATTTTTTGAAAGAATAATTGGGACTTTAAAAATTGGAAACTAATTTTACCTTTAGAAATCATTTTTATTTTATTTTAATTGGTCAATTTTTAAATTAAATATTTTTTTGAAACATATCAAGTTAAAGAAATTATTATTTCATAATTTAATCATTAATTATGTAATTAAAGATACATCGGTTGTGGAAAAAAATTAATTTTTACTAGACACATGAAAATTAAAATATTTCAAAAAATTACTAAAAAATATCCCTTAGAAAATTTAAATGTGATTATTTCAAGATTGACATTATTTTTATCTAAAAAATTATAAAATAGATTATTTTAGTTTTTAATATAAAAACTATGATTTTTTATGAAATTCCTTAGATTATTATTTATTAAAAACGTGTTTATATTTTATTTGAGCTTTCAAAAAATATATTGAGATTTATAATTATATAATTTATATTCACATAAAATATTCATGATAAATATTATATATATCACACTTTGTTATTTTAAGTTAAAATTAAAGTTCCAGTGATTAGGATCCTATTACCAATGGTCAGGTTACTATTCCCAATAGTCAAGTTACTATTGAAAAAGTCATAATACTATTACAATGATCACATTACCTCCTATAAATACATATTTTTTCATCATTAATTATTCACCTCAGTTCCACTTATGTTCATAAAATTCCTTTTTAAATAATTTTGATTGGTTTATAACTATTTTGTTTCATTTTATCATTTTGTTCATTGGAGGATAGATTCTATCAAATTGGGGTGATCCAGATTTTCCATTGAAGTTTTTCTTTTATCTATTTGTTATCCACATGTAACATTTTTCATTTTAATGAAATTAGTATAATACTAATGTAATTATTTTCATTAATGAATAAAATATACATTTTAATGTGTTTTATGCATAAAATACTACATAATGTAAAAATTATTATATCAGGAAATAAACATCATTTATAAACTCTTGGTTGTACATTATTGCCCCATTTTAAAATTTCATCCTAGAAATTTTAAATCAAATTCTCTATTTAGAATAGGTGAGGGTATTTCTATTTCACTATTTCCTTTATTTCCCATATAGCCTCTTGTTGGGAAAAAGTCCTTTAAGGTATCATTGTGGTGTTTTGGGGTTGATTGTGTTGGTTGAAAAATAGGGATTCCTTGGTCAGTTGTGGAGTTACAAGGATTATATCGATAGGTTATTCAAAAAAATATCCTTGAAAAAGTAATTAATTCTTTAAAGGTGGTACTAAAAAGTTATTATACAAGATGGTGTTGTTTCTAGTGTTTTCCAAATTTTGGGGTCTAAATTTATAGGATTTCTATCTTCATGAAAGATGGATTTCCTTAAACTCCTTATAAAAATATTGTAAGTGAATGAGTTTCCCAAATACTAGGTTTCATGAATGGGGTTTTCAAAAATATATGGATCATCATGAGTGGTTCATGATGAATGCGAAATGGTTTGATGGTGATCTCTATGATTATGAGAATCCTTTAAAAAGGTAAATTATGATTGTTCTTCACAAAGACATGGAGCTTCACGAATGTGATTGATGAGATTCATTAAATCATGATGATGTGTATGGAATTTTCTATAATTGTATGCTACACCGATAAATAAGCCTCTAAACCCCCTCATAAATGTATTATGAGACTTTTAGATGATTCTAAGGCTCCAGATTCACAGATGCGGTGGTTGTGAAAATGTTCATGAAGAAAGGTGATTAGTGAAGACTATAAAAAGCTAACAAAAATATTTGATATTCATAAAGGCTAAGTGAGTTTCTCCAAAATAGATCAATTTGTGAAGGATGGTAGTGCATCCTGAAAGAGGGGAGCATTAGGAAATTTATGGGGATATCAAAGGAAGTTTATACTTGTAAATAATTAGGGAGCTTTATGAAAGCTGTGTGAACTTTACAAAGGTAGTCAGTATCATAAAATTGTAAAAAAGGAAATTCCTATTAAATTTGTGGTAAGGTGGTATTCAACAATTTTAAGAAAGTGGGACTTCAAAAGATCATATGTCTACAACTAATGATCAATCAATTATTGATAATGAAGGGAACTACATGTCCAAAAACTATGTGTAGATCCTTTCCAAAGTAGTGAGTAAAGGAAGAAAAAGAAGGTGATCCGTTCCACTGGAAGTCATCAATCAAAAGAGGGTTGTGGATTTAATCTTGGTAAAGCCTTGAGTTAACCCTAAAAATTATGAGGTAAGTGATCCTTGGTATAGATGGGATCGATCCCAGACCTTGATTTGGTAGTGATCAATTGTAAATTCATTTCATCGGAACATTGTCATTGTATTGTTCTGGGATGTAGTTGAGAGGGGGATATCCATGTAAAATATGTGTATTCTTGTGCTATATTTCCTAATTTATAATCTATGAATCATTGTCCAATAAATATGTAAAGGAAAAGGGAAATATAAACACTAAATAGAAATAAAAGTGAGCCTTATAACAAAGTGGTCATGATCTAGTGGGGTAGGAAGAATTTGGACATGAATATCAATACCATGATCCCCCCCCCTAGGGTATCGAGGCCCCTTTGGACCTAACACCACTTGATATTATGGGTTTCCACAAAATATTGATGATGTGATTTTTCCTATTTCATAGAACATTATCTGTATAATCTAAGATATTCCATGGCTACTCCTCATACAAAATTTAATTCTCTAGTTATACCACCATTGGATTTTATACAAGTGAGGGGTCATGTATGTATAACCTTAAGATAGTAAGGTTGAATAAATCATATAATTGATCCATATTTGGTGGAAGTTCTATCTAATAGGACACTACTCCTATGAGATCAATTATCTTGAAGGTAACAATGTACCTAGGACTAATCTACCCTTTATTTCTCGAAAAAATGACTTTATTCCACTGATAATAATTGAAGGAAAACATTTTCTCTACCCTTAAACCTCATTTCCTTTTCACAGTTGTCATAATTTCTCTTCTGTCAAATTTGAGAAGCTTTTATAAATTCTTGGATTCCTTGAACATTATTTTTAATCTCGTTCATAATATGAGGTCCAAGAATGTTTTCTTCATAAAATTCATCCAAATAAGTATGAGTTATACGTCTCTTCGCAAATATAGCTTCATATTCATACCTTTGAATACATGAGTAGAATATATTGTTGTATCGGGACACAACTATGGGGGTATGTTGGTACCATACACCCTTAAATTACATCAAGAATACTATCAACATGTCCTCACATTTCTGAATCATCCTTTTCCATTGGTCATCACTTTGGGGGTGATAGGATGGAATGGGATTAAAATCAATATTCATATCATTTTGAAGACTTATGAAATTTTTTGAATTGAACCTTAGATCATAATCAGATATGATCAAAAGTGGTATGCCATACAACCTCAATAGTTCATTTATGTATATCATAATATGTTATTAAAGTGAATAATATTCAAAAATATTGATGAAGTGGGTAGTAATAGTGAGGTGATCAAGAAAAAAACATATTTAATTTTTCTACATTACATTTCATTGGAAAACAAGTGACAAAGTCCATAATAATGTTCATAATTCTATATGTGTATGGGTAATCTTATCATAAACCCCTAGAAAATCTATCATTGTTCATTAACATGGTGATGTTTCAATAACTTTGAGGTATACTCTATGATATGCATCCTCATGTTTTCCCACATTAAGTTTGATCAAGGATCATAATACATCATTGTACTTATAGGAAGTATAGAGAAATATGATCTATGTGAATCATCCAATATCTCATTATTTCACTATATTGATGAATTCACACACATTCTTATTCCAAAATAATATAAAACCATCTTCATCGATGTGGAAATCAAAAATATTCCCTTCTTTAAACACTTTCACCCTTATTAAAGATATAAATCATCCTATAATGCCTCTATGTTCCTCTGTTAGATAGATGGGTGGGAAATAATTTGGTCAAGGTATGTTGTATTCTCCCACATTGTGATTTTGAGATACATCCACTTCATATCCATGAAGATAGGGTCTTTCATAATCTACATCATGGATAAAGTACCTAGTTCTTTTCTAATAATTTTATCATCTACATTTTTCTCCCTCCAGGATGGTAGTGAATAGAGAAACTTTTTCCATTGATTAAATCTATTAATCATCTTTGATTCATGTTGATATCCTTATATGTGAATATAAACCATATAATCTTGTGTCTATATATATGACTCACTTCTCACCATAGAGTAAATGTTGCCTAATATTCATGTTGAAGATCACAACTAATAAGTCTATATCATGTGTTAGGTAGTTATTCTCATTAATCATTAATTGTTGTGAGACAAGGGTTATCACTTAATCATTTATCCAGAGAAAACAATCGAGTATATTCATGGAAGAATCATTATATATCACAAATCCCCCACCACTTTATGGAAGTGTGAGTATAGGTGAAATGATTAGAAACTTTTTGAGAACATTAAATGATTCCTCAAAATATTCTATCCATACAAACTTTTCCCCTTTCCATGTTAACATAGTTAGTGGGATAGACAATAATGTTAATTTTTTTTACAAAAAAAGAATAGTACCATTCTAATCCAAGGAAACTATTAATTTTAAAGAAATTAATGGTCCTAGCTCTTTCTTCAATTATATTTGTCTTTGATGGGTCCATATAAATTCCCTCACCATTTATCACATTACCTAATAATGTTAGTTTTTTTATAAAAAAAGTATCACTTATTGAATTTACTTTTCATTTTCACCCTTCATAATATTGTTAGTATTATCTTTAGATGGTCTTCCCAATCATCCTTACTCATGGAGTAAATGATAATATCATTTAAAATAAAAAAATTAAAGGAAGTCTCTAAAGACTCTATTTATAAAATCAATGAATATTTTAGGGGCATTAGTACATCCAAAGGGAATCATTATGAACACATAGTTCCTATAGTTTTTTTTGGTATTATGTCTTATAAATAACTTCCTTCATCACCTTCAACTAATAATGTCATGAATATAGATCCCACTTTGATATGTAGTAGTGTTTTCACTGACCGAACATGTCATAAACCCTTGGTAGTGGATACTAATTATTTATGGTGATCTTGTTGAAATCTCAGTAATCAATACATAGCTACATTGATGCATCATTTTTCATTAAAAAGGGAACTCGTGAACCCAAAGGCGATTCACTAGGGAGAAATATCCCTTTTTCAAAATTCACAAGAAGATACTTATTGAACACTCCCTATTCAATATGATCTATCATGTTGGAATATTTTGATATTGGAGTGGATCAAGGAAAATGATCGATTAGAAACTATACCTCATGATTTGGTGGATTTCATGGAAAATATTTCTTCAATATATCTGTGTATTCCCTGACAATGTAAATTTCCTCAAGTTTTATTCTTTACTATGACTCAAATATTTGTGAAAGGTATAATACATAATATGGTATCATCACCCACAACATCATGTAATTCTCCCAAGGAGATTCATGACCTTCCTTACATTTTTATAGGATCATTAGATTGTTTGAAATATAGAAAGATATTTCCTCTTATTGAATTTTAATGTGTGATCTATATCATGATAGAAAATCTACACCCATTATTTCATTGAATTTAATGAATGGGAGAATTAAATGATTTTCTAGAATTATATTATGACATATTATAATAGGGGAAGAGTCCAACACTTGGGTTTTAATGATCATACCATAGTATGTTTCTAGAGATATCTCTACTTCAAAGTTTCGAGGATCACATTCAATAGTTCAAGGAAAACGGTAGGATTTAATAGAATGTGTAGAATCCTAATATAATAATACCTTTTAAATTATTTTGAGAATAGTAATTGAAAAATTATTTTCACCCTCCACTTTAGCAACAATGATTGAATAATATTTACCTTTCCCCTTTCTCTTTGATGGTTCCATAACCCATGGTTCAGTGTATTGTATTTCATAGTTCCTTACTCCATATAGATGAAGCATTGAACCATGGGTGATAATTTAGGAGGTTCCTTCCTTTACATCATCATTTTGGCTGGATTCTTTATGTCTCTTTGATATTCCTGAAATTGGTGTCCTTATCTCCCAAACTTGAATCACTTTCCTGTCCCTTTGAAGAAATTCCCATGATGATTCTTGAAACTTTTTTGATATTTGGGTGGTTATATCCTCTTTCCTACTTTTTCATTTAACCCATTTTCTAGAAAATACATTCTTCTATTATTATCATAACCATGTTACCATTGTTCAAAATTCATATTTACATTGATGGAATGAAGAATTACAAATTTATAACTACCAATGTCTTATATAGCTAGAGCTTTCTGAAGGTGCGGTTTTAAACTACTATAAAATATATTTATATTCCTATCATTGTTGAAAAAAATATCAAGATATATCTTTAAATCATTATGATGTTTTACTCAAAATCCATGACTGATTCACCATCTTTTTTCTTTATCATTATGACTTCTCTATCCATATTTTTTCATATTTTTCTAGAAAAATATTTATTAATAAATATTTTTAAAAATTATTCCTACTACATCTCTTCCATTTCATACATTAAATTGGTGTTCTTTATCAATTTTCAACATTAATAATATTTTATTTCCAAATGATATATGACTGGAGTCACCATATCCATATCAAAATAGCAGTTCATTGAAATGTTCTACTCATTTGAGTAAATACACTGTTAATAACCAAGTTTATTAGAAGACCCACTAAACATTGGTGGTCATTTTTTTCATAAAGGACTCAACACCCAGTTACTCCTTCTTAGTAGAATGAGGAAATTAGACATGGTTTTATATATTATTCATATCCTAATACAACTGGTTAATCATCACTTTTTTTTAAACTCCACCTCCCACGTAATTGGGGATATCGTTTGGACAATCATTGCATTGTCCCTCACTTGAGTTTTTTTCCTGGATTCTCTTGGCTCCCACCATTTTCAAAAATAGATAAGGTATGAAAAAAATAAGAAAAAAGTAATTAATAAATAAATTTTTCATTTTTAAAATTAACTCTAAAGTCATATCTTATGAGACTCCTATATTTATCCTTTTTCAAAAATGATTTATATATGATTTTTAACTATAATTTGACTTATAATTTTATTTTTCACTAACATTTTATAATCCTACTTACCAAATTTTCTAAACCATTCTCTAATACAAACTATAGAGACACAAATTTTTCATGCAGGAAAATTACATTATTTTTAAGATAAATAACATAATATAGATACAATTAAGGATCTAAAGGTTTTATCTATTGGGAAAATTAGGATCGTAAAACACTTATACATAATAAAAAATAAACATTTATTAAAATTAATCTTCATTATCCTTAAAAAATCACACAATAACTTTAGTACATGCTTTCACCAAAGGATACACATAAAAGAAAGTGGTGAGCTAAAATATTAGTAGGGGAATAAGGAACATGAATCACTAAACTACATGAGATCATAATCAACATCATAATATTAAAATCATAGGATCATCATCATGGTCATGATAAAATTATTTTATAAAGATATTTAATGTTTAATATTCATAGATATGAATGATATTGTTGTAGTTATCAAATAATACACATGGTTTTGAATGAAGATTGAATAATGTTCACGCATAACATATGTGCGTAAATCATATCATCATTATTGTGAAAAATGATTGAATCATGTTCATGAATAATACAAGTTTTATTATGAGATATTACATTACCCAATTCATTGGATGGATATATAATTATATTTTCACCCAACACATCAAAAGCTTCTTATAATCCTGCATCAAACATGGAAGGATATCAATAATTTTATCAAATAGTCCATTGAAAGGGAAGGGTTTAATAAAATATTTCACATAACATACTTCATCAAATATAATTTTGGATTCCCAAATGAATAAGGGACCTAAAAAATTTTCAGAAATGATTGATTTCCTATTTTAAAAGGTTGAAAAATATAAAGGATTTGAGGCATATTTTTAAAATTGAAGTATTTCTGGAAAAGAGTTATAAATGTATTAGAATAACATTAGATGGGTAGAAATATATACATTCCAAAAATAAAATGTAAGGAATTTTGAAATGACATATTTTAAAGTAACCTAAATATTTAAATCAATATGAAATAAGAGATAACCTAATGGAAAGTGTTTGGGTTTTAGAATATCTGTATCTTAAATCTCTCCTTATTCCTCACTTTCTTGCCTCCTAAATAATAAAAACTGTATTATTAAAACACTGAAAAATAATTTAATAATTAACATTTATTTTCTATTAATATATTATAACAAGTGAACTATATTTCAAAATTCCCATCATTAAAATGGCATCATTATGATATAATGTTTTTTCTTAAAAATTATCCATTTCATTTTCATTTCTATATTTTGTTCAAGGTCATTTAAACAGAAGAATAATTAATTACACAATCATAAAATAAATAAATTTATAAATTTATTTATCATAAATAATTTATTATTACCATCCATAATGTTTTTTATATGTAATGAATTGTAAATATTCTAATTGGGGGTTAACTAACTATTATCAGAAATGTTTTCCAGGGTATGAGAAATAATGGTATAAAATTTAAATACATCCAAAATAAGTTGTTTACAGTAGGTTAAAATCGTCATTATAATGTAAAAATAGTCCCTAATTAATCTAATATGATTTGGTTTTGAAATAAATTGTGGAAAATAAAACATATGAGGAAAATTAGCAAAGAGTTGTTAAAAACATTCACTTTTTTCAATGTTGCTTCACATGTAAAACATTATAATTCCTTAATGAAAGGATTTGGTTAAATCGATCACATCCCAAAGATTTATTGTAAGAACCATGTATTAAACAATACATAATATTGATTTAATTCCTGGATTCTACTTTATTTCACATTGAGGATAATTTCAGGTTCAGAGCTTTAGTGAATTAGGCTAAAACTCATACATAAAAAACTATAACATTACAAAGTGGACACTTTAGAAAATTATCCATTGTTCAATAATCTAAATAATTTTAAATAAATCATGATAAATTTTATGATAAATCTTTACAACATTCAATAGGACATCTCCAAGTCATTACTCATCCTCAATTCCTTTGAACAACATTAAAAAATGACATGAGAAAATAAAGCTCAGTAAGGGATAATAGAAGAAAGAAACCATTAGTCCAATGATAAATATTAATACCATTGAAAAAAAAATCATAAATTAATTATTTTCACCCTTAATAAGTATTAAATAATTTCCTTCTAAAATAATATGATTTCATGCTCTTTTTTTTACAATATTTCTATAAAACTCATAGGAATCATATAAAATAAAGAAAGGTAAATTGAGTCATTGTTATACTTGTAAATATAATAAATTGAATAACTATATGGTCAAATTACATACATGTCACTCTTACAAAAATGGAATATTCAAAATTTTGAATTATACACACAATTCATTAGAGGTTATAACGTAACGACTCGTCCAGGGTTTATCACGGAACCAACAGTCTTTATCATATAAACACCCATTAAATTTCCAAGTACCATTATATAATCGCAACACATAATTTTTTTGACATATAACTATTAAAATTTCATTTTCACTCATAATAAGACATACATTATAATACTTTTATATCATTACAAATTAATATGTAAAACAATATCCTGAATATTAACATAGAGAAAAATTTGTGAAAATTAAATCTTTAAAAATTAAAAGCATCCCATACAACATTAATCATTTAAATCATAAGCCACCTAAATGAAAAACATTAAAATAATATTAAATAAAATGGTAAAAATATAATATGTTTATTTAATATAAAGGGATATATATACACTTTATAAAATAATAAAGGTTCATATCATCAAAAAATGTCTCAATGAAAGGAGATTGAGATGAAATCCCTTACCTTGAGTCAAATATGTCACATATGTTCTTTATATTATTAAATAATAAAATTATTTTAATTATTTATATTATTTATAACCATTTTAAAATTTATTATTTGATTTATATAACTTATTATCATGTTATATAGTTAATTAATTATTTATGTTCATGTCGGATATTTTATCGATATTCAGTACAGGAGTCCAAAATGAATTTGTTATGATGTCAATAGTGAAAGTGATAATTATTCGATCATCTCAAGAATAATTTTAATAAGATTATTATCATAAATTATTTATTTAAATAAAAATATTATGTATAGGTATGAATAATGAACTACATCATAATCAATGAGATGGTGGGTTGTACATACCCATGAGTAGCATTTTCAATTTTCAACGATCATTATTGAAAGAAAGTAAGTATTATTTTATCTTTATAGATGACCATACTATAATTAATATCATATTAATCATGTAAGTGTAGTTAAATATATCATCTATTTTTTGTGTTGATGTAAAACGAATCACATCACTTTATGGAGGTTATAGTTCACATGTATGCACGAATGACGTTATCATTATTATGTAAATGGAAAAGTACAAATATAATGTTGGAAAAAAGATTGTTCTTTAATGGCTATAGAGTATGGTTTGTGTTCTTTGTTAGGACACTTTTGGTTTATCAAGGAGTATTTAAGGAATGTGGTCTTACAACTGATATTAAAAGTGGTATTGAATATAGCATAGTTTAGCAGTTTTTGAAAAATGTTTGGGGCACAAAATCAGGAGATAGTTTTAGAAAAGGGTGGTTTCTGTGTAGTAGTGAATAAGATGTGGAATGGTGAAGGAAACCATAAAAGTAAGGGAACTATGTGGCATGGGACATGAACCACATACTGTTTTATGGGAATGATTATCAGATCAATAAATTTGGTACACAGAATGAGGAACCTCAAACCATGAAGCGGGAATGGTATGAAGACCATATATAAGGAAAAACTCCTGGAGGGAAAGAGGTTCGTGGGAAGGCCTGCAGTTTTCGGAAGTCAAACGGTTCGCGGGATAGCATGTCATTTGAGAAATTGAGGTGGGGTTTTGAAAAGTCATAAAGGCTGTATTATGTGGATTTGAGGACGTGATTAGTGTCACCGTGTAGGGAGAATGGCGGTACATGGACTGCATAGGGAATACAGTTCACAAGAGATGCACATTATGTGGTAAAGGCGGTTCCTTGATGAATAATTGGAAAATCACGGTTTAGCAGATTATCCATATCAATTTGACTACATAAGGAGAAATAATCCCTTAATTATGTAGAGGCACTGAGATGAAAAGGTCTTAGAGTAATTCAATTAAATATAGACGTCATTTTTAGGAATAAAATCCCCTAAATACATTAATTAAAAATTTTAATGGAATTATGTTCAACCTAGAATAGTTCACAGAAGACATTGTGTGGTGGAAGCCTTGTAGTTTTCAGAACAAGTAATTATGTAATGTAAGGTGGTACATAAATGTTTTTTAATAGGGGATAAGTCATTCCTGGGTGAAGAAGTGGTATTTGAGAGATGAAGAAAAGGCAGTATGTGAACAAGGATTGCAAAGGCAGTACATGGTCACGTTTTGCAGAGGCAGTATGAGGAGGCAATATATGGCCAATGTTTGAAGAGGTGGTACATAGAGGTGGTATGCATAGCACTCCAGTACATGGAGGAATATGTATAGTTCTTAGAGGTAATGTTTTTGAATAAATAGTACAGTGAAAAGTATATTATATCTATAGGGGAAAAGGAGACTTTAACAGAGCATCTATCTACACTTAAGGATTCACGATTTAATACCAACCCATTGAAGAAAAAATTGTGTCAATAAAATAATTTCAGATTCTTCCCAACTTAGTGAGAAAGAGAGAGACCATGGAAGTGATCTGATGGGTGTAGTGTTCTTTTCCTAAAACCTTGTAATGGCAGTGCACCTAGCACAGACTGACTGTGGAATAATTTTGTATTGCACAACTAAAAAAGATTAGCATACTTTGGTAGGACTAAAAACATTTCAGGTTATTCTCCTTGGAAAAATCCCATAGTGGTTAATGATGTAAAATTTTTGTGTCCTCTCTTTTCATGTGACTTTTTATTTTATTCACATTATCATCATAAAATTTTAATAGGTTTCTACCAACTTTGGAATAAGATCCCTCCATCTAAAAGAAAAAGTTGACACCATGATTCACCCATCCCCTCTTAGTGTGTTCTGGGGTCCTTTATATAAATGATACATTGTTATTTAATATTTATAAATATTTAATTAATATCATATATAAATATTAATTCCATCAGTATACCCATTCATTAGAGACCATGATAGAAAATGAATTATATGGGTTCATGTGTAGGTTGTTCATTATACACAATAAAGATAATTCTTTTCCGATTTTATGGAAGTGGAGATGGATTTAGGTGATGTTATTACCATAATAACATATCATAATTTTGGTGATATGGGAGTCTTTATTTCATCATAGTGGAAGAATATTTGAATAATTTTGAAGAAGAAATAATATAGAAATACTTAATTAAAACGATACCACTGATTCAAATGATCTCCAATGATTAACACCTTAGCATCCCTAAGAGGGTGTTATACCTAAAATAAGGGATCTTGAATGTGGGGAGGGATTCTAGGAAGGGATTTTTGTATATATTGTCTGAAAAAAATAGGTTTTGAGATGTGAATATAATAGAATAAGGGATTCCCATTTATAAGAGAGGGTAAGGGTACTCTGGGATTTCATCAAAATTATAATTTAATATAAATTAATTTTCTATTAAAAATGGATCCAAACTGATTTATGTAGAATATAGGATGATTTTGGGTGGAAATAAATTCATCCAATGAATAGTATAAAATTTTACTTTTTTCTCAGTCCTTATATTTTTTTAACCATTATTTAATCCATTTTACTCTTACCACGATATCAGGTGATATACTCTTTGAGGGAAAATATATTTACTATAAAATTACAAAAGAAAAATAAATTATTTAGAGATGAAATTTTATGACATGTCCAAATTTTTTTGTTGAATTTTATATTTTTATGAATTTTATATTATTTAATAGTATATTATTTATTTTAAAATATCATCTATGTCAACTTAAAACTATTTAGTACTTGACTATTTTTGATAATATCATAAAAACATGATTTCTTAAAAAAAACTCTTTCAACTCATCAATAACATGAAAATTTCATCCCTAAATTTTTTTGATGACATTAATTTAATAATTTTTAATATCATTTTTTTGATTCTTTAATTAATTAATTAATTACAACATCATCATTGTGTCACCATTTAAGGTAATTATTTTATCACTTAAAATTAAAAATAAATTACCATGATGTAAATAAACTTTTTATATTTAAAAATAATATTTTTATTCAAACATATCCCTTATATGAACTCATATTAAAAATATTTATTTTTTAAAAAACAAAATTATAACAAAATTGACTTTCCATTGAATATAATATTATAAAGGTTATATTCTAATCCAGAAGACCATAAATGGTCTTATAACTGATCCTTTAATAGTTTGGCACGAAAAATATTCATACAATAAAATTATAAAAAGTGTTAGTGTAATTTTATAATATTTAAAATAATATTTTTATCCTTAATTAACTAATTTACCATTAATCATGTCAAAAAAAATTTACTAGACTTACTATTCATACTATCCAAAAATAAAAAGGGAAATATTTACTGATTTTCTACCTTATTATTAAAAATATTTAATCCATTATTAAAAAATAAAAATATATATTTTTTAAAAATTGATATAAAATTTATTGAGTTGAAAAATTAATAAAATGTGTTTTTAATGTTAAAACATCTAAATGATTGATATCATTTTATATCCAAATTAAATTTGACATTTATTACAATGAATTGAATTTTATTAAAAGATAAAATATTTATATAACTATAATTTAAAACCAGTCTCAAATATATTTATACAATATAAATAAATCATACGAAAAAATAGTTTTCAATTTAAATATAGTATTTTTTCATTATTTATCAAAAAATTAATCTTATTAGAAAAATTCCAAAAAAATTAAAAAAATAATAATTTTAATAATCCAATTTAAAATAAGAAGTTTATTTTAAAAAATATACTTTAAAATTACTCATAAAAAAGATTTAAAACAAGCGACCCATCAAAATATTACAAACCCATCTTTTAAAAAATGCTTCTTTTATGTGTAAAATTGAATTCATTCTTATATCATGTCTTGAAAACACATAAGATGAATTTTAAAAATTATAATTTATATATTATAAATATTTCATTAATGTAATCCAACAATAGTTATTTTATTATTTATCAGTATAAAAATCCAGCTATTGATTTTTTATAAGATGAAATGCCCACAAAAAAAGACTGTGGGGAAGGCCACAGTAATAATTGGTATAAAACAAAATTTTGAACATTTAAATATTTTTTTCATAAATCATCTCCCTTCAATTTAAGAAGGGGTATATTTTCATGTATTATTAATTAGTCACTAAATAATTAATTATATATACATTTTTAAACCATATATTCCTAATTTAGTTATTCATGTTCATTCCCACCATTCTAATGGATATGTGATAGCTATCATATTAAATAATAATACTTTTTTGTTCATTTAAGCTTTATGTGGTTTATCTTGTATGCTATCGAACATATTGTTTCCTTTTTAAAAACTAAGGAGGATAAATTATCCCCTATAATAAATTTCATCTATACAAATGAAACATTATATTGAAAACTATAGTTTATAATTTTAAAAATACCTTTTTCAAAATACCACTTCTTAAAAAGGATTAATGGAACTTTCACTTTAAAATAATGGAAGGGATGTAGGAAGGTCACCTAAGATAACAAATATTATTTTTCCATGATGTAAAACATGGATACAGAAGATAAAAAAACATCATGTTCTGAAAGAGATTCATAAATAACATGGACATGATATTGTAAACAATCACAAAACCATAAATATTTGATGGGTTAAAAGGTAACTGATTTCTTAGTAAGAGATGTAAATAGATAAAATTTTTGTTTTAAGATAATTTTCATAGACTTTTTAAAATTAATTTATTATCTAATAATATAAGGAAATATATATACTTTACATATATCTATTTTATAAGAACCATTTTAACCTCATATGGATATCATCCCTATAAATAACATTAATCACCAGTGATTATATAAACCCTAAACATTATTAATACCTTCAAATTATTGTCCAAAAATAATGTAATACTTCTCATTAAACTAAATCCTTACATATATATAAAACCAACTAAACATATCTCAAAAGTTATTAATAAATTTATGATCACATCAATTAAAACATTATAAAGAGTGTCTAAAACATTGAACATAGGGATAACCTTAAAAAACGAAATTATTGGAACTTACATCAATTCACTTGATGCCTTAACATGAACTAAAGTAGTAGAAAAAGATTTTCCAACATATTTTTTTTTGATCATAATGATTTCATCCCTGAGTAAGTAACTTCATACACACATTAGGATAATTTCATAATGCATTACCACTAAAACATCATATTGTTCGATTATCTTTTCTTTTACAATCATATCCCTTGTATTCAGGGGCCATATGACCAAACTTACTACATCATAAGCACTTCACTATCTCTTAAAGTATTTATATAGGATTATTTTTTACATACATCTCACAAAGTGGTAGTTTTGTTTTAATAACTACAATTTTATTTGATGAATGATTTCCAATTTCCTACAATCTGGACCTCTTATTTTTCTCTTTTTTCATGGGAAATATGATCTTTAGTAAACTCCATTTCATCCTTATCCACAAATCAAACAAGTGTATCACTTCTTTTGAACTCACGGAAAGATAATTCCCTTTGATATATTGGAATCAATATTAATTAAAACCAATTTATCTTACTATAAAAATTATAGAAAAAATTTAGGACATACCATGAAAAATGGGTGAAGCATTATTATTAGGAATACATAGAATATTCGAGATTTTGTCTCCATTCTAAGAATTATTTTTCCATCCTAAGCTGAATAGCCATAGGAAAATATTTCTCGATAATTTTATTCTCAAATTCAAACAATTTAATGTAATCAATAACTTCACATTCTATGATAATTTTAATAATTTACCAACACGGGTCGACTTCACCTTCCAAATTATAAATTTTAAGAGTTTACTTTTTGTGATCTGAAAAACCATGACATCAAATATATTTTATAGGGATTTAATCCATAGTTCATCTGGAACAGGGTCAAATGATCCATTGAATTATGGTGGATGTTTCCTTATGAAATGTTCCACTATAAATGTGTTCCTTCATTGTACATTAGGTTCCTCTCTATCGTGGATACCAGCACCATTTATAGAATGTGTGAACTATTAATTCAATCCAACTAACAGTTTTTTTCTGATTCCAACCATATCAGGATACTGATTTGGAAGAAATTCCTCATCTTGATTCCTTCCCAATACAACTTCCATGTTTCATCATTGGAAAAACATTCTGAAAATGCATATCTTAGATGAAGAAAAAAGGTAATCTAAAAATGCTACATCATTTCAACATAACCATAAAATAAAAAATTCTATGTTTTTCTATTAACACTATCCTAACCTGTAATGATTCATAACCCTTTCCATTGATACCAACTATAAGGATAGATCATTAAAATAGTGAATAATCTTGAGTGTAGTTAAGAATTTTACTTTGTTTCTTATTGAGGATATTATTAGGTTTAGATCATTAGAAAATTAGGATATAACCCCTACATAACAAAACCTTAAAAATAAAAACTAGACACATACAAATAGAATCCATTTTAATATAATAAAAAAAATTAAAATAAGACATGATCACTTTTACAATAACTCTTTATGAAATTTAACATGAAATATATAAATTCTTAATCAACCATATGTTTTGGGAAAAACGTTGAAAATCCATGATTTTCATAAAAAGATCATTAAGGGATATAAAAAGAAGGAAATTTTAAGTCCATTGAAAAACATTAAAATCCCTGAAATCTTTATCAAAAAGTAATAATTTTCACCAATAATAACTAATGAATACATTCTTTGGAAAATAAGCTCATTTCGTACCTTTTTATCACAATATTTACATAAACCCAATATAAAGAATTGAAAATACATAAAGGTACCTTGGGACATAATTATACATGTCATTATTTTAATATATAAATCCATATGGTCATATTCTATACATTTCACTGATAGAGATTTAATAACCATACAACCTACTTTTATAACAAATATATTAGAGGTTATAATGTAACCACCTGTCTTTTGTTTAACATAAAACCACCCATCCATGGTTTATCATGTAACCAACAGTAAAAGGCCCCAATACCAATATATAATCATAACACATAAAATATTTGATTTTCCAACAAGTCACTCTTAGAATTTCATTTTTACTCATAAGATAACATATCAGATTTTTTAAATTATCAATCCATTTTTAAAACCCATTTTCCATAAAAAAAATATCTAGAAAAAGAAAATATGGGTTTATTTAGAAAAAAAGGAAGAAAGAGGATGTAAAATATAAAAATATATATAAAATTACCTTTATAATCCTTTTATATACATATAAATATATATGTAAATTAATATCATGAATATTAACATGTAGAAAGAGTTATGAAAATTAAATATTTAAACATTTAAATCATCTCATACCACATTGAACATTTAAATCGTAATCCACAAGAATTAAGATCATTTAAAAAACATTAAATAACATGAGAATAAAAATAATTTGTTTATAAAATGTAAAAGCGCTATATATACTATTTATAAAATAATAAAGGTGCATATCCTCAAAAAATGTCACAATGAAAGGAGATAGAGATAAAATCCCTTACCTAGAGTCAATTTAATCACATATGTTCATTATCATCCTAAAAAAATCAACTTATGTTAATAATTTTCATTCCGGATAACATTTATTAATTTTATTATTTAATTTATATCACTTATTATCATGTTATAAAATTATTTTTTTATTTTTTTCATGCCATACATATTTTCTCAGGGATTTTATAGGTAATATCCCATTCTATAATTATGGTATCCTATAAAGGTACAGATTGTGCCTCGGGGTGCAAGTTTGTTACATGAAGAGGTCTTAAAAATGCATTGCTTCCCCACACATGTAAATTTGATAACATGGATTTCTTTCCACTCCAAAAATCATATGGAATACCATATATTTATTTAGTTGGTACTTGGATTAGTATATGCACCTCTGTTTGTAACAAATATCCCCAAAAGGATAATGGAAGACTCACATGACTCATCATTGATCTCACTATATCCCACAGGGTGCGGTTCCTCCTTTCGCTCACACCATTCCACTGGGGCGTGTAAGGAGGAGTGAGTTGGGATAGGATCCCAACCTCCCATAATTAATCAATTAAGTATTAATTAAGATATTCTCCACCTTGGATTGAGTGTAGTTTCTTAATCTTTTTACCACGCTGGTTCTCAAATTCATTCTTGTGTTCTTTGAACTTATCAAAAGAATCCGACTTATACCTCATTAATTAGATATATCTGTATCTACTAAAATCATCTGTAAAAGTTATGAATTATGAGTATCCTCCCCTTAGATGGATAGGAAATGGTCTACAAAAATCATTATGAATGAATTCAAGAAGTTATTTAGCCCTTTCACATTTCCCACTAAATGATCCTTTGGTCATTTTCCCTTGTAAACATGAATTACCTACACCAAGAGGTTTTAGTTCTATAGAATCTAATTATCCTTCTTAAGGTAACATTGTCAAGTGTTTCTCATTTATATGACCTAGCCAGTGATTCCAAATTTGGGTGTGGTATGAGTCATGTGAATTATCTTTTTTATCAATTGCCATTACTTGGTTTTTTAATCCAACACATAAAGAGCATTGTATAAATGTTCCCTACCAAAACAAATGTTATCTTTGTAAAAGAAGGAACATTTATTTCCAGACACGAAAAAAAATCCATCTATATCTAATCTGGATACAGAAATAATGTTTTTAGTAACAGACGGAACATAATAATAACCGTTTAACACCAAGATCATCCTTGTTAGCAACGTTAGGTGGTTGTCACTGACAGCTAAAACAGAAAGTCTGGCTCCATCGGCTTCTCATAGATATTTCTCCCCTTAAACAATCTTCCTGAATATACATGGTTTCTATATTTGGATACATATGTGGTTTCCAAAAGTTGTATCTAATAACCAATTTGTAGATACAAATAGATTGAATTCGATAAAAAATGCACCTAAAGTCCCCCCTTGCTTCTTAGGCTAGATTTAGTTCTTCTACCAGTGGCCTTTCTTGCCACATACGAAAAAAACAACCTCATGTTCCCTAGCCTCCCCTTTGATCTTCCTTTTTATGGATGTTTGTGATGAAGCTTTGGGATTAAAGCTCTTCACCTTCCCTTTCTGGTTTTTCTAAATAAGGATTGAAGGATTTTCACGCATCATATCTTTGTCCACTGGTAGAATGAGGTTATGAAGATCAGATAAATACATCTGAATTTTGTTCATGTTAAAATTAACAAAAATTCTAGAGAAGATCTGAGGGGGTGATGCGAGAATGAGATCGGTGCCCAGTCATTCAGGGAGTTTAAACCCTAGAACCTCTAGGATCTCAAAGTATCCAATGATCTTGACTACATGATTCCTAGCTGGGGAACCATCTCCAAGCTTACATTGAAAGATTTTCCTTGAGATTTCAAATAGTTATAGTTTTTATCTCTCCAGGTAAAGACCACGGAGGTGCTCGAGCATGCTATAAGCATCCATGTTTTCATGAGACATCATTAGCTCACTAAAAATTGATGATAGAATCAGACATTGAAAGTCAACAACATTGTTTATCTATTTTTCATAGACAGGGAAATCCTCATCACTCACCTCATTGAAAGGAAGATCAAGTAATGATGACTCCAACACATAAGACATTCATTCATGGTGAAGGATAACCTGAAGGTGTCTAAACCATTCCTGGAAGTTACTGTCGGTGATGATGTTTCCTTTATCTAAAATTGATCACAGGGATAGTGTGGTTGACGATATTTTAATTATTATTATAAAATTAAATGATCATATCCTTAGTAAATTCTTGATTACATTTTTATAAGAATTAAAAAAATTAAGTCTCCCACTATTTTATCAACTACCAAAGGCCCTCACCATTGAACTTAGAATGTCATATTTCCATGACATTCTAGAGTCAGGAATCAATATTCTTGTTCACATAACCCCAACAAGTGTTGTTCAAGCTATTTGAAGGTATTCAGGTAGGCATGTCTTTACCAACTGTGGGCTTGCAGTTCCTTGATCTGCTGAGTGGACTCCCCAATCCTGAAATCCTAACTTTGGATTTCCTCAACTCTTACCTCCAATATTACACCAAGTATAGTAAGTGATACACCTCTTGATGTAATATGGTTAAGTCAACCTGAAACCTTTCATAATGGGTTCCTATATAAATGTATGTGTCCCAACATGGGTTGGTCAAACACATGGTTTTATTGTGTTTAACCCTTAATCAAGTAACGAAATTCTTGGTCTAACTTAATATTTTATTTGAGGAATTTTTATCTCATATGCGTGAATTTCTTATTATCATTATCACATGATTTTTAATAATAAGTGTAACTTATTTAAGTTATTAACCATATATTGATAATATTTACGCCTAATATTAGTTTATTTTAGTTCCATATTGCAAGATTGTTTAATTTGTTAATTAGGATATTTTGAAAATACATCCATAATGATAAGCCATGATTATTAGAGAAATAAAATAAAACAAAGGGAATGATCATGATATTTTCTGTGGGTTATTTTATCTAGTAGTTGATAAAATATCCCTGGCCATGGGGAGAAACAGCTTGAACCTTTTGGGTTCATGTTTACAGCTTTCCACTTGTTCACATCTGTATCTCCTGGGATTTATTTCATCATGGATCCAACATGAACCACCTCCACTAGCTTAGGTGTTTCATCAACTACATATTCCTTTTTTAACTCACACATAAGTGAGGGGTAAAAAGGGGTTTTAGATAAAATAAACCTTGGGAATGCATGCCCTACAAATTATTGAGGAGAAGGCTCACAGGTCAACAAGTTAAATTTAAATAAATTAATTAAAAGAAACCATCCACATACAAAGGTCTTGGTCTCTCTAATGATCATCCATACATGCAACGATACTTACACATAGATAAAACTAGAATTCAATTCATTAATCATTAATTTTTAAGATAAATCACGCTCGAATCAATTAATTATCATCCTTAATTAATAAATCATTTTATCTTAGTACCTTTTATGAATTTCCGTGACATTCACATCCATCATTATTTTAAGAAAATAAATTCATTTATAATTATTTTTGTATGTAACTTATACCTTGGAGGCAACCTGATGAATCCTTATTCATAACTACCCAATGAGTAGAAATGAACATTTAACAAATGTTAAATTAAACACGTATATATATAATACCCATCACGTATTATGCCTCAGCTTTATGTATGCACGATGGTACACATATCAAGGTTTTGTATAATATAATAACAAATTTTAATAAATCTTCATAATTTGGATGAGTACACTGCATGTAGTTCCAACTACACGGTGTGTACAATTATTCATCATCCATCTCAAGTACACACCCAGGTAAATGGTGTATGAGTGTACTTTGGAAATATTTGTAGTACACAACATGTTCAGTGGACCACATGTTGTGTAGTTCCTTGTTACATTGTAACCAGCAGGGCAAGACATTTACGGGGTACACAGTCCAACCCTAACCTGAAGGGACTACATGCAGTGTCCATTGGGCCACATGGAATGTAATCCAGAAACTCCATGCCAAATTTTCTTGGTCAACAAATGGAGTTATTAAGACTTCGGAAAACTCCAATGACATGTCTTGGTTTCGTGGACCAAACCCGATGAATTGAACATTGACTAAATGTCATGTACTGCTGAATACACACCGTGTGCTCTGGTGTTTTATGACTAGGAAACTTTGTCACCTCTGGATGAGATAGTCTGTTTTATTTATAATCAAAATTTGAAAAAAATCATTTCTGAATGTTGAATGAGAAAAAAATGAGGAGGAACAGATCTCAAGATTCAGATTGCAGAACGATTAACTTGAATTAAAATAACTAAATTATTAAATTCATAAATCATCAACTAAATATTTAAATAATTATAAACTATGATGTAACAGCTCTTATACCACTTAAAGGTTCCAGGAACAGTGGAAGAGCAGTTGGTCCAACACCCAAACATAAATTTTACCACGATCAATGATTATTCCAGGATCAATACGATGATGAATTCCAGTCTCCATAGAATAGAATCAAATATTTATATAAAGAAGGAAGAGGACTGAAACCTTTATAGAGGATCTTTCACATCATGTTTATAGTTAATTTAATTAATTTTATAATGAAATGAATACCTGGATCTTCATTATTTTCTTTGTTGATGATGTTGATCATCTGAAATGACCCTTCTAGATTATCTTGTTGCACTTGTGAGGAACCAAAATAAAATCCCTCGAGTGGTGATCCACATGTACTCCGATTCCCTCCGATCAACACCACTCATTATCTAGGTGCTAGTGCAGCGAAGCGAGTGTCTTGTGTCGATCGTTCATGATCTCTTGTTCTTCGGCCTTGAATAATGTCTCTCGCAATTTAGAGGGGCTGGAAGAGGATTCAAGAGAGAAATTGTTTAGCCCAATTATTCTAAACTTTTCAGTCGTGTGGTTCGGTACATGGAACAATAGTCATATGTGTCTATTTAATGACATAGGGCTTCAGTTACAATATTTAATTACATAACAGCAATTAAATAAATTCAAAACCTTATAGAAATCCCATATATTAATAATAATATCGCATCATTATTTATGGTGTGTCAACTTGCGGAAAATATAATTACAAATAAAATTCTGTGTCACATCATAATAGAAGTGTTATTTTAATTTGTTCCAACTAGTTAAATAATTATTTATCAACTTGAAAATAATTTTTTACTATTAGACCGGCCTTGGTCTTATCCCACTCTAATTCCATTTATTGAACACACAAAAAATTAATAAATAATTTATTCTCTTAAATAAATATTTTATTGACGAACTAGTGAATAAATATTTCTTAAATTTTAAATAAAATAAATATATTTATTTTACCCACAATTTGGTTAATAAATATTTATTTAATTTATGCAATAATTTTTACTTGAATAAAATTATTCCAATCTATTGAGAATACTATTTATTATTTAAATTAAAAAATATTTTAACTGATACCACCAAAACCACTTAGTGTGTGACCCTCTAAGATTCTCTCTCATCGTAAGTAGGCTGGCTTCCCAAAAGTCCAAGAGTATTGTCTAGAAATGGTCAAGGCACCCAAGAGAAATAATTTAAAGTCATGAAAATGAAATCCACATATGAATGCTCACTGTTTAAATTAATCCTTGTGTCTCAATATCTCATCAAGAAAGTTTTGTGATAGTGTCATCAACCTTTGTGCTTGATACGTCGTTCTTTGACAAACTAAAATAATCACATTGTTACACCACGAACATAGAGTTTCACGAGATGGTTCGATTTCAATAAAGGGGTTGAGATATCAACATCCATAAATGGAAGGAACAAGTCCTTTCTTGACTTATCTAGTAATAACATGCCACTCATGACATAACCAATGTACCCTACTTCCCGCCATCTATCTTTGTGACAGTTTTCATCAGTAAATCATAGTGCGCGATTCTTGACTCATATTAATGATAATCATAAAGGCTAAGGATCATTACACATTCTTGCAGATAGAAATATCCAATGAAACCAAAACATAACGAATTATTATTGGTGAGTCTATTCTCATAATATCTTTTCTTGAAGATTACCATGTGTGTACTTCATGAGAGGATGTCTCATCTGATTACGATTACTCGCACCTGACAGTATTCGTGCTATGTGTCCCATCATAGTATTTCAACCAAACCTATAATTACATTTAATAATATTGCTATAGCATTTCAAGGTTCTCATCCTAGTGGGGAAATACCATGACCTTATCAATGTAACAAATACTCTAGGACATTATTACATCATAGTCATGAAGAACAATAAACAATATTTAATAATATGTTCAATATTTAAATATATTAAATATCCTTGTAATAAATGTACAATTAGTTGGTTCTAGGACACCAACTCTTATATTTTCAAGGTAAACCCCTATGTATCATATTGACAACCATTACATTTCGCATACTTTATCAAATTATAATCTTAATGATTATGAGTAACCATTACGTGTCATAGGGTAAATCCATTTTACCCATATATATATCACATGATAACATGGATCTACCAATTAAATATGATAAGGTAACCAGTTTTCATGAGTAAATAACCATTAACATGAAAGGGTGAACACTTATTTAATTGTAAGATTATTCATGCGGACGTAACACATAAAAAATTATATTCTTATGCTATATGCCTAAAGAAATTATATAACACAAATCAATTCAACAACCATCACTCATTGGATCACCTTTTATATAGTGTAAATAAAACCAACCCAAATCAATAAATTAAGCAGAAAATCAACAAATAAATAAAAAAATAAGGATAACTGAGGCTCGGTTTAAATATTTATTCCATCATTTCACAGAATACCTTAAACAATTTCCCTATACATCCATTATAAGTAAATTGTTTTGTATAAAATAGAGAAATTCACATATATAAAAGAATACACATAGGGTTGAGTAACTCCCTACCAAATAAAAATGATGATATTATCAAACTAAGAAATCCAATAAGTGAAAACCGAATAATAATGAAAAAAATAAAGTAATTACTTTCATATATAATTTAAAAAATATTTAAATAACTATTCAATTTTTAAACCATATCAAAAAAATAAATTTAACAAAAAAATAATTTAAATTTAAAAACCCAAAACCTCCAAAAAAACATCCATGAAAATGATTTTCAAATATTATTGAATAAAAGTCAATTCATAAGATGAAAGTATTATAAATGTACCATATTTTTAATATTAAGAAAACTACCCTAAAAATTTATCAAAATTTATCAAAAAATATCATCCAAAAAATTACAACACCAAACTAAAAATGTAATTAAACATAAATTGTAAAAATATTTCCCTATTTTTCCTTTAAAAATAATAAATATTTGCTGGTGTGTAAGAAAATTAATATATTTGAATCCCAGTAATAAATAATAAATATTCAGTTTTATCCAAAATACGTCATCTAAAAAATAAATCACTTTATACCACTATAAATTTATTATAATAGTGTTTTAATTAAATAAAATATTTGATTTATATTCTCATTACATAAGAAAATCTAAAAACATGTAATTCCAAGCCACTCAATAAGATAAGGCTCACAACAGTGGAACTACACAGTTCCCAAATAATATCATATGTTGAAACAAAAAATTAGATACTTAGTCAACAATGATAAGGTCAATTGTACATTTCCAACCTAAATATTATACATGGGTATCCTCAAGAGAGTATATATAAAAATAAAAATAAACATAATTAAAAAAGTAAACATTCAACCATGATAGTCTCCCCAAACTATTAAAAATTTCATTAAATCACTAATTCTCTAAAAAAGATTGATTACACCCTAAGAAAAATAAAATTCTCAACATGGGAAGGAGGATCGATAAAATTCCCATTAACCTCATTATCATATAAACAAGGTGAGAAACAAGTAACATAGCATGATGAAAATAATATAACACAATTAATTTCAAAAAAAATTATTAGTTATTTTTATTTAATATAACAAGAAACAATAAAAAAATTATGAAGGGTGTTATATAATATAACACTACACTATAAAATGGATTACCATTCTCCTCTACTTGTAGAGCTTCATAGGGACGTGTATATGAAAAAGGCTTTCCTTTATTCCACTAACTGGCACCAGGAGAGTAACTTCATTTCAAGGATAGGAAGCTCGTGGGGAGGCAAGGAGGATGGGAGGGCCTGGCATGGCCTTACGGATAGACTAAAGAGGCTCAAAAACAACATGATCGAATGGATAACACATAGGCCCATCAACAGCTTGGGGGTGGAAAATGACCAGGCATACATAATAAGTCTTGGTGAATAATTGAAAACCGACTGTGATAAGAGAAGGTTTTGTTTACTCTGTTATACACACATTTTTCTTGAGGATAAGTTGATCGAAATTGAGAAAAATTATAGATCGAGATCCCGTGATAGATTGATTAAGGAGGGTGACCGAAAAAGAGATTATTTCAATTCATTTCTGATGGAGAAGAATAACACAAGGCTCAACATTTGTTTAGGTACTGGGGTTTATATGTCATATATGGAGACAGTGTGCTGATTAGCTATGGAGCAATTTGAATGTCTTTTTTTTTTGAGGAATTGAAATCAAGCTATAGGGATAACCAAGCCACAGAAGAGAAAAATGCCTTCTGGGAAGGGATTCCACAAATGGTGAGAAACTCTGACAATGAGCTTATGTTTACTATGCCTAATGAAGAGGAGATTAAGGGTTCAGTACTTTCTATGCCTCATGGAATTGCACCTAGCCCAGATGGGTTTCTATTCAAATTCTATGTGGCTGCATGGGATGCGGTGGGAAAGTAGGTGGTAGAGGCCATTCATGGTTTTTTGGGGGTGGTGAATTAAGTAGACCGGTGAGTGCATCCAGGGTGGTACTCATACCAAAGGTCAAAGACCCCACTTCTATTGGATAGTTCAGACCTATAAGACTCAGTAATTTATCATAAAAAATAATGGAAAGATTTATTACTATTAGGATGAGTGGGATCATTCTAAGATTACTTTCCAGTGAGAAAAATGGGTTTATCAAATGGAGATGTATACATGGGGTGGTCGGAATTAATAGATAACTTGTGAATGACATAAATAGAAAGGTGGTTGGACATAATGTGATATTCCATGTGGATATGGATAAATCTTATGAAAAGATGGAATTGATATTTATAATTTGGGTGATATATAAGTTTGGGTTTCAGGAGAGGGTTTGTGATCATTTTTTTAGTGTTACGCATCCCTGTAGATGTTAGTATCTCTGAATGGGAAGTGTTTTGGATTCTTCAAATTGGTGTGGGGCGTACGAAAAGGTGACCCTTTGTCTCCTTCTCTCTTCTTTTTAGCACAAGATTCCCTATCTCGTAATCTAAATAGTGGCATCGAAAATGGGAATCTTGAACCATAATTTGGAACGAAAGGATGGGAGGCCATCTCACACTTGATTTTTGTGGATGATTTTTTAGTTTTCACAAATGGAATACATAGATACTTGACTGAACTCATGGTTATCCTCTCGGTGAATTGTTCCTTGAGTGGATAGACTATCAATGTAGGGAAGATAAATGTCTACATATCCAAAAATTTCCTAGGGAGATGATGTAGGTATATTCAAGAGATCCTGGGTTTCCAATGAAGGCAGCTTCCTTTGATGTATCTTGGGGTTCTGATCTCTACCGAACACGTTAAGAAAATATATTTTGAAGACATATTGAATTATTTTATGTGAAGAATCCAGAACTAGAAGAGAAAGTTTCTTTCCTTCAGGGGACATTTCACACTTATCAATAGAATTCTCACATCCACCCCTTTTCATGTTATGTCGATCATCAAACCACCGAAGGAGACGATTGAAAGAATGGAGAAGGTTTTTTCTGCTTTCCTGTGGGACGCCAACTAGATTGGGCACTGCCATTGGGCATCCTAGGAGTGTATGATGAGACCTATGGGGGTGGTTGATGTGGGGTTATGTGATATATATGAAAGAATGTAGGTCATTCAAGCAATACTTGTATGGGACATCAACATAGGATGATCAATGTGGGCCTCTTTCTTTAAGGTTATATATGTTTACATTCGGAGTTATGGAGAAGGGAGAAGAGCAGGTCATTATGGGTTGGCATGGGTCATGTTTGATCGTATGGAAGAGCTTTGTGACTCTTCTTGGTGGATAATTGGAAGAGGATATATTGGTTTTTGGAAGGTTAATTGGGCGGGTAGAGGCTCTTTTTCTTGGGCTCTCCTTACCCCGAAATCTCATTAAAAGAAGAAAAAAAGCATCCGACGTTCCTCGAGTCAGTCCTTAATTAGGAGAAGATGGGATTCTCCGATAGTATTAGCTTGTTCAAGGAGGAGGATAAGTTTTGTTTCATGGTTTGGACTTTGGGAGACTTCTCCACCGTAAATTTTAGGAGGAGCATGCATGCTAGGATAGTTACATAAGAGTGGGTTGAGAAATACTGGTGCAATGAAATTCAAAAAAAAAATATCGTTCTAATTTGTAATATTAAGAGAATGGATTTACCAACAAATGAATTCCTTCAGATGAGTGGTATACATTTATCCTCTCGATGCTTCTGTTGTGCAAGCTAGAATATGGAATCTATAGATAATCTTTTTGCACGGAGTGATTAGGCGGTGGAGCTCTGGTCTCTTTGTTCACCATAGCCAAGGTTCGGGCTTCATCAACCCTCCTTTCATGGTCTCATTTCCTCATGGTTTCATGGGGTGGATAACATAATCATGGAATGTAAATTTCAGTCCATCATCCTTACTTCCATCGGCTGCACAATTTGGGAGTCAAGAAACAATACACGGCTGGGTTCTCATACTTCGGGTTAATTTATTTATATATGGGATAGGTATTTAATCAATAAACTTCTATCATTGTTTAAAGGGAGTCAAAAATTGTCCCTATTGTGCAGAATGCTCAACATACCTTTCTTGTGTGGATGTTCGGGTCGTAGAAGGGTCAGATGGAACCCCCATTCCAGCAAACTGAAACTCAATGTGGATGGCACTCTCAGAGCTGGACTCATGAGAGGCGGAAGAGTCCTTTGTGATTCATGTTGTTCTATTCATTTTGCGTTCAACACCTTCTATGGTCTGGGTAATTCTATAGGGGTGGAGGCACATTCACTTTATACTGGGATCCATGTCTGTATGGATCGCGGCTTCTTGTTGTCAGAAGTGGAGTCATATTCTAATGTTCTAGTAAAGATGGTCCATGGAAAGCATTAGACTCCATGGGACCTGGATTATATTATCAGATGTTGTTCTATGAAAACTACCTCGGTTCAAATCATACTTCATAGTTTGAGGGAGATGGTCTTTGTTGCAGACACTCTTGAAAGCCTCGATCGTCCAGGGGAGGGACTAATCATTTTTGATGGTTTGGGGTCTCTTCTGCGTGAGTGCCAAATCTTTGTTCAAAAATACTCTCTTGGCTTACATTATTTTCATCCCCTTGAGGTTTTTTATATCAGAGGGACTAGGATCGTCTTCCTAGTTGATAATAAAAAAATTTCTTTTCAATCATAGTGGTTATCACTAAAAAAGAACATCATCTTAAATAAATTTTATATTTTAAAACACTAATACTGAATAGAATTGTCCAAATATAACTCAGGTGGGTAGTGTAAAATCTCAACAAATTGGTGGCCATACTGTAAAATTAACAGGTCACTCTAATCAAGGAAATTAAATTCCATCACCTTAGACAATCTCATAGCCTTGGGGAAGTAATACTGTATGAACATTACACTTAGTCCTTACCATGAGTTGAAATGTTATGTATCTATTTGAATGATATACTTTATCCACTTCCAACAGATTCCTTCAAGTGTAATGGTATTAAATTTATGTTTATTATATTTTTGGAGTTCAAGAAGGATTAAATCCTCCCAATAATATCTATAAACTCTTCCACTTTTCGAGAACTATACTCCCTTTGTAAAAAAAGTGTGCTCAAACTATAACACCTTCACATAGTCTCTATATTGATCTTGAATAAAAATAAATCTATGATTTATTATTGAAGAAAGTGGTCTAGATAACTCAGGAAGATATTAATCAAATTTAGTATCCACATGTGTGGAGCCACTCATATCTCCCTCTTGAGAATACACAAGGATTCAGTGGGGGGTACTCTAAATGTGTAAGAAATACAAACATAATATACAGAGTTCCTATTATTAAAAACAACATGAATCTATGTATAATCATGTGGATCAATTTCAAAATACAAATATATAACTAATAACACAAAAAAATACCCAGCGTTCACTCATAAGAAGTCAAATGATTATAAAAGCATGAAATTATTTGAATAAAATAACTTTAATTAATCATAATTAAAAAATGAATCATGAAACCCAATTTTTGATGATTTCATAAAATTTTATCCCCATTTAAATTCCCAAAATATTTTAAACCACTTATTCCAACAACAAAAAAAATATTTTAATTTCACACCTTATAATAATTTAAAACATTAAAGATAAACTGTTTAAACCATTTAATAATAGAAATATTCAACAAACTCAAAAATAATTTGAAAAATTAAAAAAAGTCACCACTGTATAATTTTGAGAAGTTCCTCTTTTCCTTATCATACAACATATTTATAAAAATAAAAACATCTTATTTTAATTAAATTCAATATCATCACTCAATTTATAAAATCCACCTCAATTTCAATTAATTTTAATCTTTTTAAAACTCAACCTCCTTCTGTGTCTCAACTATTTGATTAAACCTATTGAAAATGGTAAAACGACACCACTTTTAAAAGTAAGAACCAAAATTTTTCTCTATAAAAACTAAATTCAAAAATGACAAATAACTCTGATAATCTTTATAAAACACCTCAGTTCATCTTAGATCAATAATATAAATCAAAAATAAAAAATATAATCCCAAAGAATCAATATTCCGAAATAAAAAAATATTATACAAATGCAATTATTTTTTTGACATAGTTCGTAAAACAAACAATTAACCACATGATGTTAACTAGAATCTACCTAGATAAGTCTTCTAGATCTACACATTGTTTTCCAAGCCATGGATTACTTTTGTGTGTCCCTAGGATTTATCCCATTTTCCACTCTAAAGTACACAGTTTGTCAAAAAACTTTTAAGTATTTATTATAAAACATAAATACTCAAATAAATAAAAAATAATCTTTAAAATATTCATGAACAATCTTGAATTTGAGGAAAACTCATCTAAAACACCCAAAAATAACTCAGTGATCTACAAAAAAAATATGTTGTCTAGGCACTTACTCCTTCCTATATCTTGTGCTTCTATGATCCTATTGTTAGTTTTGGCTAAGTGAAAACAATTTTTTTATGTAATTACAATAAAATAAATCATATATTCCATAGGATTATTTTTCACCCCTATTAAAAGATGGAGGAGTGGTAAAAACATATTCTAGAAGTCGGAAATTTAGAAGGCCAGAAGTTGTAATTTAGAAGTAGGAAATCTAAATATAATTTTAGAAATATCTAAGATAGTGAAGACTATATATAAATCACAATGAAGGCTTTAAGGACTTGTATTATTAATAATATGGGTTATGTATGATTAAACTAATTCATAATTAAAAAGATCACATTGTTCACTATAATTATAAGTTAATGCAGTGAATGACATTGAAAAAGACAAGGCATTTCCATGAATATCAAATCAAATTTGGAATTCTATATATAGAGATCAAAATATGTGGGAAAAAATTTCACCAATTTGGATCTACTATATAAGGTTGGTTGAAATCAATTTTTGATGGAATACTCAATTTCTAATCATATTATGTCTCATTGAATAAAAGAACTGCAGTTTTATTCTTATGAATAAGGATTTATTTTAAAAATTGTAAAACATATACTATGAATTTTTTTCATTATTTATTTCAGTCATTTTATTTTGGATATTATTTAATTTATTGATTGTGTGCATTTTAGTTTTGTGGATTAGGTTTATTTTTTTTCAATATTCTGTTACATATTGTACATAAGTTCATTTTGATTTTTTTTATTTCATTTATTATTCTATTGTGTTATGTTTTGGGTGATTACCTAATAATTTGGAGGATATATTGGACCCATAAAAGTGGTATTAGATCATTTCATTCAAAGCTTCAAATGACTTGAACCTGGACAATGTGTTTCATTTATCAGTTTATTAGCATCATTCCTCCCTCGTCATTTTCAAATAATTCAGATAAGTAGTTCTTGATACCGCTTATGTGTTCCAAATACTTTTGAATTTTATTAATTTCAAAACATAAAGGCATATTAAGAGGGTAATATATGAATTTATATGTTTTATGAACCATAATTTGGATTTTATAGGATATAGATAGAATATTATATACTACATAATTACATTGACCTTCTATCAATGTGTATAATGCCAAAAGTGATGAAGAATAAATAAGGGGAAAGGCTCGCTAAGAAAAATTTGGGTTAACTCGAATTTTATTATCTAGTAACAAGACATATAACATTTGAGAGGTAAAATCTACTTTTGATCTTTTTAGAACTTGCCCTAACATTCATGAGAATCTAGCTGCGATGAATAGGTTTCCACTTTTATATAGTTTATTGGATATGAGGTAGTCTGTGGGAAATATAGTAACTAATCACATCAATAACATTACGTTCAACATGTCTCAAAGTAAATTGAAATCAATGAAGGTGAATATCATAGACCTTAATTGGGATTATAGTTTATTTATTCACACTTGAAATCATTATATGTGATCATGACCATAGTGAATAACGTGATCTGTTAGAAGATATTTTATATTTGGAAATTAGGGATATTATTTTTAATGAAGTTTTCATTAGCAGGAGATCATGAAATAAAATAAAATGTATACAGTGTATAAGGTATTTGATGTTCTCCATTTGAGATGAGTCATAAAAGGAGAAAAATAAATTGAAATAGGAGTATTTTAGTGAACGGTGGTCCCAAGCATCAAAATTGTGGTAAGACAGGTCACCTAATGGAATATTTTCTCAATATAAGGTAATATTACAAATTATATTATTAAAAAAGTGAGTTTTAAAACACTATATTGGAACATACAAGAGTTATTCTTCTGAGTTATACCAGTTCATTTGAGTCTTGGGATATAGCCTTAGGAGATTCATTTTAATCAAAATTTAATAGATAAAGTTTAAATAATTATATGTTATGAGGATTCAGTAGGGAAAATATTTCAGATAATGAAACTAAGTAGATTATTGGAAAGAGTGATGTTTCAATCAGGACAGTGAACAAATCTTTTTTGGACTCACAAGGATTTTGATAGATAATTGGATTAATGAAGAAAGTAATATCTATGGGATAGTTAGATAGTGTAGATTAATTCCGATCCTATATATCTAGGTCTAGGAGAACTACACATACTTCCATGGTGGTGGTCGAAGGAGTAAAGGGTGACCATTTTACTTAAGGGGGTTTTGGAAGGTGGAATGCATACAAGATGGTTATATTTTATAATGATATGGAATGATCATATCTATAACTTAATTGAGAAGGGGATAAAAGTCTTAACTGACCAAGAAAATATAAATTTCATAATCCTGGAGTATATAACATGCGAATAATGAATATTTGTAAAAAAGTTAAATGATTCATTCTAATGATTAAATAACAAATATAAATACAAAATATTGAGTTTATTCATACAATTTTATAAGGGAAAGCTCTAATTTTTTCATGTAGGGTCATTTTTATATAATAACATCATTAGAGATTCAACATATAATGTGTGAATTTTATTTATAATGAAAATTTTTGAATTATTCAAAACCATTATTTGGTTGAGATCCCTAGTGGAAAACATGAATAGATACATATTGAGGTGTTTGAGGTCTGAAAATTATGGTGAGTGCAGAAATATGGTGTTCCATAGGTTTTGTTATCAAAAGGGAATACAATATGAGAATATAAAATTTGGTTATTTAAAAAAATATAGTCATATGAAGGAAAATCTATCATCAGTACAGAATGATAGAAGAATAATAATTCATCCAAGTTCCCCAAGGTGTATGGAGCTAAGGTTGTGAATTGTGTGGCCTATAAGGTGAATAAGAGTCCATTGTCTTCATTAAGGTTGAAATTTTTGAAATTTTATATTCATGGATAAAGTTTCAACTCACCCATAACAATATATTTAGATAAATATACTAAAAACAAATTTATTACAATGACATGGATAAGCTAGACACAATGTATCAAGTATGCTACATCATAGGGTATTATGGGATTTTTTTTAAAAAAGTTTGAAAAAAACTCAGAAATGTTTGTCAAAATTTGAAATTTTATCCCCAATAAGGATTTATTATGTAAAAATTGGAACCAACAATATATGTTTTATGTAATAATTTTATTAATTAAAAATTAGGGTTTGGCTGAATTAACATTTATAAGTTTCTATTATTTTAGGAATTTAGGGAGTATATCAGATTCATAAACACTGAACATTCTAGATGATGTTAAAAATATGGGGTGATCTCTCAAAGGTGCGTCTATGGATAGAAGTATGAGAGATCTCAAGGACCATCGAAGTGTGGTGAATACCTCTAGATTGTGATGTTCAGAAAGATGCATTTTCAAAAGGATAACATCTATAGTATTAGATACATAGATATTCATGGATTCTCCACCATGTTTATAGATGAAGAATTAGATTTTTTTTATATCGTGGGTAATGGAGAATACGATATCCCAGAAGAGTCTATGAATCTAAAAAACATTAATCAATAGTATTTAGATACGAGGAATTAAATTTATTTCATACTTTTGTCCAAAACATGGGAGATAATGGAATTTCCTTCTTCGGAGAAATTTATTATAATTAAATGGGTTAATTTCATAAATGGGGAAGTGGATTTTAGATGGTGGTATAATGAATTTTTTTCTAAAATATTTTTTATAAATGGAAGTATTTTACTTTCCAAATATCATTTCTCTAGTTGTTAAACATACAACTATTCAGGTAGTGTATTGCATGGATTCCATATAAGGTTTACATTTAGAACAATTATATGGGATGGATTATTTTCTTCATGTATATTAAATTGATTAATTTTATATGGATAATATGAAAGGATTCATAGGGTATCAGAACTGAAATCTTGTGTGCCTGTTGAAGAAGAGCCCTTATAGATTAAAATAAAAAGCAAGGTAATTGAACTAGAATTATAGTACCATTATAGTGGAATATAATTTCATCTAAATAAATTTGGATTAGTATTTTTCTGACATGGTGGTTGATGATATGAATTGTATTATCTAGATTATATATGTTGATATAATTCTTCTAATTGTTTTATTAAAGTAAATAGTTAATGAGTTAAAAAATGAATTCTCTCAATGATTTGATATGAGGGATCATGGTCTGGATAAATAGATTTTTGGGATGTAGATTGAAAGGGACATAATTTCTAATAAATATTACTTGACATAGTATGATTACATTTTAATGGTTGTGAATTGTTTTGGAATGAGAGAAGTGAAATTTTTTTCCACACCCCAAGATAGAAATTTTATGTTGTCGAAAGAGAATGTATTATAAATGAAATAATAGTTCAAGTTAATTAAAATAGTTCTTTATGAATCAATAGTTATATTATTTATATATTATATAGTATGTATATGAACAAATATTTCTCAAATATTTGGAATAGTTGTCACATTTTTTGAGAATCCTAGAATTGAACACTGGGATATAGTGAATTAGATCTCCTCATTTCAGAAATGTTCAAAAAAAATTCTATATTTTCATGAATGGATAATCCACTATAAGGGATTTCATATTTACACATTAGAATGTATGAGTATACTTAAAAGAGTACAATGGTCAATGTTTTGACACTGAGAGGATTGACTATTAGTGTAGTATTAAATCGTCAACCATTAGTTTCACTTTCTAAGACGAAAGAGGAGTATACTTCATTAATGTGTGTTGTGAAGGAGATTATATAGTTGATAGGGTTTTTGGATGATCTTGGAAGAAGGAAAGATGTTTATAAATTAATCTATTATTCATAATGAGTGACCAATTTGGCCCAAAATTTGTTGTTTCATTCCATAAAAAAAGAAAATTTACTTAATATATCAATTCATCTGGATATTTTTTTTGAAAAAAGGGTTAGATCAGTGAATGATAGATGAAATTCAGAATGTAGAGGATATGTAAGATAAGTTTTATGTTTGGGATATACTAAGGTAGTGTTTCAATTAATTAAATATAGAAAAACTATAATAATGGTGGGGGAATAATGTGGCTATATGGAAAGTGTTAGGATGGATTGAGGTTCTTGGATGTGGATGGAGGAAATTGTGGTGAATCCTAAAAAAATATTGTTAAGTTTTATATTTTCTAGTGTGACCATGTGAGAACCATATTCTATCTATGTAATTTAAAAAAGAAAAATTTTGGAGGTTTGTCATCTGATTCTAAATGGAGATAGAGGATTGGAAGAGACGAGGTTTGGATGTTAACATACTAGAATAAGTCAGTCAGAAAAAGGAAATCAGAATTTATGCCATATTCTCCCACAAAGGGAGGGGTGAATATGAACCACTATAATGGCATTAGGGGAGGATTAAGATTAAATTTTTTGGTTTCATGTCATTTAAATGGAAAGGAATATGAAGGATCTTATTTTTCACTAGAAATATGAGTGAATTTGGTGATGGTCTTTGATAATGTGAAGGTATTCCCATAAATAAATGATCTCTATAGAGATAAAAATATTGTGTAACGGGTTGCACTGATTAGACTGTACTCTATTTATTATTGAGGAATCATTTGTTTGATGAATTTCCCACATTGTAAAAATACTTTATTTCGCTAAATAATCGAATTTTAGTAATCCTGATGGGGAGTAAGAGTAGATATTAAACATGAATAACATGTTTCATTAATTATATTTAATATTATCTATTTCAATCATTTTTTTTCATATGTACTAGTATGGATTGTTCATGTGTAATTTGATTTAGTGAGTTAGGTTTTTTTCTTCTATATTCCAGAACATCATTTATATTGGTAAATTCTTATTTAGTGGTTATAATTATTATTCTCCTAAATTATTCTATTAGTGATTAACTTTTGGACCAAATTTCTCATCTAACCCAACACCTATCTTATTTTTACGATGACCCCACTAATAATAACCTAACACTGATAACATTTTTCAGAAAACAACCTTTAATACCATACCAAAACCATCGTTGGACATAGGAAAAAGTAAGTTTATAATCTCTACGCCCTAGAGACTAATTCTTGGACATAATATACAAAGTTGGAATTATTTTTCATGTTAAATTTATCCTCAAAAGAGAACTATCACCTAAAAAACATTATGGACACTCCACAAATAAGAGATTATTTTAGTAAAATAACCACTTTTTATAATAAAAAAAGTTAAATTAGGCATAGGAATTGTGTATAACCTGTTGAACATAATAAAATACAATAATTATGTTTATTATATCATGACATCAAAAAAATTAAAATTCGGTTACAAAATTGGCATACAAAGATACTGGAATTTTAACTACCTTATTGCACCAAAATATAAAAATAAAAAATACAATCATGGGTCATAGAAACCCATCCCTATAAACCATGTAAATCATCTTTATCTACCACCTATAACATATCCTAACTAGGATAAAAAATCCTCTATATCAAAGAGAAACATTTATTGAGCTTGTAATATGATATTTGTGAGGAAAACTAGTCAGTTGGTGTCCTCCCCACAAACCACATATGACCACTGAAAGAAAATAAATTTTATACTAAAATAAAATTTATATATAATGTTGTGATTTTTATTTGTATAAAAAACATAACAAGGGTAACAATAAAACCCCAATCCCTTTTTTAATATTTAAATTTCATTGTTTAAAAAAATACCTACATGATTTTGAAGAAACCTGTAATTTAAAATAAGTGGAAAACAATACAAAATATCATTTATAAAACACTATATTTAGAGGGGATTATAGGATAAGACTAATTTTTAAATAATCCTATAAAAAAATATAGGTAACATAAAAGTGAAAAAATTATAATTTTAAAAAAATAAAAAAATTATTACAAATCTAAGTTAGAAAAAAACAACCTTAACAAAATTTATAAATATCATTCCAAATTATAGTAGAAAAAAATAATAGAAATAATCGTAAACATGAGAAAAATATAAATTAAAATAAAAGTAATATTAAAATAATAATCAATATGGAAAGACCTAGAATATATATGGGGAATATAATATAAAAAATTTAAATATATGTAATTAGAACTTCATATGATTAAAGTACTAAAAAATAAATTTTTTCACTTCCATGATTGACCAATGGGGAAAACCATATCAAGGTGTGATGAAGACATGGAGAGACTAGACATAAGTGAATCTTGAACTAGTGTTGTATATATAACAAAACATCCCACAAATCTACTAGTTGTTTCCCAAGAAATTAAAATATAATTATTAACAAAAAAATTCATGAATAACTACAAATAATAAGGAAGAATAATAAAACACCTTCCCCTCTTAAAACCCTTTGAAAATAATAACACTTTTAATCACTAATAATAATATATTTAACATCTCCTATAATAAGTAAAACTCTATCCACATTACAAATTATAAATATCACATTAAATTATACACAACATTTTGGATCCATGTTTTTAAAGTTCTTCTCAAGGATGATCAAATGGGCTTAACCACCCTCCTAAATAGATTTCAGGTGTTATATAATAAAACTAAAAATTGAAGAAATGACGCTACATTATAATACTCACATGGGGTAATGTAGAGATACATGTATCATATAAATACTATATGGGGCAATTCCATTAACTGAGAAATTTTCAAAATCTATGAGGTGGTAATTTATGGTTGAAAGAATCATGTATGGATGGGTGGAAAGAAATGAAGCTAGAATAAGAGATCATTGGTTATGTTTGAACAACATGGTTAATGTTGAGTGAGAGATTGTTACATATTGGTTTCTCTAGCACTCTCTGGTGTTCATGAAATGGTCCAAACTGTTATTTTCACAGATTATCTATAATCACAACGTGTCCATGATATTTCACTCTATTACATATCAATCAATGTAATATATGGGTTAAGGTGGACTTTCATACATCATATGAATACCAAGGGAGAGATCTCCACATATATATAGTGTAACACCCCAAAAATTATAAAATAATTTTTTTATGCAATAGAATATGGGACACACAACATTGAGTATAGAATGTGATACATGAAACACTAAGTTAACTTACGTTTTATACAAGACTGAGTTTTATAGAACAAAAATATATTATTATTATTATTATTATTTAAATGATATTATCATCTTTCCATTGTAATGGAGATTATTAATGGGATTAAATAAACACTGAGAACATATTAGTTTCACACATTTACTGGTTATATATTGATTATAAATAAAATAGGAATCATTTTAAAGAAAAAGAATTATTTTCTAAAAAATAGTTTCTTTCCAGAAAGATCGTTTAATAGTGTTTGGCGCAAATAATTTAAAATTCATTATTACCAATTTTAGAAAATTTATTTTAAAAAATATATATCATTACTGAATTATAATAAAAAAATTACCTAAGAGTTTATTTTTGGTATTTTTGGTAGATGTTTCATTTTTTGATGAATAGTGAAAAATACTGAATTTTAATTTAAAACTATCTTTTCATGAAATTAATTTTTTTGTTGAAATTATATTTTCAATATGTTTGAATATAATTTTTTTAACTTTATCTAAATTAATAAAATTTATTTCATTGTATTCTTATTAAAATTTAATTTATCTATAAAAACATTTCAGACATTTAAACATTCTTATTTTAAAAACTCGCATTCTCATCAGGTCTGCAGGAATAATTTTAAATTAAATTTTACCACTTCTCTGATTGAGATTGGAAAATTGAGTTTTATATTTATAATAATAATTATTAATAATATCTAATATGGTCAAATTAATTATTTACCAAAATTATTATAGAAAATAGTTAAAATTAATTAATGTGAATAAGTAAAAAATGAGATTACTTGGTGGTTAAACATAGAATATAAGGTGTAAAATGACATACCAAATTTCCAAAATCCCTTTGGATGGACATATTTATATTGTTACTAATTTATTATCTATTATTATGAGTTATTTATGTAACAACCCAACCTTCAAAGGTATGTTTCTCTTTGAATAATATAATATCGTGTGATGTATGCCACATCGAGTTCAAGCACACCAAAGCCTATTAAACTAGCTGTTTGAAAAGCATTTATGAATAATATTAACCAATTTTTTTAATTTTATATATATCCCATATCATTTTAATATCCATATTTTGTTTTTATAAGACATAATATAAGGACAAATTAAGTTTTTGAATAAAAAAAGTATGTTTCAAAAAATACGGGTTTTCTTCCTTTTAATGGAGAACCCATTTTAAATACAATATTTAAAAATTTTATATATTCAATTTGATTAAATTAAATTCTACTTTCGAAGAGGGACATAAAATTTTAGTTTGGTTATATTTTTGGTACTTTTCTGATAACTTTCATATTTTGATGAATAGTGAAAAACACAAAATTTTAATTGAAAACAACTTTTTTAATAAAAATAATTTAAAGTATTAAATTTTACATCTGAGTGGTTTTAAAGAATAAGTAGATTATATTTTTATAATTTAATATAATTTAGGTAATTTTAGATAATTTCACATTTAAATTGTACATAAACACAGGTCAATCTTTTGGTAGTTTTTCACTTCTTAAAAACCCATTTTTGGGTTTTGACAATGGGATTTAATTTTAGATTAATTACTGAAACTTCTATGTTATGAATATGGAAATATTGATTATATTTTTTTACTCATAATTTCTTAATAATTTAATTAGATTCCTTTTATTTTTTTGCATTATGAATAGTAACTTCAGTAAATATTTTATTTACCATGGTTAAAGTGTAAATCTAGTAAATAATTGTAACAAATAATATTAAAATAATACTAAATTACCCTAAAACGTGTCCTAACACTATTATCTGATACATGTACAACCATCTGAATCCTTGGGTTCATTTTATGACCCCATGGAGCCACTTGTAAGTGAAAATGACACTTTATAAAAATTAATTTAACGTTATGGAAAATGTAACATAAACATATATCTTTTAGTAAAACCTTTTTTATATGGTTTTATATAAGTTATATTTTAGAATATAAATAGTTATTAGAAATATAAAATTATTTAATACATCATGGTATTTTATTTAAAATTTTAATACATCAAATAAATATATTTATATATGAAACAATATTGATGATTTATTTTCCTTATTAATCAATGAATCAAATAAATGGTATTATAAATATTACAATAAAATATAATTTGAATGTTTTGATGCCATACAAGAATTTTCTAGGTTAAAATTTCATATTAGGGATGATTAAATTTATTTTTTTCACGTAATCCTGGTGTGATGACATTAACAAAAACCAAATACAAAATTGTGTCAAAATTGACATAAATGAGTTTTGAAAATAGATACTATTTTATTAAATAATATATCATTCCTAGAAATATAATATTTGACCAAGGGACTTACATAATGTTATATATGTCATTAATTAACCACTTTAGGTTCTCTTGGAATTTACAGTTGCTATATTAACCATTTATTATAAAAATACAAGAAGACATGGTAAAGGTTAAACTATTTAACTAAGAGTTAAATCTAATTATAATGTTAAAATGTTGACCTAAACATGTCTAAAACCTATTGTTTGAGAATATTTAGACCCATCCCCACCTTATACTTTAAATCTATCCCTTTGAATTTATTATTAACCAAAAATTATTTTATAATAAATTAATATTTCAAGAACTTCCTAAGGAACCTCTAACCTTTCTTATAAAAGGTTACTTCTCTTTCTCTTAAATTAACACCACCAAATCCATTTCAGTTGACCAACCCCTGCTCAAATATACTAAAAACTTCCCTCACTTCAACCTAGAGTCCTTACATTGATCATAAATCCATCATATGGTTCCATTTTGTTAAAATTAAGAGAATGTACTCAAAGAAGAGGTAATTATTTCATCACCTCTTTCAACGTTCTTTTCTTCTTCCACTTCCTCTTTCTTTGTTTCTTCCGTGAAAAATGATAACTCCAGTACCTTATACATACTAGGATGTTACAGTGATATTATTATAAATATGTTATAACCATATTCATTATTCTATCCATTCTATTAATGAAAAAGTCACTATACGTGCGTACGTACGACTTATCATCACTACGCCGTGGTGTAGTTTGTTATTCAACGCATCATTATTTGGATGGTTATAATAATGCATATAATTGATGTAAATAATAAATATAACATGTTAATTATTTTTTATATATAATATACCATCCGATTACATACGATTTCACCAACAATAGAATGATATTGTCGCTTGTGCGTACGTACGGCTTACCATCTCCACGAAGCGATGAGACTAATTTCCACATTCACCATTCAACGGTGATTATAAAAATATATATTTTTAATAAGTATGTAATATATGACAGAATAATGGTACTATATATCTATATAGACCTCATTCACTTACTTTTTTTCAATATGATATGAAAATGAAAAAACAACTTTTATGCGTACGTACGGTCTAACATCTCAATAAACGGTGTTTTACATTTCATATATCTATATATTATACATATTTATATTCTAAAAATATGTGATACATAAATAATTTTTTATATTATGAAAAAAATTAAATCATGATATAAATGATGTGATCAAGAATAACAAGTTAAAACACGTATGATAAAGAAAGAGATTATTACCCAAAATGTTATTTTAACATGAAAATTATTATTAAATAAGTAGTATAAAGTAATAAATGAATAAATAATGATATAATAAATATGAATATAGTTCTATTATAATTTAATAGCATACTATGGTCCTTATACAATAGGTTAAACGTACCCTCGACCAATGGAAAGTACAAGTTAAGGGTTAATTCCCTCAATCTCATTATTATTTGAGATTGTTTATGTGTAAGTATTTACTAGGGAATATTTATTATACATTTATAGGTTTCATAAAAGATATTTCAACAGGATTATTTTATGGGAATATTTAACTAAAACATCATATTAAATGATTTTAATATTTATTCTTCTAAATATTTCTCACTAATGTCTATGTTTTCAAAATGTTTTTAAGGATTTATTTATATGGACATGAATATTTTAACATGTTCATTCCATTAAAAAGTATCAAAGTGGAATATGAAACTTTTATTAGAAAATATCTTTTAAATGTATTTCTTTATAAATTATGCTACTTTTAAATGATTTAATAAAAAATATGTATTTCATTCAAAGAGTTTTACTGATCATTTTCATCTATGTAAACATCCATTTCTAGATATTATTCTTGATTGAGGTTTATTTATTATAATACAATTTTACATATTTTTTTGAATGAGTTATGATATATTTTAATATGGATTTTCTATTTTAATACCATTCATGGTTTATGATAAAAGTATTGACATTTTGTATGCAAGTTTTAATATGAATGTTTATGTTATGTTTCAAAATTTTCATATGAGGAATGCATTGGACTTAGTAAGTGACGAGTGGGGCCCACTATAGCCCCTCGATGCTTCTGTGGGTCTCATGAGACAAATTAGTGTCTTGGCACAAGGCCATGAAAAAATATTTATTTGTAGTCGTAGCACGAGGCCTTTACTATGTGGTTATGATGTCCAACATTATGAATTCCCTCATTATGAAATTAGTTATTACATTTGATTATTTGACTAATAGAATATCCACGTGCATGTTTATATGGTAATGTTTTATTTATTTTTTCCATATTATTTTCATGTTTATGTTTAAAAGGCTGTTGTTTTTATTACACACCTTTCTTTAAATTTTGATAGCTTCTAGTAAATTATTTACCCTTAATGAGCATCTAATCTCACCCCTTTCTTATGTTTTGTTTTCCTAGGATTCCATGAAGTGTATTATGATTGACATGAAGGGTTAAGCTAGTGGACTAATGGAGTTCTCAAAGGATTATTTATGTTTTGTTTTATGTTTGAATGTGTAAAGTATTTTTCATTTATGTAATCCATTTTCCAAGACTGCTAAACTGATCCTCCTTCTGGAAAATTGATTCCCTGCAATCAGGCCAATGTATTAAAATAATGAACCGACTCTGGGATTCTAGTTTCAGAGCGCTATTGATCGTATCAAAGGAACGTTTAGAAAAAACCATGAAAATAGATTTAGAACAGATATATTAGGGATCATAACCATATTATAGACTTTACTGATAAGTAGAGAAGAACCCCATATAATTTTAGTAAAGTAGGGATTATGTGGGTTTTGTAAGAAATAAATCCCCATCCAGATACTAAAAGTGGAAGTGGTTCTGGAAAAGATGTACCAAAGTGTGAAAAATCTAACATGGAGTTTCGACCATGACTTGGGGAATCCTGGAACATGACAACGAGTCTTACTATGAACCTGGTTTGACACTCCTAGTGGATATTCTTAAGATAATTCACATTTCATTACAAAACAATTTGAAGGATTTATGAGTAAATTATTCCTCAAATAAAACCTTTTTCTGGATTATATGCATAAACTAATCGATTTATATTAAGTATTTTACATGTTTTGAATTATGCATTGTGATTCATAAAATAGTCTTGTGTATGCCATTATATTGAAATAGCACCTAGGGGAAGGAATGGAAACCGTATCAATTCTCATAATCCATGTAGGTATTACCCTCCTAATGAAGATAATTACAATGGAGATAGTGATGAAACTAGTGGTGATTATCTTATAACAATACTGGGACAACTCACTCAGATTATGAATAATAACCTTACCCGTATATATCACCTTGATCCAAAACACGGAGGATCAATGTTAGACCGCTTCATCATGAAACAACCACCAACGTTAAGTGGGACTACAAATCCTTTTATAGCAGAGCAGTGGATAAGTTCCTTAGAGAATTTTTTTTTCTTTGTGAATTAATGAAAGGGAAAAGGTTATCATGGTAATTTATCACCTCTCAAGATATTTGGATCAATGGTGGTAATTAATTCAAAACATAAAAGAGGGTGAAGATGTGGGAAATATGAAATGGAGGTAGTTTAATGAACTTTTTATAGAAAAATACATTCCTCGTGAACAGCGAGATGATATGGAAAGAAACTTTCTGAGCCTGAAGAAAAAAGGAGGATGAGAATGTTTCAAAATATGAGGCTAACTTAATAAGGTTAACAAAGCATGGTATAGGTTACAAAAATTACACAATAAGTAATATTGATCTATAATTTGATGGGTTAAAACCTTTCATCTGATAGGCTTTGGTCTCATAATCTTTCTCATCGTACAAAGATATAGTCTCATGTTCTATCAAGACAGAAAATGAATTCTCTATGTCTTATGAAATAATAGTACATCAAGAAAAGAAGAGAACAGTGGAGCCAGAGACAGATAATGCGAAAAAGGGAAAGAATTATTTTCCCTTATGTGATAATTGTGGGAAAAATCACCCTGGTACTTACCTAAAAAGAATGGGATTTTGTTATAAATGTGGAGAAAAATGTCACCAGGATCAAGATTTTATGGAAAATAAAGAAGTTGTGATATGTTATAATTTTAATGATTTGGGACATCATGAAAATGATTGTCCAAAGAGTCATGTAAATATATCTCATAAAAATAAAATGGATCAAGGTCATGCTTATGTTGTTACTAAAGTTGAAGTGGAATATTTAATATATTTTTGTTTTTGGATTCAAGATTTATATTTTGGTTATAAGAATATTGTGATATATATATAAGGATTGTACTGTAATACTTTTTGTTTTCATTATGGTTTTAATATTATGAAGTTAATCATATATTCATTATCTGACAATAAGATCAGCCTTACATTATTAGGGGAATCTGATGTCAAAATTGATTTTGGAAATTTAGAGACCTTTTAGACTGAGATTAGATAAACATATTTTGGATAACTCTGAAGGTTGGGATGGATTAAGTTTATCTTTGGATACTATTATTGAAGATTATTTTTTGGAATGTTATAATACTATTGTTTTAGAAAAAGGAAAACCTATGGGTTGCGGGATAACTCGTCATGTCGGAAAAAGCTGCGGGAATCGAACCCACAACCAAAGTAAGACAAGGCTTTATTACATAAAAATATCCTACATGAAGTCCCAGATTAATAGAAAATATTTTTCTTCATTTAAATGGTATATGATTATATTTGGAACCTTATATGATGGAGATAAATATAATATTTTTGAGTTTTATCTTTTGAAGAGAATGATAACTTTATGGTAGAGGATGAAACTCTACATGAAAATTATGTATGCTTACTTATGTTCTTAGTCTATGAATTAAATTAATTCTACAACACTAGGAGAATAATCATGAAACCAAAAATGTTTTTCTAGAACTTTATTTTGTGATGGATCAAATGGTCCCTTAGATCACTACAGATTTATAGCTTTCTGATCAATAGCTTTCTCCTAATAATATTCAATATCACTCTCCATCATAACATGATGGTTTTTTTCTCTTCCCTATACATTTTTTCCTACATGGAAACCTAGTAAGTGTTATTTCCATTAACCTTTATACTTACCATGCTTTATTTTAAAACATGTGCCCCATTTATCCATTTTTCGATGTGGGATTTCAACTAAGATATTTTGAAATGTAAAACCCCTTAGTTTTAAATCCCAAGAATAAAGTGTGAGGGTACAATTTATTGAATGAGTGAAGAGTGTAACACCCCAAGTTACCACGGTATGTTTCTCTTTGAATAATACAATAGCGTGCGATCTACACAACACTGAGTTCAAGCGCACCACCACCTATCAGACTAGCTGTTTAAAAAGCGGCTATGAATATTAATAACTGAGTTTTTAATTTTCTATATATCCCATATAATTTTATCATCCATATTTTGTGTTTCTAAGACATAAAATGACGACAAATTCAATTTTTCAATAAAAGAAGTATTTTTCAAAAAAATTCATTTTTCCGCCTTTTAATGGAGAACTCATTTTAAATCCAGTATTTGAAACTTTTATATATTCAATTTGATGAAATAAAAATATTATTTGGAATCAGTACATAAAAATTTAGTTTGGATAAATTTTTGGTACTTTTCTGATAATATTCATAAATTGATGAACAGTGAAAAATACTAAAATTTAATTGAAAATATATTTTTTAATCAAAATAATTTATAGTGTTAAATTATACATATGAGTGATTTTAAAGTATCACTGGATTATATTTTTATCATTTAAAATAATTTAGGTAATTTTATGTCATTTTACATTTAAATTGTTCATAAACACATGTCAATCTTTTTATAGTTTTTACTTTTAAAATCCCAATTTTTGGTTTTGACAATGGGATTTCATTTTAAATTAATTACTGAAAATTCTATGATTTGAATTCTGAAAATTTGATTTAATATATGGAATAATAATCTCTAAATTTACTAAATTTTTACCATTTATTTTTAGAAATTATGAATAGTAACTTTAGTAAATATTTTCTTTACCATGGTTGAAGGGTAAATCTGGTAAATAAGGGTAAAAAATAATATTATAATAATATTAAGTTTCCCTAACATGTGTCCTAACACTATTAGATGATACATGTTCGAACCTATGCATCCTTGGGTAGATTTGTGCACGCCATGGAGACACTTGTAAGTGAAAATGACACATTATAAAAATTAATTTAAAGTTTAGGAAAATGTTCATAAACATACATATTTAAGTAAAAAAAATTATATAGGGTTATATAAGTGATATTTTAGACTATAAATATTCATTAGAAATAAAAAAATATTTTTTACATCATGGTATTTTATTTAGAATTTTTAGACATTAAATAATTATATTTATTTATGAGACAATAATGATGAAGTATTTTCCTTATTAATGAATGAATCAAATAAATGATATTATAAATATTACAATAAATATTATTTTAATTTTTTGATGCAATAAACGAATTTTATAGGTGAATATGAATTATTAGGGTTGATTAAATTTATTTTTTTCGAAGTAATCAAGATTTTATGACTTTCACAAAAACGAAATACTAAATAGTGTCAAAATTGACCTAAATGAGTTTTTAAAACAAATACTATTTAATTCAACGATATAATATTCCTAAAAATATAAGATTCAGCCAAAAGACTTATATAATTTTATATATATCATTGATGAACTATTTTAGGTTCTCATGGAATTTTATAATAACTATATTAACCATGTATTATAAAAATACATGAAGACATGATAAAAGTTGAACTATTTATCTAAGACCCAAATATAAAAAATATGGTTAATATGGGGACCTAAACTTGTCTAAAACCTATTGGTTGATAGTAATTCGACCCATCCCCACCTTATCCTCGAAATAAATTCATTTTTTCTATTATAAACTGAAAATTATTTTATAATAAATTAATATTTAATGCTCTTCTTAATGTGTCCCTCACCTCTCTAATAAAAAGGTACTTCCCCTTCACTTAAATTAACTCATCCAATTCCATTTTTCTCAGCCAATCCCTACTCAAATATCCTACCAACTACCTTAAATTAAAAATAGATGACTTACTATGATCAGAAATCCAACCTAAGGATCCCTTTTTTCAAATCAAAAGGAATAAGCCGAAGAAAAGGTAATTATTTCATCACCTCTTTCAAAGTTCTTTTCTTCTTCCATTTCCTCTTTCTTTGTTGTTTCCATACCAAAATAATAATAGCAGAACCTTATAAATACTTTTATGTTACTATGTTGTTATTATAAATATGTTACAACCATATTCATTATACTATCCATCCCATGAAAGAAAAAGTCACTATATGTGTGTACGTACGGCTTACCATCTCCACATCGTGGTGTAGTTTGTTATTCCACACTTTGTTATTTATATGTGTATAATAATGAGTATAATTGATGTAAATAATTAATATAACATGTTAATTATTCTTTATATATAATATACCATCCAATTACATAATATTTCACCAACAATATAATGATATCATCACTCGTGCATAGGTACAGCTTACTGTCTCCACGATGCAACGAGATTCATTTCCGCGTTCACCATTCAATGGTGATTATAAAAATATATATTATTAATAACTATGTAATATATGACATAATAATTCTACTAGAAATATATATATGTGTGTGTATGTGTATTTACATATATCTCATTCACTTACATCGGTTCAATACGATATGAAACGTTAAGAGCGTGTATGTGTACGTACGGTCTACCTTATCCATAAAAGGTGTTTTCCATTTCATATATCTATCTATAATAAATATTTATATTGTGAATATATATTATACATAAATAATATTTTATATTCTGGAAGCAATTAAATCATTATATAAGTGATACGATCAAGAATAACAAGTTAAAACACGTACGATAAAGAAAGAAATTATTAGCTGAATTGTTATTTTAACATGGAAATTATTATTAAATTATTAGTATCAAGTCATAAATGAATAAACTATTATATCATTTATATGAATATGGTTCTGGTATAATTTAATAACATACTATGGTCATTATATAGGAGGTTAAACGTACTCTCTACCAAAGGAAGGTACAAGGTAAGGGTTAATTCCTCAATATCATTATTAACCAAGATTGTTTATGTGTAAGTATTTACTGGGACATATTTATTATCCATGTCCAGGTTTCATAAAAGAGTTTTCTAAATTATTCATTTAAGGTACTATTCAACTAAACAATCATTTTAAATGTTTTAAATATTTATTATTCTAAATATTTCTCATTAATGTCCATGTTTTCAAAATGGTTTTAAGGACTGAAAATTATCATTTTTATTACTTTTGGAGACATAAAAAAGAGATACATCAAGGAGGTCAGAAGTAGTGAAGGCCCAAAGAATTATTTATATAAAAATGAGAACCTCTATGAATAAAGTAACCTAAATTAAGATATATGGAAAAAATTTGGCATGAGGAAGCATGAGATAACAAGAAGTCCACAACTTTATTCCCCTCACAACATGTGTGGGAGATACCCATATGGGCGTCCATGATCTGCATGAACTTAGAGATAAGATAAGATATGCTCCAAGGGGTACTTCCACATCCTGATAATGCTTTATAGAGAATCAATGAATCTGTCTCCACTAATCTCAAAGCAATATCCCTTTGTTGACAAACCGCCAACCCCATGGCCATTGCCTTTACCTTGTCCTGAAGTGCCTCAACTCTAACATTAAAAAGCTGTAAAAGCCACTATAAAAAACCCTCTCTAGTCTCTTATAACACCTCCACCCATCATCTCCCACCTGGAAAGATATTTCCGTGTTGAGTTTGAACCCATCACATAGGGGGTACCAATGTACCCAATGTTTTTTACTCGTCCTCCCTATTTGAACACCCAAAGATCGGATAATAGATCTTATCGATTGAGCATCATGACAATATGAGCATAAGTTAAGTAAATAAAATACTTTATTTCTCATTTTGATGTTAATTCTAACTCAAGTGTCAGAGGAGTTCTTGTTCCTCGAATCATTACTCACGTTCCCAAAAGTCTAGAAACCTACCACAAGATTGATAGCTCTACTTTTCAACTCCGGACCATGCTCTCCTACACCATCAAACCACCGGTTTATGACCTCCTCATGCCTCCCACCTGAATCTTTTCATCCTAAGATCTATCCATGTGTCTCCTAACTCCACCGGGTCCAATCACTATTATAGAATAAATAATACACTATTTCGTGTTGGGTTTTTATGTAGCACCTGCATCTAGATGCCAAATTTACACCGATACATTGTACATTGACATCAGTGGGCATGAAATTATTCCATAATATTCATATCACAATGTTAATCTTTTGGGAGATTCCCTTGCGCCATAACCAATCCCCCCCTAGATCTCTAAAACTGGGGTCCCACCTTACACAACTCAAATCTTTAAGGGAAAGCTCACCTGACGAAGTTCTTGTGAAAATGAGACGGTCAGGGTCCTCACATGGAACGATCTCCTTAAAGGAAGTGAGTTAATCCTCATTGAGATTGGTGTGAATGAAAGAGGGGTGCACACTGAATTTTTTGAATGATATGTCTAGAACTGGACAGCCGGGAAACCAATAGTTCTCTCCCCCTAGTCCGACTTCTAGAAATTCACATCCCCTCTTTCCCACCACCCATCGCACATGAGGAAGACGTTTCTCTGAGTAAGGGTGAATAATCTTCCATGATCTCGATATCAGAAACCTCTGAATTTCCATATCCATTACTTATTTATCATTCATTTTCTATCCCCATAGAGTTTGGCCCTCCATTTCCTCGCATGCTAGCTCGACATTCATCCTTCTATAGCCCCTTGATGCAATGTTAGAGCTCATTAGAAAAATAAGATTCTTAGCACAAGGCCTTGAAATTTTTTTTGTAGTCTTGCCACGTGGCCTTCACTATGTAGTTATGATGTACGACATTATGTATTCTCTCATTGTGAAATTAGTTATTACATGTGATTATTCGACTAGTAGAATATCAATGTGAACGTTTATATGGTAAATTTTGATTTATTTTTTACATATTATTTTCATGATTATGTTTAAATGGATATTTTTTTATTACACATCCTTCCATAAAGGTTTATAGCTTCTACTAAATTATTTACCCTTATTGAGCATCTGAGCTCACCCCTTTCTTTTGGTTTGTTTTTCCAGGATTCTAATAAGTGTATTATGATTGATATGTAGGGTTATCCTAGGGGAATAATGGAATTCTAAAATGATTATTTATGTTGTGTTTTATGTTTGAATGTGTAATGTAGTTTTCATGTATGTACTCTATTTTCCAAGACTACTAAATTGATTGGTCCATTGGGACTTTATTTCTTGTAATCATGCCAATGTATTAAAATAATGTACCAGCTCTGGGCTTCTGGGGTCAGGGCATTATAATTGAGACATTATTCCATTAAATTTACTTATATAATAACTTATGTAAAGAAAAAGGAAAAAGAAATACATTTTTCCTTTTTATTTATATAATACATTGGGATATATACAAAATTACATTGTTTCTGAGGCTTTTGTTGGGGTGTGCATCCGTTCGTAGCGACGTGTTGGTCATTGCCTCGCATGCACGCTTTCTAAATGATGGTGGAATCTATGGCTTATTCAGTGATGTTTTCTCGTTGATCAAAATGGGATGATGGGATGTAGATCTCTCATTTTGTGGATTCATCCTCAGAAATTGTCACCTAGTACAAGTCTCCCTTAAAGATTAAGATATTGTTCATGAAACTCTTCTTAGTGCCAAATCTTTTTGGACAGTAGTTATTTATGATACTTCTATCAGGACATTCCAAACTGTCAAGTCCAGGTAGAAACCTTCGGTCTGAGGAGTAGTCACTTTTTGAATCGCTGGCATGTATGGGCATTGAAACACCGGTACACAAGGATTTTACACTTATGATAGGGATTCTTGTGGGTGTGGATGCCCGAGGAATCCCACAATGAGTGTGGGGAATTTATTCCATATGAATGTCCCCAAGGTTTTACTCGGCTTCCCATGTTTAACACGGGGTATGTCATGTCTTTAATATCTAGTAGAGATGGATTAGACTAATCAGAACACTGATGAGGGAAGATCATATGGGTACATCCCTTGGAGGAAGAACCTGAAAGGTTTACTAGATGGGTTGATCAAGACACCCAATGAGGACGAGTCTGAGGAGTTTTGTCACATAGAGGGAAGACATCACACCCTGAAGGCTGATATGGACACTTCAAAGGGTTGATCAGAGGATGATTGGGTCTCGACAAAGGGGAAACCAAGGTTTACCATTGGTTGGGATTGAGCCTCATAGAGGCCTCTTATATAACATGTATAAAAGTCCAGGATCAAAACCCACATAGTTCGAGAAAGTTAACCATGGGATTGGGGTTTACAAAATATACAACAACCTAAATACATGTTAGGGATTATGTGTGGTAAGTGGCCCGAGTGCTATAAATGAGGAATGAGATGAATGGAGCTTACGCTTGGTTAGTTTCCTGAATGGATGGAAAGATTTAACCAAGATGTGGAAGCCTGGGTAAAGTCAGGATGGATATGGATGAAGCATCGAAGAATGGAATGAATATGAATGGAACCAAATACTATTTTAATGTTGAATATATTTTTCTTGATCCATGACGAGGATCACTACAATTACCTATGGTGCAGAATCAAATTCCAGCTAGTTCGGTGGGGGAATGGGTCACTAAAGGAGGTGCCTCATGAGAATGGAAAAATGGATGGGAACTGAAGGAAGTACAACCAATGGGTTGGTGCATGGACTTCCTAAAACAAAAAGGCTTAAATCAGAGACCTGTATGGGACAAGGGTGATGGGATTGAACCTTTGGGAGGCTTCTTACATATCCCAGTGGTAGGGAATCAAAGTCCACATAGTTCATTATGGGGCATAGAATCATGGTGTACACAAAGGGAATCAACCCAGAGACATGCTAGGGATTACACATGGTTAGCAGCCCATCACAAGAGGGACACTCTTGGTTAGAGGATTTGGGTTTTTGTATGGGGATTACACATGGTTAGCTGCCCTAGAACTAGTCTAACACCACTAAATGGTGGACCAAAGATGTGGGTCCCAACAAAGGGGACACTGAAGTTTACCAATGATTGGGGTTGAACCTCATGGAAGCTTCCTACATATCCTACCTAGGAAATAGTGATAAAAACCAACGTAGTTTAAATTCATGCAATATAACATCAAGTGGGATTATGGATAACCGATGTGGAGTGGTAGGGACTGACGTTTGATGGTCTTGAACCTCCGAGAGGATTCCTATGCACCTTTCATGGAGAGGGAAAGGATCAATGTCCACATAGTTAGGTAGTATGGGGGATGTGGATTAAACAGTAAGGAAGTTTAAAGAATATGATATGGTCTATTCTAACTCTAATACCATGTGAGTCCTGATCAGTGTGAGAAACAAATGACAAAAAAGACCTGAAGATCACTTTGTGAAAGGTGTGTCTGTGAGGAATAAAGCAGGGTTATGTATGGTTAGTGGCCTAAAGAGGATATGGGGGATTACAACCAGAGGGAAGCCCAAGTAGTGGTCCAAATGTATGAGGATGATATAGACACCATACCTAGAACACCATGGCACGTTTGGTCGAGACTTATGAAAATACTACCTGAGGTGCGCATGGAAAAAAATCTCAGAGGGAGAGGGGACTGAGAATGTGATAGTACCCATCCCCATCATGGTCCTCTCTATAATTTTCATTTTTCAGTGATCATAGTTTAATGTCTTGTGTTGTGGATTCGAGCTCTTGGCAGTTTAACATCCTGCATCTTGGAAGGTGAGTTTTCACTCCCAACACCTAGGACATGCATAACTTGAACCAACCCACTCTTGAGGGATGGAAGGACCAAGTAATCCCATGGTGGTAATGGAAGTGTGGAGTGATCCATTGGGGGTCCGCATTAGCGTGAATATGTTAAGAAGGAATAACTGTTTGCATGACTATGCAAAGAAGCATGAGGCAAAGAAACACAAAATGATCACTTACCAAGGGACTTTGAAATCACTTCATACATGCCTGGAGGGATACATGAGAGAAGGGTTTGTGAATACAAATGCCTCGTAGAGAGGGGATTTGAAAATATCAAGGGATTGTAGAGAACAAAGGATAATATATAACATGATTTCACAGAGCTCAGGGCTTGCAAATCACAGGGGGTTGCAAAGCACATGTCATCTTACAGCTCACAGGCTCGCAGAGCACAAGGCTTCACAAAGCTCACGGGCTCGCAGAGCACAAGGGATCGCAAATCATAGGGATTCATAGAGGATACAACTTTTCAAAGAGGATAACATTTTGAATCATAGTTTCCCATACTAGTCATGGAGTACAAATGTTTTTTGAGGGTGATTCATGAGGCTTGGGTGATTTGTGATTTCCCAAGTACCCAAAAGGGTCTCCCTCCTTCGCGATTCCCAATACTCTTCATGAAGGGAATCCCTTCTTGATGTAGGGGTATATCTAAGAAATGGAAAGTGTTTTTTTCAATTCACATATAACTCGTATGATTCATTTTCTCAGTTGGTTCACAGAGTAAAGAACTCTTTATGATTTTGGAATTCGGAAGACAAAAGTTTGGGGTCCAGATCCTTTGGAATGGGGGGATATGGGTATTTCAAAGTGCCAAGGGGAGAGATTCTCTGATGGTGAACCATGAAGTAACTTCCACTCCACCATAAGAGGCATATTTAATCATGTTTCTTGGAGTCATGATGTTGAGATTCATCCCCTCCATAGCGTGGGGGCTTCTTTAGTTCCCTTCATGGAGGAAGTAGTGGCTTCCGTCAATTTTGAACAACTCATAGATGTGACTGCCCATCCCTCCGAGGCTCATAGACTTCCATCAAGTTCCTCCTAGCCATATATTCAGCCATCACTTTTCTATATGTAAGTCACAATGAAGGACACTACTTTGCACCATCCTTTGTTTTGTTAGGGTGCTTGGAGAAGCAACCCCTTTGGCACCAGTTTATGTATTTTGATTATTTTTCTTATTTCACATATTTTGGAACAAATAACCCCCCCACACTCAAAATTGGAGATGATGAGAAAATGAGGATTATATTATGAGGATATATTTCCAAAATTTAAGAATATTGTGAATAAATATTGAAGAGTCGAATCACGGTGTGGATAGGTGGTGCGTGTGTTGAGAATTCCGCAAAGCTCACTGTATCTAGTCACACTATGAAGCTTCCGGTACATTGCCTATAAAAAGAGAAGGAAGAACCCTATTTTTTCCTCCACTATCTCGACATATCTTTTCTTGACATCTTGATTTGAAAAGATCTATGAACTCTACGATCTCTCTTTATGAACCAGGTTCTTTTCTACTCTACACCGCATAGTGAGTCCTTAGGCTCTACAGTCATTCACCCCGTAAGTTGTGTCTGCGAGCATTATGGTAGAAATTTACTACTGGTCTCTACAATCAAGCTCTATGATCAAGCCTTGTGATCAATATCATTGAACCAGAAAAAAATACTAATGTATAGGGAAAAAATGGTTAACCCATAATCTTCTCGAGGGGTTCTCATGGATGCTTCCAAAAGGGAAGATATGGAAGATAATCTGGGCATCAGGGAATATGTGTGGAGCCATTTATATCATTAATCCCTATTGGAAATCTTATTGGAAATCCAAGATAAATATACTCTATGAAAATTATATCCTCTATAAATTTTTGGTGTGAGGGATTATGTTCTCATTCTTGAAACAAGTATGGATGATGCATCTTATTTGTTCAGGAGTATTTCGCGTCAGCGCCAGTGGTTCAGCATTTCTTGAAGACAAACATGGGAAGACCACATGATTTTCAACGCTAACATATTGTATATACATGTAAAAAATGTTTTTGGGAAGATGATGGAGCTAGATGTATCTCCCCCATACTACAAAACCATCCTCATGGTGTCTCTGGGGAAGTCGTAGAAGCGGTGGAATGATTATTGGGACCCACACCAGGGCATGAATTTTAACAGAGGACTGGGCTTGGTCGTACTGGGTTTCTGCATCCTATGTGTAATTTCAGGCATAGATGAAGCGAGTAGGGATGTATAAAGATTTTGGGGCCTCCCAATTCAACAATTATCTTCTAAAACACATGATTCTAGAGTTTCTAATAAGGTGGTTATCGAGGACCAAAAATTTTCATCTTCACCATGGGGAGGATGGAATCAGCCTCTAAGACCTTCACAAGATCTCAGGGATTCCAATCCAATGGTTGTTGTATGATGAGTTCCTCCCCACGGAGAACACAAGGGAGGATTTGAAGCAAGTCTCCTGGATATAAAATGAACGAATATATCTGGTGTTTGGTGAGGAAAAGTAGTCAGTGAGGGATGTCCATTTCAAGATGTTCTTTAATAATTTCACAAACATCCCATAAAATAATTCCACTAAAGGGGATGAGGTGCCCCAGAAGATACCGGTTAGGAATCCCACCTATCTAAAGGGTTCCTAACATAGTAAAGATATTTACTATAGGTGAAACCTAAATGATGTCCAATGAATTCTATTGGGAGTACAGGGTCAACACTGAGCAGCAACTAGTGGTTAGGTTGGTTGGGTTTATCTCTTCTCTTATCTATTGATGGATGTTTCTAGTCAACGACACAAACATGATCATGAGACTGAGTAAATTCATTATGTAATCCATGATGGGGATAAGGGATCATGTCAACTTGGGGATCCTGATGTTTTACAAGATATACAAGGTGATGTGTAACATGAGTGGGGGAAATAAGCCACATAGGCTGTGAAGACCACTGAAACTTTTTTACGGATGGATAGTGGCTCACATGGGCATCTATGAATTTCTGAACCATATTTATCCTCTTGGATTGGACTTGAAACCAGCCATTTTGAATGTGGAGGGAGATTTCTAGCCAATCTAAATCCACCCCTGGTGCTGAATAGAGTTTAGTAGGCAGATGAATTCAACTTCTATCCATTTTCACTGCAAACAGGTGTATTTCCTGAGGACTTCGAAGGACCTGAGGAGCATCTTTCCTATCTCCTTGCCTTATGAGGTGGAGTTCTAATGGAACAGATCGATCACGACCATATCTATGAGTTGTACACCCCACACTGCTTTGCGAGTCAGTTCTGATGCATGTTATGGATGACCCTGCAAGTCTACAAGGAGTACGCCATGAGGACCATCCATGTGTGATGAGGTAGATGTGGTTCATGTTTATGCAGAAGGATGGTAAAATTCCGAATGAGCTGCCTATGGCCACAACTACTGGGCTAGTCAGGGGAAATTCCAATAGCTGGGAGAAAACCTTCATAGGGGAAATGTTGAAGCAACGAACTATCTGTGATGGTTATAGGGTGCATCATTAATCCTGAGGTTGGGGTTGAAAAGTGCAAAGAACATTCCATGATGGTGGTTCTACATTAGTGATGAGACAAAGAACATTAGGACCTATACCATGCAGAAGACAAGAGGCAGTGGAGGACCTGACGATCCCAGATGAGTAGAGTCGATAGAAAAGGAGGCCACCCAGGGGTTTCACAAAATATCCACTGAGGCTCTTGGGAAGTGGCTACACCAAATAGAAATGGTTTAGGATATTGTTTTTCCAAAGGTTTTGGACACCTAAGACATCACATAAAATTAAAAATTACTTCTCAAATTTGGAACCACCTTAACCATCTCGGGATGGATCTGTCAGAGATTGGCCATGCCAATGAGGACTTTTTGGAGTCTTAGGTTGAAGGGGGGAAATACATTGACGAGCTAGAAGACATTGTGTACTCTCATGGTACCCATGTCTAATGACGGAACTTGTGAAAGTACATATTAACCAAATATTCCCACCATAGTTATGCTACTGAGTTGAGGGAGTGCTTCCACTTACCCAAAAAATTAGAAGATTCCTCCTGGTGGGAAGAAACTGGTATAGGGGGACTTTTAAAGGAAAGTGATGTTGTAACCTCAGAGATGGATGATTTTTATGAGGCTCTTGATGTTACCCCTAAACCATTTCATTGTGGTCCTCCTTCAGGTTATCTAGGACTTCTCAACTGACATTCTACTTGTGCAAGAAAACCTCATATGTGAAACCTATTTGAACATGATAATAGATGTAGCTTTAGGGTCGATGCATGTGACAATCGTTATTACATAATCTAGTAGGGTTGTGATGCCTAGGGTGGTTCTCTCAGAGTATTCATAGTTACCCACCATGTATGGGAGACCATGTCTTGGGATTCTGAAAGTAGCAGCTCAGGGAAGAGACCAATTATATGATCTCTGTATGTCATCTCCTTTATAGAATTTTTCACCATTTCCCATTGAACTAAGACAACTGACATCTCTATATTTATGCATGCACATTTCTTCAAATGGTGTGGTCCAAGCTAGTGAGGATATTTGGGGATACTGGTGCCCCTTTTGTGAGGGGAATGTCGATCTTCAGAATATCAGATTCTCACACTGACCAGACTAAAGCTACCATAGCAATAGTTAGGACTAATGGCAGGACAGAACCTGAGACAATCGAGGTGGAATACAGTGATGAGGGTCAACCCAATGACATATATCGTCTCTGAAAGGACACCCATAGAAGACCCTACTAATTATTTTCAATAGGTATTCCTAGCATATGATCCTGCTGATCCTGAGGACTGCGATGAGGCTATTTCGGAAGAAGAGGATTTCAAGTTCATCCATCTCCGATAATAGAAACTAATCAGGGGCATCATTAATGCGACCTAACAAGAATATTGGATAAACCCAATGGGGAGACTTCATTCTCGGCTACGAGAAATATGTGCTGGAGGAGTGGATGCCCGACGTACTCATATGTTCATTCAAGATTAAATGGAAGAGGAAATATGGGAACAAGAAAATAGCCTTAGTGTCAGCTGGTAGTGGAGGAGGTCTGTCAATATCATGAAACTTCATGAGGCTGAACAAGAGATCCAACGAGTAAGTTTACGAATTAATGAACAATCTTCTTTCTTCAATTCACAATCATAACTCATATTGTGATTAAAGGAAAATCTGATAGAGGCTAGGGAACACGTTAGGAGAGCATCCAAAGAGATGGCTATTATTGAAAGTGATGAGGATCAAGCTCAGATCGGGTTCGATGAACTGTGCTCCATTTCTATCGAAGAGGAGCGGGAGTTTAACAGGTGATAGAAAATCCTAGATGTCACATGCCAAAGAGAGGTAGAGCTGGGATGGTCCATTGAATAGGCAACCCATCTATCAGAGGTTTTAATCCATAGGGTTTGTAATTTGAAAAAACTCAAAAACACAATTTCATGCTTTCTTGTCTATTTTGGTTGTGTGCATGAGTCTCTTTATCAACTTTGATTGCTTCATCTCACTTGTATCTATGAAATATCTAGTGATCAAAACCTAAACTCACATAGGTCGTGCTCAATGTGTGAAATAAGGGATGACCACATAATTATTTCCCTTGATACAAGTGTTCCCACCAATCTTAGTACATTTGAGGTATGAATGACCACTCTGAGTTTCTGGGAAGATAAAATGGGGGCCATGGTTAGAGAATAGAATTTTCAAAACAACCAAACTTATCTCCCCCAACATACTACAACATATGATCAGGATGATGACAACGATGTTAGAGTTAATCTGAATAAATGGGAATGAATTATGTGAATTAAGGTACCCAAAATTTGAAATACAGTGACGATGACATGACGATGGAGAATAGAAACTGACCAAATTTGAAACAAAACAATTTTATCACATTATCCTAAAATAGGAACAAAAAAATTAAGGCCAAATAAAAAAACATTCCAAAACACGTGACAAAACTCGAAGTGTTCTCTAATGTCCTTTGGAATGTTGGCATGGTATGGTAGGTGATCCTTAGGTTCAAGAATCCTAACCATTAGGGGGTTCCATCAAACATGAATTGGAATGGGGATCTGAAATATAGGGAAAAAAAGAGTGTTGAGGGAATGATGGATTGTTTGGATAAATCCCAACACTCTTGAAATTATTCCACCGTGATGAAAGTAAACTGGGTGAACATATCGGTCTGAATGAAAATCAAGCCTCTTTCTAGGAGGGACCACTCTGAAGAGGACCTCATATGTCTATAGTTTTACATCGTGTAAATGTGGATGATATGTGTGAATTGTAGCAACATGTAGTGAGGATGATGAATGAATAGATTAACATCACATGATCAGGACATTGTAAAAAGTTTAAGGTCATACTACCAGGACCATGATTAAGAGCTTAAAGTCGTGTTATATGGACTAGGAACCCCTAATTTATGTTCATGGAGTTAAGACTATGAATAAGGGAAAAGAAACAATAAAGTTAATGGTCTTGGGGTTGGGTCCAAGGTGAAATTCCTGGGTGTCTCTACGTAAACCATGTGGATACGAATCAAGAAAAACATAGTTTTTAAGAACAACATATTTAGAGACCAATGTTGATAGGGGAAATCATCTATGTCGAGGAAGATGAGACATACCATAATTATCATGGGGCATCCTGAACTAGTTCATGGTAGGGCTGCAGTTTTATGTCATGTGTCGAGGACATGGGTACCCAAAAGGATGTGTGGTACAGTTCAAAACCAGACGTGAATGAGGAACATAGAGGCCCACACCACATCATACATTCATGAAAGGGACGTTGGGGCCAAACAAGCCAAGATAGGGAGTCTTTCATTATGTTGGTTCAGCCTAGGAATCAGATTCATGGATGTCTCTATATATCCTTAATGGGAAGGAATCATGCCTTATATAGTTCTTTGTATTCTGAACAGTTTAATGTCATTTGGTGAGGATGATAGTGTTACTGTTTAAGGTTGTATGGCCGCACCAATGAGTTACACTATATCATATATGGATATTACCCTACCACAAACCCTAATCCTATGTGAGCCTTGCTTAGTATAGGAAACAAGGAGTGTTGTCTGAACATCCTCATATAATGAGTGTTTGCAATGATGGAAAGGGTCAGGTGGGGAAAATCCTAGAAAAACCAATATCCCCCTAGTTGTGTGAAAATGAGCGGATTTACAACACCTAGGGTGTCGAGGGTCCGTAAAATATAAAGCACTACTGGAAATTCCCTCTATACCAAGGCATATATCGCAACGGTTTAGAAAAACCATTCAGATTGGTTTCCTATACCAATGGTTTGTTGAAAAATATTGGTATAATAATTGTTAGAGTTTTTTTCGCCAACAATTTAGAAAATCGTTAAGATAGACCCGGGTAGAGACACCTTTACCAACGGTTATATATAACCGTTGGGATAGGTGGTAGTTTTCTAAAAGGTTTCAAAGAACCGCTGGGATAGGTGAGAGGTTCCCCCCTTATTCCAATGGTTCATGGAACTGTTGGTACATGTATGATATTTACCAATGGTTTTAAAAAACAGTTGGGATATAATGCCAAAAATGCATCCCCAATTCAGATCGGGATCCTCCTTCATTGCACCCTAAATGAGATCTCCCATTATTCCAGCATGCAAACCCTTCTTCCGAGCAACTAATTTTTTGTTCTTCCACATAAAATTTTTATATTATGAGTTTTATGTTCAACCTCCATTTATTACATTTTTCATTCTGATTTCTTTTAAGACAAGGTTGTTTTTTTGTTTTGATTATCTGTAACAGATAGATACCCTATTCTTTGCGATCCCCTCTTTCCCACCTGAGATCCATACTTGATTCAAGTAAGTTTTTGTTCTTCCACCTCAAATAGAGTCACATGTCATGTTTTGTTTAGGTGTTCTATTGAGACCCTTTTGATTAGAAGAATGGTTCATGCCTTATATTGATATTATAGTAATGTCCTCTTATATTGATTCAACATGGTAGGGAGTTCTTAAATGGTTGGGAGACCTAATATGGGTATCTATTTCATAATTTATTTTTCGAGGTATTTGGAGTGGTGGTGTGAAATGGGAGGGGGTTGCCTATGGGGGGGGGGGTTTGTGCAGTGGGAGGGGATGTGGGGGGGGGGGGGGGGTTGTGCAGTGGGAGGGTGTTGTGGGGGTGCAGTGGGAATGGGGGGGCTGTGCAGTGGGAGGGGGTTGGCTGGGCTACCGGGGGGGATTTGTAGTGGGAGGGTGGGAGGGTGGGGGTTGTGCAGAGGTAGGGGATGTAGGGGGTTGTGCAGTGGGAGGGGGTTGCAGGGTGTGTGTAGTGGGAGTGGGGGGTTGTAGTGGGAGGGGGTTGGCTTTAGATGGGTCATGCAGTGGGGGGGCTGTAGGTGGTGGTTTTGTAGGGTGGGAGCTGCAAGGGATGAGGGGGGATGTGAAATGTTCGGGGTGGGGGCTGCAGGGAGAGGTGAGGGAGGGGGACTGCATGGGGCTATAGTGGGGTTGGTTGTAGGGGAGCTATGTAGTGGGAGTGGTTAGCTATGGAGGTGTAGGGGGTGTGCAATGGGAGTGGGGGGGGCTATGTAGTGGGAGGAAGTTGGTTGTGGGGGGTGGGCAGTGGGGGCTGTAAAGGGGGATATTTAGGGTTGGGGTTGCAGGGGTGAGGGGGATATGGGGGGTTGGGGTGGGGACTACAGGGGGAGGTTGTGCAAAGGGGGGTTGTGCAGTGGGAGGGGTGTTGTGGGAATGGGGTTGCGTAGTGGGAGGGGTGGCTATGGGGGGGGTTGTGTAGTGGGAGGTGGGGGTTGTAGGGGTGTGTGTAGTGGGATTGGGGGATGTACAATGGGAGGGGTGTTGGATTTGGGGGGGGGGGGTCTGTAGGGGGATGGTTGTGTACTGTGGGGGATGTAGGGGGTGAGGGGAGTTTTGTAGTGTGGAGGGTGGGGGTGCAGGCAGGAGTTGGGGGAGGGGGCTCGGGGGGTGTGGTGGGAGGGGGCTCACACCCACTACTGATTAACATCACCCATTGTCACATGGTCATTTCCCAACACATACCCATGGAACCAAAGACAAAAGAAGGAATTCATAACAATAGAATACACTAGAACCAAGCCACTCTATACATGCATTTATATAACCCACACCAACCATAGTATCTTAGCCCACTTCCAACATACCCTCATAAAAACCCTCCAATCCAATAGCCAGAACCCTCACCCAGGGCCAAAAAACAAGTATCTCACAGCCTCTAAACCAATTACCACCACAACCCAGCCACAAGAATACCCCTATTACTAGATACAACACCACCATATTACCAAATAATGAAAAATAAAAATAAAAACCACAAGAGAATACAACCAAGAAGTAGAAACCCACTCACAATAATGTATCCCAACCACCATACAAATAACAAACAGCCTTATAGAACACTATCAAGCCCAGTACGCAGCAGAATCATCATCCATCCCTATAAAAGAACCTAAAAGGTAAAAAATTCAATCCAAATTCTGATAAACATTATTATTAGGAAATAGTTTGAAATAATAAATATTGGATTAAATAGTCAGCTCAAACTTTATTTAAATAATGATACTACAATGATATGAGGAACCATGTAACTGATAATTCCTCTCCATAAAAAAAATTCCAAAGTGAAAAGACTAAGAATTTCCAAAACACTTCTCAATTATTCCTCAATAAATAAGATATTACACAAATATAAAATGGATCTAAAAGAAAAAACATAGAATTCAACATTCTAGAGGCATAATAAGGACTTAAAAATCATCCTATATAGCTTATAGTTGAAGAATAGGCGATCAATGTTATCAGAATCCAATTCATAAAGAAAATAATGATTCAGAAAATCCAAGACCCTTTTCAACAACCTACATTGGGTGGTCAGACAATTAAGGTTTCGAAGCCATAAAAGGAATGAGAACCTAGTTGGGGAGAAATTATTCCAAACCAAAGATCTATATGGTACTAAAACAAATTTATACCTAGGATCATCCCAATCCATGTAAAGGGAGAACCCATCATATCCATTCCATATAATCCTTTCACAATCTCCTCCATGCTCACAGAAATAATAGATCTCCAGCCCGAAATACATGAGATTAGTAGAAACAACAGTTGGTGGATTCCATGATCCATTATAGATAATTTCCAAAACTGAGGGAAAATGGATAAACATGAATCATATATTATGTTGTCGTCGATAGAGAAGAAAATATGTCCCCTAGGAAGTAAAGAATCAAAACTATCCCAGACATTAGAATAATTTCCATACAAGAACATCATGGATTTTGAAAGATTAATAGTAAATCCAGAAAAGTAAGAGAGTAACTCTATGTCATATTTCAATACTGATAAATAATATATATTTCCAAATGGGAGAAATAAAATATCATTCCCAAAACAACGATGGGAGATGTATGTATTACCACAACACTAATATAACCTGAATGAGCATGAAACAGAGATTTGAGACTTCAGAATGTGACAAAAGTCCTGTATGAAAATCACAAAAATGAGAGTAGATAGAGCTTCCCCTTTCCTTAAACCTCTCTTCCAATGTAAATAACCTTGAAAAAATCCATTTATATTCATAAAGATCATTATAGAGGAGACAAATATTTTAATCCAAGAGGAGGATGTGGTTGGAAAACCAAGAAGTTCTAAATCAATCCACATGAACTCCCTTATATTTATACTGATTCCTAAATTTAGATGGAAAAGAGTGACATCCCTCACTCAGGATAGCCCGCCCACCCCCTGGACACACCCTACCCCCATGGACTCCCCCACCATTGTGGACAGCCCCCCACCCCCATCGGCACCCTAATATCCCCTGGACAGCCCGACCACCCACGTCGATAGCCTTCCCACCCCATGACACCCCGTACCCCCCCCCCCCCACCAGGAATGCTCTCCCACCCCCATGGACACCTCACCCACCCCCTTGGACACCCCCTACCCCCTGGACAGCTACCCACCCTGTGGATAGCCTGCCCACCCAACGTGGACTGCCCATCCAGCCCCCTCCCCCCCTCCCTCCCTAGACAGCCCCCAACGCCCTAGACACCCCCACCCATCCCCTATGGATACCCCACCCCCCCCCCCCCTCGTGGACATGGAACCCACCCCCTTGGACATCTCGTACCCCCTGGTCAACCCCCACCCTCATGAATAGCCTGCCCACCCCCTGGACAACCCCTACCCTCATGGACAGGCTCGCGACCCCCGTGGATAGCTCGCCCACCCCCTGGACACCCCGTACCTCACAGGACAGCCCCACCACCCCCGTGGATAGCCCTCCCACCCCCTGGACACCCCATAACCCCCTAGACAGCCACACCATCCCTGTGGATAGCTTTCCCACCCCCTTGGACACCTCGTACCCCCTGGATAGCCCTGCCTGCCCCATCGACAGCCCCCCCCCCCACCCTGGACACCCCTATTCCATCTCATTTTTTTGGGTTACACAATATTTATCCATTTCTATTTACTTCCATATTTGTTTTCAAATGCAGGAAAATGAAACTAATTGGAGAGAGGTGACGAAAAAACATCATGGACAACAATCGTCGCATGATTGAGCTAGGCATTCCACCACTAGTGCCTCCAGTGAGTATTTTATTTCGAATATATATATTTAAATAATATATATTGTCATGTGATTAATTTTTTTAAACATTTTTTCAGGATCCATCTATAAGGTGACAATTATTTAATGAGCAGCCTAGTAGTGGTCCTAGTACACAGGGTGTTTGTATGAGCGGGGGTGGTATGAGACTTAGATGATCTGGTCGGCGTAACTGATTAGACCCTACCCCTCCCACTGAAATACCATCCATCCCACATGATGATCCCGGTGTGTTGTTAGGGACACACAGGATATTTAAGCCTCCCATTTTTTCACCACCCTTTACATTTGGGCCTCCTCACCCGTCTGTACTATATATGATGATGATTCCCACTCTCCATCCAGCATTCGTCTCTCCATCCCTATCATCTTCTTTTACTTCTGCTTCCTTCTCTCCAGGATTTTATATTCCATCTTCTTCAACTCCTACTCTTCCAGAGTCTATCCCTACAGATCATACATTGGGACCCAATCCATCTGTGTAGGGTGTTCCTTTAGTTTCTACGGATCCAGCGGCGCCCATTGATCATACTACTACAGGTATACTTATACAACTGAAAAAAAAATTTACACCATTATTTATTTTCATTATAACATGTATTGATAAAATATTTTTTTTTCTTTCATAACAGATACATATACTAATAGGATTTGGGGCAGGGGCATACACGCATGCGTGAGGTGTGGAATTGCCGCTTCCAGTTGATGGTGGACTACAATGAATATAGTCAGATGATTGAAAAATCAGGGCAGCAATGTTGGAGTTTTTTGGCGACGCTTGCAAAATACACCAACATCATTCCTGTCATACTGCTCTCATGGAGATATCTGCCAAATGAAGTGAAGGATAAAGCCTGGGCAGAGATATGGGTAAAAAATCTATTGTATTATTGAAATATATTAATTTTTTATTTATATGAATTAATATTTTGGTGTTAGTTACGGTTTAATTTTCCAGATGGTGAGGGTGAACAACCAGCACATCTCAAGGATTTAGGAGAGATTTGGAGAGCTTATAAGCATGAGTTGTACATTGGATGGCAGGCTAGAGTGGGAACAAAGTTAGAGGCATTCCCTGTCATGGATGATTGTCCATTAGAACAATGTCGATAGATTATTACTCATTAGATTACTATCCAATTTAAGGTATTAATAACATTAGAGGTCTTTAAATGAAAATTTTCATGTTTTTCATTAATACTAATTATTGAATTTTATTTAGGATTCGTCTGGAAGAAATAAAAAAACATAGATGCTACAAAATACATCCACACATTGGGACATAATATGATGCCAAATCATGATAGGAATTAGGTATAACAGTTTATAATCTTTCTTTTGGACTTGATATTTCTATTGTTTCCTCTATAATTTATTCTATTGCTTAAGTTGTTATATAATTTTAGTTATGCAATTAATTATCGGTATCCTATTTTCAATTATGGTTTCCCACATTCAATGACATTGTAGAGTCATAAATTGAAGATAGATGGACGTGTTCCTTGAGAAAAACTGTTTTGATCGAGTAGAAATAAGAAAGATGGAAGTGTTGTTAATGAACTGACTCAGTAGTAGATTGTAAGTTTTAATTTGTAGATTTAAAATTTTAATCTCTATTTTGTAACTTAATAATATATTTATATTGTATCAGGCTACTTTAGAGGCCCTTGATGCCCAGGAACCTGACAATTTTGGGACAAATGATCACTTACATCAGGTGTTGGGAGATGATCACCCTAGTAGAGTACGTTGTCGACCTGGGAAGAGTATAGTTCTAATGAGGTATTGGACCTCCTCAGGTATGAATTGTAGTGCCACCGAGTTACAGAAGGCTAAGGAACAAGTTTAACATGCTGAGAAAAGGGTCACAGAGATGGCAGAATAGTCTTCTAGGGAAAACACTACATTTATGAAACTAATGGAAGTTTTAAATCCAACTCTTCCACCAGAGGCTAGAACTACTTGTGATGAATATATGTCATCGATTCATTCTATATATGGTACACCAGGTGTTTGTTCTAGTGGTGGTCAAGGTGATGGTGAGGAGGAGGCTGAGGATGATTAGGAGGGCAAGGAGAAGACCAAGGTGGAGGAGGAGGATGAGGAGGAGGCCGAGGTAGAGGAGGAGAGAGATGAGGAGGCCAAGGCTAAGTACGAGGGCGAGGAGGAGAGCGTTGAGGAGGGCATGGATGATGATGGGGATGGAGATGAGGATGAGGGTGATTGTGATTATGATGGTGATAATAGTTATTGTGATGAGGGACATATTGATCTGTTACATTTTTGATTGATATTACTAACCTTTTATGTTGATTGATTTTGTGTGCCTGAATATGTGTGATTAGAGAGGTAACAATATCTTTATTTTTTATCTAAAAATAATAAAACATGACTTGATGATTTTTTGTGACTGATTCACCCCTCCCCTAGACATCCCCCACCCCCTGGACACATTGTACCCCCCTGGATAGCCCCACCACTCCCATGGATAGCCCGCCCACCCCGTGGACACCCCCTCCCTCTAGGGACATCCCCCCTGTTGGACACCTCATACCCCCTGGACAGCCCCGCCCACCCACTTTGGCAGCCCCCCCAGACAACCCCTACCCTCTGGAGAGCCTAGCCATCCCCCCCCCCCCCCCCCGTGGACAGCCCGCCCACCACCCTGGATAGCTCGACCACCCCCGTGGAAAGCCCACCCACCCCCTGGATAGCTCAACCACCCCCGTGGATAGCCCGCCAACCCCCCTGGGCACCCCTCCCCCCGTGGACAGCCCCCCACCCCCATGGATAGCCCACCTGGACACCCCTTCCCCCTATGGACAGCCCGCCCACACCCATGGACACCCATACCCCCTGTACAGCTTGGCCACCACCATGGACTGCCCGCCCACCCCTAGACACCCCCCCCCCCCTCGTGGACAGCCCCCCACAACCATGGAAATCCCTCCCCCTAGAATCCCCCTACCCCCTGGACAGCCAGACGCCAACGTAGACAGCCCACCCACCCCCTGGACACCCCGTACCCCCTGGACAGCCCCTCCCACCCTCGTCGACACCCCCTACCCCCCAGGACAGCCCTGCCACCCCTATGGACTGATCTCCCAACCCCCTTGGACAACCTAGCCACCCCCGTGGACAACACATCCACCCCCCTGGATAGCCCCTCCCCCCCGTGGACAACCCCCCCCCCCCCCCGTGGAGAGCCCACCCACCCCCTTGGACAGCCCGCCCCACCCCCTGGACAACCCCTACCCCCTAGACAACCTGACCTCCCCTGTGGACAGCCCACCCATCCCCCTTGGACACCCCTACCCCCGTGGACAGCCCACCCCCCACAACTTTGGACAGCCCACCCACCGCCTAGACACCCAGTACCCCCTGGACAGACCAACCACCCCCGTGGACAGCTCGGCCACCCCCCTGGACACCTCGTACCCCTTAGACAGCCCCGCCCAACCCCGTGGACTTCCCCTACCACCTGGACAGCCCACACCCCAATGGGTAGCCCTGCCCACCCCCTTGGACACCCTGTACCCCTAGACCTCTCGGCCAACCACGTGGACAACCAACCCGCCCCCTAGACATTCTGTACCCCCTGGACAGCCCTGCCCACCCCGTGGACACCCCATACCCCCTGGATAGCCCCCACTGGACACCCCCCACCCTTTTGGATATCCCCACTCACCCTCGTGGGCCGCCCCCACCCCCTAGATATCCCCCCCCCCATGGATAGCCCCCTCAACCCCTTGGACCTCCACCACCCCCTGGACACCACCCCACCCCGTGGAAACCCCCACCCCATGGACAACCCCATCCCCTAGACACCCCCACCCCCTGGACACCCCCACCCCATTGAAAACCCCCCCAACCCCCTGGACACCACCCTACCCCCATGGACACCACCCCACCCCCCCTGGACACCCCCCCCCCCACACACACACACCACTACCATGGACATCCCCCACCCCCTGGACACCCCCAAGGACCCCCCCAATCCCCCCTGGACACCTCGTACCCCCCTTGACATCCCCTCCCACCCCCTGGACACCCCATACTGCCTGGTCAGCCCCACCCACCCCCATGGATAGCCCCCGCCCACCCCGGTGGATAGCCCACCCACCCCATGGACACCTTGTACCCCCTGGACAGCCCCACCAACCTCCATGGACACCCCCTACCCCCTAGATATCCCACACCCCTATGGAAAGCCTCGCCCACACCCTAGACACCCCATACCCCCCTAGACAGACCTTCCACCCCTATGGACAACTTCCAACCCCGGGATAGCCCCCACCCCCTTGGGCAGCCCCCACCCCCGTGGACACCACCCCACCCCCCTTGAACAGCCCCCAACCCCTGGACCGCCCCACCCCCTAGACACCTCCCCACCCCCTAGACACCCCACCCCCTGGAAAAACCCCCCAACCCCATGGACACCACCCCCACCCACCATGGACACCACCCCACCCCCTAGGAACCCCCATGGACAGCCCACCCTCCCCCCCTCAGACACCCCCATCCCCCCGGACACCACCACCCCCTGGACACCCCTACCCCCCTTGGACAGCCACTCCAAACCCCTGAACAACCCCCCAACCCTCTTAATTCTGAATTTAATTCTTTATGTATTTAATTAACATGTGAATTATGGGTTAATGGTGTATTGGTATTCTTGTTGTATGTGTATACATGGGGTAATTACCTTATGAATTATGAGAAAATTCTGTTAATGGTGTATGCAACTCTGACTATGATGGTCTCTCTGTAGTATGAGTTTCCTCTCGCCACTATGAGATGTCTCCACCAAAAAAATTGAAATGGGTTAGTTGGAAGAGTGGTTGTCATGTGAATATTGAAATGGGTAAAACTATGTCAGTGGTACAAGTCATTGTTGGAATAGTATGCTGATTTTTATGTGATATTGTAGGAGTTTTTTGTTCTATTTTAAGGGAAAATTGTCCTATTTTACATGTTATTTCAGCTGTGTTTGTAGGTGTATGCAGTGGAGGGAATATGTGGCTGCTGCTGTGTTGTTTTCTGGAAAAACACTATACCAACGGTTTTAAACCATTTGTAAAGTGTTTTTGGAGAATATTTTTACCAACAGTTTGAATAAACAGTTGGTAATACATTATACCAAAGGTTTTGAACTATTGGTATAATGTATTTCCTAAATATTTTTACCAATGTATTCTATAAAACTATTGTCATAGTGAAGGTTACAGTTCCATATACCAACGGTTATAGAAAAACTGTTGGTATAGGTCTTTTTCAATGGCTTACTAGCCAACGGTTTGCAAAACTGTTGGTATATATTATACCCATGGTTCTGATTCATATAACAACGATTTAAAACCTTTGGTATATACTTTATTTCTAGTAGTGAAGGATTATTAAACATGAGATTACAAGTATTCGATATTTAGGACACAATGGGATAATCCTGTTGATGAAAGATAATTGTTTACTGTGTTCGAAACACAACATCCATTTCACATTATCATAGAATGGGAAAAACAAATGAGGATCGACCGTTGACCAAATTCTCTACACGGGACATGTATCATAATGTGATTAAAAATCCTCTGGAAACTTATCCTAGGACAGCAGGGGTGAAATAAGGCCTATATTCCATATTCTTAGGGGGTCCCTTTGGATGTGAATGTTAATGAAAACACAAATGAAGGAATGCATGAAGTGTGAACATTACCAGTGTAGATTATGTGTCATGGTGGATGAACACAAGGAGTGGTAATCTTGATGTAAGTATACAACACAGTTATTATGAACCTAACATGAATGAGGACCACCGAAATATGAACCACCCCAAATAATTCTAGGATAACCTAAGATAGAGGCAGTTGGGGAAGCGAAAGTTGTAGCGATTGGACTACAGACTAAAAGTTTGGGCATCAATATGTATCCCATAAGGATGGGAATCAAGCCACACATAGTACTTGGAAGTTTTATGGTAATAAGCCAATACCAAAAGGGAGTGATATCCTCTTTTAAAGTGGAATATCATAATTTTTATGTATTTTATCATCGTTTGAACATAGATGGTAAGAATCCTAGCTCAAGGTTGTAGAGCATGGACTGTAAAGTAACTAGTTTAATAACATATGTGTGGTACATGAATATGAAATTTATCTCCATGTGGTAAGGGTGAAATATATTGAGATATTTTCAAGGGGAGGTGTGTGGTGTGGCTACTAAAAAATCGACGTGAATGCGGACAAAGGAGTCTCATCCCACACCACATACTTAAGAGGAAACTCAAGACTAAATGAAAATATAGGGTTCATAGTGATGCGGCTGGACCCCAAAAAAAACTCTGGGCCTCACTAAGTATCCCATATGAATGGGAATCAATCCACACATAGTTCTTAATGATGGTATGGTAGGAGGCCAATACCAAAAAGGGGAAATTCCTTCTCTTGTGAATATATAGTATGGTTGGGTAATTTATCATTACACAGCATGGGTGCAGAAGATGTAGTTTAGCATCGTACAATAAGGACATAAGGGATCTTATTTTATGGTCATAGATCTCAAACCAAAATGGGGAGATTAATGATGTGAAAATATGTGATGTGGAGCTACAAAACAACCTGGTATGAATAGGGACAAGGTAGTTTGCACTACATTAAAAATTTTTGATAGAATGCACATAGTTTAAAGTCATCATGCCTGGACTAGGGGACTAGAGCTCCTATTTTTAAGGTCATAGAGTTTAGACCAAAAATGAAGCATGACCCTTCCATGAAGCCATAAACCTTACCCAAATCCCCAATCTGACGTGATCCATGCTCGGTGTGCTATACAAGGGCATAGAAAATCATTATAGTGCACAGAAGCACATGGTAGGGGATGAAGGTGTGGATCCAAGGGTGACCCCACAACACTTGTTCATCCTCCCAGCAGGAAAAGTTACACATAGGGATAACACTATGGGTGTCAATTTTCTATCCGAACTTGATGGGATGAAATGATATGTGAATCATGATGCCAATATTTAGGTCTTAATGAGGTTGGAATAACAATAGAGGATAATTGGTGACCATTTTTTCAACACAATATCCACCTCTTATGACCTGGAATGGGAAATAACATCTAAGGGTTGGTAACTGACCATATTCAAAACGTGGAACCTATCTTAAAATGTCATTCAAAATCCCCCAGGATGTTGGCCCCGAAACAGCTAGCGAGCCTTAAGGATCAGAATCCATACCGTTTGGGGGTCCTTTTGGATTTGAAAGGTGATGGAAACCCTAACTAAAGGACATGTGAATTATGGAAATAGATGTAAGTATTTCCATGAAGAACCAAACACTCAAATTCCTAAACCATAGTGCATCTCAGCATGTTGATGAGGTATCATAAGGGACAAGAATTCCAGACAAGAAGGGGGAAATGGGTTGATGAACCTAGGGATGGACCCAACGATGAAATTCTAGACCATTCCAATGCATCCCATGAGGTTTGGAATCAATCCATACATAGTTATTTAAAACAACATGATAGAATACCAATTCAAGGGGAAATACTTTCATGCAGGTCTATCTCATGCACTGAATGAAGCATCATCTGATGGATCTTGTTTATTATTTAGTGTGGGTGTGTTTTTTGGAGAGAAAAACCCAAGAAGAAGAATATGGGAATCACTGCATGAATCAATCCATATATAGGCCTTAACAAATATCATGGTGGATGATCGATACCATCCATGATGTCTCCTCAAGTGAGGAGACCACAATGCAGTGCCATTTTTCTTAGTGCAGGCAGGACGATAGTTTCATTGTTTAAGGTCATATGATAGGACCATCCCATGCCATTTAATGTCTTGAAACAAAGATGCAATAGTTTAATGTCAGGTGGGATGAGGAATCATAGTTTAACATCATCTGGTATGGATGTATACGGAAGAATAAGGTTCTAAAGGGAATTGGCATGGCATGATAAAGCATACCTGACGTGAATGATGAAAAAATTACACAACACATCATCCACAATCCCGGGGGGGTGACCTCAGGCTAAGGGTACAAAAAATGTTGAGGGACATGGGGATGGATCCAAAGATGAAATGTCTAGTTATTACTATATATCACATGCGGATGGGTATCAATCCATACATATTTATTAAAATTTCATGTAGTTTAACATCATGTGGTAAGGACACAACAAAACGGTGATGGTATAGAAGGATGGTAACATGGTCTGTTTGTTTCAAACCTAACATGAATAAGGAAAAAAGTCCACACCACACCACGTGATCTTGAGATACATAGGCTGAGATGATAGAAGGAAGGTAGAATCTATGATATTTGGGGATGGACATAAAGATTAAATGGTCGGGAATTCCTACATATCGCATAAGGAAGGGAATAAATCCACTCATAGTTATGAAAATACCATAGAGTTTAACCTCGTGTGGTAAGGGCACGAGGAAAAGGGGATGGAGAGATCTTAATAGATGTCTGCATAGTGGTTATTGAAAACCCAACATGAATGAGGACATAAGTCCACACCACACCACAAACCCCAAGGAGGGGGCCATAAGTAAGAGATGGTTTCTAAAAACCAGGGAAAGACTCGATGATGAAATTTCTAGGTGTTCCTACATATCCAATAAGTATATGAATCAAGCCATACATAGTTTTGAAAATGCCTTTCAATTTAACATCATGTGGTATGGATGTAGAAAGAAGGAATTTATGGAATGAGGATCACATGATGTAGCTTTTTTAAACCCAACATGGATGTGGACTAGATAATTCCACACCACACCATGTGAAACCCTCGAAGAGAGTTAAACCTGAGGGGTGGGGTGAAGAGATTTGCGGGGCTGGACCTGAAGAAAAAATGTTCAAGAATTCCTACATACCACATGAGGATGAGAATCATGCAATACATAGTTCAGAAAATTTCATATAGATAAACTTCATGTGACAAGGATGTTGTAGATCTTAGTTTATGGTCATAGAGCTTGGACCGTAGATTCCCAGGTTAATTTCGTGTGCGTGGGAAAGAAGGGTTGAAAAAGTTGAACCATTGCGCTCGTCCTTTGGGAGATCATGGGGATGAAAATAATTATTGAGGATAAATTCCAACCATGTTCATAACACAGTATACATCTTGTGTTACCTGGAATGGGAACATACAATTGAGCATTGACCGCTAACCATATTCACAATGTGGGACTTGTGTCAAATTGTCATTCGAGATCCTCTGGGATGTTGGCCACAAATAGTAGGTGAGCCAAGGTGACATGGGACCAGGCCTCTAGGGGGTCCTTTTGGATGTGAAATATGATGGAGACCCAAATAATGGGACACACTCCACATGGTGGTACCCGTGTAGTTTAAAATCTTATAGTAAGGATGAGGGAGATATTATTTTAAGGTCGTAGAGCTTAGACCATGAGGTGTATTACCCGTTCATAGTTTATCATCATACGGGATGAAAGGGATCTTATTTTAGGGTCATAGAGCTTGGTCCTTGATGTGTATTCACCATCCATAGTTTATCATCATGTGGGATGAATGTGATCTTAGTTTAGGGTCATGGAGCTCATACCATGAGGTGTATTTATGATTCATAGTTTATCATCATGTAGGATGAAAGCGGTCTTAGTTTAGAGTTGTAGAGCCCAGACCATTTATATTTAACGTCTTTTAGGATTAGGATGAGTAGTTTAATATCCTCCAGTATGGATATTCCCTTATGAAAAGTACTGCTTGAGGAATGTGGCATTAGTGAGATTAGTAATACGCTCACCATCCATAGTGAACAGAGAGTTTGTACCATTGGGGAAAACATTGTGAATGACATAAGGTCCCTCCCATTTGGGCTACATCATTAGTGGATTCCTATCAGGTATCATTGGAATTCTCATGGTAAATACCTCATCACCTTGAAATAAATAGCATAGGTATACTTTCTTAATGAAATCCCTGGCTATCTTGTTCTGATTCCTCTCTAAATTGTGCCACGTATGAAGATTGTTCTCGTTAAGCACTTCCAATTCAGCCATACTTCTTTCAGCTACTTTGTATGGTGTTTGATGATCGTAGATGGATGTGTGTAGTAAGGGTAATAGAATCTTGATGGGTAAGACTACCTCTATTCTATAAACCAAGGAATATGGATTCACCTGGGTGGAATTAAGAGTTATCGACCGGTAATTTCCGATATTGTTGGCGAGTTTGTCATGACAACCCTTCTTGTTCTGGCCAACTATCTTATGCAAGGTGTTAGAGAGGGTTTTGTTGAATTCCTTGATCTACCCACTTGATTGTGCATGATGGCAAGAGGTATGCTTAGAATGGATATTTTACTTGGCATAACGTTTATTCAGCTCGGCTACCAAGATGTTGGTGCTGTTATCAATAAGAATGGTGTGAGGGACTCCGAATTGGTGGATGACATTGGAGCTCATGAAGTCAACGATGGAATGAGCCTTAACTTCCTTGAGAGGAACTACTTATTCCCACGTGGAAAATAAATCCATATAGGTCTGTATGAACATGCACTAGTGAGTTGTTGCAGGTGGGTATGGTCCCATGACGTTGATTCCCCCGACCTCAATGGGCCAAGAGTGTTGGGTAGTATAGAGAGGCTCTAGTGGAATATGAAAAAAATTATCATTGATCTATAATGAATGGAACGTCTTGAAAAACTCAATACAGTCACAGATCATGGTGGGCCAAAAATATCACATTCTTTGGATCTAATGATAGATTTGTTTCCCTGCTTGTTGAGCCCCGTAGGAACCAGTGTGAACTTCTTGCATAACCTGAGAAATCTAGACTCCTTGAAAGAAACAGATGAATATCCCATAAAACTCTTGTCTTTAGAGGATCTTCTCAAGACTGGGATCACTCTGGAGGGTGAAATGCACTACGCGTTGATGGAATCGCTCACATTCGTCTCTATTTGTCAAGAGATTAATGTGCTGGAGATACTTGATAATGGGAGTCTTCCAGTTAGGGGTCTTCTCCAATATTATGGTAGGGGGACATGGAGGTCCCAATGTGGAGGTATCAGGGGTAAGGTTGCTTACCTATTGTCTATAATCATCATTTGGAGTGCTGGTAGCGATGAATCTTTGATTTTCCACATGGAAAATAAAATCATCCTGATCGGGCTCTGCAAGATATGCAGCTAGGATAGCCAAGGCATCATCTTGACCATTTTTCGATTGAGGGACATGAGTAAAATATGTCCGAGAAGGGAACTAGGCCATAAACAGGAAGGTACAATCTAATAGATGTACTATCTCTAGCTTCCTGACAATGTAGTAAATGTTGATCTACTTGAGGACTAGTTTAGAGTCCCCTTTCACATGTAAGTGGGGAACACAAATCTCAGGGGACAATTCAAGACCAGTGATGAGGGAATGATACTCCTCCTCATTCTTCGTATATCCTTATAATAACAGGAATGAATAGGGAATGACATATTGTGAAGGCATGATGAAGATGATACCTAGGCCCACTCGGTCAAGTCTAAAATCATTGATTCTCCTTCCAGTAGGTCTTCAGGAAGCACCATCAATGTTAATTTTCCAACACATAGTGGGTTGATCCATTGAAGGGATTTCCTCATCTGGAATGTCAAGATCTAAAGATTACTCTGTGGGGGATGGATGGGTCATAAGAAATTCTTCCAATTCCTTTCCCTTAATAGCCTTATGGGGGATAAACCTGACATAGAACTATTGAAGGATCACTTCCCACTGAACTAGATGACCTATCAATATGGGGAAGTTTTGAATGTACTTAAGTGGATCTATTTGGGACACCATCAGTATCTCATGGTGTTACACGTAATGTCGCAATTTCTGCATTGTGAATATTAATGTCATGAATTTCTTCTCGATAGAGGAATATATGGTCTCTCTATCAAGGAGCATGCAGCTGAGATAGTATACAATGTTCTCTATTCCCTCATTATTCTTCTAGGCTAGAAGGGTAGTGAGGGAACATTTCATAGTGTTCAAATAGAGGACCAATGGATTTTGGGAAATGGGTAGCATTAGAATCGAAGGCTATAGAAGGTACAAATTTATTTCCTCAAAAAAATTTCTGACACTTCTAATCCCATAGATAATTGGAACCATTCTTCATGAGATATGAAAAAGGTTAACACTTTCCAGCCATATTTGGGATGAATAGATTTTTGTAGGCTAAGTGGCCTTGAAAGGCTTGGAGCTCCCGAATATTTCTCAGAGGAGACATCTTACCGATGGCCTTGATCTTTTATAGATTTATCTCAATTCCTCTATATCTAAAAAAATCTGAGAAACTTTCTAGAGATGACCCCAAATGAACTCTTCAAGGGATACATCTTCAGATGGTGGGAATGGAGGCTGCCGAACACTTTATCAATATCCATGATATGGTCCTAATTTTGGTTAGATTTTACCACCAAATCATCCATATGAAATTCAAACAATGTTTCGATGATTGGCTGAAATATGTGGTGCATGGAACACTGATAGTTAGAACCTACATTCTTTATACCGAAAGGAGTTACATGGTAAAAAAAAGTACCATGTGGTGTCGTGAAGGTGGTAGACTCTTCATCCTCAAGAAATGTTAGGATTAAATAATTTCTAGAATATACATCCATGAAGGAGAGAGCCTGGATCCTAGTGGTGGCTCAATCAATATTTATATCTTAGGAAGGGGAAAATCATCCTTCAGAGAGTCAAAACTGAGATCATGAAAGTCAATGTAGAATCTAATATGTCTGTTCTTCTTCTTGATAGGAACAATGTTAGATAACCATATGGGGTATTAGACCTCTTTAATGATGTTGGATTTTATGATATTATCAACCTTAACCTTGACCATGGCACTGTGAGAAGGGTTCATCGTTAAGGGGGTATTTTTGAACCCATGATGATTTGTTGGGAGACTGAGATGGTGGAAAAAAACCTAAATATATAACCCTTTTATCTCATAACAACTCTAAGAAAATACATCATGATGCTGCTTTAGTTAATCCATGTATTTTTGTTTCTCTTCTGTAGGCATATCTACACTGATCAGTGTTGGTCTCAAATCCATCACAGTACTAAGGTTCACTGGTAACAATTCATCGACAATAGTGGAGACACAATCATAGAATTAAGGTGGATCATCTTCATCATCCACGATGATAGGATCATCGGTAGGAGGCAACTCCACCGAGTCAATAGATCCTAACTGGACACTGGTACCAGGATGAGCAGCAACAGAAACCTCATCAGGGGACTCCTGCACTTCAAAAACTATGGAGATGAAAGCTATCGACTCGATCTCATATTTACATCAACCCAAGGGTCCATGTTTGATAATATGAAATCAATAGTGGATTCCTATCTTGATCCAAATTATCCCAGCCTAGAGACACAATCAAGTATGACGTATTGCTATTTCCATGGGGTAGACATCCTAAAATCATATAGGGGTAAGGGGATTTGGGATTACCTAAACATGATTTGTGTAGGAATATGAGGGGATCTCATAGTTTTTCATTAGATTTGGTAATGTGATTCCCCCCTAATCCCCAAAAAAATAATGAATTTCCCCATGTCTTGGGTCGTCGACTCCAATTCGTGAATTGGGAAAACATATGTGTTATCCAGGTCTGTCCATGGGTTTGTCACATCCATAACATGCTCAACCTCATTAGTTTGAATCAAATTCTCCTTTCTCTTGTAGTAGTTCACACCCAGGTAGCAGGATTTGCAAGAGGAAAAGGGAGATACATTACCTTGGAGTATTCCTACTCGACCATTAAGGGATTACATAAGGAATTGGTGATATGAGGAAGGGATTATTGCATATAGGTGGATACATGGTCTACCCATTAATGAATTTTAAGCAGTTTACTATGAGACAACCATGAACTCATTATTGGAAATTCGTCCACCAAAATGGGATTTTAGGTGTATTTTTACAATTGGTGTTTTCTCTATCCTATCATAGCCTTGAATCTTTAAGTCAGAGGGCTCAGATCTGTTTGAAACAGCCTCATATTGTGGAGTGTCTGGGTTGTGATAAGGTTGATCCCAGAGCCTGTGTCAACAAGACATTGGTGGAACTTCATGGAAATGAAATTTATAGTGATGTACATTGGATGGAGGTTCCCCTGTATAGGAGAACCTTCATCTTCTCCATAGAAAGATGTGATGTCGTGATATTATGTACAGTTGACTGTCTCAAAATTGAAGGCTTCTACAGCTACTACTATTGTCTCAAATTGTAGGGGGCTTATTAATTCTTTTGTTGTGGATTCACGCATATCTACTAATATGAAGAGTTCATCAATAATTGAGATCCTCATGGGAATGATGGAAATGTGCTTGAGCACATCATACTTCTACATGAGGAACACACTTATTCGGACAAGAGGTTTCTCAACTGCATGGGGAATGGTGGGTGTTGTTGGTTGAACTAAAGGATTATGGCTAGTGAAAGGAATGCCACACTGCTTAATAGTCGAACTGTGTAGATTGACCATCAGATGAGGGCCAGATGATGGAGGTCCATTTGGAAGAGAATTTGATTGATCATAGAATGTTCTTAGTGGCTCTAGATGATCAAAATTACAAAAGTAAGTGGAGGATAATCTGATGAAATGCGATGGGAAATTTTTGTGCATTGAGCTCGACACTGGACCTGCTTTCTACTATCGATGGTGTGCACAACTTGGCTGGAAGCACTAACCAATGAATTCTGGATATTTACATACCCATGACATCATTGATACTAGCATCGACTTGAGACATTGAAAGGGTCTTCCAGGCACTCTTTTTCATTGGGAACCATGTAAGGATTTACCAGCTCGATGGTATTGACTGATGCATACCCCTGGTCGTCACTCAAATAATCCTCCATTGTTGGGAAGATTCTGGGGGAAATCCCCATCTTTGGGGGCATGAAATCACCAAGGATATAGGAAATATTTGAAACAGGTGGAGGGATTTTCCTTCCATTGTTTCGTTGGTGATTTCTCCCCTGAGAGGATGGAGGTTGAGATGTTGATGCAGAGATAGTATCCGAATGTAGTGTAGTGGACTCTGAAGGCTTGAGTCAATTCAAACGTGCATGTATAATACCATGGGTATGGGAGAATTCCTTGTGAGCAATCCGATCATCATATTTTTGAGACCCATGGTTAGAAACCTACTTTCATTCACCCTAATTGTCACTATCAAACTTTATAAACACACATTAAACTTGTTCTAGGGTTGGACCAAACCTGAATATGTTATTATCAACCTTTTCTTGGAGACAGTCATTAAACACATAACACTACTTGATGGTATGCCCAAGGAACCGGTGATAGGCCAAGTAATTGGGGCGATCAGTGAGATCTTCCTCTTCTGGCATCTTATATTCTGGAAACCACAGGATTACCTGGTCTAAGGAACATTAGAAATAACAGGGAAGTTGAGCCTCATTAAATGAGTAAGTAAAGTTCCTCTGATTCAGGAAAGGACCTTTGGGAGCTTGGCCATGATTAGGGGCTAGAAGATACTATCAAGGAGGTGGAACGTGATTATCTTGCCTTAGTGGCGTTGTCACATTATACAAGGGTTCCTTATGATTCTTAGGAAGACACTGCTAAGCTAGAGGCTACACTTGAGGTGGTGGGCCATAGTTATGTTTTTGAAGGACCCCAGAACACCCTGAGAGGGGAGGGGTGAATCAGGGTGTTAAATGTTTCTTTTAGGCAGATGGATCTTATTCCCACATTGGTAGGAACCTATTAAACATGTTCGAATAGAATGTACAAAAAATAAAAAATCACATGTAAAGCAATGACACAACAATTTTACATGGTTCACCACTAAGGGCTACGTCCAAGGAGAATACGCCGACAATGTGTCGATCGTACCAAAACCACTAATCATCACAAGTTGTTGATTAAAAATGTTTAGAATAGTCACTCTATGTTAGGGAAAGTTCCTTTAAAATGTTATAGGGATAGCACACTATGTCCCTCAGATCACTTCTACTGACTCCCCCTTTCTCACTACACGAGAAAAATCTTCACTCAGTTTATTGACTTGAAGGTCGCTTCAATTGTTTAGAATTAAATTATGAATCCTAAACTGTAAATAGATTCTTTGTTGAAGTCCACTAATCACCCATAGATTTAATTTTTTTCCCTTATAATGATATGTTATGGGAAGTTTATTTTACAAACCAATTGGGCCAATTTTTAGGCTTCCTTAGGTGCTCTGCGTACTGCTCATGTTTCCACGTACCACTTCTATTTTCGCATAACCTCTGTCTTCTCCGGATACCATTCAGCTCCTCTATAAACTGCACTGCTCTGTGTTCGAACCAACACTATGTAATTATCTACACCCCCACGTACCTTCCTGCTCTGCATACTACCTAGCTCTGCCATGTGCTGCAAGAGCCTCCAGTGTAAACCACACACTCTTCTGCGGAATTTTTTCCTTATGAGGATGAGTCTCTCCACATACCATCTTCTCCTTCACAAACCTCTTCATACTTCTATAGATTTCTTCCCAAAATTCTAATATCCAATATCCGTCTCTAACAAAGGGTGTTATTTTTCATTAAATAGGCACAATACTCCACAAAAATCGCTAATCTGTTTTACCCAAATTTTCAATGTTAGAAAATCTTCACTCCATCAGTGTACGGTTAGCCTCCATCGCGTACCGCTCTTATTTTGCGAAACACATCAATCTCGCCAATCTTCATCGTCTTCATATAGTATTCCTTCACCACGTACCATCGCTGCGAATCATTTTCTGTTTCAATCTTCATCATTCTGCATAACAAATTCCTTCACCGTGTACCATTGTTATGAACTGTTTTTGGTTCTGCACACCACTCCACATACCATTCCCACTGCCTACACTGCGTTCTGCGTGCCTGCACCGCGTACCATATGTCAGCACCACGTAATGAATGCCTTCACTGTATATTGTTCACCTTCACCACGTATAATTTCCAAACACATGATTTTTTGTGATTAAAAATTCGGCAAACATTGGGAAACTGCACCACCTTCAATATTGATTTCAGCCCCAATCCTTTGACTACATTCCATACAAACTCCCCAGTCATCGTTGTGCATATTAAAAACAAACACAAACCAACCTCCATTATTATCAACAAACTGTCTTGGTTCTAATAGTTTTTGAGGTGGCTCTATCGGTACCAATTCTTGCTACCTAGGGGCCTCTATCTATGCTACCTCTATGGTCTTGGCCTTGGCAGTTCTTCTTGAGAGAGGTACAGGAGGCATTGGAATTGCCTACTTTCCTTTATGCAAGGATTCTTCTAAACATTGAGCTTTGTCAGAGAAATCCTAGAACCCACCAAGTATGTTATGAGTGATGATTGATGGGACTAGTTCGGTATTGACAATCCCCACGTACATCGTTTTCTGCTTCTAAGGGGTTAGTGTAAGATCAAGTGAATATATGTGGCCATTCCAATAAGTGTCAAATACTACGATGTGCTTTTCAAGAATCTTCCTACACATGAAGAGGTCAGTAATGCTTATCTTTCAGGTTGTGGAACTAAACTAGTAGAGACTCTGCCTATGAAGATCCACCCAATCGAGTATTGACCCAATGGGTAATTGGTTGTACCAGACAAATTTGTCCACTTTTAATGTCTATATGAAACACCAGAGATTGGAGGCCTTGTGTTACACTGGACTTAATAGCATGGTTCCACACTTTGAAATAATGTGTGCCAGATGTTATAGTGTATTTTTTGTCCCATTGAAGGGGGAGAAGGTGGGATTTCAATATCCTGGTGGTGTGGTCATATCGTCCCCCCATGCAAGATATTGCTTTCCATCTGGAACGATTTCTACCTTTTGAGTTTCTAGGGCCTCGAGGAGAGAAATAAGTGATTCCATTGGATCATTTGGATGAGTACTCCAATCTTGATGAGGATCCATTACTATCAACACATTTGAAGGTTCTTCAACATGGAATGTGGGCACAACGGCTCATGGGGCGACTGGCAGAATTACCTAAGGAGATGGGGGGATAACCCATAGAGTGGATGGTGGGACCTGTGGAGTATCCAGAGAAACTTGAGCCTAGTCCTTATGAAGGTTTTCCTAAAATTCAATTGGATTTGGTGATTAATATCATAGCCACTTTTCATAAACACCATCTTTGTAACACCCCAAGATTGCATAGTGTGTTATTTCTTCAAAATAATTCAATAACTTGCACTACACGCAACACCGAGTTAAAGCGCACCATGACTTACCAAACAAGTCGTTCAAAAGAGGTTATGAATAGTACTAAATAAATTTTAAACTTTATATAATCCTTAAAATTTTAGAATCCATATTATGAGTTTCTTAGACATAATGTAATAACAAATTCATTTTTTTCATATAAAAGAAATATTTTTCAAAAATGCACTTTTACCAACTTTAATAGTGAACCCTTTTTAAATCCAATATTTAAAACTTTTATATATCCAATTTGACTAAATAAATTTATTCTTTAGAATGGGGACATAAAAAAATGTACAATGTAACACCCCAAGCTTCCACAGTACGCTTCTCTTTGAATAATACAGTATCGTGTGTTGTACGCAACTTCGAGTTCTAACACACACTACAACCAATCGAACTAGCCGTAATGAATATTAATACCTACTTTTTAAAATTTTATAAATTTTATCTCTCAAAATGGACTTCATTTTTGGATTCAGAGTATCGAATTTAGCCTAAGGTGAAATTTTGGTAATTTTCGGATAACTTTAATATTGATTATTAGTGATAATTACTAAATTTTAATTAAAAACAACTTTTTTATTCAAAATTATTAATAGTGACAAATTATGAATTTGAGTGGTTTTAAAGTATAATTATAATATATTATTACCATTTTATCTAATGGTGTTCATTAGAATTAATTTCACTTTGAAATTGGACATAAACAATTGTCAATCTTTTGATATATATTGTTTCTTAAAAACACGCTATTTGTTGTGACAGCGGGAATTAATTATAAAATTAATTAATGAAACTTATATGTTTGTAATTTTGTAAAATAGACATCATTTTTTAATTCGGAATATCAATTATATCTTAGGGTAAAATTTTGGCATTGTTCTGAAAAACTTCAATTTTTGATGATTAGTGAAACTACTAAGTGGTAGTAAAAAAACTGAATTTTTCATAAAACTTAATTTTACTGCTTCTGTGATTGGAATTTCAAAAATCCAAGAGACATGGTTAATATCAAAGAGTAAAATGAGGTTCAATGAGATGAAAATAATTTTGGGTGAATAGTAACTTTTTACTTTTAGTTACCATGGTTAAAAGTAAATAGGGTAATTAAGGGTAAACATGATATTAATATTACCCTAACACATGTCCTAATTCTATTGGAAAAGTTTATCTGGACCCAAAAAAACCTTAGGAATAAAATATTATCATTTAGGTCCACTTGGATTAGATTAGGAAATTTATTATTATTTAATTCAAAGAAGAGTTAAAAGAGTTAAAATCAAAGTTTATTTACTAAAACATTTTTAATATAGGGTTATACATATGATAAATTCGATTCTAAATATTCAATAGAATGATAAAACGATTTCATACATAATTATATTTTATTTATAAAATTTACACATTAAAAAATTTAATTTATTTATGACACAATTATGATGCAGTAATTACCTAATTAATGAAAAATTGGAATAATTGATATTATAAATACCCAAATAAATGTAATTTGAGGATTTTTATAAATACGAATAATTTTAAATGATAATATGACATGTTATGATTGATTTAATTAACTTTTTTAGAAGTAATAATTCTGTTATTATTTTTAAAAAAATCAATTATTGAATAGTGTCAAAATTGACATAATAGAGTTTTTAAAACAAATATTATATTATTAATTGATATTAAATTCCTAAAAATATAAGGTTCGGCAAAGAGACTTATAGAACGATAGGTGTATCATTAATGGACCACTTGGGGGTATATTGGATATATATAGTATGTTTATTAACCATATAATATAAAAATACAAAGAGACATTGTAAAAGTGAAACTAATTAACTAATAGTTAATACTTAAAGATAAGGTTAATATAATGACCCAAACCTATCTAAATTATATTGGTTTAGTGGTTTTCGACCCATCCCCACCATAAAATTTAAATAATAAACTTTGGAGCCATTAGAAACCGAATATGAATTTATTATAAAATAATATCTCTAGCTTTTCCAAAGGTGTCCCTCACCCATCTTATAAAAGGGCACTGTCCCTTCTCATTAACTCACACCTTCAAAGCATTTTTGTTCAGCCAACCTCTACCCAAATACTCTCTCAACTTCCCTCACTTCATCCTAGAGGCATTCCTTTAGTCAGAAAGCCAACATAAAGAGCCCTTTTGATCAAATCAAAAGGAAGAACCCGAAGAAGAAGTAATGATTTCACCACCCTTTTTCAAGTTCCTTTCTTCTTCCACTTCTTCTTTCTTTGTTATTACCATTATAAAATAATTTATCCAGTATCTCCTATAATCTATAATATTATTATAAATATATTACAACCATATTCAGTATTCTATCCATCCTTTGAATGACATGTCACCATACGTGCGTACGTACGGCTTACCGTCTCCACGTCATGGTGTAATTGTTATTCAGTATATTATTATTTGGATGGTTATAATAATGATTTTTAATTCATGTAAATAATAAATATAACATGATAATGATTCTGTATATATGATATACCATCCAATTATATATTATTTTAATATCAAAAGAATGATATTTTTTCTCGTGCGTACGTACGGATTATCGTCTCCACGACGCGATGAGATTCATTTCCAAGTTCACCATTCATCGAATATTATAAAAATATATATTACTAATAAGTATGTAATTTATGAAATAATAATGCTACTGGAGATATATATATATAAGTATTAATTTACTTACAAATATCTTATTCATTTACTTCCGTTCAATACTATATGAAAACAGAAACAACGTTTAGGCTTATGTACGGACTACCGTCTCCATAAACGGTGTTTTCCATTTCATATATATGTCTATTATACATATTTATATTCTAAATATATATGATATATTTATCATGTTTTATATTCTGGAAGTATTTAAATCATGATCTAAGTGATACAACCAAGAGTGACAAGTTAAAACACGTACAATAAAGAAAGTGATTTTTACCCAAAATGTTAACTTAACATAGAAATTATTATTAAATGGGTAATATAAAGTCATAAATGAATCAGGTATGATACCATAAAAATTAATACGGTTCTGGTATAATTTAATAACATACTAGGATCTTCGTACAAGAGGTTAAGCGTACCCTCGACTAAAGGAAAGTGCAAGGTGAGGGGTTTTCATCTCACTCCTTATTCCCGTGAGATTCATGCCATATTGCCACTATTACCTTTTGTGTGGTGTATGTACTACCCATAATTATATTCTTTGTGTAATACACTTTAATTTATGTGTATTTACATATTCATTTTATGATACCTCTTTCATGGGTTGTATGTTTTGTAAGTTACCAAACTGGTAACAGTTAATTTCACAATCTCTTTATTATCCGAGATTGTTTTTACATAAGTATCTACTGGGACATATTTATTATCCATGTACATGTTTTATAAAAGAGTTTTCAAAGGGATAATATTAAGGTAATTTTTACTAAAACATCATTTCAAATGTTTTAAATATTTATTCTTATAAATACTTCTCATTAATGTTCATGTCTTCAAAATGGCTTTTAAGGATTTATTTAAATGGACATGAATGTTTTTTTTAAATGTTAATTCCTTTCAAAAGTTTCAAAGTTGTATAGGACACTTGGATTCAAAAATTTCCTTAAATGACTTCTTTTATAAATTGTTTTACTTTTACATGTTTTCATGAAAAAGGGGTATTTCTCTCAAAAAGTTTTACAAATCAATCTCTTCTATGTCAAAATCCTTTAATGGATTTTAAACTTTTTTTGAAGTTGATTTATCATGATACACATCTTCCATATTGTGTTGAGGGTTTTGTGATATATTTGACTGTGGATGTGTTATTTTTATACCATTCATGGTTTATGGGTAAATTATTGACATTTCTCATTCTAGTTTTAATACAAATTTTTATGTTATATTTCATCCTCTTCTTAAGATGAATGTGTTGGAATAGTATGTTTCGGGTTAGGGACCGGTAAAAGTAAGCCCTCCAGGTTGGTGTCCGGTTATTAGAGGAACTCCGGGTTGGTGTCCGGTTATTAGATGCACTCCGGGTTGGGTTCCGGTTATAGTTAGCCCCTAGGCCTTGGCACGGGGCCTTGATAACGAAATTAAAGTTCATCATTATGCATTCCATCATTATGAAAGTGGTTAGTGATATTGCATGTGATTATTCGATTAGTAGAATATCCATGTGAATAAGTAAATGGCATTATTTCATTTTATTTCTACCATATTATGATGAAGTTCATGTTTAAAAGTATTTTGTTTTTGTTTTATACATTGCCTTAAATGTTTATTCTTATTTTTAGAAGTTTTCGTTGTATTTCTTACCCTTACTAAGAATTTGAGCTCACCCCTTTCTATGTTTTATTTTTACGAGGATTTCAAGAAGTTTAATGTGATTGATATGAAGAGTTAATACAAGGGAATAATTGAATTCATAAAGGATTATTGATGTTGTTTTTTATGTTATGAAGTTTAATGTAACATTCATGTATGTAATCTATTTTCCAAGACTGCTAAACTAATCAGTTTTTCGGGACATGGTTCCTTGTAATCATGCAAATGTATTAAAATAATGAACCGACTATGGGTCACTGGGGTCGGGGCATTATAGTTGGTATCAGAGGATGTTTAGAAATAACCTTGGAAACTAGATTTAGATAAACTCTGATTAGAGCACATAGCCCTAAGATAGACTTTGAGGATTAGTATAGAAGAACTTCCTAGAATTTTGGTATTGTAGAGATTTTGTGAGTTTTCTGAGCAATACATCCCTATCTGGATACGAGCAGGTAGAGGCGGCTCTGGAATAGATGTACCTAGGGGTAAAACCTGAGAACACTACTTTGAGCTAGACTCGAATGGGAACTGATGCACGACAACGGGCCTTGCTACACTCTTGGTTACGACACTCCTGGGGGATATGCTTAGGATAATTCTCATTTTATTTACAAACCATTATGAAGGGCTCATGAGTATATACTTACTCAAAGAAAACATTTTTTATGATTATGGATTATATCCATAAACTGTTCAATTTGAATTAGGGATTATTAATTGCAATTCATAAACTGACCTAGTTTATGCTATTGTATAGAAATGGTTCCCAATAGAATGATGTGAACTCCAGTAATACGTATGATCCAAAGAGTAAGAAGGATCTTATATTTCATGGTATTAAGACATCATTTAGAAGGGAAATAGTATCCCACGTATTATCGTCATATGAAGAAATAGTATCATGTGTGGATAAGATAACTAAAGAGTTTACTGAGTCCTATATCTTTGAAGGGAAGCAAGAGAAGAAAAGGATGGAAGAGAGAAATATGGATAAAGGGAAGAGGGAAAAGTAGAATTTCCCCATATGTGATAACTGTGGGAAGAAACACCCTGGAACTTTCCTGAAAGGAATGGGAGTTTGTTATAAGTGTGGAGGAAAAGGGCACAAGGTACGTGACTACAAGGGTAAGAAAATGGTTTCAAATGTATAGTGATTCATTTTAAAGCAGTTTGGACACTACGCGAACCTATGTCCCAGTAATCAGACTATGCCGAAAATGATGCTATTGGATAATAATCAAGTTATGATACTACCACAGATGAAGAGGAATGATTAGAGTTCTTATTTTGATTATGTCATTTGAGTGTTCTATCAACAATGTACTTGTTATAATAATTATGGAGTATATAAGGATTGTACTGCAGTACTATTTCATTAAGGACTTGAGATTGTGTGGAACAAAGAAAAGTGACTCAATAGAAAGATAAAATTTTGGAAAATATATGGTTGAGAGAATGATAAACCATAATATAGTTCTGATACCGAGGTAGTGATTTTAGAACAATACATGATTGATTTGGATAAATTATATTGGATATTCCTGACAACCTTGAAACTGATTAATGATTTGTATATTCCATCATTATTGGGGTTTACAACATTTTTGGATTGAAGGATTATATCCATTATTATTTAAGGAATAAGGGATCATGAATGTAATCAATAAGGTTTTATGGTAATTCAGGATGTTGTAGTGTTTTAAAAGAATACATGATGAAGGTGTTCACATGTTATTACGCAGCAAAAAGGAACTTCATTTTTGGACTAAAGCATTTTGGATAGTTCTAGTTTGGATTATTTTTGGATTTCCATAAAAGGACAACCCGGAGGTTGGGTGGAAACTTGTCATGTCCGGCAAGGCTACGAGACTTGAACCCACAACCGAAGGGCGACAAGGGTGTATCACCTACCACTGGCCCACGTAATTTCCGGGATTAAATAATGTATTTTTTTAAAAGATCTGGTAGATGAATTATAAATTTGTTTTTTTGGAACCCTATACGAATAGGATAAATAGAATATTTTTTTACGTTCTATTATCTTTTAGAGTGAAATATGAGTTTGTGGTAGAAATTAGTTAAAGGATGGAACTATACTTTTCAAGAATATATTTTTCTTCTTCTCTTATTCTATGAAGAAATTAATTCTTATACTTTATTTAAGGAATCCTAAAACCAAAAATGTGTTATCCTAATACCCTATGTTTTGTTGAACCGATGGTATTTCAAATCATCATAGATTGATGAATTTAAGGACCTCAATTTTACACTTGTTTGTGATTGATGACCTCAATCACTACCTATAAATATTTATGTTTTTCCTCCAATTATATGTCACTAATTTCCACCAATGTTCTCCTAATCGAGATCATAATTTGGTGGTGACCCTTTCATTTCCCTTTTCCTCATATTAAAAGTAAATTTTAGTAACCCAATTTTTGATGTGGGTTTTCCCACAAAGATATTTTCTATTTTCAAACTTTTATTTTCGAAGAACAATTTTAAATTGTGAGGACGCAATTTATTGAAGGAGGGGAGAATGTAACACCCCAAGATATCATAGTGTATTATTTCATCAAAATAATTCAATAACTTGCACTACATGCAACAACGAGTAAAAGCGCTCCATGACTTACCAAACAAGCCGTTCAAAAGAGGTTATAAAAAGTATTAACTAAATTTTAAACTTTATATAATCCTTATAATTTTAGAATCCATATTATGAGTTTCTTAGACATAATGTAAGAACAAATTCCTTTTTTTTCAGATAAAAGAAGTATTTTTCAAAAATGCACTTTTACCAACATTAATAGTGAAACCTTTTTAAATCCAATATTTTATACTTTTATATATTAAATTTGACTAAATAAATTTATTCATTAGAATGGGGACATAAAAAAATTTACAATGTAATTCCCCAACCTTCCACGATACGCTTCTCTTTGAATAATACATTAGTGTGTGTTGTACGCAACTTCGAGTTCTAACACACACTGCAACCAATCAAACTAGCCGTAATGAATATTAATACATAATTTTTAAAATTTTATAAATTTTATCTCTCAAAATGGACTTATTTTTTGGATTCAGAGTATCGAATTTAGCCTAAGGTGAAATTTTGGTACTTTTTGGATAACTTTAATATTTTGATGAATAGTGAAAATTACTAAATTTTAATTAAAAACAACTTTTTAATCAAAATTATTAATAGTGAGAAATTATAAATTTTAGTTGTTTTAAATTATAATTAGAATATATTTTTACCATTTTATCCAATGGTGTTCATTATAATTAATTTCACTTTGAAATTGGACATAAACAATTGTCAATCTTTTGTTATATATTGTTTCTTAAAAACACGCTATTTGTTGTGACAGCGGGAATTAATTATAAAAGTAATTAATGCAACTTATATTTTTGGAATTTTGTAAAATAGACATCATTTTTGAATTCGGAATATCAATTATAGCTTAGTGTGAAATTTTGGAATTGTTCTGAAAAACTTCAAATTTTGGTGAATAGTGAAACTACTAAGTGGTAGTTAAAAAACTGAATTTTTCATAAAACATAATTTTACTGCTTCTATGATTGGAATTTCAAAAATCCTAGAGACATGGTTCATATCAAGGAGTAAAATATGGTTCAATGAGATGAAAATAATTTTTGGTGAATAGTAACTTTTTACTTTTATTTGTCACGGTTAAAAGAAAATAGGGTAATTAAGGGTAAAAATGATATTAATATTACCCTAACACATGTCCTAATTCTATTGGACCAGTTTATCTCGACCAAAAACAACCTTAGGAATAAAATATTATCATTTAGGTTAACTTGGATTAGATTAGGGCATTTATTATTATTTAATTCAAAGAAGAGTTAAACGAGTTAAAATCAAAGTTTATTTACTAAAACATTTTTAATATAGGGTTATACATAAGATAAATTCGATTGTAAATATTAATTAGAAAGATAAAAATAGTTCCTACATAATTAGATTTTATTTATAGTTGTTAGACATTAAAAAGGTTAATTTATTTATGACACAATTAGGATGCAGTAATTACCTAATTAATGAAAACTTGGAATAATTGATATTATAAATACCTAAATAAATGTAATTTGAGACTTTTTATAAATAAAAATAATTTTATAGGATACTATGACATGTTATTATTTATTTAATTAACTTTTTTCGATGTAATAATTCTATTATGAGTTTTAAAAAAATCAATTATTGAATAGTGTCAAAATTGACATAAAAGATTTTTTAAAGAATTATTATATTATTAATTGATATTAAATTCCTAAAAATCTAAGGCTTGGCCAAGAGACTTATATCACGATAGGTGTATCATTAATGGTCCACTTGGGGGACTCTTGGTTGTATATAGTAAGTTTATTAACCATATAGTATAAAAATACAAAGAGACATTGTAAAAGTGAAACTGATTAACAAAGAGTTAATACTTAAAGATAAGGATAATATAATGACCCAAACCTGTCTAAATTATATTGTATGAGTGGTTTTCGACCCATAACCACCTTAACCTTTAAATAAACCACTTTGGAGCCATTATAAACCGAATATGAATTTATTATAAAATAATATTTCTAAATTTTTCAAAGGAGCCCCTCACCCCTCCTATAAAAGGGCACTCTCCCTTCTCATTAACTCACACCTTCAAAGGCTTTTGGTTCGGCCAAACTCTATCCAAATACTCTCTAAACCTCCCTAAATTCATCCTAGTGGCCTTACTTTATTCATAAATCCAACATAAGGATCCCTTTTGATCAAATCAAAAGGAAGAACCCGAAGAAGAGGTAATGATTTCACCACCCTTTTTCAAGTTCCTTTCTTCTTCCACTTCTTCTTTCTTTGTTATTACCATTATAAAATAATGTATCCAGTATCTCCTATATACTTTAATATTATTATAAATATCGTACAACCATATTCAGTATTATATCCATCCTTTGAATGACATGTCACCATACGTGCGTACGTACAACTTACCGTCTCCACGTCGTGGTGTAATTTTTATTCAATATATTATTATTTGGATGGGTATAATAATGATTTTTAATTCATGTAAATAATAAATATAACATGATAATGATTCTGTATATAGTATATACCATCCAGTAATATATTATTTTAATAACAAAATAATGATATTTTCGCTCGTGCGTACGTACGGATTATCGTCTCCACGACGTGATGAGATTCATTTCCAAGTTCACCATTCATCGACGATTATAAAAATATATATTACTAATAAGTATGTAATATAGGACATAATAATTCTATTGTAGATATATTTATATATATATATAAGTATTTATGTACTTACATATATCTTATTCATTTACTTTCATTCAATACTATATGAAAACAGAAACAGCGTTTATGCGTACGTACGGACTACCATCTCCAAAAATGGTGTTTTCCATTTCATATATATGTCTATTATACATATTTATATTCTAAATATATATGATATATTTATCATGTTTTATATTCTGGAAGTATTTAAATCATGATCTATGTGATACAACCAAGAGTGACAAGTTAAAACACGTACAATAAAGAAAGTGATTATTACCCAAAATGTTAACTTAACATGGAAATTATTATTAAATGGGTAATATAAAGTCATAAATGAATCAGGTATGATATCATAAATATTAATATGGTTCCGGTATAATTTAATAACATACTATGATCTTCATACAGGAGGTTAAACGTACCCTCGACTAAAGGAAAGTTCCAGGTAAGGGGTTTTCATCTCACTCCTTATTCCCGTGAGATTCATGCCATATTGCCACTATTACCTTTTGTGTGGTGTATGTACATCCCATAATTATATTATTTGTGTAATACAGTTTAATTTATGTGTATTTACATATTCATTTTATGATACCTCTTTCATGGTTTGTATGTTTCGTAAGTTACCAAACTGGTAAGGGTTAATTTCACAATCTCTTTATTATCCGAGGTTGTTTTTACATAAGTATCTACTGGGAAATATTTATTATCCATGTAAATGTTTTATGAAAGAGTTTTCAAAGGGATTATTTTATGTTACTTTTTACTAAAACATCATTTCAAATGTTTTAAATATTTATTCTTCTAAATCCTTTTCATTAATGTCCATGTCTTCAAAATGGATTTTAAGGATTTATTTATATGGACATTAATGTTTTTTAAATGTTAATTCCTTTCAAAAGTTTCAAGCTGATATGGGAAAATTTGATTAAAAAATGTCTTTAAATGACTTCTTTTCTAAATTGTTTGACTTTTAAATGTTTTCATGAAAAATGGGTATTTCTCTCAAAAAAATTTACAAATCAATCTCTTCTATGTCAAAATCCTTTAATGGATTTTAAACTTGTTTTGAAGTTGATTTATCATGATACAAATCTTCCATATTGTGTTGATGGTTTTGTGATATATTTGACTGTGGATGTGTTATTTTTATACCATTCATGTTTTATGGGTAAAGTATTGACATTTCTCATGCTAGTTTTAACACAAATTTTTATGTTATATTTCATCCTATTCTTAAGATGAATGTGTTGGACTAGTATGTTCCAGGTTAGGGACCGGTAAAAGTAATCCCTCCGGGTTGGTGTCCAGTTATTAGAGGCACTCCGTGTTTGTGTCTGGTTATTATAGGCACTCCGGGTTGGTGTCTGGTTATTAGAGGCACTCCGGGTTGGTTTCCGGTAATTAGATGCACTTCGGGTTGGGTTCCGGTTATAGTTAGCCCCTAGGACTTGGCACGGGGCCTTGATAAAGAAATTAAAGTTCATCATTATGCATTTCATCATTATGAAAGTGGTTAGTGATATTGAATGTGATTATTCGATTAGTATAATATCCATGTGAATAAGTAAATGGAATTATTTCATTTTATTTCTGCCATATTATGCTGAAGTTCAAGTTTAAAAGGATTTTGTTTTAGTTTTATACATTTCCTTAAATGTTTATGCTTATTTTTGGAAGTTTTCGTTGTATTACTTACCCTTACTGAGCATTTGAGCTCACCCCTTTCTATGTTTTATTTTTCCCAGGATTCTAAGAAGTGTAATGTGATTGATATGCAGGGTTAAGACATGGGAATAATGGCATTCATAAAGGATTATTTATGTTGTTTTTTATGTTATGAAGTGTAATGTAACATTCATGTATGTAATCTATTTTCCAAGACTACTAAACTAATCGGTTCTTTGGGACTTGGTTCCTTGTAATCATGCCAATGTATTAAAATAATGCACCGACTCTGGGTCACTGGGGTCAGGGCGTTATACTCTTCTACCCTGTCTAGATGGGTACATTTGTGGAGATCGGCCAAAGGAAACTCACCAGGAGGAGGCTTTACCTTCCCCTGCCCCTATTGCCCCTATTGAGGATTACTAAAACCTAGCCGCCAATCTATGGAGCACTCAACGTGGAGCTCATGAGACATCTTTTTCTATTCATGAAGCTATCGACACAACACCGCAATTTCAGGGTCTTCTTCCATCTTTTTCCATGATCCAGACAGGTTAAATGGTTTTTCAATCCCCATTTTCTCTTGGCCTTTTCTGAGGTCTCGATTGAGAGGTAATGTCTCAAAAGGCATATGAAGGCCAAGAAATGTTCGTTGTTGGAGTGTATGGACACCTGAAAGATCATTCAGGTGTTGTACTACCCCAAAATGTTATTCCTATTCTCTAAGACATGTTTTAGTGCCCCCATTTGGTTATATATCAATAAAAACCATGTTCACTATTATAATTCTCAAAGTCAAATCCTCAATATCACCGGGTGAACCAGTTTGGCACAGTATAGGACTGAAATTTAGGGTAGAATAATGCCCCATCCATGGATTTAGACATGTGGGGAAGCCTCCAGGATAACATTTCAGACCACATTAAAGCTTTATATGCATTTTTTCTAGAGGGTCTAATGATAACTAGGAGACAGAAGGTGTCGAGTAACAGGATGTGTGGCCTTATCGACCATGCAGAATTTTCTGACAAAGTCATCATAGTGTTCTTAGATCTTTTGGTAAGATCACCACTAACAATGGAGATAGAAATGCATTTTTCCTAAGGTTATTCAGACGTACATAACATCTTCCTGGCTATGGGACTCCAAAATTTTTGATGTCTTTAATTGAAATTTGATAGAACATCTCTAAAAAATGGACTACTATGAGAATGTACCACAAAATTCTTGTCTCAGACTCAGGATCAGTCCATGATTTCCCCACTCTTCGACTGAATGAATTTTTGGGACCGATTGCGACACTAAAGAAGGTTGTTGTGGTTGAAGACAGGTCGGTGGAGAGTATGAGATGTGAGTTCACAAGCTGTTGCATATTAGTCTATCTTCTGATTAATACACTGATTACACCACCATATCCATGTGTGACAGACTAATGACCACTACTTTCTATCTAGGGGATGCAGTCATTGGTGGTGGGTCACGCTATTACATGTCCTCTATTGGAACCCAGAAAAACTCTATGTGATCTCTTGTTGAGGTAGAGAATGATCCTATTTATGATAAGGAGGATTGAATGGCCAAACCCTAGAAAGGGGCCAAATCTCCCTCCTCCTAAGATCAGGGGAATGGGGAGTACCTTCGTGCTGAATGTCAACAAGACGAGGAGGACCTTCGTGATGAATTCCAACAAGAAGGGGAGGACATTTTCCCAGGTGGATGGTGGTGGAATGGGGTGGACCTCCAAAATGTAAAAGAGGTCAGAGAGGACCTCCACTCTATCTAATGATGGTAGGGAGAGGAACTTTTTACTGGACATCATCATCGTGGGTTATCCCAAAATGGATGCTGCTTGCACCGGTGACTAGGGAGGTCAGCTCAACCTACTTGTGAGGAGGCTAGTGAATCACTCCGGAAAAAGCATGTAAGCATACCTAGTATGGGATATGGATGTTCCCATTATCTGGGACAACAAAAGGGGTCCAGAAGAACATTTTAATGGTGGATCAGGCCACAAGATCCATAGAAGATGATACCCCATGGTGGGCACCTTCATGAGCTTCCACTGGACATTGATGTCGGGTCAGCTGAACTAGGACCGACTATATAGTTGTATGCACCACCTGCTCCTTGGTTTATGGAACTAGATGGTGACACTGACATGACCAGGTGTGAGCCCTCCTCGACAGCTCCTTAGCTGATGTCCTGGCTGGGCGAACTTGGAAATCCCTTACATCATCCACATAAGGAAGGGAATCGAAAGAGCAATACGAGGATAGGGTCCCAAATCTGTTGAAGGTCAGACTGGGGAGAATCGGCTCCCAATGTGGCCCTTGGGGTGGTAGCACTGATGGGAAATGATATCCTCTTGGTATTGATAGGCCATGTCCTTTGTTGAGATAACCCCTTCCTATTCGTATTGACGAAAAAGTGTATTGACCACCATCCTTTGAATAAATTCATAGGGTCAGATGGGGTGTGGGTTCCCAGTATCCATGGTCATGGATGTTTCCACGAAATAGATGGAGCTATGCGGGACAACTGTGTTAGAATTTCCATTGCCTCTGTGTCCACGGGTGGGAGGTGAACGGTTTCCTATAGCTATAGCTTGGGCCCTACAAAGCAAGAAAATTATATCATCAGTATAGACAATAGGAAAGAAATGCCTAGTGCCCTAGAGCTATTCAATATTCCATTGATGGATTTAAAGATCCACACTAACAACATTACAGACTGGGATACACAACGATAAACTGCCCCAATCCTAGTGAGATTCACTCTAGGCCCACTATTTTCTTGGTGGGACCTGGCACCGGATAGATGGATCTGGTGACACACTCATCTGTTGATGCCCCAAATGATACTAATATCCATATGGAGGAGAATAAATTCACGTAGGGTTCACCATTTATATTTTCAATGCTTTCACTTGGGTGTACATCTATCTGTGGGGACGCACTAGTCATTTCCCCACATTCCCTCTTTCATAAGGTGGGCGACGTCCATCACATATTCAGAGCTGTTTTCTCCTTGATCGAAATAAGGTGAGGGGATGTCGGCCACTCCTTCCTTGGATTCCACCTCAAAATTATTCGCCTATTCTGGCTCTCCCTTAAATATTAAGACATTTTCCATGAAACTATTCTTGGTGCCATATCATTGTGCATGCCGGTTAATTACATTTATTTTTTTAGGACATTCCATGGGGTTAAGTTAGGGCAGCATCCTTGGAAAAGGGGAGTAGTCACGTTGGGCATCGCTGGTGTGTTTGGTCACTGGAACACTGGTACACATGTATTTTCTCCTTATGATAGGGCATCTCAAAGGCGTGAAAGCCTAAGGAATCCCACATCGAGTGTGGGTGTTGTATTCTAAATGCATTTATCTAATTTTTTCCTCATCTTCCCTTGTTTGACATGGTGTATGTCTTGAGATTAACATCAAGAGGAGATATATCAGACTGATCAGAAAACTGATGAGGGTAGATCAGATGGGTACATCCCTTGGAGGGAGCACCTGGAAGGTTCACAAGATGGTTGGATCAAGATTCCCAATGAAGATGGATCTGAGGCTTTGAGTCCCATAGAGGGAAGATATCACACCATGAAGGTTGATCTGGACACCTCAAAGAGCATATCAGAGGATGAAAGGGTCCCAAAAAAGGGGACATCGTGGTTTACCATTGGTTGGGATTGAGTCTCGTGGAAGATTCGTACGTACCCTATATAGAAACAAGGATCAAAACCCATATATTTCAAGAGTGTGAATCATGGGATCGGGGTATTCAAAAAGGAAAAAAAACCCAAAAACACGTTGGGGCTTAAGAGTGGTTAGAAGCCTTGGTGATACAAAGGGGCAATGAGTTGAATGGGGCTTACACATGGGTAGCTACCCAAATGGTTGGAATGATTTCACCAGGATGTGACGGCCTACGTATTGTCAAGATGGATATGGATGTATCATCGAAGAGTGGAATGAGTATGGATGGAAATGAAAACTAGTCTAGTGGTGACCGTATTGGTCTTTAACCTCGAAGAGGTCTCCAATGTGTCCCTATGGTAGGGAATCAATATCCAAATAGTTCGGTGGTGCAATGGGTCACCTATAGAGACGGCTCCTGATAATGGATGCATGGATGGGACCCAAAGAAAGTAGAACCTTGGGTTGGGTCATGACCATCCCAAAACACAGAGGCTCAAGAGGGAGACCAGGATTGGACATGAGTGATGGGCTTGAACTGCATGGAGGCTTCCTATATATCCATGTGGTAGGGAATAAATGTCCACCTAGTTTAGGATGGGGTATAGAATTGGGGAGTACACAAAGGAAACAACCCAAAGAGTTTCTTGGGAATACACATGGTTAGCATCCCATCATAAGAGGGAAACTCTTGATTGGAGGATTATAGATTATTTATGGGGGTTACACTTGGTTAGCTAACCGAGAATGTTTCTAACACCACTAAGTGGTGGACCAAGGATGTCGGTCCAAACAAATGGGACACATAAGTTTACCAATGTTTGGGGTTGAACCTTAGGGAGGCTTCCTATGTATCTTTTCAAGGAGATATGGATCAAAATACACATAGTTCAAATGAATATATTTTAACATCATGTGGTACGAAAGGGGAATATGGTTTAACATCATGCGGGAAGAGGGTGAGCTAAACTGAAGTGGTCGGGGCCGATAAGTGATGGGTTTGAACCTTATAGAGGATTTTAATGTACCTTCCCTAGAGAGGGAAAGGATCAAAGTCTGTGTATTTATGTAGGATGGGGGATGATACCTACACACTAAGGCAGCCCAAAAAGGATGTCATGGTCAATGATTTCTCTAATCCCACATGATTCATGCTTGGTGTGAGAAACAAGAGGCAACAATGACCCGATGATCGTGTCGCAAAAGTTGCGTCTGTGAGAAATGAAGCATGGATTATGCATGGTTAGTGGCCCAAAAAGAATACAAGGGATTACTATGGGAGGGAATCCCGAGTTGGGGTCTAGATATATGAGAATGATATAGCCATTGTACCTGGAAAACCATGTCATGTTGGGTCAGGGCTTAGGCAAGGATTACCTGAGTTGTGCATGGATACAAAGATTAGAGGGAGAGTAGTGTGAAAAGGCACTGGTGCATATCCTCTTTATGGTCCTCTATAGACTTATCACTTAGGAAGTGATTAGATTTTAACATCGTGTGTTGATGATGTGGGTTATTGGAAGTTTAAAGACCTATAGCTTAGACATTGAGGATTCACTCCCCACCCCTAGGACTTACATAATGTGTACCAACCCACTCTAGAGAGAGGGATGACACAAGTAATGAAATGGTGGTAATGAGGTTGTGGGGTGATCCATGGGGGGTTCTAAATTAGCGTGTATATAAAAAGAAGTAATACCCATTAGCATGCCTATGCAAAGAAGAATGATGAAAAGAAACGTAACATTAAGCACCACCCAAGGGATTTTGAAATCACTTTAGACAATCTTGGAGGGCATCCCAAGAGAAGGGTTCACAAAGTAAGAGGACTTACAAAGTGGGGATTTGTAAAGATCATGGGATTATATAGCACAAGGGATCATAGATCACATGGCCTTGTAGAGATCATGGGCACACAAAGCACAGGGGCTCGCAAAGAACATGGATTCGCAGATATCATGGGATCGCGGAGCACAAGGCTTTGTAGAGATCATGTGCTCACAGAGCATAGGGATTTTCATAGGATATGAATTCGCAAGGATCAGAACTTTGAGAATCATATTTTCTCATCCTAGTAATTGAGTAAAAATGTTTTTTAAGGGTTCTTCATGAAGCTTGGGTTCTTTTCCAATTCTCATGTACACAAAAGAGTATCCTTCCTTCACGATGGCCAATAGTCATTGTGAAGCGAATCCCTTCCTGAATCAAGGGAAGATTTGAGAAAAGGAAAAAGGTTTTTTCAATGCTCATATACCTTAGATGATTCATTTTCTTAGTTGGTTCATAGAACATAGAATGCTTCATGATTTGGGAATTTAGAAAATGAATGTTCAGGGTCCTGATCCTTTGGAATGGGGGGAGCTGGGTATTTATAGGCGCGAGGGGAGTGCGATGCTCTAAGGGTGCGTAGTGAAGTAACTTCCTCTACACCATGAGAGGAAGATTTTTTCATGTTTCTTGGAGTCATGAAGTGATCCGTCATCCCCTAAATAGTGCAGAGGCTTACTTTGTTCCATATGTGGTGTTCGTAGAGGATTTTGTTAATTTAGAAGGACTTGTAGAGGCAACCATCCTTCCCTCTGTGGTGTGGAGACTTTCTTTTTATTCATCATAGCTGCGGAGACAACCATCAATTTTCTCTATGGTGGGTGAAGATAATTCCTAATCATTGAGCATGATGTGGTGCTAAAGGTCTTTGCGAGGGTGCTTCACAGAGAAACCCCTTTGACACCATTTAATGTCCTTTGCTAATTTTTCACAAAACACATATTTTGGTACCAACAAACATTTATTAGGATACATATATCCTTTTTAATATAAATGAGTTTTCTTATCATGATAATTTATCTTTAATTTTTTAGATAGGAATTAGTTATATAAAATTCTTAGGAAACACCGATTCAATAATTATTCTGTTATTAATTAACTAAAATAAATGATTCCAAAAATATTAAAACTAAATAAATTGAAGGAATTAATGTATTCCTTTAATTTTTTAAATTAATATATCATGTTACACATATTTTATCATATTATATTTTAACTCCATAATTTTCATGATATTTTTAAATTCATTTTAAATCAATGATTTCAAAATTGTCATTAATATTATTTTATGATTAATTTTTCTGTTAATTGATTTAAAATCAAATAAAAATATCCTCTGAAAAGTTATTTTTAAATATTAATAAATATAAAATATGTTCCATTATTATAATAATTTATCTATTATAATTATTATATTTATCATTAAACAATAAAAACTATGTTAGGACACTTGTAGTTAAAGTGGTGTTTTTTCACATTACATGCACCTATGTTAAAATTAATTTTCCGAAAAAATAGGAATTTTATCATGTAAATAAGATATAATTTTTATAATATTTGTGAATAAATTTTATTATATTTCTCTCACAAATTAATCTTTAAAGGATAAATTGCATTGGTTAGAAAACTATTTAACATAAAAAAACCAAAATAGTAAAATTCGGAAACTAGGGAGTTAAGGAACAAAATGTTTAAAAAGTGTTTTATATTGTGTTTTGGAGTTCTATACCGACCCTATAATCCTTCCAATAAATTAATTATCAATATTATAGCCATATTATGTAATGGATACCTCCCAATAGTGAATACATTTGATTATTTAAATGAATTCCATTACTCCTCAACTATAAAAGGGAACTCAATCTCCCCATCATTCAAACCTCTCAAGACATTTAGATCCTCAAAACCCTAAAAAAATCCCTCAAATATTTCCCTACATTAATACTATAATCCTTAGATTTATAATAAATCAATCATCTATGGTTTCAGTGAAATTTTATGGAGTATAATTGAAGAATAGGTAATGTTCTATAAAAATTATTCTTATTTTCTTTCCTCCACCATCTCCTTAAATTCCTATTATAACATGCTTATAATATAACCTAAATATCATAAATAGACTAATATGTTGTTATTTTAATGTTAATACCTAAAATATTTTCAAAATACATCAAATGTGTTATGAAATCATCGTTCATGTGTACGACAGACTGTCTCTTTGTGAATCGATGTCGTTCATTTTTTCATTACCACCTTTCAGAGTTAGGATTAATGATGTATTTATATTTTATATATGATGATATTCTTTATTTTAATATTATTATTTAGTTATTAAATAACACATAAATTTATTCTTTCCATTTTTTGAGAATATGATATCATCGCTTGGGTGTATGGTGGACTACCACCTCACGAAGTAGTGTGATTAGTTCAGGCATTAAATGGAATGTATTAAGGATAATTTAAATAAATATGTTAGAAATATGAGATAAAATGATAATTTAATGATAATATATATATATATATATATATCATTTAATTTTATTTATTTCAATATGATATGAAAATTAAAACATCATTCATTAATATGTATTGCCTACTATCTCCCAGAATGGTGTATCCATTTCCAATAACAAAAATTTATGGATTACCATAAATAAATTTATAATTAATATATATGATATTTAAATCATGTTTAAAATTTTTGAGATCATAAAATCATTTCCTATTTAATAGGAAAAAAATAACAAGTCCGAACATACTTGAAAAACAAGGCAATTAACACCCAAAATAATGAGAATAATGAAATATTGTAAACAAATGGGTGATAAGTTGTTATAAAAGGATCATATATGATATTATAAATATTAATATGGTTATTATGTAATTAAATAACATTATTATAACAATTATACATTAGGTTAAATATAATTCAACCAAAATTAAGTGTAAGGTATGATATTTCTTAACTCAAATTCCACTAATTTGGACAAACTTTTACGTTGTTGATTATGTCCTGCTAAGATTATGTGTGTAATGACATTAGATTATATTATATTGTAATTAAAATTGTTTTATGTGGATTTATATTGTATTCCCCTAATTAATTAATTTATTAACTCTCACTTTAATATTATGATCAATATAAAGGTTTATTTCACAGTCTCATTCTAATTGAGAGTGTCTATTCCTGAATATCATTTGATGGAAATTTCATAAAAATCTAAAAATGAAACATTATATTTTATTATCATCTAGTTACTAATGATATCCTTCAAATAATAGTTCCATTTTCCACTATTTGGTACATAAATATTTTTATAAGATGTTTTCAATAAAATCTGACATCATTTGACCATTTGGTTGGAAATATGTTTTCTTCTAAAACCATGTTCTCTTAAAAAAAATTCAAAAATGGTTTAAAATTATAAATTTTTTATATAAAATTAATTTTCACCGATTTTTACTCGTTACACAATGTTTTAAATGGAATATATTAATTGTTTTCAAAACAATTCCCACTTTGCTTTTACTAGAAAATTGAATGATTTTTTTATGCGTATGACATGACGTAATTTTCCATCCATCATGGCCAATAAAATATTTTCATGCTTATTTTATATCTTTCAAAATTAATATTAAAAAAAATTCTTGTCAAAACATTTTCTAAAATTTTAGTTTTAAAAATTTACTTTCAATGAAATTTATTTTCAAAATGAAAAGGATGTTTACCTAAAAATGTAGGTAAGTATCATTTATGGTATTTCTATTCATCAATGATAACAAGTCTTTATTTTTAACACAATGGGTGTATATTGTATTGAAACTGTCCTTAATCTTACTTTGGAAGATTTATCCTCACTTTGAAAAAGGAATTCATCGACATTCACTTCCTTGATTCATTTTTGTTGTCCTTAACTATAACTATAACTATTAAATTTTACTTGGACATTTAATTTCCCCAAAATTTCAATACAATTTATCATGGATAAATTTATTATGCTAAACCATATTCAATATTTTCATATGATCATTTCTATGAAAATTATTAACTAACTACTAAAATATTAATAATTTTGTATCTGTTACTCAATCAGATATTTGATAGGGAAATTTATTTTCTAATTAAATTGGTATTTGATATATATAAGGAGTGATTGTTTCTGGAATTACATGGGTTGGGGACTATTTAAATTAATCCCCTCTATGCATTAGTAGTCTCATGAGATGAATCAATTGGAAAAATAATATAGTTTTTACATGGTATTTTTTAAACCATCTTGTCAAAGGTCTTGATGGTAAAGTGCCATGTACCTGGAAAACGTGCTATCAATTTAATAATAATTTCCTTCATTTACAATTAAAATATTATTATTATCCATGATATTTCTCTTTTAAAATATCTATGGATTAATTTCATTATCATTTAATAGATTAAATGGAATGTGTTTTTAGTTATTTACCTTTCCATATTGATTATACCTAATGTCACTGTGATAGACAAGTTATTTAAATGGAATATGTTTTCATCCATCCAATGGCTCGAAGGGCTTCATTTTTTATGAATTTTGATAATCCACCTTGCAAGGGGTGAGGTGTAACCCTTATAATGTCCGTAGGAATAAGTATTACCTGACCTGTAGGCCTTAGAGGAATTTATTTCCCGTAGGCTTCAAACATTACAAACAACCCAAAACTAACTACTTGGAACTAATCCTCCCTGGAATCTTCATCATGAAATCAAATCTCTACCTTCATGTGGATATATTCCTTGGATATCCTATGAATTCATAGGCTTGTCCTGATGGAAGGTGTCATACCCTCTCATTCTTGTAATCTGTGTATCTTCTGTTGTGGTGAAAGCTCCTTGCTCATCCTCACATAGAGCTTTTTCCTTGTAGGTTTTCTGGTTTTCATCTGTACATAAGGTGGCCTGAAGTCCTTGAGGTGGCCTGAAGGCCTTACTGGCCCAAAGTCTCAAGTGGACCAAAGTCCTTAAAGGACTCGAGGAACACATCGGTGGCCCAAAGGCCCAAATGGGGGCAAATTTTCAGCTACTATAGTGTTAAACAGTGCCTGCTACAGTACCTGCTACAATACTACACATTTCCCACTACAATACCTGCTACAACATAGCTACAATTCTACTAACGTACTAGAAATTGTGCATCTTTCTAGATTTCATCCCAGGTCTATTGGATTCACTTAAGAGTCCTCGCCAACTGGGCTGAGGCTCATGTTCATTGAATATGTTTTCACATATCTAAAATTCCATTTATATTATGCATATGGATTCATGTTTTCTTTTATTATAATTAACCCTTATTAATCCTTTTAGGTCATCATTATTTTTTTCCTTTCCCCATGTTATAATTAATATATCATTTAATGAGTTTTCAAGGTTGTTATTTGTTATATTTTCTTAGGAATTATTCTTTATTTTTTATTCCCAATAAAAAATGGGTATATGAATGTATCTAGTTCTCAAAAATTACTAAATTGACAAATATTTTATGATTTTATTCTCTGTAATCATGAAAATTTAATAAATTAAGGAACAGGATTTGGGATTCTATGTTTGGGGATGTTGGATTTGGTATTAGAGAATGTTAAGTAGAAAACCTGGGAACTAGATTTCAGAAAACATAGATTTGAAAACAATAACCTATGTTATAATATGAAGATATGTATAGAATATCATATTAAATATTTTTTAAGTTATATATTATTTGGGTCTTCTAATAAATACATCCTAGTCTTGAAACTACTGGTGGGCCAGGTTATGGGTTATATGTACCAATGGGTTGTAACTCCGAAATTTTCACCCCAAGCTTGACTCGAGAATAACCTTTTACATGGAAATGGGCTTTAATATGTACCTAGTTAGAAACTTACAAGGGATTATCGTATGATAATTCATATTTTCATTAAAAAACATTTTCATGTATTTAAGAGTAATGATATACTAATGAAACCAGGTTTATGATTAAGATATTATTTGTGGATAAATTTCTCATTTTCTGATAATTTTATCACTATTATTGAGATTAAGAAAAATGTTACATAATGTTAATATCTAATCTAGTGTATTCCATTGTTTATAAATGGATCCTTGATGGAATAAGGGTATCTATTCTCATAAACATTGTATAAGTTTCCCTACTGAGAAATATTATCTAACTGGTATTGGAACTAAGCATGTTACAAATATATTAGAAAATCTTAATAATGTTATGTAAAATTAAATTTATTATATGTAGAAACCTATTCTATAGTGATATAATATTGTAATGTATTACCTTATGTGATATAGGCCCCCATAATTTATTTTTAATAATTATCCAATGGTATTAGAGTGATTAATTATGTTTTTAGAGAACATATTTATCTTATTGGGATGTTGTGAAAAGTAAATGGTTACTCTAGCAATGTATTGTCTCAATTTCGATGTCAATCAATAGTGGTCATTGATCTAGAATACCAATGAGGAAGAGGAAATATAAATTGTGGAATGGAATGCTTTTAAGGAAAAATTCTTTGAAAAGTATTTCTAGTTTGATAAATAAAACAATATGAAGAGAAGTTTTTTTAGTTTAAAGAAAAAAGAGGGAAAATTGTTGAAAAGTATGAAGACACCATTACATGTTTAGCAAGGTATGTTGTAGATTTCATATGAAATTGGAAATTATTTATTGATCAATTATTTAAATGGATTAATCCTAGCCTCCAAAGGGTGATGGTTTCTCAAAACTTTCATTTATATAATGAAATGGATTAATATGTTGTTAAGATAGAATAACATTTCTCCATATGTTATGGATTTAAGGGAAATAGGAGAAGAAGAGTATGTTAAAGAAACTAAATTATAAAGGTAATAATGGAACAAAGTATTTTCCAACATGTGAAAACAATGCAAATAATATCCCTGGAAAATTCTTGAAGGGATTGGGAGTCTGCTATAAGTGTGGGAAAAATGGTCACCAAGAAAAAATTTCAAGGGAAGAAAGAGAAAATGTCTTTTAATTTGTTTCAATTGTAAGGTGATAGGGCACAATAAAAATGAATTACCTAAGTGTGAAAGGAATATACCTCAGAATAATTTAAGGTGTCAAGGTCATGCATATGTTATTGATACAACCATAGAGGGATTATTATTGTTCTTATGTATTTTTATCGAAGGAAAAATTTATAAATTTATTTTATTGATCATATTCTCATCAAAATAATAATGAAATATATAAGAATTTTACTATATTATGAATTAATTAATGTTTTGAATGCATGAGTTGAATGGAACTCATGAGTAAGAAAAATGATTTGGTGTAATGTTTAAATTTTTGGAATAAAACACGACTGATGGAAAGATAAACCTTAATATGTTCACGATATTGAGATAATGATTTTTGGAAATGAGATGATTGATATTTATAATGTCAATTCTATATAATTGACTACGTTTGAACTGGTTACTGATTTTTTGATAAATTGGTTTATACCATCATTGATATAGTTGACAAAATTTTTGGATTTTGGTAATATATCCAATAATCTATGTTTTACTTAAGTAATAAGGAATCCTAGAATTTTTTAATAAGGTTTTATGGTAATTATGATTATTAACATTTTTTTAGATAAAATAGGATAAAGGCATTCAGATGTTTTTTATCTGATGATTTAGATTTACTTTATATCGTTTGGATTAATTGTTAGTTTATTTATCAAATTTAGTGACCATCTAATGTTTTGGATCCTGATATTTTGGATGGGACATAAGTTTAACCATTTATGAAAGGGTTTAAGTTCAACTTTGGAAAATATTTTATAGATTAATTTATTACTTCACCATATTATTTAACATGCACTAAGAGATGAATTAGAAATAGTTTGTGGCACAATTAAAGGATATGATTTTGTTTATGAAATCAAAATGTATTAAGTATGTATATTTCCTTATATTATTAATGAGTGAAAGAATTACTAAAATATAGGAAAAAATTTCATGAATAAAATTCTTTTTTCTCTATTTTTATGATATTAATTTCATTTTTTACATTTCCAGTTTGTGGATATGTTTTCATTAACTTTCTCATGAACAAGTTCCCTATCGCACTCCCTCTGTATTTGAGTGTTTATTTATCTTCCAATTCCATGTTTTCATTTCACACTAATATTATCCTATAGAGAATCATAATTATCTAAATATTCAAGATGAATTTTTTTACATCCCTTTCTATCTTATTAATGGAATTTTTCAATAACACTTTTTACAATGTGGGTTTTTCAAAAATGGTATTTCCTAATTTCAAATCCTTGAATACCCAAATCATGTTTAAATTGTGAGTATGGGGATTATTTACGGTGGAAGAAATTTAACACCATGAAATTTCTAAAATAATTGTTCTTTATTCAATATAATTTTCCACCCATAACATTGAGTTATGATTTTGGTACAAAAAACACTGAGTTAGCATGGGTTTTACGCAAGATCGGGTTTTACCAAACAAAAATATATTATTAATATTATTATTTAAAATCATAGATATCACATAGATATTAGAATGTTTGGTATGAATAGTATTAAATATCTCATGAAAATATATATTTTATGCGCATTTATTAGTTATCTATTTATTAAAACTAAAATAGGAATCATTTGAACGAAAAAAGAAATGTTTTCTGAAAAAATATTTTTCTCACAAGTAGGGTTTAATCATGTACGGAACATATAATTTAAAATTAATTTTTAACAATTTTTTAAATAATAAATGAGAAAATGAAATTATTTTCTGAAATTGGAAAACCAAAATTATCTTTGGGTGAATTTTTGGTATTTGTGTGATATGTTTCATATATTTTATAAATAGTGATAATAAAAACTTTTAATTGAAAAATATATTTTCATTTAAATAACTTATAAGGTTAAATAATATTTTAAAATGGTTTCAATGTAAAATTAGATCAATTTTATTTTAATTAATAAAATTTATTTCATTGGAATCATTTTCAAATATAATTTATATATAAAAAACATTTAAATCTTTTGAAAAAAATTATTTTAAAAACCAACTTTCTCATCAAGATTGTGGGATTTATTTTAAATGAAATTATTCCACTTCAATGAGTTGAGTTTATCGAAATGGATTAAATATTTTGAATCATAATTATTTATAATATTTAATAATTTTATCATTTTTTTTGACAAAAATTATTAACAAAAACAGTTAAAATTAATTACAATGATTAACATAAAAACAAGTTTAATTAGTGGTTAAAATTAAAATATAAGGTGTAAAATGACCTACCAAATTATCCAATACCCATTGGAAGGCTATATGTCAATGCTTAAAACCATAGGCTCCAGTTTTATGAGTTTTTGGGACACATTCCCATGAAGGTGACCAATATAATAAGTTCAGTAATGAAAAAGGAAAAAAGAACTACATTTTTTTATTTTAATATGTATAGTGCTTTGGGATATGGAAAAACAACATATGTTGAATTATATATATCCCTGTGAAATATAAATTATTTTTTCTATCATGTTAATTTATCTTAAATTTTTTTATATTAATTAATTATAAAAAAATCTTAAGAATTTCCAACAAAATAATTAACTAGTAAATATTCACCTAAAATAAAGTATACTAAAAATAATAAAAGTAAAGTAAATTGAATGAATTATAATATTATATTATTTTTTTGGATTAATATATCATAATAAAGTGATGTTAAAATAATATATTTGGACACCATAATTGTACTTATATTTTTTATTTAAATTTAAATGAAAAATGTGAAAATTAACATTAAATATATTTTATGATAAATTATATTTTTTAAAATGATTTCATGTTACTAAAAATCCTCTAATAATAAAAGTCATTTTATAATGCCAATAAATATAAAATATTTTCCATTTATGGACTAATTTATATTTTATAATGACAAAAATTATCATTAAATAGAAAAAACTTAGTTATCGTAGTTTTGGATAATGTCGTGTTTTTCATGTTATATGCACTTTTGTTTAAATTAATCTTTATCACACATATAATATTTATCATATAAATTAGATATCATATTTAGAATAATTTCTTTTTATATTTTCTAATATTTATCACTCTAATTTAGTCTTAAATGGTAAATTAAATTGGTTTGAAAACTATTAACATAATAAAAAACCAAAATAGTTAAATAAGGAAACATAAAAGTTAAAGAATAAATGATTAAAAATGTGTTCTACTGTGTAATGGAGGTGTGGATAGACCATATAATCCTTAAATAATTTTAAATGTCTATCTTATAGCCACATGATTTTTGAGATACCTCCCAATAGTGAATACTTCTCATTATTTAGAAGAGTTCCACTACTCCTCATCTATAACATGGAACTCACATTCCCCCTCCTTCACATCGATAAATCAATTTATATAATCTAACCACCACAAAAAATAATTGTCTGAAACACCTCCCATAATCCTATAACCGTTATTTCCTTTAGTAAATATGTGCTTTTATGGTTTTAGTCAAAACCTAATGAGGATACTATAAGGAGAGGTAATGTTCTTGTAAAAGCATTTTTTATTTATTTACTCCTAAAAATAATTTATTTCCTATTATAGCATGTTTATATAAAATAAAAATTATATTAAATATAATGAGATTATTTTATTTTAATGTTAATACCAACAAATTTACACACTTCCATCAAAATGGATACAAAATCATCATCTGTTTGTATAGAGGAATACCGCCTCACAAACTGATGTCGTATGTTTTTTCTTTACCAACCTTCTAAGATGGTAATAATGGTGGATTTATATTTTATATAAAATATATATTATATTTATGATTTAGTTATTATTATTTATTTATTATATCACACATAACATCATGATTTCCGTTTTGTGAGAATATTATATCAACGCTTGTCTGTATGCTGGACTACTACATCACGAAGTGACGTTATTCATTAACACATTACATAGAATGTACATTAATGGTTTTAACAAAAATATGTGATATATATGACATAAAAATGATTAATAAATTATAATTAAAATATATAATTTATTTTTTTCTTTAAATATGTCAATAAAATGGAATCATTGTTCATTCATACATACAACATACAGTCTCCAAGAACAACGAATTTCATTTCCTACCATAAAATTTTATAGATTACTCAAAATATATATAATTAATATAAATGATATTTAATAAATATATTATATTATATATATTATTAAATCATGATCTATGTAGTAATAATAAAAATTAACAAGTCAAAATAGATTTGAAAAATAAGGAAATTAACACCTAAAACAATGAGAATAATGAAATGTTATTAACAAAAGGGTGATAATATGTTATAAAATTATTTTATATGAAATTATAAACATTAATATGGTTCTATTATGAGTTAATATCCCGATTAAAATCATTATACATGATGTTAAATATTGTTCAACCAAAATGATGCGTATGTTAAGGGATTCTGTAACTCAATTTCCACTCATTGGGTTAGACTTATAATTCATTGATTATGTAATTATTTGATTATTTTTTTAATTAATTTTAATTATCATATATTTTGATTAAATTTTTTATGTTGATTTATATTTTACACACATAATCAATTAATTTATTAATTATCAATTCAATGTTGAGATCATTTTAATGGTTTATTTCAAAATATCATTCTAATCATGATTTTTTTATTATTAAATATCAGTTGAAGGAAATTACTTGAAAATTTATTAGTAAATAAATCAATTTTATTCTTATATGGTTATTAATTAAATATTCCAAATAACCTCACCATTTTTTCACTCTTTTTTCACTTAAAATGGTTTCAATTTTTTTCAATAAAGTCAAATTTCATTTCACTCTTCGGTTGGAAATATATTTTCTTCTAAACCCATGTCCTCTAAAATGACATAAATTTTGTTAAAATTTTCAAAATGATTTATTAATGTAATTTTAAAAAATTCTAATCTTTAAAAAAATTAAAGGAAACTTTTTTCCTTTTCGAAACAATCGGCATTTTCATTTTACAGAAAAAGTGGAAGAAAATATTTTTTCAATGTGTAAGGAATGAATGGAATTTCAAAACATCAGGACCAGTAAAAATTTTCATGATTATTTTATATGTTTTAATGGTTATTTTCAATGGAATTTATTTTCAAAACATTATCTAAAATTTTATTTTTAAAAATTTATTTTTCATAGAGAATGTTTTCCAAAAAAAATTTCAAAATAAAAAGTATATTTTCCTCAAGAATGTTTTAAGTATATTTTATGATATTTTTAGTCATCAAAGAAAATAACCCTTTATTATTACCCCAATTGGTATATATTGTATTGATACTATTATTAATATTACTCTAGATGGTTTATTCTTGCTTTGACTAAGGAAAGTATTGAAATTCAATTCGTTGATTCATTTTTGATGTCAATTAAATTACATTGAATTATTCACTTTCCAATAGAAATTAAATTTACCTTAAATTTCAATATTATTTATCATTGATAAATTTACTGCTTGAGTGATGTAATATTTTTACATTGGGTATTTACATTCATAATTATTGAATAATTGGGAAAATATAGATAAATCTATATCTTTTACTAAATATGGACATTTGATAAAGAAATATTTTTTTGAATTAAATCCATTATTAAATATATAAGGAATGCATTAGACGAGTATGAAATGGTTTGGGAACCATTTAATGTAATCACATCCATGAATCAATAGTCTCATGAGATGAATTAGTTGGCCAAATAAGATAGGTTTTATATGGTATGTTTTAAACCATATTATGAAAGGTCTTGTGGGTAAAATTACCATGCACCTAGGAAACACAGTGTCCAATAATTAATAATTTCCTTAATTTAGAATTTATTTATTATTATTTTCTATTATATTTTCTTGTTACATTATCGATGGATGCATCTCATTCTTAGTTTACTGAATAAATTTTATTGGTTTTTAGTTATTTAAATTTCCATATAAATTTTTTTATATCTCACTATGATAGTCATGTAATTTAAATGTAATGTGTGTTCAATTATCAACCCTTACATGTTGATTGTTCTTATTGATTAATTTTTATTATGTTATAATTAAAACATACTAAGTATTTTACATCAAGCTTATTTTTTTACTTTCTTCAGGTTTTGAAGATGTTATCTTTGAATGAGTTTTCAAGGATGTAGTTTATTATTTTTTGTTATGTGTTATGTTTTATCTACATTTAACAATGTAAAACGGGCATCATGTATGAAAATTATTCTTTATAAAATCTAAATTTTTAGGTCCTTCTGAATTCTATTTTTTATAATTGTGGTAATTTTAAAAATTAAATAATTATATCTTGGCTTCGGAGTTTAGTTTTATTATATGTGTACCTTTACAAAGTCACCAAGAAGTGAGAAAAATGAAACAATATCATGTATAGGGGAGTGGTGGGTCATGTAATGTCTCAACAATTGGTTCATCATATTGTTTTTTTACTGTGAGATGATCGTAATCTCTAATGAATAATTTTAAATTTTTTAGATATGATTGGATAAATACCGTACAAAATCTAGAAATAACATGTTATGTAGGGACTAAAAGCGTCGCACCATGAGTTTAGATCCATAAAAATCCTAAAGTTCTTATTCCTAAGACTCTAGGAATCATTTTATTATAGTAATTGGAAAACATCATAAGATTCATTCAAGAAATGTAAAAATATTATCATAATTAAGTACCCATTTTTAGAATATTCTCAAACCACAAACTCATTTGAAACTCTAAAACTAGAATGGAATTCAAAAAAATGGAATGGAATTTTTTATAAAATATGATAATATTTTTACTTTGTAAAATTATAGATTCCTATTACACATCGCAGAAAAATCATTATGATTCATAGAAAATAAAATATAATTTATTAGATTTAGATTCGAGATTATCACACTATTAAGGATATATCCCCCCATGAAGAATATTGAGGTGGATGCAGTGGTTAATGTAATCTGGTCTGTGAACAATGAATAAAATGGATCTTTATGAAAGGCTCAATAATTGAATTTTATTGAAGGATTTTCAAAGTAATTACAATACATGAAAAAGTTATAGTGTTATGATTTTGGAAGCTTAAGGATTTCTACCACTGGAACAAAGTACACAATAGGATTTTTCATGTCAAATTGTGGCCTATTTATAGTTAAGAGGATTTATAAATAATACATGTCAATATTTGAATAATTAAAAGGGATATTTTTAGCTATATAAATTCAAAATGGTGATTGATTTTGGATTGCATCGTTGAGAAGTAAATAACACCATGATGTGAGTATTATTGATATGACCACTATATGAAAAAGTATAATGTTTGGTGAACTATTTATATAAAATAAATTCAATGATATTTAATAATTCATGATTTTTTAAAAATTTAGTTGAGTTGGTTGATTATCAGGGAGAAAAATGAATGGTTTTAAAGACCTATAATATCGTTGATATATGGAATATTAATAGTAGGAATATTTTTTCAAATATTATTACCTAACATAGAGGTGAATAAATTGGAGGTAAAAAAGAAAAATTATATATCAAACATCTTGAAAAACAATGAGTAGAGAAAATACTGAAAATATGGAGAAGTGTCGAATAGGAGGATTATTTTTGGAATAATTACATATAATTTTTTAACTTGGAGAATTAATATTATCCCAATGATAACTACCATATTAGACTGGTGATTTAATTTCTTTGTGAATTATTATAATTGATCCTCAAATATCATCTATATTGTTTATCTTCACTCAATGTACTGTGTAAATATATAAGAAGAGAGAGTTCATATGGATTTTAAGTGTTGCCTTTTTAAGAATTTGTAACATCGAAGTGAGTAGTGTTAACCCCTGGTACATTTACACACTTCTAGTGTATGATCCTTATACCATCCCTTTTTAGAGAACCAGGAAAAATCTATGTGTCCTTGAATTAAATTCTACATCATCGTATCGTATGTGTTCTTAATCATGATAGTTTCATGTTTCTATTGCTAATATTTGAAAAAAATCTTCTGAAAAATAATAATTGAACACACAATTTCAACCCTAACCAACTTTTTATTATACATTTTGGGTGTAACAAGTGGTATAATATCCACTTGGTTATTTCCTGATAAATAAATCTCTATGAGTATTGTGCATATGAAGAGTGTTGATAACGTAAAATATGTTCACTTTTTTTATAATTTTTATGTATTGACGAATCATATGAGATATCACATATTATCTCTTAGATTTTTATTTTTAACTAATTTAATACATAGAATTCAATTTTTTGTTGAACAAAGAATTCTAAGGAAAAAATTAATAAGAAACTTTTTAAAGCTGATGGAAATCCTTGAAATTCTATATCTAGATCCATATTAATCTATATCTATATGAAATTGGATGATTATACATCAGTAAGTTCTATATCGTAAAATCTTATAAATATTTATCAAATGAGTATCAATTTGAAGGAAAAAAATTTCAAGTGTTTCACAAAATGATTAATGATTTGAAGATGAGCCCAAATTAAAATATTGATTTATTATTCAATCACCTCATTAATATTGTTCAAGAAATCTGTGGATTCATTGATAAAATTAAATATAATTATATTTTGAAAAATACTCGGAAAAAATTTTCCCCATTATAAAATGAAATGGTGTTGGGTTGTGAATCACAATATCTTACATATATGACTATTTATGACCCTTATATTAGGATCATGGCTTATGAGATACATGTGAAATCATAAAGAATATCTTATCAAACATAAAAAGATATTTCATTAAATTAAATTTTGAATATTGATATGTATGATTTGGGAAGAAAAGATTAATATTATGTTGATGAATTCCATTCATTTATTAAAATAATATTCGTGTGAAGAAAATGAAGGTATGAACATAAGCATCCATTCATTTATTTCAATTTTGAAAGGGTTGGAAATATTTAAATAGGTTTTTCATGGAATGATGATAGTGGAGAAGAATATTATATACCATTTACATAGAAAAAAAGTTTCCAAAAATGTGATATATTAAATAATTTGAACTAGAAATAGGGTCTAGTATAAAATTAAATTGAGTAAAGAAGAATTAGAATAAGATGGAAGGCTTCTTGAAGATGATTAATTTTAGATCATTTCAAACATGGAGGGTGTTATGATTGGAATGGTTGGTGGAAATATCTCTTAATATTTAAGATAATATTAACCTAGAGTAATATATATATCTTAAAATACTACCTTGATTAATCACTTGAAGAGTTTTACATTCAATACTAGAAAAATTGGAAGATAGCTGGTTTGCCTAATTAATAAATAATATATGTTAATAAACATGAGGGTTAAATTACTTGGATGGATTATGTGGTGTTAAAAAATGTTACTAGTCAAAATATAATTAGTTAAATGATTGAATTCTATATTTGAATTTTATAGAATGATAAATTCTTTGATTAGTTCAATACTATGTTGGATGAAATAATAAAGAATGTTGAATAAAGTGAAGAAGAGGTTATGTCTTTTAGAAAGAGTTTCCTAGATGAAACTAAAATTAATGATAAAAATAAAAATATAAAATACAATTTTTTCTCTAAAAATTAGTATATATAATGAGAAATAATATTTATGAGGGTTTTCGATAAGATCATAAATGAAAATAGGCTCTAGTTTAAAGGAATGAATTGACTCATATATGATGTAGGGACATCCAAGGAGAGAATATTTACTAAATAGAATAAAGGAAATAAAAAATAGGAATTATCTAAGTCACTAAGGAAAAAAAATACTTACTAAAGAACTATAATGAATGAAATATATGGTAATGATATGATGAAAGAAACTTTCCTTTGATGAAATATCAATTATGTTCTTTTTTGGGATATATGATAAACTGATGTATTAAATAAGGAAAATATTTAACAATTTAAGTTTCTTGGCGTCAAAAATAAAAGAGGAAAACATATCCAACATAGATATGAAATTTTTTTTTTATTTTTATTATTATAACTTTGATAATTTTTTTCACATGCTGACCAATTTATGGAAAACGAGAAGTTAAGAATACTCTAGTGGGAGAAAAAGGAGAAAGGTGGATGATCAAGTCTATGAAAATCCTTTGAAAAAATGTCATATACATTGGAGGAAGAAAAGTATGATATTTTGTGATATAATAAAAAAACATCAGTAGAGACTACCTTCAATCTCAATACAACCCAATAACCTCATGAAAAAAATAAAATTTTGAATGAAAAGGATATCATAGAGAATATTTCTCTTAAACTGACCAAAAATAGCACCACATATATCCTTTAGTGTGGGGGTTCATTATAGCGACCCAACCTTTCTTACATTACTTTTACATCATTTTATGGATAAAGAACATAAAAAAATTACACATCTAGGATCCCAAGGTCTTGTGACTTGGGAAAATTAGGACCATACATATCATTTACAACACAAAGAATTTATTTAATTCCATATTCTGAAGCTTCTTATTGGATCTTGACCTCTCCTTAGTACATGTAGTCACCTGAAGATATACAAAAAAAGGGGTGAGCTAAAATCCCAGTAAGAGGATAGATATAAATAGTATAACAATGGGTGACCACAATCATAAAATAGGCAATGGATCATGAACATGATGGGAAGAGTTATTAAAACACATGAATTATGGAAATGCATAAAAATAAAACATCATGTCTTAGTGGTCAACTACCACACATTGTTGTGAACAATGCTAGCATCTTGTTCACGCATCACATCCCATTAACTCAAGAGATTCATCACTTTACCCAATGAATTGGAGCACTATGTAATTCTAGGTGTACCCATCACATCATGAAATTCATATTTCTCTATATAATTCAGGGCAGACCCATCAAATCATAACATTTATATTATCATGCATGCCACATAGAACAATCACTGATGAGTGAAGAAGAAACAATTTTTGAGAATTAAAAAGAGGGTGTTTATTTGTAATAAGATTTGTTTTGAAAGAACAATGGGTTTTTCATAAACTCAATTAAAAAACATGTATATCCCAGAATAGGTAACATGATGATGAATAAATTATTCTTAAGGAATATCCACATTGAAAATGGGTTGAAAGAGGGAAAACCCAAAGTATGAGAGTTGGGTTAGAGAAATTACCCTTACCTTTTATCTGAACACTTTATTCACTTTAATGTATTGTATAACCACATTAGATTCATTAAAGAAAAATTTTAGAACCTTTTATACATTAATAATATTCATTTGGTTTTCATTCAGTTCATTTATGGGCTTTTTGATGAGTTATATAGTTTAAATTCATTGTTCGGGAATGTTTGTTTTTGTAGTTTTCTTGAATGGTTTAATTGTATTCATGAATGGATGTTCATTTAAAACGTGGATAAACATATAGAATTGGAATTTATGTCATTGATGATGTTACATAATTTGATATGATCTTATAAATAATTTATTTATATATCATGATAATGAATCATTAGATTAGAATTTAATGATGATCAGTTGGTTTAATTCAAGCGGTTTTTCGACCACAATGAACTTATTTTGTTTAATAATTTAGTAATATCTACATAATTTTGTTACAGAAAAATAAATAGGATATAATACATATAACATAATCTGGTTCAACCATAAAAAGTTTTCCTGACCAGATCTGAAGGTGGTAAAGGAAAAAAGAAAACATATCGTTCTTGAAGGTGATAAATTAACACCTCATGAACAACATTTTCCTAAAATTAAAAGAACTGGATATTGGGGTTGGATGATATATTATCACATTAGTATCATAAAATTCTAGTATATGTTTGATACTAGAGTTATCGTATCATGTGGATGAGGATAGGTGAGGAGAGATTAATAAAAGAACATGGAATTGAATGTAAATTAAAGGAAAAGGTAGAATCGTCCTTAAAGAACCTTGGATTGGCCTTTTTATGAGACTAGAAGCTCTTGGATGTGGTGTAGGGGCTAGAGAATATTTTTTCATAGAGTTTAGAGAAGGCTTGATTCATAAGAGGTGTGAGGAAATGTGGGTGTAAAGGGTGCTATTTATAGTTGAGGTGAGGGGGGTTTTCTCAATATTATATTCATTAATTTACTATTTCTCCAAAAGACAAGTAATATTGATGATTCCATGACCAAGAATAGTAATAAATTCGTGTGATTTCGAACCAATTGGTCTTACATCAGCATAAAATCATACACGACTCTTTAATTAATTTATTTATCTTACTTTGAAAATTATGGTATTTCTCTATTCATCAAGATATTCATGTTTCTCAGAAAAATCCCAAAAAAATAACTTAACCGTTATTCGACGTGTAGAATCCAAAAATAAAGTCCCTTGTTCAAATATAATTTCTGAAAATTATAAATTTTATAATTAAAATCACAATTTACTTTAGAAATATAGTTTTTAAAACATTTATTTAATTATTCCAAAACATTGGTACATCATACTTTCACTTAAATAATATATATATACTATCATAGTTGAGGTTACTATTCATAATGGTATGTCACTATTCATAAGGTTAACAATTCTATTAATAAGGATATGTTACTATTCACCAAAAATTAAGTTTGTAATATTAGACTCCAAAAAACACTTTGACCACAACCATGTATATCAGATTTTTGAAATTCGAAACACAAAAGTGGAAAAATTATGTTTAATGGTCACATATTATTTATTATTATGATATGTCATTATTCTTCCCAATGTGATTATACTACAAGGAATAATTATAAGAAGGTAATTACATTAATAAAATGTTGGGTCATTACAATCATCCCACATAAATAGAAACATAAATCAACTAAATAATGTGATGATACATGTTGATGGAACAGTCATATTCAATAATGATGGAACATTAAAAAACACAGAAGTGAAACTACAAGGCTAGATAGAGGTAAAATAATTAATAAATAAGTTCTTTATATGAAATTCCATATAAATAATATTCTAGGTATGAGTCAATATTGTGACTCTAGACTAAATTACACATTCATTCAAATGGGTTTCTCTATTAAAGGGAGAAGTAAAGACAAATATTTTAATATATTGAGAAATAATAGAAATTTTTATTAATAGGGTTGCAAGGAACCTAACGTTTTTTTCCTTACGGTGGAGGAATATAATAGTATTTAGCATCAAAGTCTTGATAAAATCAAAACAAAAAGTATGGATAATCTATCCAAACAAAAATCTAGAACTAAAATTTTTAATCTAAGATGATATATTTAGAATAGAAATGATAACATTATAAGTGTTAATCTAGTGATAAATCCCTATCAATTGAATAAGATGAAGAGGGCCTCAAAAAAATTTCATCTCATCCACACAATTGTTTCTGGGACCAAGAATTTTCATCAGACATTGATTCAAAATTACTTCCCCATATTTTTTATGGATATATTATAATGATATGTATCTTGTTTATGCTTGATAAAAGAAATGTTACTGATTCAATTAAGTGATTTTTAGGCTATATGAGGATAAAACATGAATAACCATCAATTGTATATATTCTAAAAATTTCTGGCATGTTAAGAACCATGCACTTTCAACAGATGAAAATATTAAGAGTATCAGTATCCCATTTGCGTAGAAGTGTCATTGTTGAAATAACCTAATTATAGAGTCCTATCATCATCTGTTTTTCGAAGGGAAGTGGGTGCGATGCACATGGAAATTGTTCGACTTCTTCACCAGTGTCTCTCTATACTATCCTTTAGAGTTAGAATTATATGATCTTTGGTTCACTAGTTTAGAGAGTAACAATAATGAGAGAAAGGAAAGGTTTTTCATATTTTCTGTAGGATGTTGTATCATTTGGTAGGCGAAAATAGTGTACGAATCAAGGGGTCCAGGATCATGACAAGGAAAATCATTTTTAAAAATGTTTCCTTTTGATTGAATGATTTGAGATTCTAAGGTTGGAGGTCGATGTGCCTTCACTTAGAGCCTTCAAGATGAAAGGAAAACCAATTTCATTTAAACACCACCCCTTCTATGGAGATAGATTTGCAGGATCCATCCCATATCGGCCCTTAAGATCAATACGAATAGCTCCCGCTATGAGGGAGTCATTATAAGAATAGAAATTTAGCGCAACACTTGCAGTTTGGTTATCTTTTATTTAATGGCCAAACATGGAAGTGGAGACTCTATTTCTAAAGAATACAAGTCTCAACTTAAGGGTCCTAAACTATACAGGGATAATATAATCAATACCACAATAGTTGAAATAGACTCTCAGATTCTCTAAAACTCATTTCTCGGCCTTGTAAGTACTCCTTGTTCCATCTATTTTTATGTTTATAAGTATAGGAGTGTAATTAACAATGACATTGATATTTATCATACAATTTATGAGGGGAACAAAATAGTGGATTATTTTTCCTATAAAGCTAAAAAAATATGGGATTATCTCTTTATTTGATAGAATGGGATACTTGACACATGAATGTATGAATATATTTATTGGGTATTCTTTTGGACTTCAACATTTTAGACCACAATAATTTTTTTATTATTATTCCATTTCATGTTCTCATTAACCCCTAAAATTGATGTGCCAAAATAAAATATGTGTTGTGGTATAAATTGTAATTGATCATAAATATTGAAAGCAAACTATACTAGTAGTTTTATAAATACACAATTATAATTTGTTAATATACTAAGATAATAGGGCCATATATGAGATTTTTAATAAAATAAAACCAACATTGAATTATGTTACAATGTTTAGGGGAATATTTTATATTCATAACTATGATGGGAACCAATGAAAATATGGATATGTGGTAGATTAAGGGATATTTTTAGGCTACTCAGTCAAGAGTAAATCCCAATAGTGTATCAATAAAATATTGTATAGGATCTCATGGAGTTCTGATGTAAAATTTATTAATGAAAAGATATAAACAAATCATTAATTACATATCTAAGTTTGGATATTGATAAATATTATGAACTAGATACTAATTAGTATGATTCCCACATCCCAAATGTTAGGAGGACATAGATATTGAATTAGAGAAAAAATAATATTGTGAAATTATTTAACTAGTGACTCCATAGAGCTTATGTTGAGATGAATTTTTTGATTAAAATATCATTAGTGAAAAACACATAACAACACAAACACAAAAAATGAGAAATTTAGTACACATTTATCTATTATCTCACATGTAATCGGATTCATTTGATGTAGCTATAAAGGATGATTCATGTGTAAAATACATCGGTTTAGAGTTGGATCAAATTTATAAAAATAAAAAATTGTTTTTCATGGATAGTCTAATGGATTAAAATATAATAGGTACAAAATGGTTGTTTTTTAATTAACACAATGATCATGGAAAAGTTATTTGAAATATGTAATGGATTCTATGAAATGGTTATGCATAGTTTAGAGGAGTTGATGTGGATAAAAACATTGGACATATTTTGAATCAAGAGTTAATAATACATTGTTTAATTTTAGTTTTCTAAATAAATTACATAATCTAACAAATTTATATTAGGGAATAATTTCCAAATGGTCTTATTAAATATAAAATTTGTGATGAAAAATAAATGGTTTTTTAAATCTATGATAATGACTCCAAAATATGAAGATCATATAAATAATTTTATTGTTTGAAACTAAAACCTTAGGCTTGGTATTCCTAGTTAGATATATTCTTTAAGATTCTAGAATTTATATGATTATAAGTTGATCAAAATTATTATGTAATATCTAAAAAATAACAATAGTTTATTTGGTTTTCCTATATTAACAATATCATATTTAGAGGAGGAAAGAATAATTTAGAGTTTGAGTTTTCATTCAAGATGATAACGATGTTTGAATTTCCTCTTATCAGGGATATCACATTTTCTCATGTGCTAAAAATTATCTAGAAATGCATTTATACATTTGGATCATTGAAAAAATATGAAATGAAGTTGATAAATAATATGATATGGATTTTAAAAAGTTGGTTTAAACAATAATAATGGTCATAACAATGTTGTGGAAATAAGTAGAATGTAATGCATTTCATCTAACACAATACCTGAGGATATTGTAGGCTTATATAATCATACAAAAAAAGATCAGATAAATTCTTCATAACATTCTCAAATACCTTCTACTAATGTTTCTCTAATGAGGATCTTATCTTAGATGTATAAAGTATCGTGAATTATATACAAAGGAAAATGTTAAAGGTTTGGTGTATTGTGAATATAATGAAAAATAATTTCATTCTAACTCAAAATTGTATTGGGATGGAGATAATATTAATATAAAGTTATCAAGTATAGTACCCTTTTATATTAGGAAAAAATTTATTGGGTGGATAAACATGAATAAAAAAATAACCTCTCTTAGTATATGAAATGTATAAAATATTTCTACAATAAAATATTTCACACAACTATAATAGATGAAATGGAATTTAAGGGATCTTGGGGAATCGGTGAATTTCTCCTTAGTAGCCCATTTTGATATCCAATGTGTGATAAAACAGATAAAGACTCTAGTACAACATTCTTAAAGAAATCATGTCATGATCTGGTACCACTTTATTAATGATATGGTTGAATAAGGAATTTTTTGACATAAAAATTTGGTTATGTATCAAAAAGTGAATGGAATTTTTAAAAAAACACTATGAACATAAAAATTTGATAGACATAACTTATGCCTTTGTGTTCAACCACCTCCCTCATCTTTATAAGGCTCAAAGGTTCCCCTCTCCCAATTAAATAATATTCTATAATTTCTTATTTTATCTTTTTCTAACAGTTTAAAGAGATACGGGAGTTACCATCAATGGAAAATGTAAAAGTAGATTGATATATAGATATATTATTAGGGATAGTAATTTAAAAATTAGAATATTCTATTCTTTTCTAAAATTTTATTTGATTCATGTGGGATTAAAGAATTTATTGATAGATCTTTCATTAGTAAAATAATATGATGAATTTTTTTATCAAATAAATAAGTGGAGATCCCATTGAATTTTATTCTTAAAGGGGATAAATATCAAGGATATTGGAAGATGTTAATATTGAAAATACAAAGTTTCAATGGAATATTATTTGAATCAATAAATATAGAGAAGGGGGGATTTATAAAAAATAAAATGGAGGAGAATTTCTCTACAAATGGTTTATCGTGTTATATTATTTTTAATTAATAGTTTAATTGATGATTTTTTAAAGGTGTTAAGAGTTTTAGTAGATTACTAGAGACATATTCTTGTACCTTCTATAAATAACAGAAAATACCAAGACTAAATAGTTACACCATGACTAGAAGCATCATACTGAGAATGGAATTGAGATAAAGAAAAAATTAATAGCTGATGATTAATCATAATCTTGGAATAATTTCATAAGAATCATTAGATATCTTCACAAGGGTCATTCATGTTTCCTGAAAATAGTCTCTCTATGAAGGAGTTTTTTTGGAATATTCTCATGCTATGATCTCTTGTGTCTCACCACAACTTGAATAGAAATTAAAAAATGTCTATGGGATTATTCATAAAAGAAATTTTGAAAAAAAAATATGAGTAATATAATAATAATAATAAAATATATTGAAATTTATAATTTGATAAATTTTTTAGATTCATGTTACACACCACAACATAGATGTTACACAACAATAAATTTCATTGTTTTATTGTGGAGAATCTCATGTCATGGAGGATATATCACAATGTTAATAATTAAGAGGTGATTTCAGTTATACTAGAAATATCATCCTAAATCTATAAATTAATTGTTTCAATGTAATAGCTTCAATTATATAATTCATATAAAGAAACTATACCATGACTTTCAGCCATGAAATAGACATAATGCCATTATTTTAGAAGGTTAAATATTGGTGTCCTTGGAGTAAAGAAGGTATTGTTCAAATTCATGTTAGAACATGTCTCGTATGAGGTCTATAGGAGTTATAAAAAATAATAAAATATTTTTAGATCATACAAGGATATATTCATATGAAGGGATTTTATTGGATAAATGAGCTTTTCACACATTGGGAAGAAGTACATAGCAATGCATGCTGGGTATTTCGGAAAAGACAACACTTTGAAAAAATGATGACACAATGTGAATTAGGTATATATAAAAAATAAAGGTGACTAAATTCATTCTATATTTTATATGAATTTATTTTTCTTGGTTTATTTTTTCATTGATTAATTAAATGTTATAAAGTCCCACTAACTTAGTGATTGAAAAAATAATGGTGCATGATTTTTGTAAAATGGTTCCTTGACATAATTTATAATTGAAAAGATATAAATAAAATGAAAGAAATAATGATCAAATAAAAAATAGAGAAAAAATAATAACACAAAAAATATAGAGAATTAGTGAATGGGAATACTATTAAATAAATAATTGTGTTGATGATTCAAAATTGAATAAAGAATATAATCCAAGAGATTAAATGATCAACTGATTTTTGTTTTTAATTTGAATCTAAATTATTGAAATAAATAATCAAATAATACCTCTATTGTTAGCCTTATGTCAAAAAACGTGTTCCAAGAGATAAGTGTAATGAGTTTCCTTGGATAAATAGTGCACACTTCTAAAAAATCTATAACATCATTAGTGGGTAGTGTTAACCCATCATACATTAACACTCTGTAAGTGTATGCTCCTTCAACTATACCTTTATGGTGAACCAAGTAAAATCCATTTCTCCTCATTTTAATTTCTATATCTTCATATTATTTGTGTGATTAATGGATTTTAGTTTGGTGTTGTTATTTAGAACATGAGAAAATTATCTTATTAGAGAGATAAATAACTAAAAAAAATTCACCTCCCCTTTTAGGGTGTATTAGGTATCTGGGTGTGACAAAAACATGAAGGGATTAACTCAATAGTATAATTACACCAAGAAAATATTTTTATATTAATCTAATTATGAATTTTTTACATATTTATAGAAACCAAGTTAGAAAATATACATTGAAAACCAAACCATGGAAATATCATCAAAATAAATTGTAATCAAACAAATAAAAAACTCTACAATAAGCCAGAAACTCATAATTGTAGACTATTACTATTTTAATAGAGTTTCCTTCTATATAAATAATTTTAGAATCAAATCATCACGTCAATTATATAATTTCTCCCTAAAGACAATCTGTGTCATTTAATAAAAAACATGTATAAAAAAATTAAATCATTCAATTTCAAGAATAATGAAATTATGATAAATCATTTATGATAAATGATATTTATGTGAAAATAAAAAAACTATTATATTTAATCCTTATATATGCATATGGGAACCTTTAAATCATTAAAAACATGGAATGAAAATAAGAAAGAATTCAATCTTCCAAAATTAATGTTTTATGGAAGGATCAATATACCTCAAAACATTGAACTCATAATCTATGTTATTATTCCACCACTATGGGAAATAGAACCTTTAAAAGGACATTTAAAACCCTAAAATCTAAATAAATAATGAATAAATTTTATTTAAAGTTAACCAAAGGTATATATGTCCATTTTAGGGAATGAAAATTGATGAAATGGGATGAGAATAAGAGTTAAAAATATTTAAAAGACATTAACTCTGAAAATAATAATCATAGAGTGGTTAAAATCCATGTAGGAACCAATAATAAGAGGAGAAAGGGGGAGATGAAGTTAAATGTTTGAAACTTTAATGGTATGAAAAAAGGACTTCTAGGATTTTAAATTTTAATAGTGTAAATATAGGGGATGAGATATGAAATCATGATGTGATGCCATATTTTATAGCTTGATTACCCCACAAGACACATCATTGAGTGAATCCCCTACATCATTGTGTCATTTCCACTCCATATTGTCACCCCTAATTTTTTATAATGTTTATAATCCTCACATACCATCCTGATCAACATTTACATAAAAAAATGGTCAAATTAACCCTTAAGCATCAACCCTTATGTATCAGTTATAGATAACCCTTTTGAATCACATAAGTAACCCTCATGTATCATTCAGATTTTTTTAAATTAATATATCAACCATTATATACCGTAAATTAAATCATTTATATACTAGTAAATTTATCAATATTTAGACTCCTGTGTATTGGAGTAACCAGTATCATCCAGGTAAACCCTTACCTATAATATAGTAAACCATTATATTTCCAATACTATACTAATTTATAACACTTATATAAATGGGTAACCCTTATGTATCACAATTTAAATCCTTTTTACCCATTCACATAAGAGTGTAACATATATTTTACCCTTATATAACATATGCTGAACCTCAAACTTGTATAAATTTATATTTTCCCCATTGATTTAACATTTATGTATGTGTACACTTCTGCATTAGGACATAACCCTTATATAATAGGAGCCTTACATATGTGGATTTACCAAATTTTTTAACCCATATATATTTAGAACCCATCAAATCATAGTGACCCATAGCTATGATGTAACCTATATCCAAACCAAAAAATAAATTAATATAAAATAAATAAATAAATGACAAAATATTGGGAAGTGAGATCAAGGTGTAAAAATATATTTTTTCCCATATTAAAATATAAGTCATCAAATTTCTAGTCTCAGTACATAAATGATAAACCATCATTCATTTAATATTATGGGATTCATTTAACTAAAATATAGATTCATGGGAAATTTTATGTTACACTAAACTTCCTCAACAGGCCCTTGAGAGAAGTTTACGAAAAATTCATATTTCCAAAACGTATTTCTATTGAAAAAATAGTCAAAAATTCTCCTGGACATGAAATTTTACTCCTTAAATTATTACTAAATTTATAGAAATGACATATCCCTAATAAATGGGAAAAATGATATTTCTTTTTGGAATCATAATTGGGAAGGCTCAAGTATTGGTTTTCCAAATTATCTAGGACCATCAATCTCTTTTAGAGAGGAATGTATGTATCCAATTTTTAGTAATTTTGTAATGCCCCGAACCCAGTTACCCAGAGTCAGTGCCTTATTACATAACATTAGCATGATCACATGGAAATCATGTCTCAAAAGACCAATCCTTTTAGTATTATTGGAAACAAGAATCATACATAAGTTCAAATTTACAACTTGAAAAGAAATAAAAAACAAATTTATTCCATTAGAAACATCCATGTCTCCTAGATTATTCCTGAAAGTCACTCATAAAAAACATATTCATATCCTGGGAAAATAAAACACAAGAAAGGGGTAAGCTCAAACGCTGGGTAAGGATAATCAATACAACGGAAGATAACATAAATATTAATCATGGTGAATAATTTAAACCACATGTCTTTACCAATAATAAACATGAATACTTTAATACAGGAATATGAGCTGAGTAAATAATTCCATAATAAAACATAATCATGGGTATTCTACTAGTTGAATGACCAAATGAACCATCAATATTATTTTAATAATGAGGTAATGTATAATGCCGGATATTCTGAAAAAAAATTCCAAGGCTTCAGCCAAGACATATAAAAATGATTAAGGCCTCAGCCAAAACCATATATCAAATTGGGAAAGGCCTCGGCCAATTCCACATCAAGTTGTATCATGTGACCTATGGATGCATCGAGAAGTTATAGCGGGCTCCACCCGTCACTTACTAAGTCCAATTCATTCCTCATATGAAAAGGTTTAAACATAACTTAAACATTTGTATTAAAACTGGAATACCAAATGTCAATACTTTATCTATAAACTATGAATGGTATAAAAATAACACATCCACCGTCAAACATATCACAAAACTATAAATAAAATATGGAAGATTGGTATCATAATAATTCAACTTCAAACAAGTTTAAAATCCAATAATGGATATTGACATGGATGAAAATGATTTTTAAAACTCTTTGAGAGAAATATCCCTTTTTCATGAAAACATTTAAAAGTCACACAATTTAGAAATGAAGACATTTAAAGGAATTTTTTAATCAAAGTGTCCTATCCCACTTTTAAACTTTTGAAAGGACATAACATTTTAAAAACATTCGTGTCCAAATAGATAAATCCCTAAAACCATTCTGAATATATAGACATTAATGAGAATGATTTTGAAGAATAAATTTTTAAAACATTAAAAATGATTTTTTAGTAAAAAGTACCTTAATGGAATCCCTTTGAAAACACTTTCATGAAACATGTATATGGATATTAAATATGTCCCAATAGATACTTACGTAAAAACAACCTCGGATAATAAAGAGATTTTTAAATTAACCCTTACCTTTTACTTTTCCTTGTTTGAGGGTAGGTTAACCTCTAGTATAATGTTTAAATAATTGTTATTAAATTATAAAATAATCATATAAATTAATATTATATCATATATGATCTTTCAATATTTCTTTGTTAATAATATCTTAGTATTATCGTCATTTAGGGTGTTAATTGATTCGTTTTACATTATATGATTTGTTACATAAGTAATGTTTTTTATGGATATGATGTATCTTTTTCATATTCATAATGATATTAAGTCTTTAAAATTTATTTTTAATCATCTAATGAAAATTACTCTTGAATGGATACGATGGGGAATGAATCTAATCGCGTTCATGGAGACGGTAATCCGTATGTATGCATGAACGACAACATCATTCTTTTGATATTAAAATAACATATAATTGGATGTTATATCATATATAAAGAATCATTATCATGTTATATTTATTATTTAAATCAATTACACATCATTATTATACCCATCCAAATAATAATGTATTGACTAACAATTACACCACGACGTGGAGACGGTAAGTCGTACAAACGCACGTATGGTGACATGTCATTCAAAGGATTGATAGAAAAATGCATATGGTTTTACTATATTTATAATAACATCACAGTATATAGAATATAATGGATCTATTATTTTATAATGGAAACAACAAATAAAGAGGAAGATGAATAAGAAAGGAACTTGAAAGAGGTGATGAAATATTTATCTCCTTTTTGGGTTCTTCCATTTGATTTGATCAAAATGGATCCTTAGGTTGGATTTTTTACTAAATCAAGGCCTCTAGGATGAACGGAGGACAGTTGAGAGGGTATTTGGGTAGGGTTTGGCCGATCCAAATGACTTTGAAGGTGTGAATTAGAGATAAGGGGGAGTGCCCTTTTATAAGAGGGGTGAGGGGCACCTTAGGAAAAGCTAGAAATATTATTTTATAATAAAATCATTTTCGGTTTCTAAAGGCTCAAAAATATATTATTTAAAGGATAAGGTGGTTATGGGTTGAAAACCACTCAACCAATAGGTTTTAGATAGGTTTGGGTCACTATATTAACTTTATCTTTTATATTTAATTATTAGTTAAAGAGTTTGACATTTACCATGTCTCTTTGAATTTTTATATTATATGGTTAGTAAATAGACAATAAACTTCAAAGAGAACCTCAAGTGGTTCATTAATGACATAGGAATATTATTTAAGGCCTTTGGCCGAAGCTTATATTTTTTGGAATATAATATCAATTAATAATATAATAATTGTTTTAAAAACTCTTTTATGTCAATTTTGACACTATTTGTTATTTTGTTTTTGATAAATTTATAACAGTATTATTATTTCAAAAAACATTCGTCTGACCAACCCAAATATGTCATATTTACCTATAAAATTATTGGAATTCATAAAAAGTCTCAAATTACATTTATTTGGATATTTATAATGTTAATTATTTTAATCTTTCATTAATTAGGTAATTATTTCATCATCATTGAGTCATAAATAAATTAAATTATATAATGTCCAAAAAATATAAATAAAATAAAATTATGTAATAAATATTTTTATATTTCTAATTAATATTTATATTCAAATTTATCTTATGTTTAACCCTATATTGAAAATGTTTTAGTTATTAAACTTTGATTTTAACTCTTTCAACTCTTCTTTGAATTAAATAATAATAAATGTCCTAATCCAATACAAGTGGACCGAAGAGGTTCATATTTTATTCCTAAGGTTGTTTTTGGTCGAATTATACTTATCCAATAGAATTAGTACATGTTTTAGGATAATAATAATATCATTTTTACCCTTAATTACCCTATTTACTTGTAACCATGGTAGATAAAAGTAAAAAGTTACTATTCACCAAAAATTATTTTCAACTTGTTGAACCAGATTTTACTTACTGATATCAACCGTGTCTCTCAGAGTTTTTGAAAATACACTCATAGAAGTGGTATAATTAAGTTTTATGTGAATTTAAAAATGCTCCTAGGAGGTGGGTAAAAGACGATAAATAGTTGAATAAACTTTTTATATATCTAAAATTATTATAAACTAACTACAATGAATTAAATTGAACTTATATAGGTATTATGTATCTATTTTGACCTAAAATAAATTTACATAAAATAAATAATTATTTAAATAAAAATTTTGTTTTAAACTATAACTCAATGTTATTCATTATTCATCAAAAATTGAATGTTTTCAGAAAATTACCAAAAAAATCACCCTAGGATAATTTCGATATTCCAAATCCAAAAATGAAGTCCATTTTGAAAGATAAAATTTATAAAATTTTAAAAAGTGGGTATTACTATTCATAATGGCTAGTTTGATTGGTTATGGTGTGTTAGAACTCGAAGTTGTGTACCACACACGCTACAGCGATATTCAAAGAGAAGCGTATCGTGGAAGCTTGGGGTGTAAAATTCTCCCCTCCAAATAATTTCATCCTCGTAATTTCAAGAGTATTACTGTGTAAAAAGACTCAGGTGGTTCTTCATAATAAGTTCCTTGGGTTCCCACGTTTCCTCTTCCATCTTATGGTTTCTCCATAGAAATTTTACCAGATGAGTCGTCTGGTTTCTCAACACTTGTTCTCTTGTATCATGAATCTTGACAGGATATTTACAATAAGACAGATCGGGAGTTTTCCATAAGTGTGGATAGAATGGTCACCAAGAAAAAATGTCAAGGGAAGAAAGAAAAAACATCTTTTAATTTGATTCAATTGTAAGGTGATAGGGAATAATACAAATGAATTCCCTAAGTGTGAAATGAATATACCTCAGAATAATTTAAGGTGTCAAGGTCATGCATATGTTATTGATACAACCATAGATGGATTATTATTGTTCTTGTGTATTTTGATCCAAGGAAAAATTTATAAATTTATTTTATTGATCATATTCTCATCAAAAGAATAATGAAATATATAAGAATTTTACTATATTATGAATTCATTAATGTTTTAAATGCATGAGTTTAATGGCACTAATGAGTAAGAAAAATGATTTGGTGTAATGTTTAAATTTTTGGAATAAAACATGACTGATGGAAAGATAAACCTTAATATGTTCACAATATTGAGATAATGATTTTTGGAAATGAGATGATTGATATTGATAATGTCAATTCTATATAATTGACAACCTTTGAACTGATTACTGATTTTTTGATAAATTGGTTTATACAATCATTGATATAGTTGACAATATTTTTGGATTTTGGTAATATATCCAATAATCTATGTTTTACTTAAGTAATAAGGAATCATATAATTTTTTAATAAGGTTTTATGTTAATTATGATTATTAATATGTTTTTAGATAAAATAGGATAAAGCCATTCAGATGTTTTTTATCTGATGATTTAGAGTTACTTTATATCATTTGGATTAATTGGTAGTTTATTTATCAAATTTAGTGACCATCTAATGTTTTGGATCTTGATGTTTTGGATGGGACATAAGTTTAACCATTTATGAAAGGGTTTAAGTTGAACTTTGGAAAAGATTTTATAGATTAATGTATTACTTCACCATATTATGTAACATGCACTAATAGATGAATTAGAAATAGTTTTAGGAACAATTAAAGGATATAATTTTGTTTATGAAATCAAAATGTATCAAGTAAGTATATTTCCTTATATTATTAATGAGTGGAAGAATTACTAAAATATAGGATAAAATTTCATGAATAAAATTCTTTTTTCTCTATTTTTATGATATTAATTTCATTATTTACATGTCCAGTTTGTGTCTATGTTTTCGTTAACTTTCTCATGAACGTGTTCCCTATCGCACTCCCTCATTATTTGAGTGTTTTTTTATCTTCCAGTTCCAAGTTTTCATTTCACAATAATATTATCCTATCTAGAAGCATAATTATCTAAATATTCAAGATGAATTTTTTTACATCCCTTTCTATCTTATTAATGGAATTTTTCAATAACACTTTTTACAATGTGGGTTTTTCAAAAATGGTATTCCCAAATTTCAAATCCTTGAATACCGAAATCAAGTTTATATTGTGAGTATAGGGATTATTTAAGGTGGAATAAATTTAACACCATGAAATTTCTAAAATAATTGTGTTTTATTCAATATAATTTTCCACCCATAACATTGAGTTAATATTTGGTACACACAACACTGAGTTAGCATGGGTTTTACGCAAGACCGGGTTTTACCAAACAAAAATATATTGTTAATATTATTATTTAAAATCATAGATATCACATAGATATTAGAATTTTTGGTATGAATAGTATTAAATATCTTATGAAAATATAGATTTTATGCGCATTTATTAGTTATCTATTTATTAAAACTAAAATAGGAATCATTTGAATGAAAAAAGAAATTTTTTCTGAAAATAATATTTTTCCCACAAATAGGGTTTAATCATGTACGGAACAGATAATTTAAAATTAATTTTTAACAAATTTTTAAATAATAAATGAGAAAATGAAATTAATTTCTGGTATTGGAAAACCAAAATTATCTTTGGGTGAATTTTTGTTATTTGTGTGAGATGTTTCATATGTTTTATAAATAGTGATAATACAAAATATAATTGAAAACTATCTTTTCATTTAAATAATTTATAAAGATAAATAATATTTTCAAATGGTTTAAATGAAAAATTAGATCAATTTTATTTTAATAAATAAAATTTATTTCACTGGAATCATTTTAAAATATAATTTATATATAAAAACATTTAAAACTTTTGGAACAATTTATTTTAAAAACCAACTTTCTCATCAAGATTGTGGGATTTATTTTAAATGAAATTATTCCAATTCTATGAGTTGAATTTATCCAAATGGATTAATTATTTTGAATAATAATTATTTATAATATTTAATAAGTTTATCATATTTTTTGACAAAAATTATAAACAAAAATAGTTAAAATTAATTACAATGATTAACCTAAAAACAAGTTTAATTAGTGGTTAAAATTAAAATATAAGGTGTAAAATGACCTACCAAATTATCCAGTACCCATTGGAAGGCAATATTTCAACCCTTAACACCATAGGCTCTAGATTTATGAGTTTTTGGGACACATTACCATGAATGTGACCAATATAATAAGTTCAGTAATGAAAAAGGAAAAAAGAACTACATTTGTTTATTTTAATGTGTATAGTGCTTTGGCATATGGAAAAACAACATATGTTCAATTATATATATCCCTCTAAAATATAAATTAGTTTTTCTATCATGTAAATTTATCTTAAATTTTTTTATATTAATTAGTTATAAAAAAATCTTAAGAATTTCCAACAAAATAATTAAGTAGTAAAAATTCAACTAAAATAAAGTATACTAAAAATAAAAAAAGTAAAGTAAATTGAATGAATTATTTTATTATATTATTTTTTGGATTAATATATCATAATAAAGTGATTTTAAAATAATATATTTGGACACCATAATTGTACTTATATTTTTTAATCCAATTTAAATGAAAAATGTGAAAATTAACATTAAATATATTTTATGATAAATTGTATTTTTTAAATTGATTTATTGTTACTAAAAATCCTCTAATAATAAAAGTAGTTTTATAATGCCAATAAATATAAAATATTTTTCATTTATGGACTAATTTATATTTTATAATGACAAAAATTATCATTAAATAGAAAAAACTTATTTATCGTAGTATTGGATAATGTCGTGTTTTTCATGTTATATGCACTTTTGTTTAAATTAATCGTTATCACACATATAATATTTATCATATAAATTAGATAAAATATTTAGAATAAGTTCTTTTTATATTTTCAAATATTTATCACTCTAATTTAGTCTTAAATGGTAAATTACATTGGTTTGAAAACTATTAACATAATAAAAAACCAAAATAGTTAAATAAGGAAACATAAAAGTTAAGGAATAAATGATTAAAAATGTGTTCTATTGTGTAATGGAGGTGTGGATAGACCATATAATACTTAAATAATTTTAAAATTCTATGTTATAGCCACATGATTTATGAGATACCTCCCAATAGTGAATACTTCTCATTATTTAGAAGAATGCCACTACTCCTCATCTATAAAATGGAACTCACATTCCCCCTCCTTCACATCGGTAAATCAATTTATATAATCTAAACCCCACAAAAATAATTTTCTGAAACACCTCCCATAATCCTATAACCCTTATTTATTTTAGTAAAGATGTCCTTTTATGGTTTTAGTGAAAACCTAAGGAGGATACTATAAAGAGAGGTAATGTTCTTGTAAAATCATTTTTATTTTCTTTACTCCAAAAAATAATTTATTTCCTATTATAGCATGTTTATATAAAATAAAAATTATATTCAATATAATGAGATTATTTTATTTTAATGGTAATACCAACAAATTCACACACTTCCATCAAAATGGATACAAAATCATCATCTGTTTGAATATAGGACTACCGCCTCACAAACTGATGTCGTATGTTTTTTCTTTACCAACCTTCTAGGTTGGTAATAATGGTGGATTTATATTTTATATATAATATATATTATATTTATGATTTATTTATTGTTATTTAATTACTATATCACACACAACATCATGATTTCCATTTTGTGAGAATATTATATCCACGCTTGTCTGTATGCTGGACTACTACCTCAAGAAGTGACGTTATTCATTAACACATTACACAGAATGTACATTAATGGTTTTAAAAAAAATATGATATATATGACATAAAAATGATTACTAAATTATAATTTAAATATATAATTTAATTTTTTTCATTAAATATGACAATAAAATGGAATCATTGTTCATTCATACGTACAACCTACAGTCTCCAAGAACAACGAATTTCATTTCCTACCACCATATTTTATAGATTACTCAAAATATATATAATGAATATAAATGATATTTAATAAATATATTATATTATATATATTATTAAATCATGATCTATGTAGTAATAATAAAAATTAACAAGTGAAAATAGATTTGAAAAATTAGGAAATTAACACCTAAAACAATGAGAATAATGAAATATTATTAACAAAAGGGTGATAATATGATATAAAATGATTTTATATGAAATTATAAACATTAATATGGTTCTATTATAAGTTAATCACCTGATTAAAATCATTATTCATGAGGTTAAATGTTGTTCAACCAAAATGATGTGTATGTTAAGGGATTTCGTAACTCAATTTTCACTCATTGGGTTAGACTTATACTTCATTGATTATGTAATTATTTGATTATTTTTTTAATTAATTTTAATTATCATATATTGTGATTAGATATTTTATGTTGATTTAAAATTTACAAACATAATCAATTCATTTATTAATTATCAATTCAATGTTGTGATCATTTTAATTGTTTATTTCACAATATCATTCTAATCGTGATTTTTTTATTATTAAATATCACTTGAAGCAAATTACTTGAAAATTTATTAATAAATAATTCAATTTTATTCTTATATGGTTATTAATTAAATATTCCAAATAATATCACCATTTTTTCACTCTTATTTCACTTAAAATGGTTTCAATTATTTTCAAGAAAGTCAAATTTCATTTCACTCTTTGGTTGGAAATATGTTTTATTCTAAACCCATGTCCTCTAAAATGACATAAATTTTGTTAAAATTTTCAAAATGATTTATTAATGTAATTTTAACCAATTTTAATATTTAAAAAAAATTAAAGGAAACTTTTTTCCTTTTCGAAACAATCGGCATTTTCATTTTACAGAAAAAGTGAAAGAAAATATTTTTTGAACGTGTAAGGAATGAATGGAATTTCAAAAAATCTGGACCAATAAACATTTTCATGATTATTTTATATGTTTTAATGGTTATTTTCAATGGAATTTATTTTCAAAACATTTTCTAAAATTTTAGTTTTTAAAATTTATTTTTCATAGAGAATGTTTTCCAAAAATATTTTCAAAATAAAAAGGATATTTTATTTAATAATGTTTTAAGTATATTTTATGCTATTTTTAGTCATCAAAGAAAATAACCCTTTATTATTACCCCAATTGGTATATATTGTATTGATACTATTATTAATATTACTCTAGATGGTTTATGCTTCCTTTGACTAAGGAAAGTACTGAAATTTACTTCTTTGATTCATTTTTTTGTCAATTACATTACATTGAATTATTCACTTTCCAATAGAAATTAAATTTACCTTAAATGTCAATATTATTTATCATTGATAAATTTACTCCATGAACGATGTAAAATTTTTACATTGGGTATTTACTTTCATAGTTATTGAATAATTGGGGAAATATAGATAAATCTATATCTTTTACTAAATATGGATATTTGATAAGGAATATTTTTCTGAATTAAATCCATTATTAAATATAGAAGGATTGCATTAGACTAGTATAAAATGTTTTGGGGACCATTTAATGTAATCCCATCCATGAATCAATAGTCTCATGAGATGAATTAGTTGGCCAAATAAGATAGGTTTTATATGGTATGTTTTAAACCATCTTATGAAAGGTCTTGTGGGTAAAATTACCATGCAACTAGGGAACACAGTGTCCAATAATTAATAATTTCCTTAATTTAGAATTTATTTATTATTATTTTCTATTATATTTTCTTGTGACATTATCGATGGATGCATCTCATTCATAGTTTACTGAATAAATGTTAATGGTTTTTAGTTATTTAAATTTCCATATCAATTTTTTTTTATATCTCACTATGATAGTCATTTAATTTAAATGGCATGTGTGTTCAATTATCTACCCTTACATGTTGATTGTTCTTATTGATTAATTTTTATTATGTTATAATTAAAACATACTAAGTATTTTACATCAAGCTTATTTTTTTACTTTCTTCAAGTTTTGAAGATGCGGTCTTTGAATGAGTTTTCAAGGATGTAGTTTATTATTTTTTGTTATGTGTTATGCATTATCTACTTTTAAAACTGTAAAGCGGGTATCATGTATGAAAATTCTTCTCTATAAAATCTAAATTGTTAGGTCCTTCTGAATTCTATTTTTCATAATTGTGGTAATTTTAAAAATTAAATAATTATATCTTGGCTTTGGGGTTTAGTTTTATTACATGTGTACCTTTACAAAGTCACCAAGCAGTGAGACAAATCAAACAATATCATGTATAGGGGAGTGGCGGGACATGTAATGTCTCGACAATTGGTTCATCATACTATTTTTTTACTGTGAGATGATCGTAATCTCTAATGAAGAATTTTAAATTTTTTAGATATGATTGGATCGATATCGTACAAAATCTAGAAATAACTTGTTATTTAGTGACTAAAAGTGTCGCATTATGAGTTTAGATCCATAAAAATCCTAATGTTCTTATTCCTAAGACTCTAGGAATCATTTTATTATAGTAATTGGAAAACTTCATAAGAGTCATTCAAGAAATGTAAAAATATTATCATAATGAAGTACTCATTTTTAGAATATTCTCAAACCACAAACTCATGTGAAACGCTACTACTAGAATGGAAATCAAAAAAAATGTAATGGAATTTTTTTTATAAAATATGATAGTATTTTTACTTTGTAAAATTATAGATTCCTATTACACATCGCAGAAAAATCATTATGATTCATAGAAAATAAAATATAATTTATTATATTTAGAGTCGAGATTATCACACTATGGAGGATATATCCCCCCACGAAGAATATTGAGGTGGATGTAGTGGTTCAAGTAATCTGGTCTGTGAACAATGAATAAAATGGATCTTTATGAAAGGCACAATAATATAATTTTATTGAAGGATTTTCAAAGTAAATTAGAATACATGAAAAATTTATAGTGTTATGATTTTCGAAGCTTAAGGATTTCTACCACTGGAACAAAGTACACAATGGGCCTTTTCATGTCACATTGTGGCCTATTTATAGTTAAGATGATTTAAAAATAATACACGTCAATATTTGAATAATTAAAAGGGATATTTTTAGCTATATAAATTCAAACTGGTGATTGATTTTGGATTTCACCGTTGAGAAGGAAATAACACCATGATGCGAGTTTTATTGATATGACCACTATATGAAAAAGTATAATGTTTTGTGAACTATTTATATATAATAAATTAAACAATATTTAATAATTCCTGATTTTTTATAAATGTAGTTGAGTTAGTTAATTATTAGGGAGATAAATGAATGGTTTTAAAGACCTATAATATCGATGATATATGGAATGTTAATAGTAGGCATATTTTTGCAAATATTATTACCTAACATAGAGGTGAATCAATTAGAGGTAAAAAAGAAAACGTATATATCAAACATCTTGAAAAATAATGAGTAGAGAAAACACTGAAAATATAGAGAAGTGTCTAATATGAGGATTATTTGTGGAATAATTACATATAATTTTTTAACATGGAGAATTAATAGTATCCCAATGACAACTACCATATTAGACTGGTGATTTAATTTTTTTGTGAATTATTATAATTGATCCTCAAATATCATCTGTATAGTTTATCTTCTCTCAATGTATTGTGTAAATATATAATAAGAGAGAGTTCATATAGATTTTAAGTGTTTCCTTTTTAAGAATTTGTAACATCGAAGTGAGTAGTCTTAACCCCTAGTATATTTACACACTTCTAGTGTATGATCCTTATACCATCCCTTTGTAGAGAACCAAGAAAAATCTATGTGTCCTTGAATTAACTTCAACATCATCGTATCTTATGTGTTCTTCATCATGGTAGTTTCATGTTTCTATTGCTAATATTTGAAAAAAATCTTCTGAAAAATAATAATTTAACACACAAATTCAACCCTGACCAACTTTTTATTATACATTTTGTGTGTAACAAGTGGTATAAAATCCACTTGGTTATTTCTTGATAAATATATCTCTATGAGTATTGCGTATATGGAGAGTGTTGATAATGTAAAATATGTTCACTTTTTCTATAATTTTTATTTATTGATGAATCATAAGAGATATCACATATTATCTCTTATATTTTTATTTTTAACTAATTTAATACATAGAATTCAATTTTGTGTTGAACAAACAATTCTAAAGAAAAAAATAATAATAAATTTTTTGAAGCTGATGGAAATGCTTGAAATTCTATATCTAGATCCATATTAATCCAGATCTATATGAAATTGGTTGATTATACATCAGTAAATTCTATATTGTAATCTCTTGTAAATATTTATCAAAGGAGTATCAATTTGAAGGAAAAAAATTTAAAGTGTTTCACAAAATGATTAATGATTTGAAGATGATCCAAAATTAAAATATTGATTTATTATTCAATCACCTCATTAATATTGTTCAAGAAATCTGTGGATTCATGATAAAATTAAATATAATTATTTTTTGAAAAATAATCTGAAAATATTTTCCCTATTATAAAATGAAATGGTGTTGGGTCTTCAATCACAATATCTTACATATATAACTATTGATGACCCTTAAAGTAAGTTCATGGCTTATGATATACATGTTAAATCAGAAGTAATATCTTATCAAACATAAAAAGATATTTCATTAAATTAAATTTTGATTCCTGATATGTATGTTTTGGGAAGAAAAGATTAATATTATGTTGATGAATTCCATTCACTTATTGAAATAATATTCATGTGAAGAAAATGAAGGTATGAACATGAGAATACATTCATTTTTTTCAATTTTGTAATGGTTGGAAATATTTAAATAGGTTTCTCACGGAATGATGATAGTGGAGAAGAATATTATTTATCATATACATAAAAAAAGTTTCCACAAATGTGATATATTAAATAATTTCAACTAGAAATAGGTTCTAGAATAAAATTAAATTGAGTAATGAAGAATTAGAATAAGTTGAAAGGCTTCATGAACATGATTAATTTAAGATCATTTCAAACATGGAGGATGTTATGATTGGAATGGTTGGTGGAAATAACTCTTAATATTTAAGATAATATTAACCTAGAGTAATATATATATCTTAAAATACTACCTTGAATAATCACTTGAAGAGTTTTACATTCAATACTAGAAAAATTGGAAGATAGCTGGTTTACATAATTAATAAATAATATATGTTAATAAACATGAGGGTTAAATTACTTGGATGGATTATGTGGTGTTAGAACATGTTACTTGTCAGAATATAATTAGTTAAATGATAGAATTCTATATTTGAATTTAATAGAATGAGAAATTCTTTGATTAGTTCAATACTATGTTGGATGAAATAATGAAGAAGGTTGACTAAAGTTAAGAAGAGGTTATGACTTTTAGAAAGAGTTTCCTAGATGAAACTAAAATTAATGATAAAAATATAAAATATAAAATTCAATTTGTTCTATAAAAATTAGTATATATAATGAGAAATAATATTTATGAGGGTTGTCGATAATATCATAAATTAAAATAGGCTCTAGTTTACAGGAATGAATTGACTCATATATGATGTATGGACATACAAGGATAAAATATTTACTAAATAGAATAATGGAAATAAAAAATAGGCATTATCTAAGTCACTAAGGAAACCAAAATACTTACTAAAGAACTATAATGAATGAACTATATGGTAATTATATGATGAAATAAACATTCCTTTGATGAAATACCAATTATGTTCTTTTTTAGGATATATGATAAACTAGTGTATTAAATAAGGAAACTATTTAACAATTTATGTTTCTTGGCATCAAAAATAAGAGAGGAAAACATATCCAACATAGCGATGAAAAAATTATTTTTATTTTTATTATTATATCTTTGATAATTTTTTTCACATGGTAACTAATTTATGGAAAACGAGAAGATAAGAATACTCTAGAGGCAGAAAAAGGAGAAAGGTGGATGATAAAGTATATGAAAATCCTTTGAAAAAAATGTCATATACATTGTAGGATGAAAAGTATGATATTATGTGATATAATAAAAAACATCAGTAGAGACTACCTTTAATCTCAATACAACCCAATAATCTCATGAAAAAAATAAAATGTTGAATGAAAAAGATATCATAGAGAATATTTCTCTTAAACTGACCAAAAATAGCACCACATATATCCTTTAGTGTGGGTGTTCGTTATAGTGACCCAACCTTTCTTACAATACTTTAACATCATTTTATGGATAAACAACATAAAAACATTACACATCTAGGATCCCAAGGTCTTGTGACTTCTGAAAATTAAGTCCATATATATCATTTACAACACAAAACATTTATTTAATTCCTTATTCTAAAGATTCTTATTGGATCTTGACCTCTCCTTAGTACGTATAGTTACCTAAAGATATACATAAAAAAGGGGTGAGCTAAAATCCCAGTAAGAGGATAGATATAAATAGTATAACAATGGGTGAGCACAATCATAAAATAGGCAAAGGATCAGGAACATGATGGGAATAGTTAATAAAACACATGAATTATGGAAATGCATAAAAATAAAACATCATGTCTTAGTGGTCAACTACCACACATTGTTGTGAACAATTCTAGCATCTTGTTCATGCATCACTTCCCATTAACTCATGAGATTCGTTACTTTACCCAATGAATTGGAGCACTATATAATTCTAGGTGCACCCATCACATCATGAAATTCATATTTCTCTATATAATTCAGGGCACACCCATCAAATCATAACATTTAGATTATAATGCATTCCACATAGAACAATCATTGATGAGTGAAGAAGAAACAAACTTTGGGAATTAAAAAGAGGGTGTTTATTTGTAATAAGATTTGTTTTGAAATAACAAAGTCTTTTTCATAAACTCAATTAAAAAACATGTATATCCCAGAATAGGTAACATGATGATGAATAAATTATTCTTAAGGAATATCCATATTGAAAATGGGTTTAAAGAGGGAAAACCCAAAGTATGAGAGTTGGGTTCGAGAAATTCCCCTTACCTTGTATCTGATCACTTTATTCACTTTAATGTATTGTATAACCACATTAAATTCATTAAAGAAAATTTAAGAACCTTTTATACATTAATAATATTCATTTGGTTTTCATTCAGTTCATTTATGGGATTTTGGATGAGTTATAGAGTTTAAATTCATTATTCAGGAATGTTTGTTTTTGTAGTTTTCTTGAATTGTTTAATTGTATTCATGAATGGATGTTCATTTAAAACGTGGATAAACATATATAATTGGAATTTATTTCATTTATCATGTTACATAATTTAATATGATCTTATAAATAATTTATTTATATATCATGATAATGAATCATTAGATTAGAATTTAATGATGATGAATTGGTTTAATTCAGGCGGTTTTTCGACCACAATGAACTTATTTTGTTTAATAATTTAGTAATATCTACATAATTTTGTTATAGAACGATAAATAGGATATAATATATGTAACATAATCTGGTTCAACCATAAAAAGGTTTCCTGACCAGATCTGAAGGTGGTAAAGGAAAAAAGAAAACATGTCGTTCTTGAAGGTGATAAATTAACACCTCATGAACAACATTTTCCTAAAATTAAAAGAACTGGATATGGGTTTTGGGTGATATATTATCACATTAGTATCATAAAATTACATTATATGTTTGATACTAGAGTTATCGTCCCATGTGGATGAGGATAAGTGAGGAGAGATTAATAAAAGAACATGAAATTGAATGTAAATTAAAGGAAAAGGTTTAATCCTCCTTAAATAATCTTGGATTGGCCTTTCTATGTGACCAGAATCTCTTGGATGTGTGGTAGGGGCTAGAGAATATTTTTTCAAGGATTTAGACAAGGCTTGATTCTTAAGAGGTGTGAGGAAATGTGGGTGTAAAGGGTGTTATTTATAGTGGAGGGGAGAAGGGTTTTCTCAATATTATATTCATTAATTTACTATTTCTCCAAAAGAAAACTAATATTGATGATTCTATGACCAAGAATAGTAATACATTCTTGTGATTTCGAACCAATTGGTCTTACATCAGCAAAAAATCATGCATGACTCTTTAATTAATTTATTTATCTTGTTTTGAAAATTATGGTATTTCGTTATTCATTAAGATATTCATGTTTCTTAGAAAAATCCCAAAAATTTAACCTAACCATTATTCGACATGTAGAATCCAAAAATGAAGTCCCTTTTTCAAAACTAATTTCTTAAAATGATTAATTTTATAATTAAAATCACAATTTACTTGAAAAATATAGTTTTTAAAACATTTATTTACTTATTCCAAAACATTAGTACATCATACTTTCACTTAAATAATATATATATACTATCATTGTTGAGGTTACTATTCATAAGGGTATGTCACTATTCATAATGTTAACATTTCTATTAATAAGGATATGTTACTATTCACCAAAAATTAAGTGTGTTATATTATACACCAAAACTCACTTTGACCATAACCATGTATATCATATTTTTGAAATTAAAAACACAAAAGTGTAAAAATTATGTTTAATGGTCACATATTATTTATTATCATGATATGTCATTATTCTTCCCAATGTGATTATACTACAAGGAATAATTATAAGAAGGGAATTACATTGATAAAATGTTGGGTCATTAAAATCATCCCACATAAATAGAAACATAAATCAACTAAAGAATTTGATGATACATGTTGATGGAACAGTCAGATTCAATAATGATGGAACATTAAAAAACACAGAAGTGAAAATACAAGGGTAGATAGAGGTAAAATAATTAATAAATAAGTTCTTTATATAGAATTCCTTATAAATAATATTCTAGGTATGAGTCAATATTTTGACTCTAGACTAAATTACACATTCATTCAAATGAGATTCTTTATTAAAGGGAGACCTGAAGACACTAATTTTAATATATTGAGAAATAATAGAAATTTTTATTAAGAGGGTTGCAAGGAACCTAACGTTTTTTCCTTATGGTGGAGGAATATAATAGTCTTTGGCATCAAAGTCTTGATAAAATCAAAAAAAAGTATGTATAATCTATCCAAAAAAAAATATAGAACTAACATTTTGAGTCTAAAGTGATATATTTAAAATAGAAATGATAACATTATAAGATGTAATCTAGTGATAAATCCCTATAAACTGAATAAGATGAAGAGGGCCTAAAATATTTTTCATCTGATCCACACAATTGTTTCTGGGACCAAGAATTTTCATCGGACATCGATTCAAAATTACTTCTCCAAAATTTTTTATGGCTATATTATAATGATATGTATATTTTTTATGATTGATAAAAGAAAGGATACTGATTCAATTAAGTGATTTCTAGGATATATGAGGATGAAACATGAAGAACCATCAATTATATATATTATAAAAAATTTTGGCATATCAAGAACCATGCACATTCAACAGATGAAAATATTATGAGTATCAGTATCCCATTTGCGTAGAAGTGTCATTGTTGTAATAACCTAATTATAGAGTCATGTCATCATCTCTTTTTCGAAGTAAAGTGGGTGCTATGCACATGGAAATTGTTTGATTGCTTCACCGGTGTCTCTCTATACTATCCTTTAGAGTTATAATTATATGATCTTCGGTTCACTAGTTTAGAGAGTAACAATAATGAGAGAAAGGAAAGGGTTTTCATATATTCTGAAGGATTTTGGATCATTTGGTAGGCTAAAATAGTGTATGGATCAAGGGGTCCAGGATCTTGACCAGGACAATCATTTTTAAAAATTCTGCCTTTTGATTGAATGATTTGAGATTCTAAGGTTGGAGGTCGATGTGCCTTCACATAGAGCCTTCAAGATGAAAGGGAAACCAATTTTATTTATCCACCACCCCTTCTATGGAGATATATTTGCAGGATCCATCCCATATCGGCCCTCAAGATCAATATGAATAGCTCCCACTATGAGGGAGTCATTACAAGAATAGAAATTGTGCGCAACAATTAGGGTTTGGTTGTCTTTAATTTAATCGCCAAACTTGGTAGTGGAAACTCTATTTAGAAAGAATATAAATCTCAAGTTAAGGGTCCTAAACTATACAGGGATAACAACATCATTACCACAATGGTTTAAATAGACTCTCAGATTCTATACAACTCATTTCTTGGACTTGTAAGTACTCCTTATTCCATTTATTTTTATGTTTATAAGTATAGGAGTGTAATTAACAATGACATTGATATTTATCATACAATTTCTGAGGGGAAAAAAATATTGGATTATTTTTTCTATAAAGATAAAAAATATGGGATTATCTCTTTATTTGATTGAATGGGCTACTTGACACATGAATGTATGAATATATTTATTGGGTATTCTTTTGGACATCAACATTTTAGACCAAACTAATTTTTTTATTAGTATTCCATTTCGTGTTCTCATTAACCCCTAAAATTGATGTGTCAAAATAAAATATGTGTTGTGGTATAAATTTTAATTGAACATCATTATTGAAAGGAAACTATACAAGTAGTTTTATAAATACACAATTATAATTTGTTAAAATACTAAGATAATAGGGCCATATATGAGATTTTTAATGAAATAAAACCATCATTGAATTATGTTACAATGTTTAGGGGCATATTTTATATTCAGAACTATGATGGGAATCAATGAAAATATGGATATGTGGTAGATTAAGGGATATTTTTAGGCTACTCAGTCAAGAGTAAATCCCAATAGTGTCTCAATAAAATATTGTATAGGATCTCAAGGTGTGATGATGTAAAATTTATTAATGAAAAGATATAAATAGATCATTAATTACATATCTATGTTTGGATAGTGATAAATATTATGAAATAGATACTAATTAGGATGATTCCCACATCCCAAAATGTGAGGAGGACATAGACAATGAATTAGAGAAAAAATAATATTGTGAAATTATTCAACTGGTGACTCCATATATCTTATGTTGAGATGAATTTGATGACTAAAATATCATTACTGAAAAACACATAACATCACAAACACAAAAAATGATAAATTTAGTACACATTGATCTATTATCTCACATGAAATAGGATTCATTTGATGTTTCTATAAAGGATGATTCATGTGTAAAATACATCGGTGTAGAGTTGGATCAAATTAATAAAAATAAAAAATTGGTTTTCATGGATAGTCTAATGGATTAAAATATAATAGTTACAAAATGGTTGGTTTGGAATTAACTCAATGATCATGGAAAAATTATTTGAAATAAGGAATGGATTCTATTAAAGGGTTATGCATAGATTAGAGGAGTTGATGTGGATGAAAACATTAGACATATTTTGAATCAAGAGTTAATAATACTTTGTGTCATTATAGTTTTCTAAATAAAATACATAATCTACCAAATTTATATTAAGTAATAATTTCCAAATGGTCTTATTAAAAATAAAATTTGTGATGAAAAATAAATGGTTTTTAAAATCTAGGATAATGACTCCAAAATATGAAGATCAAATAAATAATTTTATTGTTTGAAACTAAAATCTTAGGCTTGGTATTCCTAGCTAGATATATTCATTAAGATTCTAGAATTTAGATGATTAGAATTTGATCACAATTATTATGTCATATCTAAAAAGGAACTATAGCTTATGTGGTTTTCCTATATTAACAATATTATATTTAGAGGAGGAAAGAATAATTTAGAGTTTGATTTTTCATTCAAGATGATAATGATGTTTGAAATTCCTCTTATCATGGATATCACATTTTCTCATGTGCTAAAAATTATCTAGAAATGTAGTTATACATTTGGATCATTGAAAAAAATATGAAATGAAGTTGATAAAGAATATTATATGGATTTTAAAAAGTTGGTTTAAACAATAATAATGGTCATAACAATGTTGGGGAAATAAGTAGAATGTAATGCATTTCATCTAACCCAATACCTGAGGATATTGTAGGCTTATATAATCATACAAAAAAAGTTCAGATAAATTCTTCATAACATTCTTGAAAACATTCTTACTAATGTTTCTCTAATGAGGATATTATCTTAGATGTATAAAGTATCATGAATTATATACAAAGAAAAAATGTTAACAGTTTGGTGTATTGTGAGTAGAATGAAAAGTAATTTCATTCTAACTCAAAAGTGGATTGGGATGGAGATAATATTAATATAAAGTTATCAAGTATAGTATCCTTTTACATTAGGATAAATTCTATTGGGTGGATCAACATGAATAAAAAAATAACCTCTCTTAGTATATTAAATGTATAATATATTTCAACAATAAAATATTTCACACAACTATAATGGATGAAATGGAATTTGGAGGATCATGGGGAATCGGTGAATTTCCCCTTGGTATCCCATTTTGATATCCAATGTGTGATAAAACTGATAAAGACTCTAGTACAACATTCTAAAAGAAATCATTTCATGATCTGGTACCACTTTATTAATGATATGGTTGAATAAGTAATTTTTTAACATAAATATTTGGATATGTATCAAAAAGTGATTGAAATTTTTAAAAACCCACTGTGAACATCAAAATTTGATAGACATAACTTATGCCTTTGTGTTTAACCACCTCCCTCGTCTTTATAAGGCTCAAAGGTTCCCCTCTCCCAATTAAATAAAATTCCATAATTTTCTATTTTATCTTTTTATAACATTTTAAAGAGATACGGGAATTACCATCAATGGGAAATTTAAAAGTAGATTGATATATAGATATATTATTAGGGATAGTAATTTAAAAATTAGAATATTCTATTATTTTCTAAAATGTTCTTTGTGTCTTGTGGGATTAAAGAATTTATTGATGAATCTTTCATTAGTAGAATAATATGATGAATTTTTTTTATCAAATACAGAAGTGGAGATCCCATTAAATTTTATTCTAAAAGGGGATAAATATCAAGGATATTGGAAGATTTTAATATTGAAAATACAAAGTTTCAATGGAATATGGTTTGAATCAATCAATATAGAGAAGGGGGATTTATAAAAAAATAAAATGGAGGAGAATGTTTCTACACATGTGTTATCATGTTTTATTATTTTTAATTAACAGTTTAATTGATGATTTTGTAAAGGTGTTAAGAGTTTTTGTAGATTATTAGAGACATATTCTTATAGCTTCAATAAATAATAGAACATACTAGGACTAAATAGTCACACCTTGACTAGAAGCATCACATTGAGAATGGAATTGAGATAAAGAAAAAATTAATAACTGATGATTAATCATAATCTTGGAATAATTTCATAAGAATCATTAGATATCTTCACAAGATTCATTTATGATTCCTCAAAATAGTCTCTCTGTGAAGGAGTTTTCTTGAAAGATTCTCATGCTATGATCTCTTGTGTCTCACCACAACTTTAATAGAAATTAAAAAATGTTGATGGGATTTTTCAAAAAGAAATTTTGAAAAAAAACTACGAGTAATATAATAATAGTAATAAAATATATTGAAATTTATAATTTGTTAAATATTTAGATTCATGTTACACACCACAACATAGATGTTACACAACAATAAATTTCATTGTTTTATTGTGGCAAATCTCATTTCATATAGGATATATCACAATGTTAAGAATTAAGAGGTGATTTCAGTTCCTCTAGAAATATCATGATAAATCTATAAATTAAATGTTTCAATGTAATTTCTTCAATTATATAATTCATATAAAGAAACTATACAATGACTTTCAACCATGAAATAGACATAATGTCATGATTTTAGAAGGTTAATGATCGGTGTCCTTGGAATAAAGAAGGTATTGTTCAAGTTCATGTCAGAATATGTCTCGTATGAGGTCTATAGGTGTTATAAAAAATAAAAAAATTAGATCAAACAAGGATATATTCATATGAAGGGATTTTATAGGATAAATGAGTTTTTCACACATTGGGAACAAGTACATAGCAATGCATGCTAGGTATTTTGGAAAAGACAACACTTTGAAAAAATGATGACACACTGTGAATTAGGTATATATAAAAAATAAAGGTGATTAAATTCATTCTATATTTTATATGAATTTATTTTTCTTGGTTTATTTTTTCATTGATTAATTAAATTTTATAAAGTCCCACTAACTTAGTGATTAAAAAAATAATGGTGCATGATTTTAGTAAAATGGTTCCTTGACATAATTTATAATGTAAAAGATATAAATAAAATGAAATAAATAATGATCAAATAAAAAAGAGAGAAAAAATAAAAACAATAAAAATATAGAGAATTAGTGAATGGGAATACTATTAAAGAAATAATTGTGTTGATGATTCAAAATTGAATAAAGAATATAATCCAAGAGATTATATGATCAACTAATTTTTGTTTTTAATTTGAATCTAAATTATTGAAATAAATAATCAAATAATACCTCTATTGTTAGCCTTATGTCAAAAAACGTGTTCCAAGAGATAAGTGGAATGAGCTTCCTTGGATCAATAGTTCACACTTCTAAAAAATCTGTAACATCTTTAGTGAGTAGTGTTAACCCATCATAAATTAACACATTGGAAGTGTATGATCCTTCAACTCTACCTTTATGGTGAACCAAGTAAAATCCATTTCTCCTCATTTTAATTTCTACATCTTCATATTATTTGTGTTATTAAAGGATTTTAGTTTGGTGTTGTTATTTCGAACACGAGAAAATGATCTTATTAGAGAGATAAATAACTAAAAAACAAAATTCACCTCCCCATTTAGGGTGTATTAGGTATTTGGGTGTGACAAAAAACATGAAGGGATTAACTCAATAGTATAATTACACCAAGAAAATATTTTTATATTAATCTAATTATGAATTTTTTACATATTTATATAAACCAAGTTAGAAAATATACATTGAAAACCAAACCATGGAAATATCATCAAAATAAATTGTAATTAAACTTATAAAAAACTCTGCAATAAAGCCAGAAACTCATAATTGTAGACTATTACTATTTTACCAGAGTTTCCTTCCATATAAATAATTTTAGAATGAAATCATCACGTCAATTATAAAATTCCTCCCTAAAGACACTCCGTGTCATTTAATAAAAAACATGGATAAAAAATTAAATGATTCAATTTAAAGAATAATGAAATTATGATAAATCATTTATGATAAATGATATTTATGTGAAAATAAAAAAAAACTATTATATTTAATCCTTATATATGAATATGGGAACCTTTAAATCATTAAAAACATGGAATGAAAATAAGAAAGAATTCAATCATTCAAAATTAATGTTTTATGGAAGGATCAATATACCTCAAAACATTGAACTCATAATATATGTTATTATTCCACAACTATGGGAAATAGAACCTTTAAAAGAACATTTAAAACCCTTCAATCTAAATAACCAATGAAGAAATTTTATTTACAGTTAACCAAAGGTATATATGTCCATTTTAGGGAATGAAAATTGATGAAATGGGATAAAAATAAGAGGTGAAAATATTTAGAAGACATTAACTCTGAAAATAATAATCAAAGAATGGTTAAAATCCATGTAGGAACCAAGAATAAGAGGAGAAAGGGGGATATGAAGTCAAATGTTGGAAATTTTAATGGTATGAAAAAAGGACCACTAGGATTTTAAATTTTAACAGTGGAAATATAGGGGATGAGATATGGAATCATGATGTGATGACATATTTTATAGCTTGATTACCCCACAAGACACCTCATTGAGTTAATACCATACATCATTGTGTCATTTCCACTCCATATTTTCACCCCTAATTTTTTATAACGTCTAAAATCCTCACATACCATCCTAATCGACATTTATATAAAAAAATGGTCAATTTAACCCTTAAGCATCAAACCTTACGTATGAGTTATAGATAACCCTTTTGTATCACATAAGTAACCCTCATGTATCATTCAGATTTTTTAAAATGAATATATCAACCATTATATACCGTAAAGTAAATAATTTATATACTAGGTAATTTATCAATATTTAGACTCGTGTGTATTGGAGTAACCAATATCATCCAGGTAAACCCTTACCTATAATATAGTAAACCATTATATTTCCTACACTATACTAATTTATAACACTTATATAAATGGGTAACACTTATGTATCACAATTTAAATTCTTTTTACCCATTCATATCAGAGAGTAACTGATATTTTACCCTTATATAACATATGCTGAACATTAAACTTGTATAAATTTATATTTCCCCAATTGATTTAACATTTATTTATGTGTACACTTATGCATGAGGACATAAACCTTATATAAGAGGATCCTTACATATGTGGATTTACCAAATTTTTTAACCCATATATATTTAGAACCCATCAAATCATAGTGACCCATAGCTATGATGTAACCTATATCCAAACCAAAAAATAAATTAATATAAAATAAATAAATAAATGAAAAAATATTAAGAAGTGAGATCAAGGTGTGAAAATATATTTTTTCCCATATTAAAATATAAATCATCAAATTTGTAGTCTTAGGACATAAATGATAGACCATCATTCATTTAATATCATGGGATTCATTTAACTAAAATATAGATTCATGGGAAAATTTATGTTACACTAAACTTCCTCATCAGGGCCCTGAGATAAGTTTATGAAAAATTCATATATCCAAAAGTTATTTCTATTGAAAAAATAGTCAAAAATTCTCCTGGACATGAAATTGTACTCCTTAACTTATTACTAAATTTATAGAAATGACATATCCCTAATAATTGGGAAAAAGTATATTTCTTTTTGGAATCATAATTGGGCAGGCTCAAGTATTGGTTTTCCAAATTATCTAGGACCATAAAACTCCATTAGATAGGAATGTATGTATCCAATTTTTACTAATTTTGTAACGCCCCGACCCTAGTTACCTAGAGACGGTGCCTTTTTACATAACATTAGCATGATCACATGGAAATAATGTCTCAAAAGAACGATCAGTTTAGTATTATTGGAAACAAGAATCATACATAAGTTCAACTTTACAACATGAAAATAAATACAAAACGAATTTATTCCATTAGAAACATCCATGCCTCCTAGATTATTCCTGCAAGTCACTCATAAAAAACATATTCGTGTCCTGGGAAAATGAAACACAAGAAAGGGGTGAGCTCAAACGCTGTGTAAGGATAATCAATACAATGGAAGATAACATAAATATTAATCATGGTGAATAATTGAAACCACATGCCTTTACCAATAATAAACAGGAATAATTTTATTGCAGGAATATGAGATGAGTAAATAATGCCATAATAAAACATAATCATGGGTATTCTACTAGTCGAATGACTAAATGAACCATCAATATTATTTTTATAATGAGGGAATGTATAATGCTGGATATTCTGAAACATTTTTCCAAGGCCTCAGCCAAGACATATAAAAATGATTACGGCCTTAGCCAAAACCATATATCAAATTGGGAAAGACCTTGGCCAGTTCCACATCTAGTTGTCTCATGTGACCTACGGATGCACCGAGAAGCTATAGCAGGCTCCACCCGTCACTTACTAAGTCCAATTCATTCCTCATATGAAAAGTTTTTAACATAACGTAAAAATTCTTATTAAAACTGGCATACCAAATTTCAATACATTATCCATAAACAATTAATGGTATAAAAATAACACATCCACAGTCAAACATATCACAAAACTATCATTAAAATATGGAAGATTGGTATCATAATAATTCAACTTCAAACAAGTTTAAAATCTACTAATGGATGTTGACATGGATGAAAATGATTTTTAAAAATCATTGAGAGAAATATCCCTTTTTAATGAAAACATTTAAAAGTCACACAATTTAGAAATGAAGACATTTAAATACATTTCTTAATCAAAGTGTCATATACCACTTTCAAACTTTCGAAAGGACATAACATTTTAAAAACATTCATGTCCATATAGATATATCCTTAAAACCATTTTGAATATATGGACATTAATGAGAATGATTTTGAGGAATAAATATTTAAAACATTAAAAATGATGTTTTAGTAAAGAGTACCTTAAATAAATCCCTTTGAAAACACTTTCATGAAACATGTACATGGATTTTAAATATGTCCCAATATATACTTACGTAAAAACAACCTCGGATAATAAAGGGATTTTGAAATTAACCCTTACCTTGTACTTTTCCTTTTTCAAGGGTAGGTTAACCTCCGGTATAATGTTTAAATAATTGTTATTAAATTATTAAAGAATCATATACATTAATATTATATCATATATGATCTTTAAATATTTCTCTGTTAATAATATCTTAGTATTATCGTCATTTATGGTGTTAATTGATTCGTTTTACTTTATATGATTTGTTACATAAGAAATGTTTTTTATGGATAGGATGTATCTTTTTCATATTCAGAATGATATTAAGTCTTTAAAAATTATTTTTAATCATCTAATAAAAATTAGTCTTGAATGGATACGATGGGGAATGAATCGCATCACATTCATGGAGACGGTAATCCGTAGATACGCATGAACGACAATATCATTCTTTTGATATTAAAATAATATATAATTGGATGTTATATCATATATACATAATCATTATCAAGTTATATTTATTATTTAAATCAATAACACATCATTATTATACCCATCCAAATAATAATGTATTGAATAACAATTACACCATGACATGGAGACGGTAAGCCGTACAAACGCACGTATAGTGACATGTCATTCAAAGGATTGATAGAATAGTGAATATGGTTTACCATATTTATAATAAAATCATAGTATATAGAAGATAATGTATTTATTATTTTATAATGGAAACAAAAAATAAAGAGGAAGTGGAAGAAGAAAGGAACTTGAAAGAGGTGATGAAATATTTACCTCCTTTTAAGGTTCTTCCATTTGATTTGATCAAAATGGATCCATAGGTCGGATTTCTGACTAAAGGAAGGCCTCTAGGATGAATGTAGGACATTTGAGAGGGTAATTGGGTAGGTTTTGGCTGAGCCAAATGACTTTGAATGTGTGAATTAGAGGGAAGGGGGAGTGCCCTTTTATAAGAGGGGTGAGGGGACCTTCGGAAAAGCTAGAAATATTATTTTAAAATAAAATCATTTTCGGTTTCTAAAGGCTCAAAAATATATTATTTAAAGGATAAGGTGGGGATGGGATGAAAACCACTCAACCAATAGGTTTTAGATAGGTTTGGGCCACTATATTAACTTTATCTTTTAGATTTATCTCTTAGTTAAATAGTTTGACATTTACCATGTCTCTTTCCATTTTTATGTTATAGGGTTAGTAAACAAACAATAAACTTCTAAGAGAACCTCAAGTGGTTCATTAATGACATATAGAATATTATTTAAGACCTTTTTCTAAACCTTATAGTTTTAGGAATATAATATCAATTAATAATATTATATTGTTTTAAAAACTCTTTTATATCAATTTTGACACTATTTGGTATTTTGTTTTTGCTAAATTTATAACAGTATTATTATTTTTAAAAAAAATCCTATGATCAAACCTAAAATGTCATATTTACCTATAAAATTAGTGGAATTAATAAAATGTCTCAAATTACATTTATTTGGATATTTATAATGTTAATTATTTTAATCTTTCATTAATTAGGTAATTACTGCATCATCATTGAGTCATAAATAAAATAAATTATTTAATGTCCAATAAATATAAATAAAATAAAATTATTTAGTAAATATTTTTATCTTTCTAATGAATATTTATAGTCAAATTTATCTTATGTGTAACCCTATATTTAAAATGTTTTATTTATTAAACTTTGATTTTAACTCTTTTAACTCTTCTTTGAATTAAATAATAATAAATGTCCTAATCCAATACAAGTAGACCGAAGTGGTTCATATTTTATTCCTAAGGTTGTTTTTGGTCGAATTATACTTATCCAATAGAATTAGGACATGTGTTAGGTAATAATAATATCATTTTTACCCTTAATTACCCTATTTACTTTTAACCATGGTAGATAAAAGTAAAAAGTTACTATTCACCAAAACTTATTTTCATCTTAGTGAACCAAATTTTACGTACTGATATAAACCGTGTCTCTCAGATTTTTTGAAAATCCACTCATAGAAGTGGTAAAATTATGTTTTATGTGAATTTTCAAATGCTCCTAGGAGGTGGGTAAAAGACGGTAAATAGTTCAATAAAATTTTTATATATCTAAAATTATTATAAACTGACTACAATGAATTAAATTGAACTTATATAGGTATTATGTATCTATTTTGACCTAAAATAAATTTAAATAAAATAAATAATTATTTAAATAAAAATTTTGTTTTAAACTATAACTCAATGTTTTTAACTATTCATCAAAAATTGAATGTTTTCAGAAAATTAACAAAAAAATCACCCTAAGATAATTTCGATATTCTGAATCGAAAAATGAAGTACATTTTGAATGATAAAATTTATAAAATTTCAAAAAGTGGGTATTACTATTCATACTGGCTAGTTTGATTGGTTATGGTGTGTTAGAACTCAAAGTTGCGTACCACACACGCTACAACAATATTTAAAGAGAAGTGTATCATGGAAGCTTGGGGTGTCAAATTCTCACCTCCTTCAAATAATTTCATCCTCGTAATTTCTAGAGTATTACTACGTAAAAAGACTAAGGTGGTTCTTCATCATAAGTTCCTCGGGTTCCCACGTTGCCTCTTCCATATTATGGTTTCTCCATAGAAATTTTACCAGATGAGTCGTCTGGTTTCTCAACACTTGTTCTCTTGTATCAAGAATCTTGACCGGATCTTTGCAATATGACAGATCGGGTTCCAGTTCTAATTCCTCATAGGCGAGTACATGCGTTAGGTCAGTCATGTATTTTCTCAACAGTGATACATGGAACACATCGTGAACTTTGGAGAGACTTGGAGGCATTGCCAAATGGTAAGCTACAAAACCTATTCATTCTAGAATTTTGAAAGTTTTGATGTACCTAGGACTCAATTTACCCTTCTTACCGAAACGTATAACACCCTTCCATGGAGATACCTTAAACAAAACATGATCTCCTACCAAAAATTCCAAATCCTTTCTTTAGTTATCAGCATATCGCTTCTGTCTACTTTGAGAGGCCTTGATGTGGGTTTGGATTACCTTCACATTTTCCATCGTTTCCTCCACAAGTTTTGGTCCTACATGTTTTCTTTCACCAACATCATCCCAACAGGTTGGTGTGCGACATCTCTTTCTGTATAACGCTTTATATGGTGCCATCTGAATAATTTAATAGAAGATATTGTTAAAGGAAAATTATACCAAAGGTAATTATTGATCCCACATACGTTTAAAGTCAAGTGAGCATGATCTCAAAAGTTCTTCTAAGGTTTGAATAGTCCGTTCTGATTGTCCACCAGTTTGGGGGTGGTTGGCAGTACTCAAACGAATATCAGTATCCAAGGATTTCTGAAGACTTTCTGAATCTTGATGTAAAATGTGGATCACGATCAGAAACAATCGATAGTGGTACTCCATGAAGTATTACAACTTCATTAATATATAGTCTTACTAAACATTCAAGTGGTAAATCCTCTCTTCTAGAAAGAAAATGTGCTGACTTGGTAAGATGATCAATAATGACCCATATCCCATTGTCCCATCTAGGATTCTTTGGTAGTCCCAAGACAAAGTCCATCGTAATATTATCCCATTTCCACTCAGGTATGGGAAGAGGTTTCAAGACTCCTCTAGGTTGTTTTCTTCCAGCTTTCACTTGTTTAAAAACCATACATCTTGAAAAAAAATCAGCAATCTCCATCTTCCTGTTGTCCCACCAAAAATGTTCCTTCAAATCACTATACATTTTGGTGCTCCCATGGTGTATAAGGAAATTAGAGCTATGAGCATCATCCAAAAATTTTCTTTTTAGATCTGGTATATTGGGAACAAAAAGACTCTTCCCAAATTTCAAAATTCCATCTTCAACACAAAGTCAGTCAATCTCGCACCATTCACATCTTTAATATTCTTTTGAAACTCCTTTTCCTTTTAGACAGGCACCAGGGTTCTTCCTTCCACAATTATCACAGGGTGGAATTTCAATTCTTCCCTTCTTCCATTTTTCCTTATTTCCTATCCCAGAGTGTTCCGTAGATCTCTTCTTCTCTTTCTTTTCATTAAATTCATAATAGTTAGAGAATTCCATTCATGTCATGACAGCACATTAGACAATATCTTCGTATGATGAGAAGGATTGTGATACTAGTGCTCGATAGAGAAATGGTTTTAACCCATCAAAAAAATGGTCAATCTTACTTCTTGGTTTACTTATATAATCTGCAGCATGCCCCACTAACCTAGTAAAGTTAGCTTCATACTTTGCAACATTCTCATCCTCTTTTTTCCTCAGACACAGAAACTTTATTTCCATATCCGCTCTGTGGTAATGAGGAAAGTATTTTTCTAAGAAAATTTATTTAAAATCCCTCCATTCCATATTCAATACTTTATCTTCTTCCTTTGTCTTTTGAATCAATGACCACCATTGATCAGAATCTCCAGTGAGGCAGTAAACTTCCATGACATCTTTTTCCCTTTTTCTACTCCCCAAGGCATGGAATATTTTCTCTAAGGAATTTATCCATTTCTCAGCTACTAATGGATTATTACCCCAACTTAATGTTGGTTTTGGTTGCCTCATGAAGTGTTCTAACATTGATCCTCCGTGTTGTGGATCAGGGTGCTCCATACAGGTATGGTTACTATTCATAACTTATGTGATTTGTCCCAGTATGGTGATAAGCTGATCAGCACCAGTTGTATCACCAGCTCCACTATAATTATCTTAAGTAGGAGGTAAATCCCTATATGGAGTGCGTGCATTGATACGGTTTCCATTCCTTCTACAAGGTTCCATTTCTAAACAATGTCATATAGTAGATTAGTTTAGGAATCAAAATACATAAATCCAAACATGTAAAACACTTAACATAAATTTAATTGTTTATGGATATAATCAATAATCATAAAAATGTTTTCTTTGAAGAATTATATACTCATAAACCCTTCATATTGGTTTTTAATGAAAAAGGAGAATTACCCTAAGCATATCCCCCGGGAGTGTCGTAACCAAGAGTGCAGCAAGACCCGTTGTCATGCACCAGTTCCCGTTCGAGTCTAGATCAAAGTGGTGTTTTTGGGTTTTACCCCTAGGTACATCTATGCCAGAGCTTCCTCTACCTACTCGTATCCAGACAAAGATTTATTTCTTGGAAAACTCACAAAATCATTACATTACCAAAATTCTAGGAAGATCTTATATACCAATCTTCAAAGTCTATCTTCGGGTAATGTGCTCTAATCAGAGTTTATCTAAATCTAGTTTCCAAGGTTTGTAATAAACTTCCTCTAATACCAACTATAATGCCGCAGCCCTAGTTACCCAGAGTTGGTTCATTTTTACATAACATTGTCATGATCAGAAGGAAATCATGTCTGAAAAGACCGATCAGTTTAGTATTATTGGAAACAACATTCATACATAAGGTCAACTTTACAACATGAAAATAAATATAGCACGAATTTATTCCATTAGAAACAACCAAGCCTCCTAGATTATTCCTTCAAGTCACTCATAACTAACTTCTTCATATCCTGGGAAAATAAAACATAAGAAAGGGGTGAGCTCAAATGCTCAGTAAGGGTAAGCAATACACTGGAAGATAACATAAATATTAAGCATGGTGAATAATTGAAACCACATGCCTTCACCAATAATAGACATGGATACTTTTACGGCAGGAATATGATTTGACTAAATAATTCCATAATAAAAAATAATCATGGGTATTCTACTAGTCGAAGGATCATATAAACTATCAATATTATTTTCATAATGAGGGAATGCATAATGTCGTACATTCTGAAACATTTTTTTCAAGGCCTCAGCCAAGACGTCTAAAAATGATTAAGGCCTCGAAAAAAACCATATATCAAATTGGGAAAGGCCTCGACCAATTCCACATCTAGTTTTCTCATGAGACCTACCGATGCATCGAGGAGCTATAGTGGGCTCCACCCTTCACCTACTAACTCCAATTCATTCCTCATATGAAAAGTTTTAAACATAACATAAACATTCATATTAAAACTAGCATACGAAATCTTAATACTTTATCCATAAACCATGAATGGTATAAAAATAACATATCCACAGTCAAACATATCACAAAAACATCAATACAATATGGTATATTTGTATCAAAATAAATCAACATCAAACAAGTTTAAAATCCATCAAAGGATGTTGAAATAGATGAGAATTATTTTTAAAACTCATTGAAAGAAATATCCATTTTTCATGAAAACATTTAAAAGTCAAACAATTTAGAAAATAAGTCATTTAAAGTCTTTTTTTAATCAAAGTTTCCCATTCCACTTTGAAACATTTGAAAGGAATTATCAATTTAAAAACATTCATGTCTATACGGATAAATCCTTAAAACCCATTTTGAAAACATGATCATTAATGAAAATGATTTAAAGGAATAAATATTTAAAAATTTTAAAATGATGTTTTATTAAAAAGTAACTTAAAATAATCCCTTTGAAAACTATTTCATGAAATATGTACATGGATAATAAATATATCCCAATAGATACATACATAAAAACAACCTCAGATAATAAAAAGATTGTGAAATTAACCCTTACCATGAACTTTTACTTAATCGAGGGTAGGTTAACCTCCTATATAATGGTGAAATAATTTTTATTAAATTATAAAAGAATCATATACATTATTATGATATCATATATGATCTTTTAATATTTCTTTGATAATAATATCTTAGTATTATCGTTATCTCGGGTGTTAACTGATTCATTTTACTTTATATGATTTGTTACATAAGTAATGTTTTCTATGGATAGGATGTATATTTTTCATATTCAAAATGATATTAAGTCTTTAAAAATTATTTTTAATCATCTAATGTAAATTATTCTTGAATGGATACGATGGGGAATGAATCTCGTCACGTTCGTGGAGACGGTAATCTGTACGTACGCATGAGCGACAATATCATTATTTTGATATTAAAATAATACATAATTGGATGTTATATCATATATAAAGAATCATTCTTAGGTTATATTTATTATTTACATCAATTACACATCATTATTATACCCATCCAAATAATAATGTATTGAATAACAATTACACCATGACGTGGAGACGGTAACTCGTACGTACGCACGTATGGTGACATTTCATTCAAAGGATCGATAGAATAATGAATATGGTTGTACAATATTTATGATAACATCACAGTATATAGAAGATACATGAGTCATTATTTTATAATAGAAACATCTAAGAAAGCGGAAGTGTAAGAAGAAAGGAACTTGAAAGAGGTGATGAAATATTTACCTCTTCTTTGGGTTCTTCCTTTTGATTTGATCAAAATGTCTCCTTAGGATGGCTTTCTGACTAACAGAAGGCCTCAAGGATGAAGGGAGGATAGTTTAGAGGGTATTTGGGCAGGGTTTGGCCGATCCAAATGACTTTGAAGGTGTGAATTAGGGTGAAAGGGTAGTGCCCTTTTAAAAGAGGGGTGAGGGGCACCTTAGGAAAGGCTAGATATATTATATTATAATAAATTAATTTTCGGTTTCTAATGGATCCAAAATGGATTATTTAAAGGATAATGTGGGTATGGGTCAAAAACCACCCAACCAATAGGTTTTAGACAAGTTTGGGTCACAATATTAACTTTATCTTTTAGATTTAACTCTTTATTAAATAGTTTTACATTTACCATGTCTCTTTGCATTTTTATATTATATGGTTAATAAACTTACTATAAAATTCGAAGAGAACCTCAAGTGGTTCATTAATTAAATATATAATATTATTTAAGACCTTTGTTAAAACCATAAATTTTTAGGAATAGAATATCAATTAATAATATAATATTTGTTTTAAAAACTCTTTTATATCAATTTTGAAACTATTTGGTATTTTGTTTTTTCTAAATTCATAACAGAATTATTAATTCAAAAAAAATTCATCTAACTAACAATAATATGTCATATTAACCTAGAAAATTATTTTTATTCATAAAAAGTCTAAAACTGGATTTATTTTGATATTTATAATTTCAATTATTTTAATCTTTCATTAATTAGGTAATTATTGCATCATCATTGTGTCACAAATAAATTAAATTATTTAATTCCTAAAAATATATATAAAATACCATTATGTAGAAAATATTTTTATCTTTCTAATGAATATTTATAGTCTAATTTATCTTATGTGTAACCCTATATTGAAAATGTTTTAGTTATTAAACATTGATTTTAACTCTTTTAACTCTTCTTTGAATTAAATAATAATAAATGTCCTAATCTAATCCAAGTGGAACAAAGAGGTTCATATTTTATTCCTATGGTTTCTTTGGTCTAATTATACTTATCCAATAGTATTAGTACATTTTTTAGGGTAATAATAATATCATTGTTACCCTTAACTACCCTATTTACTTTTAACCATGGTATATAAAAGTAAAAAGATATTATTCACCAAAATTATTTTCATCTTATTGAACCAAATTTTACTTACTGATATCAACTATGTCTCTCATATTTTTGATATTCGACTCACAGAAGCGGTAAAATTAATTTTTATGTGAATTTTCAAATGCTCCTAGGAGGTGGGTAAAAGACGGTAAAAAGTTCAATAAAATATTTATATATTTAAAATTATTATAAACTGACTCTAATAAATTTCATTGAGCTTGAATAGGTATTATCTATCTATTTTGACCAAAAATAAATTTAAATAAAATAAATAAATATTTAAATAAAAATTTAGTTTTAAACTATAAATCAGTGTTTTCACTATTCATCATCAATTGAAAGTTTTCAGAAAAATAAAAAAAATTCTCCCAAGGCTAATTTTGATATTCCGAATCCAAAAATGATGTCCATTTTGAAAGATAAAATTTATAAAATTTAAAAAAGTGGGTATTACTATTCATAACAGCTTGTTTGATTTCTTGTGGTGTGTTAGAACTCGAAGTTGCGTACAACACACGCTACTACATTATTCAAAGAGAAGCGTATCGTGGAAGCTTAGGGAGTTACAAATTTTGTTTTGAAAAAATATAAAAATGAGGTTTTTGAAAGTATTTACTAAAATTTGGATATGGACAGATGCGTTTTCACTACTTCTAATTCAGGTTTGTTTTCAGTAAAGGACATTTGTTGGATAATCCATTCACTGGAGAAACAAGACAACTAGAATAATGTGTTATGGTCTAAGAAAATTACTTATAAATTAATCTTGATAATATGGAGGATTAGAAACCAGGTTATTCCAATTAATGATAATGTTAAAAGTATGGTTATTAATCTTGTCACTAAATTTCGTTGTTTCATAGTTCAAAAGGTGGAGGATTACATTCATCTCTTTTTTATGGATAATGGGATTTGAGTGTCTGGGAATATTTTGGAGAGTTTATTGGGATTTTTTTTGCAAACCTCCTAGGTGAATCATTCCCAGAAATATGTATCTCTGGGATTAACTTTGAAATCCCAAAAAAATGGTTAGAGTTTTGATTCTTAATGCGGGTTGCTAGTGTATCTAGAATGTTAGAAATAAGGACAGATTTAAAGGCATTATTTCTATAAGAAGATATGTTTTCACAAGAACCATGTCCCTCATGATTTAATTGGTTGGTGGTTCCATTGACAGGCTTTAAAATCCCTCTTTGAGATTCATAATTGTGAATAATACTTTAATCCATTATCCTAGTTCTGTTTCAAGAGGAAACTGGGTTTGTTGGTCTCCTCCAACTGTGGGTTACAAATTTAATTTCGATGGTTTTTCTATCTTGGGGATAACTCATGGTGGAGGGGTGGTCCTGGATTATAAAGTTAGTTTTATTCATTATTTCACCACCTATTATAGAAAGAGGAACTCTATTCATGCATAGGTAAAACTGATATTCACAAGTCTTAAATTGTGTACCCAAAAAAGTTTTGATCTTTAGAAAGTTAAAAATGATTCCATGATTATTTGTGACTCTATTCATGGTAAAATATCCACTCCATGGTTGATTGCCTATATAATTAGAAAATGTAAGGCCAGCATCAACAACAACACTTTGGTTGTTCATATGTGGCATGAAGGAAATAAAGTGGTAGATCATCTTTCTTTCATGGCTGTGGAAGACCAAGGGAGAAATATTACCCATTTTCTAGCATTTTTCAACTAAAATTGGAGGGGATATATCTAATTATTGGAGATCAAATTGGTCTTCATTATTTTTGGTGTCCATAGGCTTGTACTCTATGGCCTTTCCCATGGCCCTATTTTTTTGTTAGATTTTTCAGTTAATAAAAATGCAACATTGAATGAATGACATATCCTTAATTATGACCATTTTTCTATAGTCATTTGAGTTACTTTCACATGGAAATGTTCCATTCCCTGAACAACATTGAAATGGTCCTCATTTCATGTTATAAATTATCCTATATTTTATTATATCATCCATTTTAGGTTTTTCAATCAATGTTTCATTCTCTACATTAATATTGTCTAATTATTTGGTGTGTATATGCATGTTTTTACTTTACTCCCAACTGTTTCATACTTCATGGACCATGAAATTTTCACTATCTATGGCCATTTTGATCCTCTTAGTTTCTCAAAATACATTGATTATTTTAGGGATCTTATTTCTTCCAGAACCTATCTTATATTGGTGATAGTGTTACACATTCCACATTCCCTTTATTACATTCTCCATACCTTGCATCATGTGGAAACTAAAATTCCACCTTTCTTATTATCCCACATATTCCTATATTATTAACTACCACTCACATCATAATCTTGATCATTTTTTATAACAACCTAAATTGTAGTGTGTTGTATGGTGTGAGTCATTTAGGTCTCCCCTATTCTTATTATATCATCTAAGAACCACCCAATTATTTAGTACCTCCATATGATATCTTAACTAAACCCCATCTTAATATTTCATCAATGTCAAGTTGTGATAATACCTTATAGTGTATTGTTGACTCTGTTGGATTCAACGTATAGGGTTTGATACATTTTCCATTTTTTTACAAAAAAAATTATTCATTTTTTCTTGAAAAGTAAATTCAAAATAAATTTAATACAACTTATTCCATAAAATTAAGTAAAACTAAAACATAAACATCAATAAGTTATTCAACTCTAAAAAATGAAAAATTATACATGAATATGGGATTCCTTTTTGAAAGATTTGAAGAAACATGGGTTAAGTAATATTCATTTTATTATATTTATTTTGTGTTTTTTTATTAATATTCTATTAAAAAATGGAAATGTGATATCTTGTGTTGTTTTAATTTTATTGTAAATGGAATTAATTAAAACATACACCATTTTTCTTTTACATAGCTATAAAATGAATCTGAACTCTCACAATTTTAATTAAACTAATGGAATAACACTGGATAATTGTTATATTTTTTAGCATTTAATATCTCTTTATTAATAGTATTTTATATTATATATGAATTATTGGTACTATTATTGATTATTTTTAATGGGTGTTTGGGATTTATAAAATAATTTTATGGTCATTGTAGACGTCAAAAAACGCTCAAGGGCTAAAGAAAGTTTGGGCGTGAAAAAGAAATGACATATTTGGGACTGGCGATCCATTCAGGGGGGGAATGGGGCCGTGCGAAAAAAAAGTCAGCGACGTGCGAAAAAAATACCCCTCTTGAAAAAATCCAGGATTCAAGAGAGTTTTTCATGCAGGGATGTAAATTTACTCTCCACCGCCCTACACGGTTCGATTTTCACACTACCGACGCCGTCAGGCAATATTTCACGTAGGCCAGTTTTCCACGTGGATCTGCATCCCCAAGTTCCTATAAATAGAAGGTCACCCCCTTTGACTTCCGGGCTGAATAATCTGAATCGTCTCTCTGGTGCGAAATTCTCCTCCCGTACATGCAAAAGATGGCTCTCAGGTACTGATTTTTTTGTGCCATGTCGCACGGGGGGTCCGTCTTTGCGTGCGACCACTCGGGCATGATCCTTTTCTGAATCCCATTGAGCCCCTTCCCCCATGCGCAATTCCTTCTAATTGCACACAATCAGTTCTTTGGCGGGTAATTCCTTTTACGCGCCGCCCCAGCCATTTTCGCACGTGAAATTCCTTTTACGCGCCGCCCAAGCCTTTTTTTCGCACGCAATTCTATTTGCATTCTGTTGTGGCCTTTTTCATGCACACAATTCCTTTTTCACATTAGCCCAGCCTTTTTCACACCCGATGCTCAATTGTGCATTGGCCCGGCCTTTTTCGCACCAGAAGTCCCTATTACATGTCGGCCCACCCCTTTTTCATACAACTGTTCTTTTTCTTCATTCAAGCCTCCCGCCTTGTGCGCATGTGATGTCCCTCTTCAAGGAATCATTTTTGAGTGCCTCCCATGCCCAAAGAACCTTATCCATATAATCGTTTCCTACGAAACCTCCTAGGTTCGCATGACATGACTTCAAAGTCCCAGGGACGATACTACATGTTGCATTGCTTCGCCTCATGCTTGTTCTCCCAGGCATGATAATTTTTATTTCTTCTTCTCATAGCCATGCTAACATGGACCCCCCCCCCCAATGGTTCGCTCCATGACACCCCCTAGCCATGGTGTTTCCGGTGCCTTCCCTTCACCAAGGTGCATAGGGTACCAGTTATATAAGTCCTAAGGGTGTGGAGCGCACCCACATCGTTCAAGGTGCAGGACGTCAAACTGCCAAGCTCCATCGTCCTCAACACATGACGTTAAACTATGACCTCGACCCGTTCCTCGCACGCGGGGTTCCCCCACCTTGGAAATTCTGCACGCCAACTGGTCTCCACGAGAGTGAGATCATTCCTCACATGGAATGATATCCTATTTATCGGAGCGGCATCTATCTGTGAGGAAAGGGAAACCACCCTGGTGTAAGCTTCTAGCTTTTCTAACATGAGGAAGCATCCCTTCCCCTCCTTTCTTCGGTGCCTAATCTCTCTCCAGCTAGGCTTTGTCACCACCGGGGCTCCATCTTGGAGTAATTCCCAACCACTTCATGCAGCTAACCATGCATGATCCCATGTTTCCTCTTTGGGCTGCGATCACATGTAATCCCCACTTCACCTCCCAAAGACATACCTTTCACGATGTGATCGTCTGTTCATTGTTGTATATTTTTTCCCACACCGATCATGACTCATGTGGGCTTAGAGCAAACACCAACCATGACATCATCCTTGGGCAGCCAAGAGTGTAAGCCCCACACCACCTGAACTACATGGTCTTAGATCTTTTCCAAGGTGAGGTATGTAAGAATCCTCCCTGAGGTTCAAGCCCACCACCATCCATTGGTCCCGACCATCTTCACGTCGGTGCACGAAGCCCCCATACATGAACTACATGGTCGTTGATCTTTGTTAATTCATGGTACTTAGGAAGCCTCCTTGAGGTTCAAGTGAACCACTCATTGGTCGCTCCGCCCCCATTCATGTCAATTCACCAACACCTTGGGCTACCTTAGAGCATAAGCTACAAATTCCTCCCTTGAACTCCGAGGTCTTTGATCCTTTCCAAGGCATGGTACGTTGGAAGAATCCACGAGGTTCAAGCCCACCACCCATTAGTCATTCCGACCCCCTTTACGTCGGTTCAACCCCGTCCTGCATGACATTAAACTGTGGACCGTAATCAGTGGTAAGCCGTTGTTTTCCCCAGTCTGCGGTAGGCCGTTGCACACAAAACTCATCATGAACTATGAGGTCTTTGATCCTTGATAAGGCAAGGTACATAGGAATCCTCCCTGATGTTCAAGACCACCATCCACCTGGACCCAGGTCCTCATTCAAGTCGGTTCACCGGCTCGTTCCCTACCTGAACTACATGGTCTTTGATCTTTTCCAAGGCTGGGTATGTATGAAGCCTCCCTGAGGTTCAGGCCCAATAACCAATGTTCCCAGCCACTTCACATCATTCCACCCCCATCCTGCATGACATTAAACTGTATCCAACTTTTTTTTTCAGTGGTAAGTCGTTGTCATCCCTTTCCAGCGACAAGCCGTTGTCACTCCATTCAGCGGTAAGCCACTGTCACCCTTTTTTAACGGCAAGTCGTTTACACTCCATTCAGTGGTCATCCATTGTCAGCCTATTTCATTGGCAATCTGTTTTCTATCCATTTAGCGATAAGCCGCTGTAATCCTTTTTCAATGGAAAGATTTTGTCACTCCATTCAGAGGTAAGTCGTTGTCAGCACCTTCCAGTGGTAAGCCGTTGTCACTCCATTCAGTGGTAATCCGTTGTCAGCCTCATTCAGTGGTAAGCCACTGGAACTCCAACCAGCGGTAAGACATTGTCAAGATGAACTACATTCACCAAACTACATGGACTTTGATTACTAGCCATGAGGATACATAGGAAGTATCTTCGAGGCTCAATACCAACTTCATCATCGCCCTTGAGATGGTCCTATTTCATCCCCCCTTCACTTCATTCATCCACCCATCATCCATCCCGATTTTAACCCAGGACGCCACATCCCGGTGGGATCAAGCCACCTCATACTACATTCCATTTAATAGAATTCAGGAATCCAACCACACATTGGCCCAAATATCGGTGTTCCCTCCAGGGGTTACACCCATCTAATCCACTTCAATCAGTGATCTGATCATTCTGATCCGTCTCCACTGAACGTTAAGCTTGCGGCATACCCTATGTTAAATAAGAGATGCTGAGGAAAACCTCAGATGCATGCCCATGGCATATGATTCCCCACGTTCGATGTGGGATTTCTCGGGCATCCACACCCTCGAGAAGCCCTATAATATGGGACAGAAGATAGACGCTCTAGTGTCCCAACACCCGGACACACCAGTGATGTCCAATGTGACTACTCCCCTGACTGAAGGTTGCTTCCCTGATCAGAACCCTTGGAATTTCCCGACAGAAGTAGTGTAATTAACTGGTATCTATGAAGATATGGTGCTTAGAATAGTTTCACTAATAATGTATTAAATATATAAGGTAGACCCGGACTAGTTGAAGAGTTTTGAGGAGGAATCCATGGGAGGAAGAACCGACACCACATTATCCCATTTCGATCAAGAAGAAAATGTCCCTAAATAAGGAACGGATGTCACCCACTTTTGGAAAGTAGGAATGTGGGGAAACAGCTACGCGTCCTTCACAGATGGATGCACGTGACCAGACAAAAGCATCAGAGATAGAAATGGTGAACCCGACATGAATTTATTCTCCTCAATATAGATATTAGTATCTCTCGAGGAAACAATGGATTGACATGGTACTGGATCCAGTTATCTGCCAACAGGTTCCGCAAAGAAAATAACAGGCCTGTCGTGAAACTAACACAAATTTGGGCTAGTAGAACATTAGACGTCTTGTTCTGTGATGTTGTCAGCATGGATCCCTCTTACTCGATATGGAAGACCGAATGGTGTTGGGGCATTGGTCATCAATTCCTTTTTCTTTCAACACTGATGAGTTAATCTTACTACTTATCAGGAATCAAGTTGTTGCACCAGGGACGTGATCATAGCCTGACCAACGACGCAGGGGCTGGGGTAGTGACAACACGGCCGTCCCATGTGGCTTCACCTCTTCCATAATTTCCTCTACATCTATGACCATGGGGCGCCCATGCCCCCTCTCCCAGTCCAACGTCATCCAGCGAATGCTGATCAACTCCCTCATGCGCCGTTACGAGGAGGAGGGAATAAACCCGATCTGAGATATGACCCGCCTGGACTTGGAGGCGTCTATGCCTTGCCGTCAAAGCCGCCCCTGAGGTCCTAGGATGGATCCATTGCTCCCCAACCCAACATACAACCATTTTGGGAACCTATCCCCGGAATACTTTGACGATTCCCTACCCTATGAAGATGAGGTTGGTGAGGTCTAGGCCCGCCCAATCATAGTCTCATTCCAGGGGCTCCCTGCAAGGACTCCCACCTGGCCGCATCAGCACTGCCTCTCAGTCTTACTGGATGAGGAGCATGTAAGATGTGTACCTGCACCACCAGTTCCGGTTTATCTGACCTGATGCCAGCATCGAGCGCAAGCTGAGGATTCCCGCCAAGGGGTGTCAACGTCGACAGATATTGTGGCCAGAGCCACCATCGACACATATCATCAGTTCCCTGCATACACTGAGTAGGGTCACATATATGCTCGACCAGGATCAAGGCCCAACCTCCCCACGGGCAGGCTGGGTCGACTCTCTTGGTCTCTAGCACAAGCTGTGGCCGCTGCGAGCTAACCCATAGTGATGCCACCTAGTATGGAGGTCCTCCCCATACCACTACCACGGAGATATTAGGCATTCCCCACTTAAATTATTGGCATGGAGGTATGCCTCATGCCACCCTCAATCCTAATTAGGTCCTTCCTCACGATGGTGACACTCAGTACGGATGCCTCTCATGTGCCCATTACATTGGGTATGGAGTCATTCCTCCTTCCCCCGACCACCGGTGCAGGGACATTGCACTTCCGGTCTCTCTTCAATGTGGGGACCCTCCCCATGTCCATTCAACAGCTGGGGAAGGTCCTCCTCACCTTGGAAACCAGAGGGGTGAAGGCTAGCCTCGCTTCACTATCCCCCAGCATGGAGGTCATTCCCGTGTTCAGCTAGACCATTACAAGGACCCTCCTTATACTGATGTCGCTAGGGAAAAAAAGTTTGAAGGTCCTCCCCATGCCTCTTCCAGTTCCAGTGGAGGTTTTTCATGCTCCTGCACGACCCATGGAGGTCCTCCCCACGTCCCTTTTACATTTTTACTTGTGATCCTCGCACCCCGTCTTTCTCGGGTAGAAACCCTCTCCACCCTAGCACCAGTGCAGCCGAAGGACCCTATGTTAGAAATCATCCCTATCTCGAGGAGCCACCCATGGGTAGTAAGGAATGTTGTCGCCACCATAAGAAGAATTTTGTGATGGTCCAGAAAGATATCAAACCAGTCCATTTCACTGAATCTGAAGTGGAATACGACTCAGCACGGGAACCCTCCTATCACTCATCTGAGTCAAGGGTTGGGGCAGGAATGAGGCGCATCAGCCTAATACTCTCAGAATGTGAGGTTCATCGGATTCCCACCTCCCCCCGAAGGTATATCTAGGAGGATGAAAATTTAGAGACCCTGCAGTTTACTGTCATACAATCACCACCATCGTCACCGGAAGTGATCTATACCTCAACAAGAGATCATAGAGAGCTATTCTGGGGACCAATGGCAGGCGAGTAGCATCGCGGCCTATCACCGATAGCCCTAGTCCCTGAGCCGAGAACTATGTCCGTCAGCCAATCTAATCGCGATGTAGTGTCCAGGTCGCTACACTCTTCCGAAGACATCCCGAGATTCGGCGGCTAGTCAGCCAGCTCGCCGTACTCTCCACCGTCCATCCCACTGTCCCAGAGGTCTGCCTCATTACCGCTGCCAGTTCCTTAGCCACCCCAATTGATGAATGGGGAAATCATGGGCCAGACCCTGAATCTGTGCCGAGGAGCTTATGGAACATCCTCATAGTGGACCACTTCCCTGATAAGTTCTGGACCGTGGAATAGCCTTATTTTCGAGCACTGGAATCCCACACCCTAGAGGAGGTTGAATGTTTCCTCCAAACCCTTTGGGTGACACACTTTCTCCTTCATCATTAGTAAGTGGTTTATCCAAGGAGCCAAGAGCTTCTTGAAGACATTGGCGAGAAATGTCGTCTAGTAGATATAGTTTTGATCCATGTGTCCCAGCGCCTCGAGTCCCCAGGCCGCCGTAAGGCCCTCCCATAGCAATGTGTTCAGAGTATCAAGGTACTCTTAAAGATCATCAAGGAGGCTTCCCCCAATGTGCAGATCTGTGGCTGGGGGAAGTATGATGCACTCCTCTTCAGGTTTATATGGCAGCATCCTGACCTTCTAGGCGACATTGAGGACATGCCCCCAGGAAGGTACATGGTCAAAATGGATGACATAGTGAATGAGGAGGATGAGTTGAGCTTCTTGATAGATACATACCCCCCGAGGGTGTGCCACCACTATTGGACCCATCGGGGAGGGTTACACACTAGCAGAAGAACCTACTATGTCTTCATGCACCCAACAAGGCATTGGTACTCAGCCATAATTTTAGTAAGGGAAAAGAGCACGTCGGAGCTGCCAAGCACTCCGACCCATCTACCTCAGTGCAGAAGACGAAGGAGTACCTTGAGAAGGTCACATTGCACCAACAACATTCTGAGCAGAAGAAGTTAGTCGACGACCTCCTGGATGAACATGCCGTGGAGCGATGGCCCGACTACGGAAATCCTAGTCCAGTACAGTAGGGGAAAGAACAAATTCTCCTTGGCGAGCTGCCTCTAGGAAACCCTGATCATCCTGCCCCCACAGACAGGGTTGAGGCCGAAACTTATGTCAAGAGGGAATGGTATGTCTTTCCAAACCCTCCCGAATGGTACGAAAATCTATGGGACCCAGCTCAAGCTCCCCCATTCGCTCCAAGGATCATGCCCCCAGCCACTCCATGAGTGGTTGAGCCTGTTTACCGTGTTGAAGAACCCTCCAATGTGCTCGTAGTTAGGAATCCCCATCAAAAAACGGAACCCTGTCCAGATGACCCTATGGCGGTGCTCACAGCTCACCTTGAGGCATTGGAAACATGAGAGGTGGAAATACCACCTGATGGTAAACCATACCCGGCATGGGTGGATGATATGCTGGAACCTTTCGGTTTCGGGAATCCCACCTTCTCCCCCATTAACAGTACGGGGGACCCACCACGGAACCTTGCCCACTTCAACTCAAGGTTTGGGCCCATTTTAGGGACTCTAAAGCAGTAAGAGGCTACCAAGCTCCATATTTTGTTCTGATATTGGAGGGGCCTGTATTCGTCTAGTACAGCTAGCTTTCCTTCGAATTCATAACCAGCTGGGAGGAACTTCGCAGGCAATTCCTCTACCATTTTAGCTCCACCACGCGGAAAATAATCATCAATGACATCTTCAAGTGAAAAAAAATCCCGATGAGCATTTCACAGACTTTATCGCACAGTGGAAGGGGCTTACATATTCCATTTCCATACCACTAAATCAGGAGAAATTACTAATGATTTGAGTATGAAATGTCATGAAGGAAATGGTTCCCTCTCTGATAACTCGGAACTAACCTGGGGGATTTCGAGACTTCTCTAATAAGGCCCAGTGCCTGGAAGAATCCTTACAACTGGCCGATCAGGTACGACCGTTGCCACCCGCAATTCCTATGAGAAGAGCTGTTAGAGTTGATCCTGCTACGGTGGCCCAGATAGAGGCCTCCAGACCGCTGGAATTATTACTAGTAGAGCCACCTCCGCAACCATGTAGAAGCCCGCCACCACAGGCACAGCCTCCATCCCAGCAGCATCCGCCTCAGAATTAGAAGGTGCCCCCACGTAATGTGCCTCCACCGCCTAGGCAGGACAATCAGGATCTACCTCCTCGACTGGCTCTTCCATCTCCTCGTCACGGCGAGGATCCAAGTTCCCATTTCTAGATAGAATAAATTGTACCTACTCGTTCAACGAGAATCAGGTTTCCTGTTATTTCCTATGTGACTTGGAACAAGGGATCGTGCGTTTTCTAGAGTGCAGAAAGCCAGAGGAGGTGAACCTCACTGATCGCCCCAACTACTACACCTATCATCAGATCCTAGGGCACACCCTAATGAAGTGCTATGTATTTAATTACTGGCTTCATGACTAGGTCGATAACAACATAGTTAGGCTGGGCCCGACCCTGGAAAAAGTGGCGGGTGTCTTCGTAAGTCTGAATAATGAAAGACACGATGAAGGTGAGTGGCATCAGGTTTCTAACTGTGGGTCCCAGAAGTATGATGACTGGATGGCTTGAAAAATGGTTTCCAGTGCCCATGGTATCATTCGGGAATGCCGAAATCCATGGGAGAATTCAGAAGCTACAACCACTATTTCTGCATCATCATCTCAGCCGACCTCTTCCCAGAATAGCAAGCATCTTCAGCATAAGGGAAAGCAACGTGCCCCACCAATGCCATTGTCGTCCCTCACTCTTGAAGACTTCATGCCCCCTGAGATGGGGATTCCTCCTAGAATCCACCTAGTGATGGATGACTCTTCATGTGATAGTAAAGGGTACGCTTCGGTTAATACCGTGGAGTTGGTAAACCCCTATATGACTCCCGATGACGTGGAGCGCTAGACAAACCTCCCCAACGTCCCCAGCAGACGCCAACGTCGGTGGCGTCGAGACCATATGGGTCATTGAGGCACATCAGTTGGCACCTCTAGCCAGGCCATGCATGCCACTGAGACCAGACATCAGGCTCAGTGCATGGCTCATCATGCGCAACCTCTTCATCCAGTGTCATCAGGCCCACCTCCACCGCCGTTTGTATTGCTGGATCAGGCAGAGCCACCTCGACCAGGTCGTGACTAGCCTCGCCCTACTACAGGCTGATCTCAGTAGTTGGGCCCTCTTCTGGTAGCTACTCTATGGGCTTTGACTAGTTAGAAATGGGACATTTCCAGCACCAGCCAGCCACTGGTCCAGCTGGTAGGTACATCCATGCCTCCTATCACAAAGCGGCCTACTACAAGAAGAAGTTCACGCCTATCATGGAAATATTATGTCCTCAAGCACCTTTCCAGTATCCTAGTGAGTATTTCCATCCTTGAATCCCTTCTCTTATCATTAGATATGTGTGAGGCCCTCTTTGAGACTTTATGAATCCCCCTCTAGTTGAGACGGAGGTTGTAGGTGAAGAAGCCTTTTATACTAAAATGGTCGAGAACGCTGAATTTCAGGCCATCATTTAATTCTCATGAGAAGATGAAGCCTCTCCCATATAAGGGAACATCCACCCACTGTACATCGCTATCCAATTTAACAACATGGATGTTCATCGCTGTCTTGTTGACACCGGCTCCGTGATTAACCTTATCCCGATGTGAACGCTGGAAAAGCTAGGGTTATCTAAAGATGAACTGATCCCCTCCGATATAAGAATTCAGGGATACAATAGGACATAGAAGTCCCTAGTTGTTAATACTCATCTGGAGACCTAGTTCGGTGGCTTAGTTTCTAGAACTGAGTTTATGGTTGTCTCCCAGGATATCGTGTACAATGCATTGATGGGAAGACCATGGCTCCACCTACACGCAGTGGTCCCCTCATCGTATCACCAATGCCTTAAGTACTCCCACAATGGTAGAGTAGGGATGCTCCAAGGTGACGTGTATCCTTTCACCTCTTGTGAAGCCCTCTACCTAGATGCTGACTATTACAAGACCAAGGATAATCAGATTTAAGCCAGTTAGGTCAAACCCGTCATGGTTACAACTGACCCTTGGGCAGGTCTGGATGATGCATACGTCTTCCCAATCAATCGATTGGATGCCACAACCCCAAACATGGGGAAATGTTTTGTTGTCTCTGGTACGATGGGGAAGTATACTCCCAAGTCCAATTGATAGTGTAAAATCACCTCGTACTCCTACACAAATCAGGCTCAGGTGATCCCGGAGCCTCCTACACCAGTAAAGTACCGGGATTTCTTCACCATTGCAACGACGGTACGTCATAAGTGTCTACTTCGCAAGGATTGATTTAACCGGCTCAAGACGACATGCCACTATTGCTTTGATATCATCAAGAGTGTCCCCTTGGGATAAAAACCATATGGGATTGGGTTGACAAACATCATTGCTATGGTTTCAGCAGCACCAGAATCTCTCGATGCGGTGGCCACTACCGCTCAGGCTGGTACCAGCCTCCCGTCAGAATCTTCCGACCTAGAGGGATCTCCTCCCACTGGGGATCCCTCCGAAATTGAAGAAGGGGATCTGGAGGGCACCCCCCCCCCCTCGCCTTTGAAGAGGGAATCTCCGCCATGGTCGATGAAATGGTACAGGTGAACCATGGAAGCGAGGAAGATCTGAGACCCACATTGATCAGTGCTGACATGCCTCTCTAGGAGCTTCAGCGGTACGTAGACTTCTTGAAACAACATCGTGATATATTATCCTGGAGAGACGATGAGATTCTAGGATTATATCCTCATGTAGCCATCCATTGACTCGTTCTCCCGACAAATCATCACGAGATCATGAAGCCTCCCAGGAAGATTCACCCTTCTCATGGTGCTATGGTTGAGGCCAAATTTGACAAGCTCATCAGAGCAAACTTCATCAAGTAAGTCCAGTACCCCAAGTGGCTAGCCAAAATTGTGCCAGTCGGGAAAAAGAACATACAAATCAGAGTCTTCATCGACTTTCTTGATCTCATCCATCACTTTTCAAAGAATGATTTTCCCCTTTCCTATGACAGAATTTTTGATCGATGCTACAGTTGTGTTCCAAGACCTCTCTTTCCTGGATGGTTACTTCGGATACAACCAAAATCCGAATGGACCCTGAGGATGAAGATTCCATAGATTTCAGGGAACCCCAAGGTACCTTCTACTACCAGGTTATTCCCTTCATCTTAAAGAATGCAGGTGCCACCTATCAGCGGGACATGCACCGCATATTTAAGCCAATCCTTGGGACATTGGTGGAATGCTATGTGGATGATCTGGTGGTAAAATCTCACTAGAACCAGGACCATCTCAAGGATCTTGAGAAATGTTTTGGCTTCCTCTGTTCCCTCCACGTGAAGATGAACCCATTGAAATGTTCCTTCGGGGTCACCCCTGGAAAGTTCCTTGGATTTGTTGTCAGGTACCGTGGCATCGAGATCGACCCCGAGAAGATCAAGGCCATTAGTCAGATGCTTCCCCCGAGCAATATTCAGGAGCATCAAGGTTTCCAAGTCCACTTTTCCTACATACTCTGATTCAATGCAAATCTGGATGGAAATTTTAAAACCTTTTCCAAGCTCATGAATAAAGGCTCCGCCTACGAATGGGACAAAGAGTGCCAGACCGTGTTCAAGGAAATCAAGCAGTATCTGCTCCATCCTCCAGTCCTGATGCCACCCATCTCTGGAAAACCACAGATCATGTATGTGACTACCTTAGAATGATCTCTTGGTTCCCTTCTCGCCAATAAAAACAACGAGGGGATGGAGAACTGTCTTTACTACCTTAGTCGTGTGTTCATTGATATAGAGATCAAATACTCCCCCATTGAAAAGAGCTACCTTGCATTGGTATTAGCAATACAGAAATTGTGACACTATTTTCAGCACCACAGCATACACCTGGTATCTCGGGTAGACCCGCTGATGTACATTCTGAACCACCCCATGTTGATTGGTCTTCTAGCACAGTGGGAAATAATCTTCCTGGAGTTCGACATCAGGTTCGTGCCTCAGAAGGCTATAAAGGGACAAACATTGGCAGGTTTTCTTAATGCCCATCCAACCCCTACTGACCAATCCTTGGATATCAATTTCCCTGATGAGGCAATCCTCTCGGTAGATCATGCCATCCCGTGTTGGCAGATTCACTTTGATGGTGCTTCCCGGAGCCCCACCGGCAGGAGGCTCAATGATCCCAGACTCAACAAGGTAGTCATGGGTATTGTATTTATTACCTCGGTGAAATCCATTTTTCCATACTCATTCCTATCATCATAAGGATGCACCAACAACGAGGCAGAGTATCAGCCTCTTATCACTGGCCTCGAGCTGGCCCTTGAGATCGATGTGCTCCATTTTCATGTGAAAGGGGATTCTGAACTAGTCATCAATAAAATCAATAGTGACTATGTCATTAGATAACCAAAGCTCATACCATTGTTAGAGAACACTCTCCAGCTCATGGACCAATTCCCATCTCGGCCAGAAGTTACTCATGTCCCTCGATCTCAGATCAATCGAGTGGATGCCCAGGCCGGCCTGGCTACATCACCTGCAGAACCTGAGTAGGATGATCTGATTATACAGGTGGCACATTGGATATTCATGCCTCCCATCACCCTAGATGATGTGGATGGCTTACGGGTAAGCCATCTTACCGCTGGAGCCTCCATTTAAGGACCCCCAGGTTCCTCAGATGTAGTGGTTGAGGTGACTCCCTAATGGAGAGCCCCCTTTGTGGATTATCTCCAAAATGGTTACCACCTGGTTGATCGAGCTGAGCGCGAGTGAATCTGATGTAGCGCGCTACATTTTACCCTCCAGAGTGGTCCCAGTCTTGAGCAGATCCTTTACAAGTGCGAGTTCTATGGTGTTCTCATCTGTTGCATCCAAGGAGTCGAGATTTCTCAGGTCATGCAGAAGATTCACACCGGTTCCTATGGTTCCCACTAGACAGGGCTGAATTTTTCCCACCAGATCCGAAGATTGGGATATTTATGGCCCTCCGTGATCCACGACTACGTTGAGTTCTCCAAGAGATGTCACGCGTGACAAATTCATGATAATTTCATAAATCGGCCTCCAGAACCTCTCCACTCCACCAAGTACTCTTGGCTATTTGTGGTGTGGGGACTCAATGTCATGGGACCATACCCATTGGTGATAGCTTTCCAGTGCAGGTTCATCCTGACCGCCACGGATTTCTTTTCCATGTTGGAAGAAGTAGTTCCTCTCAATGAGGTCAAGGCCCGCTCTATTTTCAACTTTGTGAGCTCCAATATCATCTACTGGTTTGGGGTACCTCTTTTCATGCTCACCGATAATGTCACAAACTTAAGAGCAGCTGAGTTGTCAAAATTTTACGCCAATTACAACATCTGTTCGAACCATACCTCCCACTATCATGCATATGAAAATATGCAGATTGAGGCATTCAACAAAACCCTCTCTAACATTCTGCAGAAAATGGTTGTTCAGAACAAGAAGAGTTGGCTGGAAAAGCTCCCCAACGCTCTCTGGGATTATCGGAAAAAGACTCATAATTCCACGCAGGTGACCCCATATTCCCTGGTATATGGAACAGAAGTCGTCCTGCCTATTGAGATCCAGTTTCCTTCATTACGCATAGTGTTCTATGACCAGATGGTGCTAGATAAGGTATTTTAAATTCTTGTGGTTGAATTGGAAGCACTTGACGAGAATAGGCTTCGTGCCCTGCACAATCTAAAAAGGCGTCAGAATAAGATAGCTGGAGCCTTCAATAAGAAGGTTCGTCTTTGCTATTTCCTATAAGGAAACTTGGTATTGGCCCTTTGGATGTCAATGATCCCTGGCAGGAAACCACCCATGTTAGATCCCAAATGGGAATGACTTTACATAATCCATAGGGTTTACCCCAATGGAGCATACTCCCGGGTGACCATGGATGGTGAGCATATAACTCCTCCCACCAATCCAAGTTTCTCAAGCAATACTTTTCCTGAGTCATCCGGTCATGCACGACCATTAACTGTTAGGTCCGGCATGACCCTAAACTATTTGGTCCTATAAGACCTTAAACATTACGGTCCCACATGACCCTAAACTGAATTTCGGTCCTGCATGACCCTAAAATACTTTGTCCCGCATGACATTAAACTCTATGTCGTCCTGAAAGACGTTAAACTACCCCTTTAGCACTATGTGTGGTTTGATTCCCATCTGCATGGGATACGTAGGAATGCTCAACTATCTCATCTTGAGCCCATCCCCAAACTCTTCTATTGGAGTATCCCCCCTGGGTATAGTTCTCTCGGAGGATCCTTGCACAATATGGTGTTGGATTCCTCATCCCCGATCATGCCAGGATTATAACAGTCACACCATGTGCCCACTCCCCATTAATCTATCCTCCTGTGTCCTCACCATACGATGCTAAACTGCATGGCCTTCAAGAACTATGTACGGCTTGATTCCCATCCTTATGTAATACATTGGAATGCCCGGACATTTCGTTTTTAGGCCCCACCCAAATTCCAGAATATTACCTTGGGTCAAGACATATGGTATGGTGCATGCCTTTTCCTCAATTCATGTCGATCTCATCTCGATTCCTCCATACGTCCCACTCCCTAGAGGTGTCCACCTCTTTCACCACCCTTCTTGACTTTAAAATGTATGGGTACATCTATGATTCACCCACTCCTTTTATTGGGACTCCACCATCCTTCCCATCCTGAACGGCCTCCGAATGGCATGGATGCTAGGCCCAAGGGCTCTCTTACCACTTCGGGAAAACACCCTCAATGATGTTGAGCCAAAAATTGATACAAACCCCATGTTGTGAATATGGTCATCATTCGATTCTCATTTGATGTTCCCATTCCAGGTCACTATAAGGATGTTGTCTTTCGAACATGTTCAGTAGCTATCCTTTGTCGTCAGAGTCACCCTATGATGTCCCAAAAATTGAGTGTAGTGGTCCATTCTGCCCCATTTTATCTCCAAGCGACGAACTCCCTTCCGGTGATTCCAGCTATTAGACCCCTATATAGCAAGGAGATCCAAGTCCGGCTCCTTGTTTCCCACATCGAGTACTGCTCATGTGGGATTAGGAGTTTTGATGAGGCGGTAACCGCACAAGAAGTCGTATGGCTACCATTGATCGGGACGCCCAACCTCAGGCCCCCTGGCCTCCTCAGGCCCTTTGGCCTTTTCCATCCCCTATCCTAAGTTCTCATTTAGGGTTGTGTGTTGTGGAGCAGACTTATTTCCTCATTCACATCAGGCTATTTCACCATGCCACACATATCCCCTTAAGACATCCCACCCTTAATTTATCATCCTTACTGCGAGCACATTCCCTTCCGTGTTTCGCGTGCCCAGTTTCAAGCCCCAGTCCCATGTCTTAATTCTTACGAGATTGTACGGTGTGGTATGGGATTATTTCCTCATTCACATCAGGTTACTCACCGTGTTGTACACCCCCTTTGTGTGGGGTATCTTACCCCTTTCCTCATCCTCACTGCAAGACATTAAACTATGAAATGACCAGGCCTTCCCATTAGTTGCCCAGCCTCAGGCCCCTTGGCCTTCTCAGGCCCCCTACCCAAATTCCTATTTAGGGTTGTATGGAATGGTATGGGATTATGTCCTCATTCACATTGGGTTACTCGCCATTCCGTACACCCCCCTTGTTGAGGTATCTTACCCCTATGTGAGTCATTTCTAGAACTACGTGTGGCTTGATTCCCATCCTCATGGGATACGTAGGACCACCCGAGCATCTCATCTTCAGGTCCAACCTCATCATGGCCCCTTGGCCTACATTCCACAGAGGGAGGAATACATGGTGTGGTTTGAGATTATGTCCTCAATCACATCGGGTGTTGTAACAACCATCCCATTTACCCTATTCTCCTGAGAGTTTTACATCCCCTTGTTCTATCCCCATATTTTCAAATTGGTGACTCTAATGTTGATCCCCCCTGACCCTCTTCGACAATTCACCAATGTTCCCAATAGTACTCTGGTTCAGCACCTAGAGTGTCAGATTCTGTCAGGACATGCTTTCGCCCATTTCTCATGCTTCGTGTTCCCCTTAACTAGGGCTTACATCATATTTCACACCCATAGGGACCCCCTAATGGCATGGATTCTAGGCCCAAGGGACCTCAAACCATTACAGGACAACGTCCTCAAGGGTTTCGAGTAACAAATTGATACAAGTCTCGTGTGGTGAATTTGGTCACCGGTTAACTCTCATTTGTTATTCCCACCTCAGGTCACATGATATAGATACTGTGTTTCAAACATGGTAAACAGTTATCCTCCATCGTTATGCCAACCCTATTAAGCCCAAAGTGTTAGTTACATGATTCAAACCCTTTTCCACTACATCATGTCCAGGTAGAATTTTGAAACTCTTAGTACTATTCCTCAATGTGCATCCGCACGTAAAGAGGAGAAAGCCATGATAAGGCAATAATTCGGGGCCCCGTGCTGATTTCCCCATTCCATGTATTCCACTTATTACAAATACCTTACCTGCCCTTGATTCCTACACCAATTTTGACTCATGTAGGCTTAGGGATAGGATTAAGGTCTGCCTTTACTTGGAATAGTCATGCTTCTCCATGGTCCAAGTTCTAAGACCATAAACTAAGATCTTTTCATATTTCCTCTTTGGGAGAAATATCTACAGCTTGATTCCCATCCTCATGGGATACGTAGAAGCACCTGAGAATCTTGTCTTCTGGTCCAGGTTAACTGAGAGCAAGCCTCTCCTACTTCCTACCCTTTTACCTCTTTTTGAACCCTTCTCCCTAGGTTTCTTTATTGGAATTACGCGCAGTGTGGTATGGGATTATGTCCTCATTCATGTCGGGTATTATTTATTTCACCATTCACATTCCCCCTTTAGCCTCGTTTCTACTACGTCTGTGCCACACGATGTTAAAATGCATGGCTAGTCCTATCACATGACCTTAAGCTATGACAGTATCATCCTAGTCGCACGATGAAAAATGGAACTGCATTTTGGTTCCCTTGCTCAAGGGACGTCATGTTTGGAATCGGTCAAACACCATACAATTTTTAAATGAATTCATTTGGATTGATTATTGTGGTGATTCTGGGACTTTCTATCCTAGGCATGTCTCTTCACAAAAAAAAAATTACCCTAAAGGGCAAAAAAGATACATCAAATACTTCTTCTATTGGTGTGAGGGCTAGACCCGCATGCCCCTATTATCCCTGGCCCTGGTACCATACCATTCCACCCTTTAGAACTATGTATGTCTTGATTCCCATCATCATGGGATATGTAGAGATACCCAGGTATTTTTCCTAGGGTCCATCCCCCAGGAATCATAAGTCTTATTCCTCCTCATTTTCGGCCCCTGGCCTAACCCCTTTTGGGGAAACATGTAACTACAGATTTTCCCTGAACATGTTCAGGGTTCCCCATGATGAAATTGGGAAGCGAAAACTCCCTCACCAGATAGTTCCTATCTAAAAGTAAGATTGATCCATGATGAGACTGATTTTCCCATCTACTGTGCTTCCACAACAGTGGCATAATTTCAAGAGAGTTGGATTCTATTCGAATAGACCATAACTCCACATTCCATGCTTTGAGTGACCCTTATTCGGACCCCCCGTCCTCTTTCAAGTCTAAAGGAACCCCTAACAGTATGAATTCTCGGCCTATGGCCCACCTATTGTCCCTGGACAACGTTCATGAAGACTAATGAATGACATTATGAGTCAGCCCCCTGTTTCGAACACGTTCAACGGTCGGCCCTCATTTTTCATCCCCATTTCAGGCTAATATGATATGGATACTGTGTTTCAAACACGGTCAGGAATTATCATTTATTGTCATGCCACCCCTTCAGTGTTCCAAAACTGGGGTATCGTGATTTACATTTCCCATTCCCCTATGTTTAGATTGATTATAATTCCCCTGGAATTAACCCACTCGTGCACTAGAGCACATTCGGAAGACGATATATCAATTTTTTTGAGGCCCCCTTCCTTTAATTAGGCCTCCCTCTTCTCTTCTCGTTAATCCGTATTGGCTATTCGAATCATGAATGCCCGAATCTCGATTGACGCTCCCACGATCAAACGAAATACTCGTACAAACATCCCTTGTTTCTCACATTGGGTGTGACCCGTGTGAGCTTACTAATGGATTCCTATTTATTTCTAGATTATGGATGAATGCGTTAAACTAGACAAAAAGGTAAATAAATTTATCCATACATGCAATTCAGGATAATAAGCAGAAAGGAAAAATGAGTTTATGAGTTCAGCCAAAACATGTCCCTTAAGGGTCAACTTCTTGGATGGATCGTTACAGCACCATTACCCTATGGCTGGTGGCCTCCAGGATTGCTTCCCACCCCCTGAGGACTCTCTCTTTCTTCAACGGCCACAGAGCGCAGTCCACTGACCCTAGCCCGTGCTTGCGCCTATTCATTTTGGATCTTAGTCATTTGGTGACCTGCTTCCACTAGTTTCTTTTGGGAGTCTTCCAGATGGGCCCTCAACTACTCTACAAGCTCAGAATAGTTTTCAAAGAATATATCCTTTTCTATCACATGTTATTCAAGGCATCAGGCTTCATGTTCTGCCTTTATGAGCGCTTGGGTACTCCCTTACTCCTCCTGAAATTGGTCAATGTCAGAGCCTCTGCTGCTCTCTCACAGCTTCTCAACCATGTAGTCACTGACCATCTATTGAAGGCATTGAGCATCCACCCCTCCAACATAGAGAAAGCGTAGCCAGGTGTGGAGTGATCCCATCTGTTTTAGCCATTCCTTATAAAGCTGACTGAGAAAGCACTTGATGCACTTCCACCCTCTGTGTCATGTCATCTGGATCTCCTCAGCCACCTCCGATTCTGAATCATCATTCTCCTCAAGGTTTTCGAGACGATAGTCAGGGAAAGCAGCCAATAGGCTAGCAGTAGGGTCCTCTTTGAGTGTTCCTCACGAGGGGTTGGGATCTCAACGCCTGGGTGACCTTCCTATCGAGCCTCGGTCCCGGTAGTTTCTTCTTCAACTTCCATCCCCTCCCTGAAATTGGTGCCAGTGATATCCACGACACTTTGCTCCCCGAGCATCGGGCCGGATCGGTTTGAGATGTGTGTCATAAATGGAATGACACATTTTTAGTTGAATCAATCATGGTTGATCTGGGTTTAGCAGCCCGAAGAGCCTCCAAAACTATGTTTACTACAAAAACAATGAGCACCATAATCAACTAAGCTCTCCGACGGTAAATACCGTAATTGAATTAATGAACTTACAGGAGACAAAGCATCAACCTCTGGTGTTCTGGCCTCTACAGGAGCTATCATTGTAGGGGATCCCTCGATGATCTTCAACTCAATAATGGGTGTCGGCTCCCCACCTTGTTCTATTGGCGCCTCCTCCTCTCCTTCAGATAGAGACCCTTGGTCTGAACCCATATGCTATTGAATAGGATAAAGAGATCTGATTTTGTGATACAAAATATGATGAGGGGAAAGGATAGACAAGGGATAAGACATAACTCAAGTAGCTTAGTGATATCAACATCAGATCCAATGATCTCACCACTCTCTCGGAGAATCCCTTGGTGGGATGCCCCCTGAGACCCCCAACTTCTAGCTCCTCTTCTTCTTCACCCCCTCAATCAACTTCTACTTCTTCCTCCTCTTCTGTCTCAACACCCTCAGGATCATTGTTGTTGTCGTCATACTCTGAAGACATCTTTTCTGGATCTTGCTCTAGGCTGAGCATTACTTTCACCTAGAATGATGGCTCCTCATGCAGACCTCGTTGGCGTGCATACACATCCATGGTCGTCAAAAACGCATGCCGAAGATGAAAGTTCACCCTATCGACAACCCGAATGAGTCCGACCTCTGGCAGATGGATTCCATCTCACACTATCTTTTTCAAAAGATCTTCGGTACCCGTAGACTGTCGCAGGGTCATCCAAGCTGACCACAGATCTGGGATGATTGCGTCATTGGAAGGTTGAAGAGGATACCTTATCTGCTTCCTAGAAATCTCCCTGACCACTCCGTAAACCTCTCTCCCCCTAGGAAATGAGAGCACAGTCGCACCATGCGACGCCCCTGCCACTGAAGTCTCGGCCTGTGCGGGCCTAGTTTCCTGACATGCTTCCAACCTCCCCCCCCCCAACAGCACCCTATCTTCTCTCTCGCCACCCAGGATCTACATTGGCTACATTGAGTTTCCAAACTCAGTTCCACAAAATCCCATCAGGGTATGTTATGGCCCAATGTTCGGCATATTTGATTGAGAGGCCACCATCAATTCTGGTGGGAGGAAAGGTGATAACGTCACCAGAGTCATGGTTCGTGATAATCTTCCACATTTGGTGAAGAGCGAAATGATTCCTTTCCTCATGAACATTTGTGTGCACCATCTTCAGCATCTGCTGAAGGAATCCGAATTTCCTGGTGAACCAAGACGGCACATAGGGCTCACAAAAGATCTTCCCATCAATCCAGGTCATGAGAACCCCACCTCTGATGCTCTGGAAGTACTCCCTTTTCTCTAATGAGCCTTTACCATTATCTATCATTTGGCCAGTTGGGGTGGGGAATGGGATGAAAGTTAAGTTAGCATGATCTCCGGTTCTAATCCTTACTCCCTCCCCATTTAGTGTCGACAACATGACCCCCAGTGATGTTCAGCAAGGAAGGTCACATTCCATGACCTCGAGGATGAATGGTGTTTGGGAAGGTATACCTACTACAATGAGCCGTGACCCATCCATAAAAGATCTGGAAGGGACCACAGATCCTCCTCGGTTACCGTCCTCTCGAAATGCATCCCAAAATGGTATAAATGCAATCCAACACGGGGACTCACATATTTAATCTTTGATTAGAGGCCACTATTCCAGCCATCACCAAGGTCGCTAGACGAACTACCATCTTTGCGTACCTCACCAGTAAGAGCCACTCACTCAGAAATGTGGCAAGAAATCCGGCGTACCGAACGTTCAGGTCCCGACTCTCATTCATGTTGAAGCCCCATGATTGACAGTCCCCCACCTCCAGGATCCTCCAGTACGATCTAATTTTTCTCCTCTATGCTGCGGTCAGACACCGTCTCCCTCACCCCGGTATCTTGACTTCCAGATCTCTTTACAAGAACAAGCTAAACCATTTCTTGTAACTGATTTCCTTCAAAAAAATCCTTGACCCCCAGCCTCTCTTTAGCCATCTCCAACAAATGACACGTCAGCATAGGGGTTCATGATCCGTCTCCCCCGATGTTCCTTGGTTGGAGGAATTCATCGTAATGGTTCTCATCCAAAGGGATACCCCCTATGTAATGAATGTACCAATGATTGATACCAACTTCTCCATGATGAAGATGGAAGCTATTGGTATCGGGGGACAATCGAGTAAATATATTTGGCCAAAGCTCATGCTGAAAATAGAAATGAAACTGCGACGTCCACACCACCTCGAACAAATCTATGTGTCGTAGTTTATCCCAAAACTGGTCACATGTCTGGTGAACCCAATACGCCCATGCCCATTCACTCGTAAAATTTCCTCCAGACCACAGGTCCCACTCTTACAACCAACCTTTAGTCTCATCAGTAACACTCTGACAGAAGGCACATGGGTAAAGGGCCGGAGAATTATCTGTGATAGGGTTACTCCCCGAAATGGTCCTGGTTCTATGATTTAGGACGTAAACATCCATATGTCTTGTCTCTCCAGAAGGATGGCCATTGTATGTGATATTATACTGAGGAAGGTCATCCTTGTGGGTCACCCATGACCGCAGTGTGTCAACTTCAAATCTCGGCACGTGTACCTCCTCCAAGATACCAAAGTCTCATATCAGCAGGTTGGAAGATAGTGAATAATATTTCTAGGATGGGGTCAGCATATTGAAAAGGGTATGGTTGCTAGATATGATCCTTCGGGCACCATAAAACTCGGTGTTGGCGACCAACTCGACCCCTTGAGCAGTGAATACGACTTCTCCCTCAATGTCAGCCTGATTGGCGGCCATCTTTTTTTGGAAAGGTCATTAGAGGATGGCGTGATAAATCAATGGTTGGCACAAAAAATGATAAGTTGGCACGAAAAAGCAAAGGCCGATGCGAAATATCAGAAGTTGGCACAAAAAATCCCAAGTTAGCGTGTAAAATGATGGATGACTTTGGTGGACAACAGATTGTACATGCATGAAAATCGGAATGCTTTCTCCACAATAGTTTTATGTAGCAATCCAGTTCAGAGAGCGCGGGGGCCGCAGGGATTCCTACATCTTGGAATTTCCCTCAGAATCCGACCATTGCAGCCCCTCGCCTATCCGATTCCGAGGGGGGAATTTTTAGACGCCGAAAAATGCTCAACGCTGGAAGAAAGTATGGAAACAACAAAGAGAATCCATATTTGGGACTGGTGATCCACTCTGGGGGGCCCAGAGGGGCCACGAGAAAAAAAGTATGTGTCGCGCAAAAAACTGCCCCGCGCGATTTGCGAGAGATTTTCACGTGGGTGCAGAAATTTACGTGCCACCTCCCCATGCGGTTGGATTTTCACGCTGCTTTTTTCGGCGCACAATATTTCACATAGGACAATTTTCTATGTGGATCAACATCCCTGAGGGCCTATAAATAGAAGGTCACCCCCTTCGACTTCTGGGCTGAAGAATCTGAACCGTCTCTCTGACATGAAATTCACCTCTCATGCATGAAAAAGATGGATCTTAGGTACGGAATTTTTCCCACCATATCGCCCGGGGGTCCACCTTTGTGAGCGACCACTCGGTCTTCATCCTTGTTTGAATCCCATCAAGCCCCTTCCCCCGCGTGCAATTCCTTCCAATTGTGCGCAATCAGTTCTTCGGAGCGTAATTCCTTTTGTGTGCCACCCGGATGTTTTTGTGCACGCAATTCCATTTGCGCACCACCCCGTCCATATTCGCACACACAATTCCTTTTGCACGCCATTGCGGCCTTTTTCGTGCACACAATTCCTTTTGCGCGCCGGCCCAGCCTTTTTCGAAATCAAAACTCAATTGCGCACTGACCCGTCTTTTTTCATCACTGAAGGCCCTATTGTGTGCCGGCCCGCTGATTTTTCATACAATTGTCCTTTTCTTGTGCACAAGCCTCCCGCCTTGTGCGTCTGTGATGTCCCTCTTCCGGGCGTCATTTTCGAGCACCTCCCATGCCAAAATCACCTTCTCCATATACTCTTTTCCCATGTAACCTCCTGGGTTTTCATTAAGTAGCTTCAAAGTCCCATTTATGATACCACCCGTTGCATTGCTTCGCCTCATTCTTCTTCGCCTAGGCATGCTAACAGCTATTGCTTCTTCGCATAGCTACGCTAACGTGGACCCCCCCCAATGGTTCTCTCCATGGAACCCCCTATCCACGGCATTGTCGGTACCTTCCCTTAACCAAGGTGAAGAGGGTTCCAGTTATGTAAGCCCTAGGGGTGCGGAACGCACCCACACCATCCATGATGCAGCACGTTAAACTGTCAAGAACCATCGTCCTTAGCACATGACGTTAAAATATGAACTCGCCATGTGCCTTGCACATGGGGTGCCCCCACCATGGACATTCTGCACGCCCAATGGTCTCCACAGGAGTGAGATCATTCCTCCCATGGAATGCGAACCTCTGTATTGGAGTGACGTTTGTCCGTGGGGAAAGGGAAACCACCCTGGTGTAAGCCCCTGGATTTTCTTGTAGTAGGCAGCATCCCCGACCCTCCTTTCTTCAATGCCAAATCCCTCTCCCGCTTGGCTTTGTCGCCATCTGGCCTCTATCCTGGAGTAAGTCCCAACCTCTTCGGGCTGTTAACCATGCATGATCCCATGTTTACTCTTTGGGTTGTGATCACATGTAAGCCCCACTTCACCTCCCATGGATACACCTTTTGCGACGTGATCGTTTGGTCGTTGTTGTCTCTTGTTTCTCAAACCGAGCATGACTCACGTGGGCTTAGAGCAAGCAATGACCATGACATATTCCTTGGGCGGCCTTGACTGTAATCCCCACACCAGCTGAACTACGTGGTCTTTCATCCTTGCTAAGGTGAGGTACGTTAGAAGCCTCCCTGAGGTTCAAGCCCACCACCATCCATTGGTCCCGACCATCTTCACATCGGTGCACCAATCCCCCATACATGAACTACGTGGTATTTGATCCCTACCAAAGTGAGGTACATAGGTAGCCTCCATGAGGTTCAAGCTCACCACCCATTGGTCGCTCCGCCTCCATTCACGTCGGTTCACCAATACCTTGGGCTACCTACGAGTGTAAGCCCCAAATTCCCCCCCCCCTTGAACTACGAGGCATTTGATCCTTTCCATGGAGAGGTACGTAGGAAGCCTCCATGAGGTTCAAGCCCACCACCCATTAGTCATTCTGACCCCCTTTATGCCGGTTCTCCCCCGTCCTACATGACGTTAAACTATGGACCCCAATTAGCGGTAAGTCGTTGTTTTCCCCAGTCAACGGTAAGTTGTTGCACACAAAACACATCTTGAACTACGAGGTCTTTGATCCTTGCTAAGTCAAGGAACGTAGGAAACCACCCTTAGGTTCATCCCACCATCCACCTGGACCCCAGCCTGCCCCACCTAAACTACGTGGTCTTTGATCTTTTCTAAGGCAAGGTATGTAGGAAGCCTCCCTGAGGTTCAAGCCCAATAACCAATGGTCTCGGCCACTTCACATTAGTCCACCACCATCCTGCATGACATTAAATTGTATCCCACTTTTTTTTAGTGGTATGCCGTTGTCATCCTTTTTCAGTGGTAATCCATTTTCACACCATTCAGCAGTACGCCGATGTCATCCTTTTTCAGCGGCAAGTCGTTGTCACTCCATTCAGCGATAAGACGTTGTCATCCTTTTTCAATGGAAATCCATTGCCAATACATTCAGTAGTAATCCGCTGTAATCCATTTTCAGCGGCAATCCATTGTTGCTCGATTTAGTGGTAAGCCATTGTCAGCCCCTTCTAGTGGTAAGTTGTTGTCACTCCATTCAGCAGTAAGCCGTTGTCATCCTCATTCAGCGGTAAGTCGTTGGAACTCCAACCAGCGGTATGTTGTTTTCAATATGAACTATGTTCACTGAACTATGTGGACTTTGATTCCCTGCCATGGGGATATGTAGGAAGTATCTTCAAGTCTGTGTCCCAACTTCACCATCGCCCTTGCGATAGTCCTATTTCATTCCCCCTTCACTTCATTCATCCACCCATCATCCATCCCGATTCTTACCTGGGCCGCCACATCCCATTGGGATCATGCCACCTCATACTATATTCCATTTAACAGCATTCGGGAAGCCAATAACATGTTGGTCCCAATATGAGCATTCCCTCCAGGGGTTTCACCCATCTGGTCCACTCCAATCACTGATCTGATCAGTCTGATCCATCTCCACTGGATGTTAAACTTGCGTCATACCCTATGTTAAACATGGGAAGCTGAGGAAAACCTCAGATACATTCCCATGGAATATGATTCCCAGAATTTGATGTGGGATGCCTCAAGATTTCGCGCCCTCGAGAAGCCCTATAATAAGTGACAGAAGATAGACGCACCAGTATCCCAGCACCCAGACATGCCAGTGATGCCGAATGTGACTACTCCCCTGACTGAAGGTTGTTGCCCTGACCGGACCCCTTGGAATGTCCTGATAGAAGCAATGTAATTAACTGGTGTTTATGAAGATATAGCGCTAGGAATCATTTCACGAACAATGTATTAAATCTATAAGGGAGACCCTGACTAGGTGATGAGTTCCGAGGAGGATTCCATGGAAGGAAGAACTGACATCCCATCATCCCATTTCGATCAAGGAGAAAACATACCTGAATAAGGAACGGATTCCTCCCGCCTCTGGAATGTGGGAATGTGGGGTAACAGCTGTGCGGCCTCCACAGACGGATGCGCACACCCCAGGGAAAGTTTCAGAAATAGTCATTATAATATAAAATTCATCAAAGGATCAAATAAGCCACATAAAATGGTTTTCTTGAGTGGTGACCTGTTAATTTTAAATTTCCAATCCACTTTTCATGTATAAAATTTACTCTAGTGTGTTTATTTTTTATTAATTTAGTCAAATATTTTTTTATATTATATTTTCTTAAAAATATATTTTCGGTTTTTTTACCATGATATCATCCATGGGGTTTCATCCTCACCAAAAAAATTCTAATCAGATTGATTCTTTACATAGGTATAAAAGATACATAACACTATATTCTTTTTAAAAATTAGGAATCTATATGGAAATTAATATTCGATGCACACCTTTTGGGAAAATAAAAAAGAATTGAATATTCACAGTTGTTATTAGATTTTATTTAGAGTGTATATTGTTCTTACAATGTTAAAGACTTTTCATTCATATATATTATATCTTTTTTATGAACATTCATTAAATTACACAAACGCACATCTGAGGATCATAAAGGTATAATGACTTTAGAAGCATGGAAGCATAAAAAATTGCTTCATAGGTAAACTATATCATCTCCCAATAATGTACCCATTACTATCACCCTTTTTAGGAAAATCATACCTAATACATTTCTTCATATCCTAGGGAAAATAATAATAAGGGAGGGTGATCTTAGATAGTGAGTAAGGGTAAACAAGGGATATTTACAAAAATAACATGAAAATAAGGGTATGAGAATATGAGAATAACATTTTAAAAACATACCGTATATATAAAAGATAACAATATTTTGTCATGGAATAATATTGTATGTTCATAAGACATGAATCATAAGGGAATCAAAGAACAATAGCCGTGAGATAAGAATAATGGAATAATACATTGAATTTTGTCATAAAAATAAGCAAAGAAAATAATTTCCATAGTTTTTAAGGATTATTTTCAAGTTTATTAAAGTAGAATGGGTTCACTCCCTAGACCTTCATAGTTATCAATGTTCACTCCTAAGACTGTCATAATGTATAAATCCTATTACTAAAATGGGTTCACTCCCCATTACATTCCTATTTATCTATTGATATTTCAATATTTAACCAATATATTAGAGGGGGATATAGCTCCCACCCATCACATACTGAAAATAAAATAAATTTGTTCCAAAATATCATAAAACATTCATCATATTAAAACTCATTAAAAAAGTGGGTTTCAAAAGAATTTCATCATTGCATAACCCATGGATATGAATGTGTTTCATATAAATTTCATCATAATATAACCCATGGGATAAAAAAGGATTTATAAAAATGTACTCATAACAATCATAATTCATCCTATGAAAACATAATTATGGTATAAAATTATCATGTCCAAATAAAAACATAATAAACATTGGAGGTTAATTTCTTTGAGGGATAAAAATTCCATTAAAAATAATTTAAACATTCTTGAGGAAAATATCTCTTTCATTATGAAAACACTTCATTAAAATAAAAAAACAAACCAAATATGAAACAAATAATTTTCTTTGAAAATAATCTTGGAAATTTTTAATTTATGTTTCAAAACATTTAGTGGTCATGCTGGTGTAAAATTTATTTCATACTGTATACTTTATAATAAAGATTAATTTCAACATTTTTCATAAAAGTTAAAATATGCTCATTCAATGAAAAACAAGAATATTAATTTTAAATTTTTTTTAAAATTTAAAAAGGGAATAATTTAATTTAAAAAATATTAGGGTATTTCTTAAATAAACATATTTAATTTTTTTTGAAAACATGGACATATAAGAAAAATCATTTTTTTCCAAAGAGAGAAATAAAGGTCACTTTTTCTGAATTTATTTTGGAAATCATGAGTATATAAATAGTGTAAAATTAAGAGAAAACATTCATTTTCGTTAAAGAAAAATGGATAATAAAATTCATGAGTTTCTTGGGTGATGGATTATAACATCCCGGCCTAGTATCCACTAAGCGATGGCTTATTTCTATGGGTCACATAGCGTCATTCGTGCCTACCCATATGCTAGAGGATATCGAAAAACAATTATGGATGATGGTGGGTCTATGGGGAGACAATTCCCTCATATTAGAGTGTATATCAATGATAATAACCAAAGCAATCGAATTGCAGAAGAAGATAAAATAACTGAATAGTATATAGAAGATAACATCTAATTGAGTATAATAATAAATAATACAAAATCTTCATCATATAAAATATAATGATCATGTCATGTATCCATACAAAATGGATTGAAATACATGGAGATAGGAAACCAATGGAGTACATTAATCAAAATTACAAAAAGATCAAAAATGACTATCTCCAAATAGTATCACGAGCCTAGCTTAGTCCTATGATCCCCTAATCCTATGAAATGATCATTTCAAGTATCATATAGAGTGGGATATCCCCGGCCCCTGCCTACATCCATAAATTATGTTTGGGTACCCAATGGAGGTCTGAACATGGTGTGATATAACACTCATTAGGCCACCACCAAAGGCGTCTATAAAAAATATAGTATGTGTGTAACATTGAATTAGTGAGTTTTATATCACAAGTATAACATAAATAAATATGTTGTTTAAAATTAATATATTCCAATGTAAACCCAAACATGGATCCCTGTGAACAATAACCAAGAACCCAAAAATAAGGGCAAATTTTAAGGCATTAGAAAATATTTACAATGACCATGATATGTAATCAGGCATATAACATCCACAATGAAATATGTTATGAAATATAGTGTTAGACCATGAAGGTATTGATACAATTTATAAAATAAAAAGTCATCTTCATCGATTACATAGATAATATAGATGGTAACACGGTAAAAACTAGGGTGGCGTCCAAAGAGGTTGTCCATAGAGCATATAAAAAGTGATTCCATGAAAACTAGATCCAAGTGGTAGAAATTCCCTTAACATCCTACAAAATCAGGACCCAAGGTGTAGATATTTATTTGGAATCCACTACCCTAATCAATACAGATTTGTGGAGTAGAAATTTCCATGGAATCAAACTGAATCAGGATCCATGGAGTAAAAATGTCCAAGGAATCCACTAACATTATCAACATGTATCTATGGAATAGAAATGTCCATGGAATCCAATGTAATCAGGATTCAAGGAGTATAAATGTACAAGGAATCCACTACAATTATCAATTGATCAATAAATTCATTAATCATTATATATCCATTAACAATCTATGATTTCTACTAACTCATTTCCTCATTTTCCATTAAAACAATTTAATCAATTTTACATCATGTAATAACATTGAAAAGGATGAATAAATTCTCTCTTAATATCTCATTTAATTAAAATAAGGCTCTATATATCAATTTCATACTCACACACACCCACCAGGGAGGTATAACATAGGTAAGATACATGAACACCCCTCAAAGGGGGTGAAAACAGTATAAAAAAGGTAGAACACACCCCATGGGTGGCTCCGGATGAGGACAATGACCTCCAACCATACAATAGTATTCACGGGAAACCCTAACTAGTCCCAAACAATTATATCCATACGTTCATTTAATATTAGGGGAAACACTGGAAATTTAGGCATGCATATTAGTGGAAACAAGGTAAATAAATTATGAAACATTAAGCTAATGGTATAGAACACCTATCATAATCATTTGGAAGAACGCTTATCTAATATCAACTCCTAACAAAATCCAAATTGGAATAAATTATAGAAGTAATCGTATATCCTGAAAATAGTTCATAATATATCGCACCAAAATAGAATAACAGGTATGAAGACAAAATAATAACAACATAGGGGGAATGTAGAACCTACCATTGTGAATCCAACGAGATATACAAATTTTGAATCTGGTTCTTGGTGGAGAATCGGGAAAAATTCATACATTGATGGATTCAAATGATCTCCCAAAACAAAAAGATGTTTTCCACATAGAGAAAGTGAAAAATAGATTTATATTCAATTAAACTTCATATTAAAAATCATCATCTAACACATTTTAAATCGGTCTCATGATTTGGAAACATGGTTGGAAAAAATTCACTAATTAGGATCCATCCTCTGCCTCAAGATGTACCTCACATGGTTCATCTACATAGTTTAGAAACATTTTCATACACCATGAAACATGCCTCTATCCTCTATTACCCCTCTCATGGTTAGGTCACATGGTTAGGAAAACCATGAGTCGACTTTGTATATGGCCTCTTCTAAAAATTGCAGGTGGCCACGCAAGGGCATGTGGACCTAGTTTCGTGGTAAGGGAAACTTTGCACCCCATTATGTCTTTTAAAACACCATTCATGGTATCTTCAAACTATTTGTCATGGGTTATACAGTTTCTAATAACCATGTGGGATAGTTTATTTTTTCATAATTGGGACTCTTGGCTCAGAACAAGCCCCAAACACCCCAGAAACATCCATGGTCTCATCAGGTACTCACACTATACCAAAAACAAGGCATTAAACTGAAAATAAAATGGTTTTTCCCTCATATAAAAAAATTGGATCTTAAAATATTCCCCCTTAAAGGAAATTATTCTCTAAATTGGCCTTCTAAGGGTGGTCAAAAATCTCATGACAATAAATTTGGCCTCTGATCACATACATCAGCCTCCGACACCCAAGTCACTTCCTGTTAATGGGTGTTCTTCTATAAAACTCATACTAGAGGAAATGACCAACCTCGGATAGCCTTTTTCTCTTAACAATGATATGAATATGATTATCCTTAAAGAAAACATCTACTTTCTACTCAACCTCATCCAGCTGAGGAGTATGAGATGGGTCGGTGTAATAACAGCATAGATGAGATACAAGGTAGAATTCATGCATTTCTCTATACCTATGAGGTAACACCTACTAATAGGATATTATCCTGATAGATGAGATTGGCATGTCCTACCATATAAATCCTCATAATTTCCCATTTATATTGTCTTCAGATAGATATTTTTGTAGAATAACTTTACCAGGATTATGTGACTCTACCAAGAACCCCAAAAATCAAGGATTCATGCTCTAATAATGTTCTCTAGAACTTGAATCATGGGATCAGTCTGGCCATCATTCTAAGGGCGGAATGTCATTATTATAATAACTTATATACCCAATGTATTTTATAAGATATTCCATATTGGGGACATAAACTGGGTGCCCCTATAAAATACAACTTTATAAGGAATCCCATGAAAGAGCATAATATCACAGATATACAACTTCCCAAGATCGTTTACTAATAAGGTCTCCCTCATAAAAAATAAATAGGAAACCTTCATGAGCCTATCCACACCAACCCAAATAGCATAACTACCACAATGATACATTGGAAACCAAATCATGAAATACATCACAAAATCATCCCACTCCTACATGGTATATACAACTATAATAAAATATCATCTAGTTACCATTGTGCTACCGTAGCCTACTGAAAGGTGGAAGACCTCCTAAAAAATTCATCCACCTCTCATTAAATCAGTAACAAAAAAAATACTATGGTCATAATTCTCGGTACATCTTGGTAATAATGGGAAGTACTGCACAGGATGAGGCATGAAACTCCCATTTTATCTCCTCAAATATGTCTATTAAAACCCAAACATATCCCTTTACGTGTAGAATATCATCCTGAACAACAGTCCCCCCAGGACGTGGGTCCTCTCCTAGAACACTCCCTTATAGGACTAGGTCCTCAACATTAGATAATTGTTTCATCCTAACTCTATCCAAAAGAGTGGATTCCACTTCCATATATGAGACAAAAATTTACCATTTACCATCCTTAACCTCTAAGTGAATCTATGTAAATAAGTCCATAAGTTTCCCCTAACTATGAGCCTCCCGAACTTCCTGTATATGAGTCCTTATGCTTAATGCATCGGTATTAGCTTTTCCATTTCTAGGTGTGTAGGAAATTATGAATTAAAAATATTGTAGTTATTCCACACCTTTATTCATAAGGTTTAATTAAAATTAATTAAATATATACATATGTATTTTTTGGTCCATGTACATTATAAGAAGCTCTCTCAGTAAATAATGCGTCTAATTGTGAAAGCTGTAAACAATAAGAACTAACACAAGATCGTGTGTATGGTAATTCAAATCATGTGGCTAAAACTGATGAGACTCATATGACATGACTCACTCCTCCTACATCAAAACCACTCCTATTATAATATGTGATGAATCACAATACACATTGTATCTCATTCCAAGCTCTGGGAGGATCAAGACCGGCTCTGAATTTAGTCTTCCTTTCTACTCTCCAAAGGTTTTATCATAGGAATATGACCCAAAAAAACTCCACACCCTTCTTAGTAAAGCTCTTAATAGGTGATTATGTGCATGATAATGCCTATATGAAATTCATGTAATATCTTTCTAGACCAAAGAAACACCACATATCAAATACATTATTGGGATTCTCCTAGGAATATATAGCTTTCAACTTATCCAGGTCAACTGATACATCTGTATGTGAGATAACATGACCGAGGAAGTGAATCTCATCTATCTGGATGTGGAACTTTTTGAGATTAGCACATAACTAATTATCTCTCAGTGTATCCAAAATGACCTCAAGATTTTTGGCATGTTCGTATAGATTGTGAGATTACACCAAGATATCATCCACAAATACAAACACAAATGAGTCCAGATAATTATGGAAAACTCAGTTCCGTGAAAATGACTAGTGTGTTCTTAATACTAAAACACATAAAATAATACTCATATAGACCATACATACGATGAAAAGTTGTATGAGGTTTTTCTTAAGGTCAAACATATACCTGGTGATATCCTATCCCCAAATCATTTTTTTTATAAAACCTGAGCTCCTCCAAGATGATAATCTACACACATCATGTGGTATCTATCTACCTTTTTCAGAAAAAGGGCCATAAAACCCCAAGGATAAGTATTGGGTTACATAAACCCATTTTCCTTGAATTCCTCATGTAGTCTACTGATCTCATGAAACTATATAGTATCTATCTTATAAGTAGGAATGGATACCCATGTAGCTCCTAAAAATAAGATCAATGGAGAACTCCACTAATCTCTAAATAGTTAAATAAGTAAAATAGTCTAGAAAAAGTACCACAAAACAATTGAAAATTAGGGATAAATCTCTCCTGAAAATATCCCTGTCCATCTAGATATAATAACTAACAATTTGGACTATCATTCTTCTCAGGCCAAGATTCTATAATCTTTTTACACCTTCTTGGATATCCCATTCATCCTTTTGAATATAAACTTTGTACTTTGGTAAAGTGAAGTTTACATTTTAGGGATATAAATCTATATGATAATGATAAGAAACTTTCTATCCCATCTCACGTATGGAATAAAACCCTATAATCTCATGGAAAAAGATATCTCATACAAAGTGACACCCACCTACCTCAAGGAGAACTCCTTGTACTGGTATACACCCTCCTGTTCTACACCCTCCTTTCTAATACCAACCAGAGTGTCCACAATAGGTATACATATGAATCTATGAGATTCACCTATATCAAAAAGAGAAAATACTAGATTTGAATCCACTATGATTGTACCTCTCACCATAGACATCCTGGTGCTCTAATCCTTGGGTGTAGGTTGTACATAATATATCTGGCCTGAACCAAGGACCTGTGAAACAACCACACAACCTAGAGTAGGCCCACTATACACTCTAGTTTCAACAGGTTCATGGATTCTTTGTCCATGACCACCACCTTGTCCCAAAACACTATCACTACTCCAAATCCCACCCTGACAAGGATTTATAAATCCCTCTCCTAAACCTGGTGTCCAAGTTCATATCCTTCCGCTAAATTCTAGAGATAATATTTAGTGAAAAAATTGTATGTTTCCCATCATTACCCATGCTTAGCATTCTATTGGGTCTCTATCACACTGACTTCTGATATGTCCCCATATCTAATACATATGGATGAAAATAAAACTATCTAGACTAACTAACTAGTGGGTACTCCCTTCACAAGAAGTTGAAAATAGCACTTTCTACTAACAAACATAAAACCTCTAGGACGAGAGGATGAACATCCCACCTCTACAACCCCAACATCCCTTATTTTTTTAGTAATAATAACTAGATTCACTATCTCAGTAATTCTAGTCAACCAAAACATACTGAACTATGATTGAATGATATTCTTGAGACCTTCCCCAAAGTTTCTTTCCCTAGATAGATCATCACCATGAAAAATAAGCACAAATCATTTAATCATAGTAAATCATATTGAATACTCCATTAGGGTCATTAAACCCTACTCCAAATTCATAAAAACACTGGCAATTTCAACTCTTAGGGTCTTAGGAATGAAGTAATCATATAACCTAGATTGAAAATCCTAAAAAAAATATTGAAGTGTGTCATTCTAGTTCAAAAAAATCCCTCTAGTGATTAGATTATTCTTGAAGTAGATATATCACAAGATTCACTCTCATCTAATGATCTATCCTCATATGCTATAAAATCGAGGTAGTATTGTCAATCCACATCTTAGAATCTTGTAGAATTACATCCCCTAAAAACATGGGTGAATGGTACTATAGAAGCACATGGATCATCTCTTCCATAGACGGGATCGGTTGTTGGTATCACTGAAAAGTCTTCATGAATCATAAGTAACCCTCATGGAATTTTTTCCCAACAACCATATTTTGTACACCCACTAGTCCCACAACTATTAGTACAATAGTACCTATTTGTAGTCTAGGTCCCACCACCTCATGAACATGGTCTTCACCCCCTCCCCCCTCATGGTGTATGTTGGGAGGTCTTCATGGTTTCATTTCCCTACAATTCCGAATGCATTCCTCAGAAAATATCCATAATGACAAGATAATTTATAAAATAAAAGCACGATTCAAAACCTAATAGTTAAAAATAATTTCATTCTGATTTTAAAAAATATTATCTTGACCACAACCCATATGTTTATGAATTGTAATAACCATGATTTCCCTATGCCATTAGTTTGTGAAAATCTAGTGTTTGTAGTGTTCTTGGGGGTCAATGTGGCTTGTTCTAAGAGTTTGCTAATAACGGAGTTCTACCAAACAGTTTCACCGAAATTGTGGCACCGGTAATAGTTACACTATCATAGTGGAATTGTTATGGTGGCACTGATAATGGTCAAACTGTTATGGGAAAATAGTTAAAGTGGCACCAGTAATGGTGAAACTGTCACTGTTGCACTGTCACGGTGGCACCATTACGGTGTCACGCCGCTTTGCCAATTTTTCTAATTTTCAATGTTTTCCCTATTTCACCCCTCTAACATCTAATTTAAAATAAACTAAGTTTCAAGACTTCCATGGGTGTTTTTAAGGTCATTTAAAATGGTATTAATTATATCTTTAAATATCCTAACATCCTGGGAGATTTGAGATTCCCAAACCGCATGATCTTGACCACAATCTCACGTTAATGAATTTTGGAAGTTGTTCCTCCTTTAAAATAGGATATGGATATTCAAGGCCTATATCTTCCCTTCGTGGTGTGTTTTCCATTTCCACTTGGTTATTTTAGAGCCTTCCTCCCAATACATGTTGTGTGCTTGTGCTAGATCTCTCCTACTCAGCTTTCTTGGAGTTCTTTCCTGCAGCTCGTGCGACCCATATTCTTGGAACAAGGAGAAACTTCAATACTTGATCATATGAGTATGGATTTCTTATGTCTCTATTTATTTTTTCATCATGCGGGGTGGGTGTACAAATGATTCCTTATGAGGAACAACTGAATACTTTTCTTAAAACAAGAAATAAACAATAAGTAAATATGATCAAAAGATAATAGGAGTAAATAACATGATGGGAATGGAGTGGTTTGATGTTTATCTCCTGTTTTACTTAAAATAATTGATTCTTTTATAGATTATTATGAAAGTATGCCTCCTGAAACTACTAGATATATAGTATATACCAACAGTTTGAAACCGTTGGTATAGGAATCAGAACCTTTGGTATACTATATACCAACGATTTTTCAAACCGGTGTCTAGTAAACTGTTGAAAAATACATATACCAATGGTTTTTCTCTAACCTTTGGTATATGGAACTGTAACCTTCACTACGCCAACGATTTTATAGAAACCATTGGTAAAAATATTCTAGAAATACACTATACCAACAGTTCAAAACCATTGGTAAAACTATTCTCTAGAAACAATTTACCAATGATTTAAAATCGTTGGATAGTGTTTTTTCAGCAAACAACACAGCAGTAACAACCCATTCCCTCCACTGCATACACTTGAAAACACAGCTATAGATAACACATAAAATAGAACAATTTTCACTTAAAATAGAACAAAAAACACCTTCAATATCACATAAAAATCATTAGACTATTCCAACCATGACATGTACCACTGACATAGTTTTCCACATTTCAATTTTCACATGAAAACCAGTCTTCCAACTAACCCATTTCAATTTTTTTGGTGGATACATCTCATTATGGTAAGAGGACACTCAAATTATAGAGATACCATCATAGTCAGAGTTGCATACACCATTAACAGAATTAACACATAATTCATAAGGTAATTACACCAAGTATACACATACAACAAGTATACACACACACCATTAACACATAATTAATAAGTTAATTAAATACATAAATAATTAAATTCAGAATCCAGAGGGTTGGGGGATGTTCAATGGTTTGGGTGGCTGTCCAAGGGGGTAGGGGTATCAAGGGGTCGGGGTGTCTGGGGGGATGGAGGTGTTCGGGGGGTGCTCTCCATGGGGGTGTCCGGGGTGGGGGTGGGTGGTGTCCAGGGGGTTGGGGGATTTCTAGGGGTGGGGTGTCTAGGGGGTGTGGTGGTGTCGAGGCGGTGGGGGTGGTCTAGGTGTTGGAGGCAGTCCAAGGGGGGGTGGGGTGGTGTCCACGGGGGTGGGGGCTATCCACGGCGGTGGGGGCTATCCATGGGGGTGGGGCGGTCCACAGGGGGTGGTAGGTCTGTCCAGGGGGTAGGGGGAGTCCATGGGGGTGGGGGTTGTCTAGGGGGTATGGGGTGTCCATAGGGGCGGGTTGTCCATGGGGTTGGGGGCTGTCCAGGGGGGTGGACGGGGTTGTCCCGGGGGGTGGGCAGGGCTGTCCATGGGGGTGGGAAGGGGCTTTCCAGGGGGTATGGAGTGTCCAAGGGTGTGGGCAGGGTGGTCCATGGGGGTACGAGGTGTCCAGGGGGATGTGGGGGAGGGGGACTATCCATGGTGGTGGGGTGGGGGGATGTCCATGGGGGTGTCCAGGGGGTGGGATGGCGTCAATTGGGGGGTGGGGTGGGGTCCGAGGGGGGGGGGCTGTCCATGGGGTTGTCCAGGGGGGGGGGGGTGGGGTGGTGTCCATGGGGGTGGGGTGGTGTCTAGGGGTTGGGGGGATTTCTAATGGGTGGGGGTGTCCCGGGGTGGGGTTGTTTTTCAGGGGTTGGGGCGGTCTAGGGGTTGGGGGCTGTCCAAGGGGGGTGAGGTTGTCCAAGGGGTTGGGGGAGGCCCACGGGGGTTGCGGGGTTGTCCAGGGAGTAGGGGGTGTCTAGGGGGTGGGCGGGGTTTTCCACAGTGGTGGGGGATTTCCAGGGGCAGGGAGTATCCACGGGGGTGGACAGGGCTGTCCAGGGGTTATGAGGTGTCCATGGGGTGGGAGGGATGTTCATATGGGTGGTCCGTCAGTCCAGGGGGTACGGTGTGTCCAGGGGGTGGGAGGTGCTGTCCACGGGGCTGGGGGATGTCCACGGGGTAGGGGTGTCCACGGGGATGGGCGGGGCTGTCCCGGGGGTATGGGGTTTCCATGGGGTGTGCGGGCTATCCACGTGGTTGGTCGAGCTATCCAGATGGTATGGGGTGTCCATGGGGGTGGGCGGGCTGTCCACGGTTGTGGGGGGTTGTCCACGTGGGTAGGGTGTGTCCAAGGGATGGCCAGGCTGTCCAAAGGGGAGGTCGGGTTGTATAGAAAGGTAGGGGATGTCCAGGGGGTGGGCGGGATGTCCACGAGGGGTACGTATGTACAGGGGGTGGGCGGGCCATCCATGGGGGTAGGGGGGATGTCCACATGGGGAGGGGTTTTCCAGGGGTGGGAGACCTATCCACGGGGGTGGTCGGGCTGTCCAGGGTGTGGGTGAGCTATCCACAGTGGTGGTTGGGCTGTCCAGGGGGTGTTCGGGCTATCTATGGTGGTGGGTGGGGCTATCCAGGGGGTATGGGGTGTCCAGGGGGTGGGCGAGCTGTCCACATGGGTGGTCGGGCTATCTAGGGGGTCGGGGGGTATCCAAGTAGTGGGCGGGCTGTCCAAGGGTTTGGTCATAATGTCCAAGGGGAAGGGGTTTCCCGGGGGTGGGAGGGTAGTCAACATAGGGTAGGGGTGTCTAGGGGGGTGGGCGGGCTCTCTACGGGGGCGGGGGCTGTCCTCGAGGGGAGGGGGTGTCCACGGGGGTGGGTGGGTTGTCCACAGGGATGGTCGTGCCGTCCAGGGGTGTGGGCGGGCTGTCCACGGGGGTGGTCGGAATGCCAAGGGGTCGGGGTGTCTAGGAGGTGGGCGGGCTATCCACGAGGGTGGGCGGGGCTGTCCAGGGTGGTACGGTGTGTCTAGGGGGTGGGGGTTGTCCACAGGGGGAGGGGGTGTCCTGGGGGTGCGCGGGCTGTCCATGGGGGTAGTGGGGCTGTCTCGGGGGTACAAGGTGTCCAGGGGGTGGGGGATGTCTAGGGGAGGGTTGAATTAGTCACAAAAAATCATCATGTCAGGTTTTATTATTTATAGATAAAAAATAAACATAATGGGACCAAGCTAATCACACATATTCAGGCACAACAAATCAATAAACATCAAATGTTATTAATATGAGTCAATAATGTAACGGATGAATCTATCCATCATCACCATCAGTATCATCACCATCATCCCCACCATCAACCTCATCCTCATATTCATCCCCATCATCGTCCCCGCCCCACTCAATGCCCTTGTACTCAGCCTCAGCCAACTCATCGCTCTCCTCCCCCACCTCCACCCCCTCCTCGGCCTCCTCCTCCTCTCTGGCCTCCTCCTCTCCCTGAACCTCCGCCTCGGCCTCCTCAAAATCGTCTCAACCAACACCATAACTTCCACCTGGTGCACCATATATAGAACGAATCAATGAAATATATTCATTACCGGATGTGCTGGCCTCTAGTGGAAGTGTTGGATGTAAAACATCCATCAGTTTCATAAATGCAGTGTTTTCACAAGAAGAATGTTCTACCGTCTTTGTGGTCCTTTTTTCAGCCTGTTCTTCCTATGACTTAACATAATGCATCTCGGTGGCACTACAAGTTGTACCTGAGGAGGGCCAATACCTTTTCGTAACTATACTCTTCCCATGTTGGCATCGTACTCTACCAGGGAGATCATCTCCCAACACATGATGTAAGTGATCGGTTGGCCCAATATTTTCAGGTTCCTGTGCATCATGGGCCTCTAAAGCATCCTATTACAAATATAAATAGATTATTAAGTTACGTAATAGAGATTAAAATTTTAAATATACAAATTAAAACATACAATCTTTTGCTGACTCGGTTCATTAATCGCACTTCCATCTTTCTTCTTTCTACTCGAGAAAAATAGTTTTTCTCAAGGCACACATCCTCCTATATTCAATTTAGTCCTCTAAAATGACATTGAATATAGGAAACCATAATTAAAAATTGGCTACCAATAATTAATTTCATAACTAAAATTATATAACAACTTTAGTAATCGAATAAATTATGGAGGAAGCAATAGAAAGTGAAATTCGTAATGAAAGATTATAAACTATCGTACCTTCATCCTCTAATGATTTCACATCGTAGTACATCCCAATGTGTGTACGTATTTCTTAGGATCAATATTTTTTTATATCTTCAAAATGAACCCTAAATAAAATCCAATAATTATTATTAACAAAAAACGTGAAAATTTTCATTTAAATTCCTCTAATGTGATTAATACCTTAAATTGGATAGTCATCCAATGAGTAATCATATGTCAATAATGTTATAATGGAAAATCATCCATGATAAATACCACCTCTAACTTTGTTCCCACTCTAGCATGCCAGCCAATGTACAAATCATGCTTATAAACTCTCTAAATCTCACCTACATCCTTTGGATGTTCTGGTCGTGCACCCTCACTATCAGTGAAATTAAACCGTAGCTAACACCAAAATATTAATTCATATAAATAAAAAAATTAATATATTAAATTAAATACAACAGATTTTTTTAGCCATATCTCTACCCAGTCTTTATCCTTGACTTCATTTGGCAGTTGTCTCCATGAGTGTGGGCTGACAGGAATGATGTCAGAGTATTTGGAAAGCGTCACCCAAAAACTCCGATATTGCTTCCCTAATTTTTCAATCATCTGACTATCTTCATTTTAGTACACCATCAACTGTGTGTAGTGGTTCCACATTGCACGCATGCGTGTACACCCCCACCCTCGCCTCCTATCTATAGATATATTTGTTATGAAAGGGAAAAAAATATTTTATCAATACCAGTTATAATGTAATTAAATAATGATGTAAACTGTTTTTAGTGTTGTATACGTATACCTATAGTAATCTGATTAATGTGCGCCACTGGATCCACAGAAACTGAAGGAACACCTTGTACAGATGGAGTGGGTCCTAATGTGTGCTCCGCAGGGATAGACTCTAGAAGAGTAGGAGTCGAAGAATATGGAATATAAAATCCCAGAGAGAAGGAAGAAGAAGTAAAAGAAGATGACATAGATGGCTGGCCGAATGCAGGATGGGGAGTGTGAATCATCATCGGATATGGTACAGATGGTTGAGGAGGCTCAGATGTAAAGAGTGGTGAAAAAATGTGATGCCTAAATATCATGTGTGTCCCTAATGACACACCGGGTTCAACATGTGGGATGGATGGTATGTCAGTGGGAGGTGCAGGGTCTAATCGGGTACACCGACCAGATTGTCTAACTCTCGTACCCCCCCCCCCCTCGTACAAACACCCTGAGTACTGGGACTACTACTAGGCTACCCATCAAATAACTTTCTCCTAATAGATTTATCCTACAAATTTTTTTACTAAAATTAATAAGATGACATTATATATTATTTAAATAATTATATTTGAAATAAAATACGCACTACAGTCACTTGTGGTGGAATGCCCAGCTTAGTAATGTGACGATTATTGTCTATAATCTGTTTTGTCACCCCTCTTCAATTGGTTTCATTTTAATAAATTGAAAACAAATATGGAAGTAAATATAAGATGATAACTAATGTGTAACCCAAAAAACAAAATAAATGAAAGGTAATAGGGGTGTCAAGGGGGGTGGGAGAGTTGTCCATGGGGGTGGGAGGCTGTCCATGGGGTATCGGTTGTCCAGGGGGGTGGGAAAGCTATCCACGGGGTGGAATGGATATCTAGGGGTATAGGGTGTCCAGGGGTGGGTGGCTATCCATGGGGGTGGTGGGGCTATCCAGGGGGTACGGGGTGTCCATGAGGGTGGGAGAGCAGTCCACGATGGTGGTGGGCCTTTCATAGGGGGTAGGGGTGTCCTGGGGGTGGGCATGCTGTCTGAGAGGGTGGGGGATGTCCAGGGGTACGGGGTGTCTAGGGGGTGGGTAGCATGTCCACGAGGGATGGGGATGTCCATGGGGGGTGGGTAGGGTGTCTTGGGGGTTGGGGGTTGGGGGCTATCCAGGGGGTGGGCATGTTGTCCACGAGGGATGGGTGGGTTGTCCACGAGGGTGGGCAGCTGTCCAAGGGGGTAGTGGGTGTCAAGGGGTGGACGAGGTGTCCTCGGGGTGGGTGGGCTTTCCGTGGGTATAGGGTGTCCAGGGGGAGGGCGGGCGATCCATGTGGGTGTTCGGGCTATCCCGGGGGTATTGGGGTGTCTAGGGGGTGTGTGGGCTGTCCACGGAGGTGGGGGTAGTCCACAGGGGTAGGGGGTGTCCTGGGGGGTGGGCGGGCTGTCCCAGGTGAGGGATGTCACTCTTTTCCATCTAGATCTTGTAATCATTAGAAATATATGGGAGTTCATGTTGAATGATTTAGACCTTCTCGATTTTCCATCCACATCCTCCTCCTAGATTAAAATATTTTTCTCCTCTCTAATGATCTCTATGAAATAAATGGTTTTTTTTCAAGGTTATTTATATGGGAAGAGAGGTTTGAGGAATGGGTAATCTCTATCCCCCCTCATTTTTTTGATTTTCATATAGGAATTTTGTCAGCTTCTAAAGTCTCAAATATTTGTTTGATGCTCATTCAAGTTCTGTTAGCATTGTGGTAAGACTTCCATCTCCCATATTTGTTTTTTGAATGATATTTTATTTCTCTCATTTGGTAATATATATTATATAACTGTAATGAAATATGACATTGATTTATTCTCTTCCTTTTATGGATTTACTATTAATCTTTCAAAATCCATGATGTTCTTGGATGGAAATTATTCTAATGTCTGGTATAGTTTTGATTATTAGATTCCTAGAAGACCTATTTTCTTCTCTATCGATGACAACATAATATATGATTCAAGGTTATCCATGTTTCCCTCATTTGTGGAAATTATCTCTAATGGATCATGGAATCCACCAATTCTTGTTTCTACTAATCTCATGGATATCAGGATGGAGATCCTTTAATTTTGTGCACATGGAGGAGATTGTGAAAGGATTCTATAGAATGGATACGATGGGTTCTCCCTTCTCATGGTTTGGGATGATCCTAGGTAAAAACTTGTTTTGGTACCATAGAGATCATTGGTTTGGAATAATTTCTCCCCAACCAGGTTTTCATTCCTTTTATGGCTTCGAACCCTTAGTTGTCTAACCACCCAAGATAGGTTGTTGAAAAGGGTATTGGATTTTCTGAATCATTATTTTATTTATGAATTGTATTCTGATAACATTGATCACTTATTCTTAAACTGCAATATATATAGGAAGATTTGGAAGTCCTTATTATGCCTCTAGAATGTTGAATTCTATGCTTGTTCTTTAAGATCCTTTTTATATTGGTGTAATATCTTCTTTATTGAGGAGTAATTGAGAAGTGTTTTGGGAATTCATGGGCTTGTCACTTTGGCATATTTTATTTTTATAGAGTGAAATTATCAGTTACATGGTTCCTCATATCATTGTGGAATCTTTATTTGGATAAAGTTTGAGAAAAATATTTTATCCAATATATATTCTTTCAATCAGTTCCCTAATAAAAAGGTTTATCAGGAGTTGGTTTTAATGTGTTGCCTTTTAGGTTCTTTTCTTAGTGATGTATGCGAATTATTCTTCATACTGGGCTGGCCTGTGTTCTAAAAGGTTTTTTTTATTTGGATGGTGGTTATGATACATTATTGTGAGTGGGTTTCTACTCATTGGTTGTATTCTCTTGTGGGTTTTGATTTCATTTTTCATTATTTGTTTATATGGTGGTGTTTTTTTAATAATAGGGGTATTCTTGTGGATTGTTTGTGGTGAAAATAGGTTTAAAGGGTGTGATATACTTGATTTTTGGCCCTAGGTGAGGGTTCTGGTTGTTGGATTGGATGGTTTTTCTGAGGGTATGTTGGAAGGGGGCTAAGAAACTCTGGTTGGTGTGGGTTCTAGAAATGCATGTATGGAGTGGATTGGTTCTAGTGTAGGCTATTGTTATGACTTACTTTTTTTGTCTTTGGTTTCATGGGTATGTGTTGGGAAAGGCCCATGTTACAATGTGTGATGTTAATCACTAGTGGTGTGTGAGCCCCCCTCCCACCTAACACCACCCTGAGCCCCCTCCCCCAGCTCCGGCCTATAGCCCCCACCCTCCACACTACACAACACCCCTCACCCCCTACAGCCCCCACCCTATACATCCACCCCATACAGCCCCCACCAAAGCCCACACCCCTCCCTCTGTATATCCCCCAATCCCACTACACACACCCCTACATCCCCCACCCCCCACTGCCCACCCCCCCCCCCATAGCCCCCCCCTTCCACTATGCAAACCCCCTCCCCACAACCCCCATACCACTACACAACCCCTCCCCACCACATCCCCCCTATAGTCCCGACTCCCAACCCCCACAGCCCCCCTCACACCTGCAACCCCACCCTACATATCCCACTCTACAGCCCCCCCCCCACTGCACCCCCCCCCCCCCCACAACAAACCACCTCCCACTACATTGCCCCCCCCCCCCCCACTCCCACTGCACACCCCCTACACCCCCCCACTCCCACTACACCCCCCCCCATATCCAACGCCTCCCACTACATAGCCCCCCTATAGCCAACCCCCCTACAGTCCCCCTCCCTCACCTCTCCCTGAAATCCCACCCTCACCTCTTCCTGTAGCCCCATCCCCCACATTGCACATCCCCCCCACCCCTTGAAGCCCCCACCCAGTACACCCACCCCCTTACAGACCCCCCCCCCCCACTCCCACTGCACACCCCCTACAACCCCCCTCCCAATGCACAACCCCCATACAACCCCCTCCCACCGCACAACCCCCACCCTCACACCCTCCCACTGCACAGACCCCCTGTATCCCAGCCAACACCCCTCCTACTACACAACCCCCCCCCCCCCATTCCCACTACACCCCCCACAGCCCCCTCCCATTGCACACCCCCCTACAGTCCCCCTCCCATTGCACAACCCCCCACCCCCCATATCCAACCCCCTCTCATTGCACCCCACCACTCCCATTTCCTCGAAAAATAAATTATGAAGTGGAGACCCATAGTAGGTCTCCCAACCATTTAAGAACTCACTACCATGTTGCATCAATATAATAGGACATTAATAAATACCAATATAATACATGAACCGTACTTCTAATCAAAAGGGTCTCAATATAACACCTAAACAAAACATGAAATGTGACTCTATTTGAGGTGGAATAAGAAACACTTACTTGAAACAAGGATGGATCATATGTTGGGAAGAAGTGTTCGCAAAGAATAGGGGATCTCTCCTTTACAGATAATCAAAACAAAAAACAAACTTATCTTCAAAGAAATCAGAATGAAAAATGGAATAAATGGAGGAAGAACAAAAAACTCCTTACATACAGATTTGATGTGGAAGAACAAAAAATCAGTGGCTCAGAAGAAGGGTTTGCATGCTGGAATTATGGGAATTCTCTTTTAGGGCACAATGTGGTAGGATCTCGATCAGAATTGGGGATGCATTTGTTTAATTTTAACCAAATGGTTTTTTAAAACCATTGGTAAATATCATACCTATACCAATGGTTCCATGAACCGTTGGTATTAGGGGGAACATATCACCTATCCCAATGGTTTTTTTCAAATTGATGGGAAAACAAACACCTATCCCAACGGTTATATATAACCGTTGGTAAAGGTGTCTCTACCGAGGCCTATCCTAACGGTTTTCCAAACCATTGGGGAAAAACACTCTAACAATTATATACCAATGGTTTTCAACATACTATTGGTATAGGAAACCTATCCCAATGGTTTTTATAAACCGTTGGGATATAGTCATTGGTATAGAAGGAATTTCCAATAGTGTGAAAATAATGACCATTGGTAGACTTTTTTTGTGCACTACTGGTGTTTTTTTTGCGATACTTTCATAAACGGTGGTAAAATGAAATAAAATAATTAGACTAGATATACATGGTCAAATAAATATATTACCCATGATCAAACCTATTTTTTATCATCCCAGTTATATTAAATTGAAATTAATGAACCTCTTCTATTTATATTGGAATACACTTTAATTGATGGATGTGATTTTGTTTTGTCTTCAGGATTTGTGGGCTTATTGTGTGAGGTGGAACATGGGGTGTGTTGGTATCCCATTTTTAGAGACTTGTTGATTGTGGAATGGATGGACAAGTAGGCAGTTGGATGGCCCTTTTCTTTTGTGGCTATGAAGTGATGTTATGCAGTGGTACTGTGCGGTGGTTATGAACATGTTATAAAATGGGACTACATCTGGGAATTGTTTGGGCAGCGAGGTTGCAGGGATGGTCTGTGAGAGAAGGATTTAGGAGTATAACATTGAAGAATGATGGTTGGAAATGGTCGAATGGGGGTGTCTAGTGGGACTGAAAGTCCGGTTTTGTTTTTGTATGATCATGGTTGGTAGTTTCATAGTAGTTTTGGACTAAATTACAGTGAATCCCTTAAATAAATAAATTTCATGTGGTTAAATGAAAAGGGGTTGGGTTTTTTTGGTTGTGCATATGGGGGTAGCAGCGAAAGTTGTTCTGAGTGGGGTGGTTGTTTGTTAAGAAGGCCATAGGTTGGGATGAGTTTTTTCTTATCTATATGTATAAATTTTAGTCACTTGTGGTTTTTATATTCACCCCTCCACTATTGATCACCTTGTGTCGAACACCCGCATTTCATGGGGGTGTGTTTCCCAACATCTTCGTGAGAGGATGGATGGATGGTTACTGAAATTCTTTCTCACACCCTATTTCAATTTCTTACTGCTTGAGCATATCTTGGTAGGATGTAATGATATGAGTCTTACCATATACCAAGATCCTTCGGGAAAGGGTTTGTTGTGGATGAGAGGCCTAGGTGTTTGAATTCCAGGTTTTTTCCCAAGTGTCTTCTGGATGAGGCGCAAGTGTCTTCGGGCGAGAGATGTGGTTCTTATTGCCCAGGGGTCTGCGGGTAGGATTATGTTTGGTTTGAGGACCAGGTGTGCACATGCAGGTTGTGGTAGTGGGTCTATGTATGGGACGAGTGGTGGGGTCAAGATGTTATCTATTATGAATGAGTAGTTAACCAGTGGGAAAGTGGTATGGGGTTCCTAGACAGCGATGTGTTTATACTATTACTTTACGTGACATGCATTATTTGGTGCGCAAGACTTGGGGTGGCTAGGTTGTTTAGTATTCCTTGGTAAGTGATTTGAGGTTCTATTGTTTTATCATTGGTTAATTAGTATCTTTCACCCACTTGTGGATCGGCATATTTAGTTTCCATACATAGTATACTTGTATGCTCACCCTACGAATATAAAACAACTTTTTTCTTTCCAGGAGGACATTGAGGACCATGCTGGATTCTACTAGCTCAGGCATTGGGATTAGTTGTTAGTGTTGTTTAGTCTCTTTTATTTTGGTACATTATCTTGGGATATTTTTTCGTACTTTTTATTAGCTTTAATTTTAAACATGCTTGTGTGAATGGATTTTGCCATTAATTTTACATTTAGTATTTGGGGTTTCTTAGAATTTACCGTCTTATCTTCTGTTCGTGTTCTATAAAAAGGATAATGCCTTACATTTTTTGTGTCAAATTCTATACCCTTAGTGATAGTCGCTACTCTAGGGCCTATTGATGGCTGGACTAGATGGTCATTATCTCTCCTTCATCATGATAAAGGAAGGGTGTGGCACTTTTTTGTCTCATCCCTCTTCATGATGAAGGCAGGTCGTGACAAAATGGTATCAACCAGACACGTTTTGGGGATATAGGATGGATTTTAGGGTTAATCAAAACAATAATTCCATGGGATAGTGGGGAAAAATTTTTAGGTGACCGTGGTACGTGAAATATACTAGGGAAGATAGGCTGGGATACAGGATTTTAGGCCCCCCCATGATCTGATGTAAGGACTCTTGACCTACTTAATGACTATGTAAGGCTACACTGATTGTAGAGTAGAGACCCTAGGATGGTACATGTATCCTAATGAATTATTTTCTTTTTTTAGTTGGGAGTTTTGAAAAATTAAATAAATAACGAGTCAAAATTAATTTAAAAGAAAATTTTCACACTACCCAGACTTAGGAGTTCATTGTTTACTTTTTCAGTTATAGAACTCGGACGTCCACCATGTGTGGTACAAGCAGTAGATGTCCAACATGATAACTTTTTTGGTTAGTGGAGGTCTGATCAAGATGAGGATAACAAATGGAATAATATGCTTCATGCATTCTAGTGGTAGACTATGGGAAAGTATGAGGAAAGCATCTCATACATGGAGACGGAGAGTTGGCTTGAGGAGATCCTGATCACTTTCGTCTAGATATGGGATCCAAATGATTATTATATCCCTCTAGTAGTGATCCATATGTGAGGGGATTCACATTAGTGGTGGGAGCAATACCTTGGGGAGAGGAATGAGATTGATATCTCATGGGATGACTTTGAGAAGGAGTTCCAGGTGGAATTCCATTCTTCCATGATGAAGGCTGAGAAGAGACAAGAGTTACTCTCCCTTTAGTAGGAGATTATTTCGGTTAGGGAACTAGGGATCATGTTCAAGGATATATTACTCTTTGCAATAGATTTTATCCCGAATGAGGAGTCTTGAGAGAGACGCTTAGAGGAGGCACTCTAACCTTCTCTTCTTTATGTCATCACTCCCTTTACATTACCAACATACCTAGATTTTCAGAAGATGGATGAGGTAGTGAAAATGATGTACTCATAGATAGGTGTACTATGAGAGGGGATACATTCATGTACAATGAAAGGGATGGTAGTCAGGAAAAGGTCTTTGAAATCTGGGACTTCTTGGTTTTTTCCAACAGGGAGTAGGGCTCAGCGGTTCTAGTTCTAATCTCCTGGTCCTCACCCATTCCCCATGGGTCTGGGACCAAGGTGATTTTCCTGTGGAGGTCTTGGGTATCTTTAGAACCTGTGCTCATTTCATGCATTATATAGTGGGGGAGGGCGGGTTCAGCGCCCACCTTAATGGCAGCAGTTGTTACTCAAGCCTTTCCAGCGGTAGGGGCAGTGAGCACCTGCTCCACCGAGGGTAGATGATGCAGGAGGAGTATGGCCATAGGGTTCTTCTTAGGGACCTCGACCAAGGCATGGGTGGGGAGGTGGTCAACAACCAAGGGGAATAGGATCTATGAATGGCAAGTTTCACCCTATAGAGGTGGCAGTTGCATGCCACAGAGGTGGCAGTTCTAGCATGGTCATAGGTTGTTCGACGTACGATCAGTTTTTTTAGTACTCTTGTGTGTGATTTTTTTGATTCAAGAGCTTATTACTCCTTTATTTCACCCAATCCATCCCATGTTCTGGGTCTAGATGTAGAGATATTTTCGGTGACCCTGGGGTTCAGTATGATTTTTGGAGGTCAGACCAGTTTTTTTGATGTTTTCTGTGGTTGTAGACTGATATTGGGGCCGCATCAGTCTAGTGGAGATCTTCTTCTGCTACAGATGCATTTTTACAATGTCATCCTAGGCATTGACTAGTTGTTTTCTGTTCATGCTATTATCAACTATTTTTTGAGGAGAGTCATGTTTTTAGGTATGGATGGCTAGAATGTTGTTTTTGTTGGTTACTGGAGCTGTCAGGTGGGTAGTCGGTGTGTGGAGCCTATTCTTTTTTTATTAGTATAGTTTTCAGTGGAATCAACCAACATAAAAATTGTGGAAGTTCTGGGGGGGTTTTTTGAGTTCCTATATGAATTCCCCAAATAGTTTGTGACACTAAACCCTCTAAATGATGTTGAGTTCGGGATAAACTTACATCCCGGGGCCCGTTTGATTTAGAGTTCTCCCTATCAGATGGGGCCTTCTGAGTTTTAGGAGTTATAGATTCAGGTTGATGACCTGATGAATATGGGTTTTATTTGGACAAGGGTATCATTGTGGGGTTCTATAGTCTTTATCATGAAGAAGGAAGATGGTGGCCTGAGACTCTACATAGATTATTAGAGATTGAATCAGGTGATGGTCAAGAACCGTTACCCCCTTCTGAGGATCAATGATATTTTCGACCAGTTAAAGGGAGATGGTTGGTTCTCTAAGACCAATATATGGTCTTGATATCACCAATTAAGGGTGAAAGCGGGTGACATCCCAAAGACTAATTTTAGATTTAGGTATGGGAACTTTGAGTTTGTGTTCATGGCGTTCAGCGTTACGAATGTGTCAGTTGTGTTCTTGGGGCTCATGAACTCGGTTTTCCATGAGTACCTCGACCAGTTTTTTTTCAGGTTCATCAATGATATCCTAATCCACTCAAAGTTAGAGGAGTAGCACGCCGAGCATGTGAGGACTGTCTTGGAGGTCCTCTGACACCACCATCTCTATACAAAACTATCCCATTGAAAGTTCTGTACATGATAGGTGCACTTCTTTAGAGATGTGGTGTCCCAATAAGGGATAGTAGTGGACCCATCAAAGTTCAAAGCTGTTGTTTCTTGGGAATCACCAAATAATGTGGTGGAGTTTCTTAGTTTCTTGGGTCTGGTAGGCTACCAATAGAGGTTCATACCCAACTTCTCTCAAGTCACAACTTCATTGACAACATTGTCTAGAATTTTCTGAGCCTTCATATAGATTAGGAAGTTTCAGATAGCCATTAGCTATCTGAAGGAGAAACTGGTCAGAGCTCCAGTGCTCAGGTTTCAAGAGGAAGGGTTATTGCTCAAGGAGTTCAATAATGCTTCCATTCTAGGCTTGGGATGTGTGCCGATGTAGTACTGGGGAGTGATCTCTAACAGGTATTGGTATTTATGCCCTCATGAACGTAACTATGCCACCCATGACATGGAGCTTGTAACTGTCATGTTTGCACAAAATTTTTCTTGACATTACCTCATCCGGGATTTATTTTTGGTCATCATGAATCATAAGATCTTGAGGTGTATCTTCTCCCAATGAGGCATGAAATTGTGGTAGAAGAGGTGGATGGGGTTTCCCAGGACTATGACTTTGAGATCTGTTACACCTCAGGAAAGTGGAATGTTATTTCCAATGCTTTGAGAAGTCACGAAAGGAGGTAGTTCGAGAATCCACATATACTTGGAAATAAATTGAGGTGCTAGACTATTTGAACCTGGATACTAGGGAGTATAGTCGTAGAGGTTATCAGTTTCAGATGATAGTGCAGTATTCCTTGGTGCAACAGGTGGAGGAGTCTTAGTGGGGAGACTAAATGGCTGAAGTGACATGATATTGTGTTGTCCAGGGTGATGCTCCAGAAGGATGGTTGGAGGATAGTCAGAATCTGATATTGTTTCGTGGGATACTATTTTTACGAGTAAAAATGCATGAGGTAATTATCTTTGAGTTCAATAACTCACCCCTATCGGTACACCCAGGAGTCTCCATGATGTACCAAGGCATGATGGAATAGTTTTGTTGGCCCAGGGTGAAGTGGGAAGTGACAATGTTTGTTGGAATGTTCCTAGTGTGTCAGCAAGTGAAGGTTGAGCACCATGTTTCTAGTGGTATATTACATCCCATATAAATCCGTGAGTGGAAGTGGGATAACATATCAATGGATTTTGTCATAGGACTTCCTATGGGAAAGGAAGGTTGTGATGATATCTGGGTCGTGGTGGATCGATTAATAAAATCAGCTTACTTCTTGGAGATCAAGGAGTCGAGCGTAGTGGTTTCCTTTGCACAGAGGTTTATAGGAGAAGTTGTGTGCCTGAATGGAGTTCCAAGATCCATCATATCTTATTGAGATGAATTTTTTACCTCAAGAGTATTTAGAGTATTACAATGTTCTTTTGGAACCCATCAATGCCTCATCACTACTTTCCACCCTTACACGGATGAGCAGATTAAGGGGACCATCTAGATGTTATAGGACATGTTGAGAGAATGTATTTTGGAAATCATAGGATCAGGGGTATGAAACTTTCCTATTGTATAATTTTCATACAATAACATCTATCACTATACCATTTTCATGGTTTCATTCGAAGACTTGTATGGAATATTTTTTTGTTCACCAGTATGCTAGACAGAGGTTTTTGGGGCTAGTGTTCTTGTCCCAGAGGTGCTGTAAAGAATGATAGAGAAGGTTCAGCTTGTGTGTTAGATGATGAAGGAGGCTCAGGAATGGAAGAAGTCGTATACTGTTCATAGTATGAGGAACTTTATGTTCAAGTTTGGGGACCATTTTTTCCTGAAGTTTTCTCCTTAGTAAGGGTAGTAGAGGTATGGTAGAGGGGGAATGATTTCCCCCATGTTTATCGGACCTTTTGAGGTGTTGGGACGAGTTGGTTAGGTGGAGTATCAGCGGGCATTTCCACCACAATTTGAGATGGTCTACAACGTCTTCCACATAACTTAGCTCTGTTTGTATCTACATGACGACTCCCACGTCATTGAGTGGGGAGTGTTGGATATCGAGAATGAGGTGATGTTTGTGGAGCGACCGGTAATAATCAAGGATCGTAAGGAGATGGTACTTCAGGGATGTACCATTCCTTTGGTTCATGTTCTCTGGAGGCATGGTGGCCTCAAGTAAAGTACTTTAGAGTAGGAGGCACAGATGTGTGCCCAGTACCCGGAGCTGTTTTGAGTTTTTCTCTTGTGTTTTTCTCTTGTTCTTTACTTGTGATGTAATTCTGGACCTTGGTTTCTATGAGATGAGTTGTTTCCCTTAGTATGTCGGTGAAATGTCCTAACATGTGGGGAAGGGAGGACCGGATCCCTAAGCAAGATGCATTAATTTGGATGCGATTAAACCCATGGGGGCGAGTCAGTGCCGCCCAAAGCGGATAATATCTTGTCATGGGGGAAGGGGCTCCCTAATCCATGTGTTTGTACAGTGTGACCTTTGGAGTTGTGTGGTTTCTTGGGGCTAGTGGAACCTTAGTGTTTTTCTAGTTTCTAATGGTATAGAAGTCAAGGCGTTGTTCTCGAATGTCGAGGTTTTCACTCCAATTTTAAAACAACGGAAGGTGGCTTCTCCCTGAGAGGTATCTACGAGGTGGTTGTTTGGACCCATATTCTTCTGGTTTAGTTATGAATTCTCAAGGATGATAATAGTTTGATAGGTATCTGATTTAATTAATTGGATTTCCCTAGGCCTTTCCATTATGAAAATCTAGTGTTTGTAGTGTTTTTGGGGTCACTGTGGCTTATCCCAAGAGTTTTCCCAAATACTGTTTCCACCAAATGGTTTCCACTGAAATGGTGGAACGGGTAATGGTCGCATAGTCACAGTGGAATTGTTATGGTGGAATCGATAAAGGCCTCACTATCATGGTGTTAACATTACGGTGGTGCTGGTAATGGTCTCACCATCATGGGAAAACCGTAAAGGTGTCCTTGGTAATGGTGAAACCATCACGGCTGCACCATCATGGTGGAACCATCGTAGTCACACCGTCGCAGTCACAACATCACAGTGGTACCATCATGGTGGAACTATTATGGTGGCACCTTTTCAGTGGAACTCTTATCGGGGCACTGTTACATTGTCACACAAAAACGGTGGCACACCCTTTTCCTATTTTTCCAGTTTCCCATGTTTTCCCATTTTTTCCTATCTAACGTCTTATTAGACAAAAACAGAGTTTCAAGCCTTAATTTAGAGTATTTAATGTTGTTTCAAAGGGTATTAATTATATATTTAAATATCCTAACGTCCCAAAAAAATTGAGATACCCAAACCATGTGTTCTTGACCACGATCCCACATTAATGACTTTTCGAAACCGTTCTTCCTTTAAAATAGGATCTGGATCTTCAAAGTTGGGATCTTCACTTCTGGTTGTGTTTTCCATTTACCCTTGGCATTCATAGAGCCTTACTTTTTTATATGAGTCATGCTTCTATGATTTTCCTCTCCTTCTCATATTTCTTGGAGTTATTTCCAACTGCTTGCATGACCCTTACTCATGGCGATGGAGGTACTTCAATCCTTGATCATCCAAGTTAAGATTTAATCTATCTCTCTTTATTTTTTTCATCATGTGTGTTGGGTGTACTCATTATTACTTATAAGGAATAGTGGAATGATTTTCTAATAATAATATATAAACAAGAAGTAAATATGATAAAAATATAACAATGGTAAATAAAATGGTGGGCAGGGAGTGGTTTGATGTTGATTGCCTATTTTATTTCTTCTCATTGATTATTTAATGGATTTTTGTGACCATATGCCTCTTGAAAATCATGACCGTTGGTGGTATTTTCATGAGCACTATTGATGTTCTGTTTTGTTTTGATGCTTTTATAAACGACCCTAACATGAAAAAAACTATTAAATCGTATATACTTGGTTAAATAAATGGATACCCCAAGATCAAACCTATTTTGTGATCACCCTTGTTATTTTAAATTGGAATTCAGGAACCTCTGGTAGATAAATCTAAATACAATTTAATTGATGGATGTGGTTGTGTGTTGTGTGTTATGGTTTTTTGGTCTTAGTTTATGGGGTGGCACAGGGGGTCTGTTGGTATCCCATTTTGAGAGACTGATTGATTGTGGAATGGATGGAATGCTTGGTAGTTGGACTACATTTGTTTGTGTTGTGGATGTGGAGTGATGTTATGCAGTGGGAATGTGGGGTGGTTATGAAATTTTTATGTAGTAGGAATGCATATGGTAATTTTTTGGGTAGTATGGTTGTAGGGATGGGCTATGAGAGAAGGATTATTAGGTATAACTTTGAAGAATGATATTTGGTAGTGGTTGAACATGGGTGTACAATGGGACTAAAAATATGGTATTTTGTTGTATGATTATGGTAAGTAGTTTCCTGATAGTGATTGAATAAATTTCATTGAATCACTTAAATAAATAAATTGCATGTGTTTAAATCAAAAGGGTTTGGGTTTGTGTGATTGTGCATATAAGGGTAGTAGTGAAAGTGGTTCTGAGTGGGGTGGTTGTTTGATTGGAAACCCATAGGTTGGGCTTAATGTTTTCTTATCTATATGTATAAATTTTATTTACTTGTGATTTATATATGCACCACACCATTGTTGAGAACCATGTTCCGAACACCCCCATTTCTTGGGGGGTCTTTCCCCACATCTCGATGGAAGGATGGATGGATGGTTACTGACTTACTTTCTCATGACCTCTTCTGGTTTATTACCGCTCGAGCATATCTGAGAAGGTTGTGATGGATTGAGGCTTACCATACCCCAAGATCATTTGGTAAAGTTTTTTTGAGGATGATAGACCTAAGAGTTTGTGGGATAGTTTTTTCCCCAAGTGTCTTCAAGATGAGGCACATGTGTCTTAGGGCGAGAGACATGGTTTTTGTGGCCCAGGTTTCTGTGAAGAGTGTGTGCGGTCTGAGGACCTAGTGCGTGTGGGTCAGTTGTGGTAGTGGTACTATGTATGGGAATATTGGTAGCATCAAGATGTTAGCTATTAGGAATGAGAAGTTAACCAGTGGTAATGTGGTGTAGGGTACCCAAACATCGATGTATTTATACTTTTACATTACTTGAATTGCATTATTTGGTGAGAATTCCTTAGTGAGGTTGGGCTAGTTAGTATTACTTGGTAGGTTTTTTGAGGTTATATTGTTTTCCCACAGAGAAATTAGTATTTTTCCTCCACTTGTTAAAGGTTAGTTTTAGTTTCCCTACTGAGTATACTTGTATTCTCACCCTACATATATAAAACTACTTTCAGGTTTCCAAGAAAACATTGAAGACCGTGCTGGATTTTACTAGATCGGGAGTTAGGATTAGTTATTGTTGTCTCTTAGTCTATTTAATTTTGGTACATTACCTTTAGGGATTTTCTTGTACTTTATATCAGAATTACATTTGAACATACATTTTTTTGAGTCAATAAGGTTCTCCTTATGAATTTTCCATTCATTCATGTTTTGAAAATCACAAACACCTTATCTTAAGGAAAATATCATTTTACCCCTTGTTTCATTTTCTTAAGGAAAATTTCCTTCCCCAAGGAAATTTATCCTTACATTTTTTTCATTGTTTAATCACATTTATTTTCTAAGTGTAAAATTCGGATTGTAACTAAAAACCTTGGAATTGTATAATACTTAGATATGAAGCATTTTGTTTAAGACTCCGAACTTCTATGAGTTTGACTCCAAACTTCTATAAGTTCGACTCTGAACTTCTATGAGTTCGACTCTGATAATCTACTAGTTCGACTCCGAAATACTATGAGTTTTACTCCAAACTTCTACTAGTTCGACTACGAACTTCTATGAGTTCTACTCCGATCTTCTACTAGTTCGACTCCAAACTTATATGAGTTTGACTCCGAACATCTACTAGTTCGACTCTGAACTTCTATGAGTTCGACTCCAAACTTCTACTAGTTTGACTCTGAACATCTATGAGTTCGACTCTGAACTCTTTAAGTTCAGGTTATGAATTCCTGTGAATCTAGACTTTGAATTTCCTTGAAATTCAGACTCCAGAATTCTATAGAATTTAGGTTCCGAATTCCTAAAAAATAGAATCCAAATATCTCTTTATTATAGACTTCGAATTCTATTTTTTAGTTAGACTATGAACTTTCATAATTTTCTTACATTCCGAGCTTTTATTTACTTTCATTCCGAACTTCAATTTTACTTATTTTTATACTTGTTCTAATATAAAACGATTTCGTTCCTTCAGTTATCAACTAACCATTGGTTGAGTGACACGTGTACAGGACCCTCCAAAATTCAAGGAGAAATATGACCGTTGGAGGAGGGAGCCGACCGTTGGAGCTTATCTTATAAATAGGAGCTCATTTGAAAAGAAGCTACAACACTAGACAACATCTTTGACGTTGGTGCTTACATACTGTTGAAGTGATTTATAGAGAGAGAGGCTCTTATCTACTCTCAAAGCTCCGTGAAGAAAGTTTGAACAGCTAGTTCGAAATTTTCCTTTTGCAGACTTTCATCGTGTGACTCTGATTGTTGGTGATTACAATTGAGGGCTTCCAGGGATAGGAAGACAAAGGTGCCGACTACCAGATTGTTAAGGGCTTGTGGGGATAGCAAGACAGAATCCGATCTTCGTATCGAGGGATTATCCCGGTGTGGGTAAGACATACATTCTTTAAAGTACAAATTAAGGGACCTCTTATCCAGGGTTGTTAGATACCCTTCTCTTTGGGTTAAAAGAGTTATTGTTTGTTACTTGTAGTTTTACTACTTTGTTTTTGCACTGCATTTTGTATTGTTAAGGAAAGTATAACTTTCTTATACTTCCTTAATTATACTCTGATTTAGTTATATTCTATATTCTTTAAGGTAGAATATTAGTTGGTGTAAACTTTTGTTAAGTTTCATTTCTGGAATCACTTTTCCAGAATCAATAAAGTATTTATAACTTTGAGGTGTTGTGAATTTTGGTTATGAAAAATTTATTTAGGGGTTTTTTAAAGTACAATTCACCCCCCCCCCCTTCTTGTATTTGAGAATCTCATACTTGTATATTCGATCGTACATTTGGTATTATAGAGTATATCATACTCACATACCATCTAACAATTTGTATCAAAGGAATTGGTTCCATATGAATTAATCTAACGATTAGATTCAGAAGAATTTTTTTTCATAACATTCATATTCATATTTCCGGATTCATACTTTTTGGAATCTATTTTTTCGAAATCATAGTTTGGATTCACTTTTTGTTTAGAAATACAATTCTTATTGCTTAGAATATTTTCTCTTGTTTACAGACTTATACTTCTAAAAATTTTGTGTGCCAAAGTTTTTCTTAAAGATGGAAGGTTTAAATGTTGGTTCTATCAAAAACCTAAATCCTACTAGACCACCAATTTTTTATGGTAATGATTACGAATACTAGAGAGATCGTATGAAGACTTTCATTATCAATACTGTGGTAGATAGCTTTTTCATGCTTATCGGAGGATGAAAATTTCCTGATAAAGAAGTGACTTTACAAATCAAGAAAAGCATGAATACCAACTCAACTATAAGGTACGCAATACTTTGCTTTGTTTAATGACTAGGAACATATATAGCCAAATTTCTTCTTGTGAAACAGAAAACTGTATATAGAAGAATCTTGAAGTTACACATTTTGGTACATCTAAAGTGATTGAGACTAGAAGAGCCATTCTTAGAGCTGATTATCATGGTTTTAATTTTCCTTATAGAGAACCAATTTGTAAGTTGAAACAGCGATTCATGACTATTGTGAATAGTTTACAGTCAATGGGAGAGAATGTTCTAGATAATGAAGCCCTTGTTGAAAATATCATTTATATTATGCCCAATGAGTGGGAATAAAAAGAACTACTATCGATGAAAACAGAAAGCTTACTCAAATTTCTCTTAATGAACTGTTTGGTACTCTTCTTCAACATGAGACTATAATGAAGAGAGATGTTGACAAGATAAAGAAGAAGAATGGGAATGGTAGTGTTTCTTTTACTACAACTTCAAATCACATGAAAGCTAAGACTCTTGAGAGAGTTAATAGATCCAAATCTATGAAGGTTATTATCCGATCTGAATCTAGTGATAGTGCAGTCTCAAAAAATGAGTTAGCTAATCTTTCTTGAAGGATGAACAAGATATCTGGACAGAGAAATTGCCAATCCAAGTATAAGAAAAAGTAAAGGAAAGATAAGAAAGATACTGAAGTTACATGCTATGAATGTAAGAGAGATGGACACATAAGACCTGGCTATTGTATGCTCAAGATAAAAGAAAGAAAAGAGATGAATTATGAAAGGAACATAAAGAAGTTTTACAAAGCTAAAGAGAAGAATGTTCTGAAAGATAATGATACCTGGAGTGCTAGTGGTGGAGACTCTTCAGATGAATCAACAGATTATGAATCCTCAGGACAGAAGAATCTTGTCCTTTCAGCCAGGCTACCTATTGATAATCACTTCTTGATGGCTAAGGTGCACAATGATGAATCAATGACCAATGTTTCTTTGAATTATAATGATAGTAAATATTATAACTCTTCTGATTAAGATAATACTTTACATACCTATGAATAAGTTTCTAGGTTTTTCAAACTTCTTGAAAATGAGAATTCAAAACTCATGAAGACACTTGACAATGAAAATTCTAGGAATACTATTCTTACTAAGGAAATATTAGATCTTTCTAAAGATCTTGATATGAAAAATGATTATTTTGAATGTATTTCAAAAAATCGTGAGAAAGTAAGTTCTGAGAAGAATAAACTTTCAAAATATCTAGAAAACATAATTTCTAAGAAAGATGTTTTCGAGCCTAGATCTAGTTCAAATGTTTTTGAAGATAAGAACTTAGATCAAACTCAAATCTGAAATATTTTCCTTGAGGAAGTTTTTTTCAAACTTTACCCTAGGTAAAGAAAATTTTGATAAAATATATTCACAAATCCAACCGTGAAGGAATACTTATGGTTTTGGTTACACAAGTTCCAAACCGATTTTTAATAACAACTAATTTGTTCCTCAAAGTGCCCCATTCTGTACTAAATGTCAATGTGGTGGTCACAGGGAAAAGAATTGTTCCTTAAAAAAATCCCAATCTTTAGGATTTCATAAGTGTTATTTTTCTAAGAAGATGTGGGTACCAAAAAATTTTCTGTCTGAAATTTTCGGATCCAAGAATGTATGGATTCCAAAAACCTACATTTTTCTTATTTTCAGGAAAATAGTGATAGTACCAACAACAATACTTGGTACATGTATAGTGGATGTTCCCCACATATGACTGGTAACAAAAGATATTTTGAAAATATTATCAATAACAATGGAGGAAAAGTAACTTTTGGAGATAATGCTCAGGGAGAAATTATTGTTATATGTAACATTGTTATTCTTGGAAAACATTGATTTAAAATTCTTTATATGGTAAGGGTGTTAAGAACAATCTCATCATCATAAGTCAATTATGTGATGAATGATACCTTGTGAATTTTAGGAATGATTAGATCTTAGTACACAATTCCAAGGAAGAATTTAATCCTTCTTCTAATAGTTAAGAGAATGTTTACTCACTTAACTTAGAAGACCTTAGGAGCCAAGACTTACCTTGCCTTAGTGGAATGGAAGATCATTCTTGGTTATGTCATAGAAGACTAGGACATTGTAACCTCAGAAACCTATGTAAAATTTCTAAGAAAGGTTTGGTTAAGGATATACCGGAGCTTATATTTGATTATTCAAAAGTTTGTGACCCTTTTTAATATGGAAAGTACTATGTATTGATGCATTACAGCTAGTGCATATGGATCTTTTTGGTCCAACACAAACTGGAAGCATTGGGGGAAAGTACTATGTATTTTTTTGGTTGACGATTACAATAGATTTACGCGGGTCAATTTTCTAGCAAAGAATTCTGAATCTTTTTCTTATTTCAAAAGTTTTAGAGCCCAATTCAAAAATGAGAAAAACCTTCCATTGAAAACTATTCATAGTGATCATGGAGGAGAATTTAAAAATTCTGATTTTCAAACTTTTTGTAGTAGAAAAGGTATTACTCACAATTTTTCAGCACCAAAAACACCTCAACAGAATGGAGTTGTTGAGAGAAGAAATAGAATTCTTCAAGAAATAACTTGAACCATGTTGAGTGAGTATTCTATAGCCAAACATTTTTGGGCTGAATCTGTAAGTACTACTTGTTATACTATAAATAATGTATTGAGTAGACCTTTTCTAAATAAAACTCTTTATGAGTTATGGAATGGTAGAAAACCTAGATTTTCCTACTTTATGGTTTCTGGTTTCAAAGTATTCATTATGAATACTAAAGATAGTTTACACAAATTTGCCCCAAAATATGATGAAGCAATTTTCTTAGGATACTCCATAACTTCTAAGGCTTATAAAGTTTTCAACAAAAACACTTGTACTATTGAAGAAACAGTGCATGTCAAATTTGATGAAACTGATCCTTAGTTTTTAAACAACCCCAACATCCATCCTAGGATGTGTTTTCTGAAACTGATTATCAACCTATGATAGAAAATCCTTTTGATAAGGAAAATGTTCAAGAAGATTCTTCTGAAACATTTATCCCAGAATATTTCCTACCCTATGTTGATGAAAAAGTCTTACAAAACCCAAATCAGTCATTTCTAAAAAATAATCCCAGTGATAGCATCATTGGTGATGTCAATCAACCTGTAAGGACTAGAAGTTCCTTAATAAATGAAATAGAACATCTAGCATATTTTTCCCAATTGGAACCAAAAGGCACTGATGAAGCTTTAAGTGATGATGATTGGATAAAATCCATACAAGATGAACTAAATGAATTTGAAAGGAATAAAGTCTGGACCTTGGTAGAAAGACCTAAGGAAACATATGTCATTGGACTAAAATGGGTCTTCAAAAATAAGTGTGACAAAAATGGAGTCATCATTAGGAATAAATCTAGAACTACTGGAAAGATGATCTTTCCCAACACTTCTATACCAACGGTTTGTAAAAACCGTTGGTATAGCTACGATTTCCCAACGGTTCACCAAAACCGTTGGGAAGTCCATAGATTTCCCCTCTTTCCCAACGGTTCACCAAATCTGTTGGGAAATGGTGTCTTTTGAGCCTCTTTCCCAACGGTTTTGGGGAACCATTGGGAAAGAGTGGCCTTTCCCACCAACGGTTTTGAAAACCGTTGGGATAGGTTCTTTGTTTTTTTTCGGATCTACTAACCGAGACCAATATATAAATCAAAATTTTAAATAATTATGATAATATATATATATATTTATGAAATTATGTTTAAAAAAGTGATGTTATCTTAGTGGTTAAGTCGTTTGATTATAAACGAGGGGTCTTGGGATCAAATCCCAGCGGATTTTTTATTTTTGGAATTTATATACCAACGGTTCCATTACCATTGGTATAGATTTCATATTACCTATACCAACGGTTTTGAAAACCGTTGGCATAGCCCTATCCCAACGGTTTTCCAAAAAACGTTGGTATAGACCTATCCCAACGGCTTACTTGGCTACGGTTCTCCAAACCGTTGGTAAAGGTTAGTTTTCCAGTAGTGTAGATTGGTAGCTAAAGGATATAATCAACAAATAGTCATAGACAATGAAGAAACCTATGCTCCTGTAGATAGACTTGAATCTATTCATATTTTACTTGACATTGAAACATTATTCAATTTCAGGCTTTTTCCAATGGATGTGAAATGTGCTTTCCTTAATGGTTATGTTCAAGAGGAAGTTTTTTTTAACAACCTCCTGGCTTTGAAGACACAAAACATCAAGGTCATGTTTTTAGACTTACCAAAGCTCTTTATAGCCTTGAATAAGCACTTAGAGCCTATAATGATAGAATTATAGGATTTTTGCTTCAAAATAACTATGTTAAAGGAAATGCATATCCAACCCTTTTTATAAAGAAAGATAAGAAAATTGTTTTTATTTTTCAAATATATGTTGATGAAATTATATTTCGTTCAACTCAGCAATCTCTAACTGATTCCTTTGCTGATATAATGAAATCTGAGTTTGAAATGAGTATTATGGGTGAGTTAACATTTTTACACAGTTTTCAAATTTCACAAAAACCAGAAGGAACGTATATATCTCAACATAATTATATTAAAGATCTTCTTAAAAAGTATGGATATGACAACACTAAAAGTATTTGTACTCCCATCGGTACCTCAAACACACTTGATCTTGATGAAGCTAGGAAACCAGTGGATCAAACATCTTTTAGATGTAAGATATGAAGATTACTATACTTGACATCTAGTCATCCAGAATTAATGTTTTCTATATGATTATGTGAAAGATATCAATCCAATCCTAAGGAATCTCATTTAAAGGCGGTGAAAATAATTTTTTGCTACTTAAAGAGAACCATGAATATAGGACTATTTTATACTTCTGGAAATGATTTTATCATAAAAAGTTTTTCAGATACTGAAATTGGTGGGTTTAGAATTGATAGAAAGAGTACATCCAGAACTTGTCATTTCTTAGGAGATTCTTTAGTTTCTTGGTAATGCAAGAAGAAACACTCTATATCACTATCCACTGTTGGAGATGAATATGTAGCAGCTGGTAGTTGTTGTGCTCAAGTGTTGTGGATGCAACACACACTCACAAACTATGGTATGAGTTTTACCAAAACACAAATTTTGTGTGATAATACAAGTTCCATTTCCGTCAATAAAAACCCTGCACAACACTCTCGTGCAGAACACATAGATATTAGGAATCACTTCCTTAGGGATCACACTCAAAAATGAGATATCATTATTCAATTCATCAGAATGCAAGATCAACATGCTGATATTTTCAGAAAATCATTACCCTTAGATAGATTTGAATACAATAAATAGAAGTTAGGGATGATAACCATGAGGTAATCTAGCTCCATTAACTATCTGTTGAACCATTCTCCTTACAATAATAAACTTATTTTCATAGGGGGAGTACATCTGTTATGAAGTTTTTCAAATTTTTCATAATGAAGTTTTTTTTCTTTCGTAATAGAATTTTTCATGCTTCTTGTAAATAATTTTTTCGAAATTTTCGGAACTAAAAATTGTCGTAATGAAATTCTTGGAACTGAAATTTTCGTAATGAAGTTTTCTTACTGTAAATTTTCATAATGAAAATTTTCCTTTTTTTGTACTCAAATTTTTTTTGAATCTAAAGTCCTTCAAGAATAATTTTCCTCTATATGAATAATTCTCCTGAAAATCCTAAAGGTATGATTCTTTCTTGAGTTTTTGTAATCTTTTTGACCTTCGGTTAGTTTCTTTTGTTTTGAAAAAATTCTTGGATTCAAGTATCCTTAAATTCGAATGTTTTCTTTTAAAAACCTAAAAATATCAGATTCAAGATTTCCTTGTGGTTATTTTTTCAACAGTTTGATCAGATCAGAATGTTTCACAACTGTTAGATGGGTTTTGTAAGATGAAAGGTCACCTCCTTTGCCTATATAAAGGGGACCCCCGATGGTTGTCCCAACTTTATTTCAAGATCTCGCGTGTTGAAATTCCGCCCTTCCTTCTTAAGACCGTTCTGAATATTTCAGTGTTTCTCCATTCCGAATGTCTATAGAATCCACTTCTCAAGAAATGTCTACTATGAAGCCAATCTCAAGTTGGTTAGTATATAGGGAAAGGTTGGTCCATCTGAACTTTTTCAGTAATTATGATTCTCTTATTTCGAAGAATATCAACCTCAATAGATGGGAAGATTTATTCATATCGAAGCTAGAGGATCATGATGTTGTTTATATGGATTTTCTCATAGAATTTTATGAGTCTATTTCCTTCTATGATGAATATGGCAGAGAAAAGTTATCCTTTAAGAGATTTTTAAAGACTTACATGATTTCTTACACCAAGGCTGCGAGCTTGGTGGGGCTCTCATATGATGGAGAAGCCTAATTTTACTCCCATAAGCTACCGGATGTGCAAGGAAGTTTCAGCAAGGTGAAGGATATGGAATGCCTTGTGCTCAAAGATGACAAAACAAAAAATATTTCCCATATATCTACCAACAACCGGATTCTACAGTTATGGTTTCATGGATTTTTCGTTCCGAGAAGAGGTGACAATGATAACTTAAAGAAAAGTGATATTTAAATCTTGTATTTCTTGGTAAATCTAAGAAAGATCAATCTGATGAGGCACATTCTAATTACGATTCAGAACATCAAGAATTGGAATTTGAAATCTCAAATTATTTTGTATCCTTCTCTTCTCTCCAATCTTATTATTCGGTGTATTGAGACTTTCAAGGTTTCTTGCAACTCCAAGCCGAGAAATTGCAAGGTGATGCTGATCAGTGATGACACCTTAATGAGGATGAAAGTTGGTTTTTCAAAATAGTCAGGTGAGTTTTATGATCTTTCAGAGGAGGATGTACAAGTCAATCCGGAATATTTAGAAAAGTCTGAACCCTCAAAAAATACTGGTAAGAAAATGAAGCTCAAGGAATTACAAGCTGAAGTTAAAACCCCAAAATCAAAGGAAGTCCAATCCGAACCTCCTAAACCCAAGAAACAAAAATCTTATCTAGATGAGGTTGTTGCAAAATGGAGGGAAGATAAGGAAAAGAGGAAAGAAGGGGAGCCACATTTTGTCTTGGACCCTGCTGAGGCTAAGGCCTTGAAAGATAAAGTTGTTGGTGAGTTAGAGAAGGAAGCTAAAGAGAAGAAGATGAAGAAGAAGATGTCAGAGGGAGGGATTTTTCAATCTATCTTGGAAGCCACAAAAATAGCCTCCAATAATATTCCCATTCCGAAGTCTTTCTTGGTTGAAATTTTACCAGAGACTCTGGGGAAGAACTTCAGGACTCCGGAAAAATCTCAAGAGAAGGTTGATGAAGAAAGGGAAGTTGAGAAAGAAGTTATGAAGAAAGTTCAGCAAGTTGTTGAGGAAGTTCAAAAAGCTGAGTTGAGTGGAGGTTCTGATGATGTAATTAGGAAAGTCGAAGAATATCAAGAAAAGGAAAGTGCTTCAGAGATGTTTTCACTACGGACTTCTCAAGCCGAATCCTCAAAATTGGCTACACCCACAGATGAAGATAAGGGTGAAGAGGAAGTGAAATAACCATCTAAGGAAGAGAGTAATAATCAAGACTTTCTTCTTCCTGAAGCCATCGAAGTTTAAGTTGAGAAGGAGAAAGTTGATGAAGACATTATTGTGCAATTATCTGAGAGTGATCATGAATCTCTAGATGAAGAGGTCATTCCGAGAACCAGTAAGGGTAAGAAAATTCTTATTGACACCCCAACAAAAGATATCATTATGAGGAAGCAAGTTGGAGGCTCTTCTAAAAGGAAGCTGATGGAAATAGAAGAAGAATAATTTCCTAGCATGTTTTCTAATTCAGAGTCATCTGCATTGGGACATTATTTTGTGGTTGAGTCCCTGAAGAAATTAGTAGACACCATTTTGATCTTTCCTACAATAGACTTTAGATGCCAGATGCTTCAGCACAGCTTGAATTAGATGTTAAAATCCTTATCCATGGTAAAGGATAAATGTGTGAAGACTGAATTAGAGCATAAAAATTTTCTGAACAACTACGAGGTACATAGAAATTTGTTCAACAAAATAAATATTTGTTCTATGAAAATTGTTGAAGATATGGAAGAGATTGATCTTTTCCAACTAGATGTTAAAGAGGCTTTTGGTACTGAGGATGTAAAAATCAAAAATCATTCAGACAGTTTTCAGGATAAGCTGAACCTAGAGAAAAATACTTGGATTCAAGATGTCAAAGATCTAAATGGAAATCTGAATTATGTTTCTCTAGGTTTTAAATCATAAAGAGATCTCCGTACCGAGAGAGAAGAGAATATAGTGAAGCAAGAGGAGTTGCTGAATGCTTCGGCAGAAGACCTGAAGCCTCAAGAATATAGAATCATAGCCTTAGAATAGCAAGCCGAGGAAGATCATAAAGAGCTCAATAAGATAAAGACAATTGTGAAGAAGCTCTTTCCTAAGGAAACGGAAAAAAATAGACTCAGTCCGATCATTTATTGCATTTGATTTTCCTTTTAAAAATTCTTATAATTATAATAGAATTGTGGTTGCTTGTTTTTTTGGTTTTCTTTACTAATATCTTAGGTATCATATTTATTTTCCATTCCCTCGACCTATTTTTTAAAATCAAAAAGGGGAGAAGGAAAAAGAACTCAAAAAGGAAGAAGGAAAAATCTAAATGAGAGAAGGAAAAATATTCATAAGTAAAAGAGGTATCTCTATGTAAGGGGGAGTTGAGATGTTTTTTAGTATAAGAAATTTCCGTACTCAATAAAAATCCCATTCTGGAAAATCCAGAATATGATCCTTAGAGTTCCAAATCCTAAGGGAGAGTTAGTCATATTCATCTTTGTCCATATGTAAAGGGATATAAGTTTTAATTTTTCTAAGTCCTTTTATTCTTTTTTGTAAGGATGTTTGTGCTTTTCAAAAAGGGGGAGATTTTTGAGTTAATAAGGTTCTCCTTATGAATCCTCCATTCATTCATGTTTTGAAAATCACAAACACCTTATATTAAGGAAAATCTCATTTTAACCCTTGTTTCATTTTCTTAAGGAAAATTTCCTTCCCCAAGGAAATTTATCCTTACATTGTTTTAATTATTTAATCACATTTTTTTCCTAAGTGTAAAATTCGAATTATAACTAAAAACCTCATAATTGTATAATACATAGATATGACGCATTCTATTTAAGACTTTGAACTTCTATGAGTTCGACTCCGAACTTCTACTAGTTCGACTCTAAACTTCTATGAGTTCGACTCCAAACATCTACTAGTTCGACTCCGAACTTCTATGAGTTCGACTCTGAACTTTTACTAGTTCAACTCTGAACCTCTATGAGTTTGACTCCGAATGTATACTAGTTTAACTATGAACTTCTATGAGTTCGACTCTAAACTTCTTCTAGTTCGACTCTGAACTTCTATGAGTTCAACTCTGAACTCGTTAAGTTCAAGTTCTGAATTCCTGTGAATCCAGACTCCGAATTTCCTTGAAATTCAGACTCTGGAATTCTATAGAATTCTGGTTCCAAATTCCTACAAAACATAATCCAAATATATATTTATTATAGACTCCAAATTCTATTTTTTTAGTTAGAATATGAACTTTCATACTTTGCTTAAATTCCTAGCTTTTATTTACTTTCATTCTGAACTTCAGTTTTACTTATGCTTACACTTGTTCTAATATAAAACGATTTTGTTCCTCCAGTTATCAACTAACCATTGGTTGAGTGACTTGTGTACAGGTCCCTCTGAATTTCAAGGAGAAATATGACCGTTGGAGGAGGGGGACGACCATTAGAGCTTCTGCTATAAATAAGATCTCATTTGAAAAGAAGCTACAACACTAGACAACATCTTTGACATCGGTGCTTACATGATGTTGAAGTGATTTCTAAAGAGAGAGGCTCTTATCAACTCTCAAATCTTCATGCAGAAAGTTTGAACAAGTTGTTCAAACTTTTTCTTGTGCATACTTTCTTCATGTGACTCTGATTGTTGCTGATTACAATCGACGGCTTCCAAGGATAGGAAGACAGAGGTGTCGACTACCTGATAGTTGAGGGATTGTGGGGATAACAAGACAGATTCCGATCTTCGTATCGAGGGCTTACCCTAGTGTGGGTAAGATTGAATTTCTTGAATTTATAAATCCAGGGACCTCTTATCTAGGGTTGTTGGATACCCTTCTCTTTGGGTTAAAAGAGTTATTGTTTGATACTTTTAGTTTTACTACTTTGTTTTTTCACTGCATTTTGTATTGTTAAGGAAAGTATAACTTTCTTATACTTCCTTACTTGTAATCTGATTTAGTAATATTCTATATGCTTTAAGGTAGAGCCTTAGTTGGTGTAATCTTTTGTTAAGTATCATTTCCAGAATCACTTTTCTGGAATCAAGAAAGTTTTTAGAACATTGAGGTGTTGTGAATTTTGGTTATGCAAACTTTCCTTAGGGATTTTTTAAAGTAAAATTCACACCCATCTTGTATTTGAGCATCTCATACTTATATATTTGATCCTACATTTGGTATTATAGATTATATAATACTCACATACCATCTAAAACATTTTGGAATGTCTTTTGGCCATACTTTTACTTTTAGTATTTGGATTTTCTTGAGTTTTACCATCTTATATCCTGATCTTGTTCTATAAAAAGGTTAATGCCTTCCATTTTTTTGTGATATTCTATACCCTTGGTTATACTAACTTCAATGAGGCCTATTAAATGCAGGACCTCGGGGTAATTATCCCTCCTTCATTTTGGGGAAAGAAGGGTGTGGCATTTTGATATCCCTTCCCCCATATTGAAGAAGGTGGATCGTGACAAGGATATTGTCATAACATTTCTTGGATATAATTATAGTGAAGAACTATTATAACCTTTAAATATAATAAAAATTAAATGTGTATTATAATATTAATTCTATGTTGAAGAGTAATCATCTTCTAGGAAGATATTTATCAATATTATGGTAATTGAAATTACAAATTTCGGTGGTTCTAGGGAACAAATTCTAATATAATCCAAATTTCACATGATATAACTTATAATACTTCACCACATGTTAGATCTAACACAGTGATTGATATTTTCTAAATTTATGGTTGTAGTTTTTTAGGAAACTATATTTTTCTATGGAAAATTTTTCTTACAATGATTTCACTTTAGAGAAAAGAACTCATAACCAGTGATATCCTTAAGGATATGAATTTTCTCATCTTTATTGAACTTGGTTTCATGGTTGGTACCAATAATAAAATACTATAACAAAACATATTATTATTTTATTTTAATTTCTTGATATAACTCCAAGAACTGTAAGAAATAATTTCATAAGATAAATCTTACGTTATATCAAAAGGCACAACATACATGATCTATATATGGATACCATTGGAAAAAATATGATTCTATTTATTATTTACATAACCTATCTATGATACTATAAATAAATTTATATTAATGAATAATATTTTCTATTTCCCCTCATTAATATGTATTTCCACTTATCTGAATACAATGAACTTAACCTATACTCTATTTCATGTGTAGTTGGAAAATTCTCACTGCTGCCATTTACATTTCTCTGGGGGTTTTAGTGATATCATCCCATAATTTTTTATTCTTAATAAATAAAAAATATTTATATATATCATTAAAAATATGATAAATACAAATAATTAATCATATAAAATATGATTTATCATAATAATGTACTAAACTTTGTTTTCTCTCCCTAAATAAATACTTCATTTGATGATTTCCTTCACAACAAAGATAGAGAACCAATGAAATATAAATATCCATAAGGTATTCATAATATTATTTGTTATAAAAATTGGTAAAAATTGGATAAATATATAAGAACAAAAAATAAATAAATTCTCCTTAAACATCAAACACAATTAGTATAACAAAGAAACTAATAGAATATATTTTTATGTTTAAAATTTGTTTTATAAAAGTCTTATTTTTCGATTATTTATATATTTATGATTAGTAATAATTTTGAAAAAATATTTAATATACAAAAAAAATTCCCATAAAAAACCATTTTCAATGATATTTTATAGATTTAATTGAATGTTAAATTTTTCATTTTTTATATTTGAAGTTGGAAAATTTTAAAACATTTTTGGATTTATAATGGTCATTTGTGAATAATATAATTTTTTGGAATTTTTCTAAAAAATTTATTTTTAGTTGAATAGTGAAAAATAACATTTTTTACATTTAACATGACTCTATAACGTTATTACTATATAAGTATGAATTATAAATTTACGAAACCATTTCAAAAATAAAAAATATGTATTTTATAAGATAATTTATAATTTTAAAAAGATTTTTTTAATTTATAAAATCATAATGTACATTTCAAAATTTAAGTTATATATTTTCCAAAAACATGTACTAATACATTATAAATTTAGTATTTTAAAATTAATTTATACCACTTTAAAAAAATTATTAATGACTGGATTTAAAATTTTAATTCATTAGGTCCATTTTATATAATATAGACAATTTTATTTCACTTTATAAATGTAAAACTTTCTAGTTAAAAACCAGTTACCACGGTGAAAACAAAAAATTAAAAGGGAGTAACCTTAGATGTAAAGGGACTAACATATTTAAAACATGTTTCATTTTGAATGGTTGCAGTTTGTATTAAACTTATATCCAATTAATTCCATTATTTACCAGTTTTTGATCCACTTTCCTTGTGACTGACATCCCATTTTTTAATAGTTTTGGGGATCTAAAAAAATGACACTCCTTTACTTACATCCCCTCATAGAAAAACCACTTAATTTAAGACCAAAATATACTTGAAACTTTTCTAAAACTCTTATACCACTTAATGAGGTTATTTTATTCTCAAAATACTATCTCCAAAAGGTTTAATCTCATTCATATATAATAGAACCCAGGAATATAGGTATAAGTTTCTAACCTCTCTTTCTATTTTATATTTTTTTTATGTTCTTTTAATATTTCTAAAATTAAATTTCACCATCCAAAATTGATAAAATAAATTTAATTATTATAATTTATTTTATAATAATGTTTTTTCAAGCATTAAGCATGCTCACCTTTTCCATTAATGAAAAAAAACGCATGATTCATGTGTTGGGTAGACTACCACCTCCATGAATAAACGTATTTTATTTTAATCCACTTCCAAACATGACTACTTTTAGTTTATATTGAATAATAATATATGGTATATATATGTGTGTGTGTGTGTGTGTGATATATATATATATATATATCAGTAATATTTTTCTTTTTGGATAACACAACAAGTAACAATCATTATAAGGTTATCTGTTGATATCTTTTAATAACCCCAGACAAGTTCATCATTGTTTTCGTTTCATAAAACGTGACTAAAAATGCAATGTAATTATATCAAAAAATTATTATAATTTATGAAAAATATATTATAATACCTTTAATTGTTTTAAAAAATCCTATTTTGGATAACAAGAAATATGGAGACCAGTTTTAAACACCTAGTTCAAAATTTTCATGATTATTAACACCCGATGTCGAAAAGATATTTCAACAACATAATACATGAGGAGAATTGTTATTAATGAAGAGTGTAATGTGAAAGGTATATGAATAATGTTATGAAATGGTTAATTAATTTTTTTATATTTATTATACAATTGGTTAAATCACTTCTTGTAAATCAAGGGTAAAGGTAAGGGACTTGGTAACTAAAACTCATTTCTTTGAGTTTTATAATTTATTAATGAAATTTATTTTTCAAGAAATTAAATTTTATATATTTTTATATTTTTATGTATGTGTAAAAGAGTTTCTGAGTAATATCAATTTTAATAAACGTTTTCATTTTCATTTTTTCTAAAAAAGTATAAATTTTGAAATGATACTTGTAACCATTCCTTTTACAATGATGAATACAGAAAGTTTCCAAAAAATATTTTTATGATTTTGTTTTTGTTATATTCAAATGATTTACCACAAATGGATTTATGTTTCATGTTTCACCATATATCTTTTTAAATATTTTGTTTATTTTTTTGTTATCTAATATTCAGTATCAAACAATTTTCTTCATTATGTTATTTGGATATTTTATGAAACCCATTTTTTCCATGTGTTAATTATGAAAATATAATTATTTTCATTTATTTGTTTTGCCAAACCCATGTTATTTCTATGGTTTCCTCATATAAATTATATGATTTACATTTGTATGTTCTATAAAATCTATTTTATTTCCATGGGTTCTTTATATGATTATTTGGAAATGTTACGAAACTCAATTTAGTTATTTGGGTTATTTATGAGATGGTGATTATTCTCAATTGTCACAAAAATGTATATATTGTGAGATGTATGGGACCTATAAATCCCTCAAATTCATTAGTTAAAGGCTTATGTCTCAGAATATTTAAATTTCTAATGAATAGGTTAGTGAGTGGATAGGTTTATAAAGGATAAATATGATTACATTTTGAAATACTCACAATTTTATATAAGAATAGGTTTGTGGGTATCCAGGTTCACAATGATATGAAATACTATGTTTATTATTTTTACAACTTCATTAATACATTCCATGGATCATGTTATATGATTCATGTTTTATTTTTTCATTCCATGGTAAAAGTGTTATCATTTGAGATGTTATGTATACCTTTTATGATTATGGTTAACAAATATTTATTTATATTCCTTTAATTCATATATGTTTCTTTATTCATGATTTTCAAAATTATTATGATCTTTCCATTATATCCTTTTTTATGTTATCCCTTATTGATCGTTTGAGATCACCCATTCTTGTTTTTCCCTTCCTTGGGATTTGAATATTATTATGTACACATAATTTATTATAGTTGATTTAGATGATACAATAATGTTCATGACCTGTGAAATAAGGGAATTTATGTTTTTAGTCTCCAAAACTCTAAACCTTTATTCTTTGGATTTTAAGACTATTTTTGGGTTATAATAATTAACCCATGGTATCAGTATTTTATTTATATATGATTATCTTAGGCCTATTTAAGAGGTATTTTACTATAGTTTAGTTATTTCGGAGATTAGTATGATAAAAGAACAAATACCCTAGGATAAGTTTAAGATAACAAACCTATATTTTGGTAGTGTATAGATTATGTGGTTTTCCTTGAAATATATCATTATTGGGATACTACATGTGGATGTGGTTTTTTAACATTTAATTATAGTCTTAACAACATAAAAAATATTTTTTTCAAGTATAAATCATCCCCTATTCTAGTGCTTAGTGAATATGTCTTTAATGTGCACATGGTTTGGCACTTTTAAGGGATATGCATATGTTATCTCACATTTTATTTATAAAACATTATAAAATATTATTTATCTTGTAAACTATATAGGTTAAGAATAATCTTGTATGGAAATATTCATTTATAACCTAGATTGAAACATATGGAGTTTCTGTGGAAGAATATACTCATTGTTTTTGAGTTATTTGTTCTATGATCATAGTTTTGTACATTATGATTTTACTAATTTCAGTATCATCATGATGAACATTCCACTATATAGAACATGGATGGAATAATAAATAATAGGATAATGATGGATTCAATTGATAGTGTAGTGAAATTCAAATTGACGTGGGAACTATAGTTCAAATTATCATAGAAATTCTCACTAAACTATTTAGTTTTATAAATTATAACATGAATATTATAGATCTCCAAAAGGAACCAAGAAGTGAGTATATTTAAAATGAATCCTTTAGGTGTAAAGATCTAAAATCAATTAATGGGTTTTAAACAAATTTATTGATGATTAAGGGATTAATCAAATGGAGAATATATTTTTCCCTTTAATAACCAAAGTAGGAGAAGGACAATTTAGATGTCTATATTCTGGAAGTTTATGATTACTAATGGTGGAATATCATTAGTAATAAAAACAAAATGGAGGAATTTTATTATATAATATGGGAGTATTTCAAGGGAATATTTTCACGAAATATTTCACTCTAAATATTCATACTAGTATAGAATAATAATTACTTCATTTAAACAAAAAGAAAGATTAGTATATTAGGTCTTATAAGGAAGAATTTACTAAACTAGAAAGGTATAACTCATAGTTTGTATATACACTTGAAAAATAATATATATCAATTCATTTGTGGCTTGAAACTCAATATTTGGATGGAATTATCTATAATAAAATTTATATGGAATAAGGAATTTTTTTGATATGATATTATGGTTTAAATTGAATATGGAGACCCACATGATCCTAGGGAAAGGAAAGGAATGATTAATTGTCATAGAATCCTTAATTAATAGTATTATTTGGATAATAAAGTACAACTAATCACATGTATAACATATGAGAGGAAGCACCTAGGTAATTTCCATATAGGTTTTGGGATGCGTTATAGATATGGTAAAGTAGGCCACCTGGATCATGACTTTTTAAGAAATGGTAAGTGGTTAAATAACACCACTAAAGGTAAGAATTCCCCATCTGACCCTCGACCAAATATTTAACTGAACGTATTCTATGAGTAAAAATTATGAGAATAAATTACCTAACTCTAGAGTTAGGGTAGTGAATAAATAGTATTACCCTCCAAAACCAACAGAAAATATGAGGGGATATATAATCACTATAATATAGGTGTACCATAGTAACCAAGTGGGAAAAGGTACACTCATTCTCAACTATAGAATGTTGAATGTTTTCATTGAATTAGGTTCTTCACATTTTTTATATCATTTAATTATGTAGTAGACCAGACCTACCCAGGAGACTGAAATCCACAATTTTCTTAGGTTATCAAGATATTATCAATGCTTTGTCATAAATTTTTCATAACTACCAAAATATTTTAAAAGTTAACATTAAGGTAAGTCAAGTTCCTCAGGAAAGAATATTGTGATGATAACATCAAGGATATTATGTTTATGTATTTCACTTCACCTATACATAAAATATCCTAAAGATATGAAAGGATTGTAATTTATAGTGATTCATCATTAAAATGATTTGGATGCATCCTCATGAAAAATTAAGAGATAAATTATTATTCCTTATTCTAATTAAATACTCATGAGAAAAATTACCCAAAAATGATTTATAAATATCACTAGGAATATTTACATTGAAAATTTGGTTCCATTACCTTTATAGTGGGAAGTGTAATATGTACACTGATCACAAGATCACTAAATGTTTCTTCACATAAAAGGAGTTAAACAAGTTTCAAAGGATATGGTTAGGGCTAATCAAATATTGTGACTGAATGATACATTAACACCCAAGAAAGATAAATAAGTTGATTGATGATATGATTAGAAAATATCATACTGCATTATACATGGTGAGGATTTAAGATGACCGAGTAATCATGGATCAACAAAGGATGAAAATTGAATCCATAAGGGATGGGAAGAAATATCATGTTTGAATGCTTCTGATGAACCCTCTATTCAAGTAAGAATCAAAGAATCATAGAAGAATGATGTGGGTATAAAAAACATGGTAGATAATATTAAATAGTTCCACTTTGATAAAGAATTTATTATAGGGGTTGAAAATCATATATGTGTCCAATATTTATTAGAACTGATGAATTATATTTTTTTATATGCACATAGATCATCCTTCTCTATCAATCCCAGGGGAATAATGTTGTATACATATCTAATTTAATATTTTTGGTTGGATAACATGAAAAATTAAATCACATATAATATATCATGATTCTTGGTATTTAATCATGTTAAGGAAGATAGAAATATTCCTAAATGGATTTTGTAAATACTACCTATAACTATATGAATATGAAAAATCATCACCATAAATTTCACAATATGACTTCCGATGACATCTAATGGTCACATTACTATATGGGTGGTAGTCAATTTCCTTACAAAGATATTACCTTATATTATTTTAAGAGAATATTTCTCACTAGATAATATTTCTAAGATATACAATAAAGAGGTGGTTAGGCATTACAGATCACCCCTATATAATGTATCTAATTGGGATTTTAGGTTTACATCAAAATCTAGGAAAACTATTTAGCAATTCGTTGGGAATCAATTGAAATTTAGAACCTCTTATGACCCTCATAATGATGTTTTTTATGATAGAACCATTAAAACTCTAGAGGATATACTATGATCTTGTTTTATGGATTTCTATTGATATTGGGATGATTATATTCCTTCGATAGTTTTCTCAAATAACAACATTTTCCATTATAGCATCCAAATGGTACCATATGAGGCTCTTTGTGGGAAGATGTATAGAAATCAAGCATGTTGGGAAGATATTTGACAAAGAAAACCAATAGGGTCGAGACTTTTACATGAAATTATAGAGAAGGTACAAAACATTCAGCAGAATATAGAAATATTATAATATGGAAAAATAAATTATCCTGAAAATCATTCAATAAATGTAGGATTTATAGTTGGTGGTAATATATTTCAACAATTTTATATATGGAAATTTGTTATAATATTTTGGAATAAATTAATTTTTATACCTATATTCATTTGTCCTTTTATGATCCTATATCATTTCAGAGTCATAGCTTATCACTTAGCACTCCCTCCTCACCTATCTGAAGTCCATGATGTCTTCTATGTATCGTTTTTGAGTAAGTACATATCATATTCATCACATTTAATGACCATGAACTCTCCTATAATGAAAAAAATGTGAAGATATTAGATAAAAGAGATAAGGTGATGCAGAAGAAGACCACTCATTTGGTCAAATTTCTATATTGAAATCATAAGTTTGAGGAGTCAATGTTGGAAGATGAAGATGTAGTGAGATAAAATTACCCACACTGGTTTCCTTCCATGTAGTGAAATATTCATGATGAATTTTTTTATAGGGTTTATAATGTAATGACCTATGTTTTTTCTCTTAAATATATACTATATTTGATAGTTTTCTTCACATTCATCACTTATAGAGTGATAATTTTCATTACTATTTTTTTACAAAGAAAAATATTTTTATACAATAATTGATTATTCTTTTCAGGAATTTTTTATTTAAAGATTCATCCACACATTTTTGGAAAATAAAAAAATAATGAATTATGCATGAAAAATAAATTTCTACCTGTGACACTTTGTGTCTTGGTGAGAATCCAAAATATTGAAAATGGAACCCACAATATAGTTAACATAAAATAGGAAAAAGATAATGATTTTATATTGTAAATTATATCTGATTATGAAGGATAAGTGAAGGACCAATATAAAATATCAAAAATGATGAACTATTCTAAAACTGTGAAATAACATGTAGAAAAATAATTACAAAACATCAATTTCATCCACAATGTGAAAACAATAGAATAATTTTGAGCGTGAAAAAGAATGTGAATGTTTTCATCCCCTAAAAAATATATGTTGTCAATAATATTCACGATGTGAAATTCCTTGATGGACTAAGAATAATTAGTAATTGAGATAAATAATGGAGGATTACGATTTGATTACACAAACCCATAATTACCCATTAACGAACTCATTTATGATGGATCAAGAACCTAGAATCCCTATAAAGACAATATCATGTTGGAGGATAAGAGATATGATCCTGAGGGTTTCATCGTTGCACTGCATTGTGGTATTAGGATGCCACTATTTAGGTTTTCCTTTTCTATTTTAGTTTTCAATGTCTTTTATCATATAATCGTAACATCATACTTTTAATTTATGTGTTTCCCCATTATTCTTACAATCCTCTTTATCTTCCAACCCAAACCTCCCTCTCCCTTACACATTGTTTTTGTTATCTCTTTTCACGTTTATATGGAAATTGAATAAACAAAGGATTGGCCTTGGGGATATTTTATAGCATTCTTAATTATCACACCTTAAATTCTTTATGGTCTTAATTTTGTTTTTGGGGGATGTGAGAAATGTCCATATGTGTGATGGTAGTCCACCTTGGCATATATCTTAAGTATATTTCTTTTATTTGATTTATTCCTTCAACTTCTATTATCTTAGGTAAATACTTTATATGGTGGAGTTGAGGATACCCAACTGGATGATACGACGTTCAATAGAGCTGGGGATTTTAGGAATTGTACTCTCAGTTGAGGTGCTTTCCTATTTTTCTATTGGAGGAGGTGATATTTATTATGGAAAAGGGGTTTCATATTCAAGATAAAAATCCAAAACATGGTAAAAAAAAGGAAATTAATACTTTTATGATGTTTTTAAATTGAATTTAAATAATAAATAAATAATAAAAGAACCTTCAATACGAAACAGTTGGACCAAACCAATCATTATAACTTCATTTAGTTTCATCTTCAGGTTTATAGGGTTTTATTGGTTTGAATTTATTTTTTCAAAACCCAAAAACATGTATCCATTATTTTCATAAATAAAATGAAAAAAATAAAACATTAGATTAGGTTAATTATGAATTATTTAATGATTTAGTATAAAACCCCTTCAAGTGAGATGACCTTGGATAACATTTGTGTTGTATTGGGAAAAATAATTTTTTTCAACACCTTATGATATGAGAGTGTCAAGCATCAAAAACAAAATTAACATAGGCCATTATAATGTATCACAAGAATTAACATGTATAAATATTTTCAACAAAATTATCATATATATATATATATATATATATCAAAGAAAAATAAAATAATATTCACCTTAAACATCGAACTCAATTGGAACGACTATGTAACTAATATGAAAACATTATATTTTTAAAATTTACATTATGAAATTGGTATTTTTCCATGTTTGATATACTTATAAATAATTTTAGAATGATAGTTATTATATCAAAAAATTCACTACAGAAACTAATTTTCAACATAATTTATGGTTTTATTTTATGGTTAAATTAATTAATTATAGGATTTTATTTTTAAAAGAAATAAGATAATTTATTTATTTTTCATTATCATAATATTATTCTTTAAGTATTCTTCTACAAATATTTCTTTTAGTTGAATAGTGAAAAATGATTTTTTTAGAAATAACATAATTTTATGACATTATTTGTAAATAATTATAAATTATAAGTTAATGAAAACCTTTATAAATACAATATTTATTTTATAAAATAATTTATCATTTTAAAGAGTGTTTTTTAATTTATAAACCCATGATTAACATTTTAAATGTTATTTTATATTTTTTCATAATACTATTTTAAAACATTATCCAATTAGTATATTAAAATTAATTTTTATCACTTAAAAAATTAATAAAAAAAAGATATAATATTTGGAAATTCTTTTCAAAATTATATAAAAATGAAAATCCTATTTTTTATCTGAAATGATAAATTACTTAGGAAAAATACTGGTCATCACAGTGCTTTTTTTGTAAAATTCAGTAACCTTAGAGGTAAATGGACAAAAATGTTTAATAATTGTTGTTAAATAATTTTGGAGGTTTTTATCAACATTATATCCTATAAATTAAATTATTTTTCAATTTGGATCCACTTTCATTGATATTTATTTCCCATTATTGAAAATTTTTACGTATTAAGAAAAATGTCACTCTTTTTCAATTGTAAAAGGGGAATTCCTATACTCACTACCCCTCACACGAAACCCTCTTATAATTAGTCCAAACATAGATCAAACATCTCAGACACACTCAAAAAACAATTATTGAGGTTCTTTTATTCTCAAAATACCATCCCCAAAAGTTTTAATCCATTTCACCAAGGTGAGAATCAAAGAAGTGTGGTATTAGTTTTTAACAACTCCTTTACTTTCCTATTTTTTATGTGTTTTCATTTTTACTCAAATTACATTTTACATTATAAAATGATAAAATAAAAATAATTATGAAATTTTTATTTCATTATAATAATGGTACACGAAAAAACATCTCACCCCTTTTACGTTAGGAAAAACTAAAATAGGAATCATATAATTTATGGATCATCGCCTCAATGAATGTACATCCTTTTTTCCTTCACTTCGAGACATAGATAGTTTTAGTTTATAGTGGATGAATAAATATTATATATATAATTAATACATATCATTATTATTTTTCTTTTTGGTTAAAACAAAACGTATCAATTTTTATAAGGTAATATTGGTAAATAACCAAAAATCAGTTCATCATTATTTTAATTTTCATTAAAATCGACTTAAATTCCATCATATTGATATTATAACAATATAATTTATTATAAATCATTAATTATAGTACCATTAATTGATTTTAAATGAGGATATTTAGGAAAAATGAACATCAACACCGCCTTTAAAAACCTAGATCAAAAGGATCCAGATTATTAACACCCAATGTTGAAAATAGATTACATCAATCTAATATATGAACAGAATTGATATTAATGATGAGTATAAATTGAAATATATACATATATAAGGTTCTTAAATGGGTAATTAATATTTTTTTCTTTATGATAGAGGAGGTTAAATAACTTCTATGTAAATCAAGGGTAATGGTAAGGGAGTTGGTAACACAAACTCATTTCTTCTAAATATACAATTTCACATTAAAATTTATTTTCAAAGGATTCCCATTTTAAATATTGTTATATTTTTATTTCTACTGAAAAATATTTTTTTAATAAAATTCATTTTCATAATGTTTTTTTATTTTTGTTAAAAATAATGGAGTCTTTTTAAAGAGATGCGTAAAAATGACTTTTACAATGATAAATACAACTTGATTTCAAAAATATATTTTTAATATTTTTTTCATTATCTTAAAATTATTTATTTATAAAGAATTTAGGTTTCATGTCTCACATTATATATTCTTTAATTATGTGATTATTTTGGGTGATCAATTTTTGTTATCAAATGATTTAATTCAATTTGTTATTTTGATGTTTTATGAATCCCCATTTATTTCCATGGTTTCTTTTTGAAAAGTTATTATTTTCCATTTGGATGTTTTTTGAAACCCATATTATTTCCCTTGGTTCTTTACAAAAAATTTATTATTTCCATTTTTTTCTTATATAAATCCCATTTTATTTTCATGGGTTATTAATATGATTATTTGAAATATCATGAAATTGAATTTCTTTTTATGGGTAATTTTATGATATGAGGATTTGTTTAGCCAGATCAAAAAGGTATGGATTATGATTTCGGTGGGACCTATAATTACCACTAATTATTTGGGTAAATGTTTAAGTATCAGGAGGTATAAATTATTTGTGAATTGGTCATTGAGTATCTAGGTTCACCAAGTATGAGTGTGATGGCATTTAGCTCTACTCAAAATTTTACTTGTGAATATATTTGAAGGTATCTCGGTCCACATTATTAATAAATCCTTTGTTTATAATTTTTCCACATTATTTCATATGTTACATGGCTCATGTTATAATATTCATGTTTTATTTTATCATGTCATGGTAAAAGTGTTATCAATTGAGTTGTTTTTTCTACCCTTCATGGTTATTTTAAACACATTTATCTTTATGTTATTTTAAATCATATATTTTTCATTATTAATTATATTATATATGTTTATTATATAACAATTTTGGATATTAATATATTATTACTTATTTATAATTTTATCCCACCACTTATTATGTTTTCCCATATCAATTATTTTAAGAGTATTATGGCTCCTAGAATGTGTATGAGTGGATTTAGATTATGTAGAAATTCCAACAGCATGTGAAATAAGTTTTTTATATTTTCTAGACTCCAAAAAACAATACCTTTATGTCATTAGGTTGTGAGACTATTTGTGGGATGTAATAATTAATCCACAGTATCAATGAATTATTTTTATTTTTTATCTTGATTCTATTAAAATAATCTCCTCTTTTTTAATAACACATCATCAAATAGAGATTTTATGCAGTGTGACATATACCATAACTCACTCTCAAAATGTTCAATATTGAATTTTTCAATACATTGTCAATATATTTTCTATGACATGAACTATTAAATCCCATTGATTAAGATTGGTATATCGTATTTCCTAGATATTGGATTTCATATAGAAATAACTTTACCTTAATTTTAACATAGTGTAACACTTGTCTTATATTTTCTAGATGATATAAATGTATTTGAATTGGAATAACATTTCAATATCACTATCATCTTCAAGACACCTCAATCACATTTTTTATTAATAATATAAAACTCTCTTATAGTTTCATCAAAAAACATATTCTATGATAGTGATTTTTGGTTCAACCCATAAATGGATCTCAGAATCATACAAACATTATTGTAATTTTTTTGGTTTCATAAACCCTTATTATTTTTTCCATATAGACATATTACAAATTTTATTCATTAAATAATATGATCTTGATATTCATTTTAAAATATTCATGTCTATAGATGGAAACTATGATATGTATATTTATAAAAGATTTATGAATGTTTGCTAGTGAAAATGATTTATCACTGATTATTTGAAGGAGTTTCTTGACACCTCTATTAAAAAATATTTCCATATATGTATTAAATTTATTATTTGTTTCTAGTTTCTTTATGAATACCCACAGACGAATTTAAATCAAAAAGAGAAACCTCCAAAATATTGAACAATATTTTAAAACATTGAATCTCTTTCTAAAATCATATGAACTTACCAATCATATCTTGTTTCCATTTTTTTTCTTCCTTATACAATTCATTTTTTTCATAGGATAATATATCACCTATCTTGGTGAATATAAAACTACCTATTTGGTTTTAATTTCCAACATGGTATGTTCTTCTGGAAAAACTCCCCAATTGATTCTCGTGGAGTTTAATGTTTCTATTCTAACACAAGTGCTTTCGGAGACTTGATATCATTGAAGTATAGATTTCACCCACCATCACATAAGGTATGTTATTAACTATTATAAAACTACATTAAAATATATGAGTAATGCATTGATATCTTCTAAATAATTATATACTTAGTAACTTCGGGTCGCTAACTATTATTCACTTTGTGTTTTTCTTGATGTAATTTTGTTTCTAAGAAAATATTAAACACATGGGCCTCATCAAAACACATGAAGATGTGAAATAATGGATATAATTTATATATAATTTATATGATATACATCAGTCAATATATTTTTCATATAGTTTAGTGTTACTGTTTTTATTGGTGAAACATGTATTAAAAGGAATTATCGAGGACTTATAGTACTTATAATACTCATCATCGATCCCCATTTTACCACTATTATTATTATAATGTTTATAATGAAATATCAATTTATGAATAGTTACACTCCACATTTAAATTATTGATCAATAATTGGTTCATATATTCTCTAACTGACCTTTTTATAGGATCTTATATCATTAACCAATAATATTCATCACTCAACTTGAAATTCCTAAAATATTTTAAAGAAACATCATGAAGTATATGAATTGACCTATAGATTCCCCTTAGAATATTGAAAACATATCCTATTTAACTAATTATATAATCATTGAGACTTAATGACCTCTAATACATAAAGGATTTTTTTATTAAAACATAAAAAGTATGTCAAAATACAGATCAATTTTATCTTTAATGTTTTCAAACATACTTCTAGGTGTATCCTTGAAAATTAATTTTATTTTTACTTGAATGAGAATTATCAAAATAAAAATAGGTTTTATTTGAGTCTTAAATTTTACATTTGTAATTAATTATAGATATTATTCATATGTGATTCATGTAATATTAAAATACTAATTCATTATTAAATACTAAAAAATAGTCATTTAAATTATGAAACAATGTCTCGTTGTGTCTTGAACTAAACACATAGATATAATATTTTGTAACAATAAATACAAAAAAAATAGTTTTATGTGAATCAATCCAATTGTAAATGTGATGTGGTGACCTTCTCTTAGTTGAGTTAGGAATCACCCCCTTTAGTTACTTTAAAATATTACCTTAATTCATATAATATTTATAAACTTCCTTGGTTCATGTATTTGGATAGAAATATGTGAGTAAAATGTTATATTTAAAACCAATAAAAATATTTAGAAAAATTATATGAAATTATGAATATACCTAAAGTATATTCCTTTGTTGGTCTCTTCTTCAATTAATTTATATTTATATTATAGTGACATTTATTTCCACATGTGATGTGGATAGCCTAATGTTAATTTATATCCCTCTAAATAATTGGTTTAGTTGAACGAAATTATTAAAGAAACATTTAGTGTAAAATTATAATAGTATTTTGAACCTTGCCCATCAATTCATTCTCTTAATTATGTAATTAACCATGTTCCCCCAAATCCCAATTAAATTGGAAATTAAAAATTAGAATATTCCTTAGTGTCTTATCACTGAATATATTTTTTACTTCTTATTGAATATGGGAAATGTATATTGAATGGATGAAAATATAAAATTAATCGATAATTGCATATACATCAACATCCTGAGCATTATATTGCAAGCTAGTTAACCATATTCCAATTTACACTTATATAGTGCAATTATAATCTCATTAATCTTTAAACACTTTTATCCATTTTCATGTTCTTTGAGATGAATTATACATGTGTATGGATCCATATCCTTATGTTTTATCCCCATATCTCAAAAAATATTTGATGATATTGTATAAAGAACATCTGAATCAACTTACAAAAGTCCCCAATAGGCATCATTTTCACTTTTTCCCACTCAATGTGGTGGCTGATCAGGAATACGAGAATCCATCGCATAAAAAATCTTCATTTAGTATTGTAATAAATAAGTTATTATACACATTTTAGAAATTTTTTCTAGTGACAATATTTTCCTTACCCAGGAATGATTAAACTATTTCAATTATTTTACTTTTTCTTTATCTACAATAAATAATATCATATTTTGGTGAATTATCTTGATTTCCTATTATTATGTATTAAATTGAATTCATTATTTCCCTACTATTTTATAAAATCCCATCAACCCTCATTAATATATTTTGAAAATATATTCATTCATATACTCAGGTGGAAAGGGCCTATATTCACATTTAAATTAATCATTTGGAATTTTTATCAAATTATTCAAAGGTATTTAGGTAAAAACTGTCTTCCACTTACATTAACTATGAATTCCCAATTCTATTGAGGAATCTATCCATTTAAAATACAACAAACATAGATTTCCCAAACTTATTTCCATTTCTTACAAGGGAAAATACTCTTAATGAAAACATGGTTATGTCAAACCAATACTTTCATTAGAACTCCAAAATTATTTAAAGTGTTCTATTGAGTTATAAGCATATACGTTGAACTATAGTGGAATTTTAATGCATGTGATGGAATGAATTTACTAACTTAATATTTTTCCTGAAATATGTTTCTAAACATAATCCAAAATATTCATTATTTTATTCTTCATATGATTACTAATATTATTTTTATGTTACATAATTAATTAATCGAACCTAATAAAATGATTTAAAAATGATTTTTTTATTTTATTTTATCTTCGAATGGTCTTCAATTTATTAAATTTATGTGATCATGTATAATCATCCAAATAAACCATGTATCGAATAAATAAATAAATAACCATGTATAGATAAAATAAAATAAAATGTGACATGATAATGATATTTTATCTATCGGTTGATTTATTGAGAATAGATAATCCAACCTTCACCGAAAGGGAATAACTCCTTGAGATTGTATTTGTCTCGATTTACTACATTTCTCTATTCTCATATTTGTCTCCTTAGTTGGATTCACCTTAGATTTATTCAAAATCCAACTTCTCTCATTGGGATATTCATCATCTATAAATATTTTATCACTTGTTAGTGAGGGGTGTTAGGGGTTTATGGTTATATAAAATATAGATTGGAAACATAGGCCCAAACATAGTAATGGAGGGAGGGGTGATTCATAAAAAAATATCATATAAATCCATAACATAAATAATTAAATTAAATAAAAAAATTCAAATCATATACAGGTATTTCAAAATCATGATCATGAACAACATCACATTTAAATTTGATATAATTCATTAAAATTCATTCTAATTATTATAATTTTACTATAATTAATTAATAAATTAATTAATTTAATGATTATGTTTTTATCTTAATATTTGATCCATACGCTCCTTTAAATATAGTAACTTTCTAATAATATATAATCATAAAAAAATTATATTTTTTTATTTTTTTATTTTAAAATAGTTATATAAATAATGTTTAAGTGGGTTTCCACATAACTTATACCTTATACATTAGATTAAATTAATTTCTAAAATTTAATACACACAAGGTGTGTACTAAGGAGGCCACAAGTAATATGCCTTATTCATCTGATTCAACTTATTTTTAGAATTTATTTATTTCATGATTTGTATTGTCAATTAACACATCATATAAATCACACTATGTATAGTACTTGTCATGTATTTTGTTTAAACATTACCTATATGCCCTCATAGAATGTCTCAATATACAGTGTTTATTGGACCATAGTTCATCTTACATTTTTTTTCAGTATGAATGACCACATGAGAGATAATAAATATACATGACCTATACCACTAGTAATGGATGAAAAGTACATGTAATGTATAACAACAATTACATGTAGTTTTATTTCAAAATTTATATAGATAATAATTATTAATCACTAATATCAACATTACAAGTTGAAAATTACTCATTATGTACCTGGTGCGGACTGACACTTGTAACATGATGTCTATAGCATGCTACTTCTTGTATTGTTTCTCAGTCAATTAAATTATTTCATTCTTGACCTATATGACATGTCAAAAATAACTCATCTTATACATTTCATAAGTGTAATCACATTATGTGGTATGTATATCTAGATACACTTCATATAAATCTTGTCTAGCTAGGTTTCTCATATGTCTTTCAATACATGTCATGTAATGGAGTCATCTTTTTAACCACACAACATTATATGATTTATATGGGACCAAAACCATCTGAGATTAAACAGTGTTTATGTTATCTACATATCATCTAATTCCTATAAAACCATGTGCCAAGATGGTGTTCAATATTTGATGTATAATGAAAATATTTACTAATCTATGATGCATGTCATGATTTTTTTAGCACAATACATTTTTCATTAAAAATGGGTACATGGAATCTAATTTACCATTTCATTTCATGTATTTGTGTAATGTTTCCAGCATCCTTAACACCCTTATATGAGATTTTAATAATTTCAATACAAGTATTGAAAAATTTATGGTCATATTAATTTAGGTTAACATGTTATGTTGACTTCTATAATGAGAAAAAAAATAGTAAAATGAATAACTAAAAAATAAGCAAAATATATTGATCAAATAAATTATAAATAATTATAAATTAAAATATGACCTCTTTTATATCCCCAGATGGTGTTTGGACACAATTCAAGCAGTGGAAAAATCACATATTTTGGGTTTTCATCAGTTACAATGGAATAATTTAAAGAACATTATGAAACAATCCCCGTGATCTCATTGATCAGATCTTTCACATTTCATTTCATAAAATTTTAAAAAAATTACCACAAAAGGATAATTATCCTCTATCCGCTTTTAATACTGCTTTTTTATTATTGTCCTAGAGAAAATAAATGAGGACTCCTCAAATTATATGTTTTTATTCTCGATGAATATTTGAACAATATTTTTTTTATTCTGACTTATATCACATAGAAACTAATAGCTTCATGTCTATCATTGTTGATCACAATAAGGGGTTCCCTTGTTCTCTTGATTTTTCTATAGATGATGGTGGAGGATTTTCTCTCTATAAATTTAGGTAATTCATGGGAGTATCTCAATTATTAACAATAACATTTTCAATATAAAATTATATGACTGTTATTTTCTATATTGGGTTTTAAATTTTATAATATCACAAAGGAACATTGTCATTTTTTTATTCTAAGAAATACACATATCATTATTTATTATAATTATTTTTATCATCATATCACATGACATGTACATATTTAAATATGATTATTTATATAAATTGATAAATTTTTACTTAAATAATTTTAAGTAAAATATATTATTTCCATTTACACAATAAATCAACCATCAATCATTCATAGAATTTATTAAACAATTGAATAATTACAAATTTAATCAAAAAACTATTAACCATTTAATAAATAAATAAAAATTATTTTCACAAAACTCATGAATAAATATTTAATTTAATATTTATGTAACTAAATAAATATTGATATTATTATATTAACAAAAATAGTGTTCAAAAATATATTTTTTTATTAACTTTTGAATAATATACCAGATATAATATTAAACTAAAATATTTTAAAAATTAATATTTAATGATTTAGTTTCTGTGGACAATAATAGATGGATAATTATAAATTTACAGTATGATAATAATATTTATATAAAATATTGAATTGAAATGAATTTAATAAGATTCTCGATATAATTATTGTGTGACCTATCAGGCCTTTTTCTAAATAGAATTAGGTGAACTTATCTAAAGACCTCTGCAAAAATATAGAAACACGTCAAGGAACCCTTGGAGATATATGTTAATGTAAAAAAACCATACTCTGAATTCTACTCTATAATATAATCTCATTCTTTCGATATCTCACCAAGTAGGATGCATACTTGTGTCATCTCCCTATATTCTTTATTTTTCTTAATTTAGATTTCTGAAATCATTTCATTGATAAACTACCATGGACAAGGATCTAATATGGTAGTTCCATTTAAATAAAATTTCCTAAAATATCTTATTCTAGTAATATAGGATGGTAAAATCCCTTTTTAACTTATTTAATTAATTTCATATCACTTATAAAGAACTGATTGTAAGTATATATTAAAATTGTTTTTTTTCATATATCTAATTATGTGATTTATGATACATATTAATAATAATATTCATTATAATTATCAATACACATGTCCTCATCAGGGACTATCCAATGACACATAAATAAGTTCAATTTAAATTTGTTTCATAATCATCATAACCTCCCTTATTTGAGATTACCAATTGTGAACTTTATAATAATAAGTTTCTATGTATTATGAGCCTTCAATGCCTAAAAGTAAAACATAATTCATTTCATTTTGGAAATATTTTATCTAGATCATAGGATATATGTTCAAAAATATTTTAATAAAATTTATAGGTTCTCATTACCAAATGGAAACTTTATAACCATTCAATGAGAAAAATAAAATAATGATATTTTAACATTAATGTTATATAGAATAATAATCATTATCTTGTTACATATTCAATAATATTATGGTAATCAAAATTAAAATGTTTTTTGGTTCTAAATAATCAACTCTATCATCCAATCCTCTTCAAACCGTCCATTTTACAAAGAGGAAAACTTTTATGTATCTATCAACCAATAAATGGAATTCAATAGCCATGGTAAAAATATATATCTTGATTATAATGAAAAATCTATCATAATATCATAAAAAATATCAAGATTTATTCCAATATAAATGTATCATCATAAATATTACATTCAATAGAAAATTATCTTTTTATGAAATTTATAATAATGAAACCTAATGTTTCTATAAATTATTCATACTATATAACACATTTCTACCACAATACTTCTCCAATGATTGGTGGTTATAGAATTCAATTTCCACTAAATTAGTGGGAGACCCCTTATATAAGAGGTATGTTCAATGATAATTGGTCTTACTTAATGTAGGACATATATCTTCCCTTTACATCAATGGAATTTAATTTTGATCTTTTAATAATGTCATTATAGAATATTACTCTTTCACATTGATCAGTTTTCTATACATTGAATAATTTATAATGATTTTTGAGTGAAAAAAAGTGATACACATGTTTTACTTCAATATAATATGAAATATAGAATTCAGGTTTCAAATAGATATTTTTCATTAATATTTTTAGCAAATTCCAGTGATATATCCCTTCTATATGATTATAAAAATATCATCTACAAAGATGGATTGGGTCTACTTTATTTTCATCCCCTTTGATTGTACCTAACCCATTGTGTTCGCCTATCCTTAGTAAAAAAAAATATGTTTGTTTTATTAATCTCATACAATTGGGTAAAATAAAACACATATTCATTTTTACCATCTTTTAATTTCTTTCTATAAGGTATAACCACACATATAAAATGATTTAAAACCCATTATCAAGAAATAATATAAAATAAAGCATACATGATATAGACACATATAATAGAACCTCAAAGAACAATTTAAACCCCATTTAAAAACATTATTAAACTAATTCCATGTAAAATGTATAATATTATATAGAGAAACTAGATCCTTATATTCTATAGAATAAAATTTTTATAGCATATAAAATGGATACAAAAATAAATAAAACCCATTTAGGATCAATAGGGATGTGATCAAAACAAAGAGTTGGGTATATCTATGTTGAATCTTTTTCCTCCAAAAATAAAGATTCCTGGATGCTTATTCGATACTAATCACTTAAGCTCGCCATGGTTATAACAACCCTTATCTTTATTAAAAATTTAAACATGATTTATTATATAAACTTGGACTTAATAAAACTTTAAGGATTTAGAGTTCTAGTGTAATTGTGTCTTAGTAACATTACATAACAACTTAAAACATGAAATACAACATCTTTATTGAAATATTATTTTACCTGAAAACAATATTACATCAAACTTAACACTACATGGGATAACCTGAGGATATATATGAGAAAGGGGTGAGCTATAAATCCTAGTAATGGATTAAAAAAGGAATTAAATAAATAATATAATACATTTTAGTCAATAGGAATGTCAATGGAACATAAGAGAAACATGAACATAAAGGCCTAATATAACATGTTTATCATAACATGGAAATGTGGAAACAACGTACAACATGATATTAGCATGAGCCAAGAATCATTGAACAAGGATTAAAATGATTAAACCCTCATTTCACATGAATTATCATGAGTAAAGCCTCATTTCACATGGCATATCGTGATACTAAAAATTTACCAGTGTATTGGATCACTCTCAGTGTGCTCCCTTCATAATCATTTTAATCTCATGCTTAAGTGTTCCATATAGATCATATAACATGGAATTATTCAACATAATAATTTATTCCATGATAAAAGAATTAGTAATATATATATTTAATTACCATTCAACATGTATATGTGCATAAATGTAAATACCCTTGGTAGAGAAATGGTTATGGTATTCACTACACGATGATTTTGACTTTGAAAATCGCTATGCAATTTTGGCACCATAATGACTTCATATGGAAATTGATAAATTGGGTTGATGAGAGAGAAAGGGTTATATAATAATGTATACATGAAATATATAGTAATAGGATCATGTAACATAATATCATAGCATATAAAATGTAATTTACATACACAATATAGAATAAATTCTTCGATTGAAATAAGTAGAGAGAAATTCCCTGCAGAATTTCGGCATGGTAACAGGTGTACACAGAAGTAATTAATGAGATATAAGGGGGAATTTCATTTTAAAAACATACATAGATAAGTATGGGGGAGGTGAAAAATCATACCCCAACATTTTTAATTGAAAATAAAAGGATATAAAAATATAAGAAAACTTGGACAAAATTGAGAAACGAAGGAAAGTAAGGATCCCTTGCTTGAGTGTGTGACTTAAAAATCATGAAGAGGGGATTTTTGAGATCTTGGGGCACCATGGGGTGGATTATAGAGATGGTAGGAGATATTAGGGACGTTATTTAAGTATATTTAGTGTAGATGAGTGGGATCTTGGGTGGTTTATATAGGAAATGAGAGGGAATTATTTGTTATTTAGGTTTTGGACACCACACACTTAAATATTAAAAACCACAAACCATACCATGCTTTTTTCCCATGGTTTCTGCCATAGGGTAGTGGTATAAAATATTTTATAAGAACAAGGGTTGAAAATATTAAAATATTAGGCTTTTTTATGTGGAGGTGAGTCACACTCTGAAGGAAATAATTTTGAAATGTTAAAATAATTTATAAGTCTTGGATGGTCCACTATGGCATTATAAAATTAATCAAACAAATCTAAAATAACATTATTTTAAAGGTAAAAATTATTTTTTCCTATTATTTCTTTTATATTATTTTATTACATCACTATTGGTTCATTATGATGTCATTAATCACATTATATATTTATACGACATTTAATTTTTACCCAAAAAATCGATTGTCTTAGAAAATTAGGAAAAATTCATCATTGGATAATTACAATGTCATGATTCCAAAAATAATGTTAATTTTTTATAAATAATTTTCTAAATATTTTAATTATAACATTTAAAATGGAAACCGACATTTATTGAAAATTCACAAGTTTTGACAAAAAAAATTCAAAACATAATAAAAATTACATTTGACTTTATAAAATTTGTATAATCATTTATTATTAATAAAATTAATTTGATAATAATATGTTATTAAAATATTAATTATTTAAAAAAATCAATAATTCAATAAAATATTTTCCTTAATTAAAAAAGATACACACTCTATTTTATATTATAAAAGTATAACTCTTATCAAATAGATTTCCAAATAATTTATAGATAATAAATTGATATAATCATCATTTATAAGAATTTTTTTATATTATCATTAATAAAATCCTTAGTTTAATTTGATAATGTATATATTTCTCAAAACTACTATTTTTACCCAAAGAATCAATTTATCTAATTTTTTATTTTTTTAAGAATGACTATTCTCATAAAGGAATTGAAGGAATAAAACATTTATTTTTAAAAAGGTATTACACAATAAGTAACTAATACCTTATTACATAACCCCTTATAACACCCACATAAGACATGAGGGTAAGGTGTGGGATGGTGATAGACTCTTGGGGAATCTCAGATAACATCCCTCGATTTGTAATCTCTATTAACTTGAACTTCTATCATAGGTGATTCCTTTCAATCTTAAAGTGTTGAATCTCAGATTTGGATTGGTCAAGAGAGAATCCCAATGATGCTACCTCCTTTCTGAGCTCTGACAAATGAGCTTTGTAAAAGTTGAGTCTACTAGATGAGGCCATCCTCTCCTTTGTCTGTGTCGAAAGTATTATTTAAAAAACATTATATTTACATCAGTCTTGTGATCACTGTTTAATGAATATATTATCAATAGTAATGACACTTTATAGTCATTTAAACCCAATTAAAAAAAGAGTTCATGTGTTTTCTATATCTATAATACATTAAAAGATATAGAATTTTATTCATAAAATAATTTTTCATTACAAAATTCCCCCTTAAGAAATTTCACCCTTGAAATTTCCTTTTCCCAAACTAAAACAATTGACAGAAACTCTACCTCATCACTTCCTCAGGTTCCCATGTCTATTCATCAAACTGTTTGTTTCTCCACAACACCTAGATGAGGGCCATCATCTTATTTAAAAGAAAATTTTTTCTGTAGAATAAAATCTTCACCCAATTCTCTTTATAGGAGAGGTCATTATCCATTGGTACCACCTATGGATTGAGTACATGTGATGGGTTAGGTATTTACTTCATCAAGAGTGATACATGGAATACATCATGTACTTGAGACAGGTTTGGTGGGAGTGTTATTTGATAGTCCACTACTCTGATGTGATCATGGATCCCAAATGGGAATATTTACCTCAGACTATTCTTTCCCTTCTTTCCAAATCTCATCAATCTCTTCCATGAAGATATGTTAAGGAAAATCATATTTATGACAAAAAAAACTCTAGGTCTCATCAACGGTTGTCAGCATGTCACTTTTTTTTGACATTGAGCAGCTTTTATGTCTTGTTGGATGGTCTTAACCTTTTCCACCATTTATTTGGCCATTTCTAGACGTAGAAGTACTCTCTACCCAACTTCATCCTAACATGTCATTGTTATGAACCTCTTCCCATAAATGGATTCAAAATGATCTATTTGGATACTTGAGTGGAAACTATTGTTGTAAGATAACTCAACTAGAGGAAGATATTGATCTCATCCTCCTTTGAAGTCCATTAAGCATGATCTCAACATGTCCTCAAGTGTTTGGATAGTCTGATCAGATTGAAAATTAGTTTGAGGATGATAAGTCATATTGATGTTAATCTTAGTATTTAGAGCATGATGGAGACTCTTCCAGAATGTAGAGGTGTATCTTGGATCTCTATTAGAAACAATAAAAAGTTTTACACCATGTAGCCTTACCACTTATCTGATGTATATTTGTTCCAGTTGATCCAATGATAAATCCTCTAAAATATCAATGAAATGTGCAGTCTTTGTAAGACGATCCAAAAAAACCAGATAGAATTGTTTCCTTTGGATGTATTCAAAATTATGAGGACAAATTCAATGGTGATGTTTTCCCATTTCCATGTTGGTGTGGGAAATAGTTTTATCATCCCCTTAGACTTATGCCTCTTGGACTTCACTTTTTGACATACTAATAAATTTGATGTATACACATTGATCTCCTTATTCATTTTATCCCACAAATAAATCTCTCAAAGATCACGATACATTTTTTTTTACTAGGTGAATGGAGAAATTTGAACTATGTGCATCATCCAAATGTTCATTGTTTCACTAAAAATTTGATGGAACACATAGTCTTGACCCAAATCTCACAATTCCTTATTCAATAACATCTAACTCTATGGATTTACCTTTTCTTATATTTTCTACTTTCTTTTTAATTCTGACATCATACTTTTGAGCATCCTTTAACCTTTTCAAAAGAGATATTTGAGAAATAATTTTTTAAATGATTAATGATGTTCCCTTATTTATTATTCACATGTCCATATTCATCAAATCTAAGAATATTTTATCCTTTTCAATTTTTATTAATGATAGTGTTGTTGGATCCTTTATACTTAGATCATCGACCACTTTATTCATTTTCCTTGGATGGTAGTGAATTAAGCAGTCATAGTCTTTGATCGTCTCTAACCATCTTCGTTGGCGCATATTCAACTCTTTCTATGTGAACGTATACTAGAGGATTTTGTAATCTATATATATTTCACAATTTTTTCCAAAGAGTTAATGTCACCAAATTTTAAAAGTGAAGATCACTACAGCTAGTCTCCGGATCATCTGTTGGATTGTTCTTCTCATGAACATTCAATTTCTTTGAAGCATGGGAAATAAATTTATCTTTTTTGCATCGAATTCCATCAAAGGGAGACTTATAAAATTTTCAGGAAGATCATTCCCACAAATGTCAACATGTGATACAACAATTATATAAATTTCTCCCTAACAATTTAAAATCATTTCTACTTGGGAATCAATGTTCTTAGAAAACATAAAAGATTTACTAATCGTAGATCAATTAAAATACATTATGAAATACACTACTTCGAATTAGTGGTTACATGTAATCCATTCAACATTATCCATCTTAGGATAGGAATTCCCGTGCTCCCTTGATCATGGTGACTATTGATGCTCATCATGCTTCTTATCCCATACAACAATGCATTGTCTTGGATAATTCCCTACTTCTCCACATTTATAGAATAGAACTATATTTGATTCCTTAACTTGATCATTGTTTCCATTCATCAAATTATCCATTTTGGTGTGGAAATTAGATACTTTTTCCCTTCCTTTCAACGCATAAAACATCTCATAGTCCATTTGTGATATTTTCCTCGGTTCCTCTTTCCACACTTGTTTTGTGAAAGAAATTGGGACTTCTTTCCCTTATCACTATTTTTAGATGAAATTTCTTGAGATTTCATCTCCCTCTTCCTTGATTTCCTTGTAAATTCAACAATGTGATAATTTTTAATCTTTATTTTTTTTAGTTGTTTTGGAGAAATCATTATATGTATTACTTGAGCTCCCATCTATAAGGGTATCTCATTGAGGCAGTCATCACATTTCCCTTAAAATCTTTTTTAACCTGATTCCTTCTATTAGAATACATTGGGTAAAATAAAAAAAATTAGGGGTAATTATTTTAGATTATTAAACACATAAAGAGTAATCTAATAAAAAAATGATAACTTATAAATTATATTTATTTCCTTAACTTATTGATTTATTGGCTTCAATATATGTTATCCATGATCTATTTCCTAGCATATATTCTTAGGGGAATTTTTTTATTCCTTTAATAATGTTACATACTAAGATTATGAATTTACCGAATCATATCCCCACAGAGTGTCGAACCAAGACTACAATAAGACCAGTTTTCGTGCACCCATTCCTGTTGGACTCTAGCTCAAAGTGGTGTTTTCAGGTTTTACCCCTAGATACATCTATTCCAAATCCACCTCTACTTGTTTGTATCCATATATGGATGTGTTTTATTGATTAAACACTTACTATATACTCACTAAATTTTAGGGATTATTTTTTTATACTCAGTCTTATCCCTAAGGATTTCACTAGATTTTTATAACCCTAATCCCAAAAATGGCAAAACCTATCCTTTGATACAAACTATAACAACCCTACTCTTTATTAAACACTTAAAATGATTTAATACATAAAAATGTACTTAATAAAACTTTTAGGATTGATATTTATACTGTATTTTTGGCTTAGGAACATTACATAACAACTTAAAACATGAAATACAGTATATTTATTGAAATCTTCTTTTAAATGGCCACAACATTCATTCTCACTTAACATTGTATGGGATAACCTGAGAATGTAGACAAAAAGGCATGATCTATAAAGAATAGTAAGGGAATAAACAATGCATTAAATGAATAATACAATACATGTTATTCAATAGGCATATCAAGGGAGCATAATAGAAACATGAACTTAAAGGCATAATAAAGCATTATTATCATAACATGGAAATATGGAAACAACATACAACATGATATTTACATGAGCCCAGGATCATTGAACATGGATTAGAATGATTAAAACTTAATTGTACATGAATTATCATGATAAAAGACTCATTGAAAATGTAATATCATGATACTAAATAATACCCAATGCATTGGAGCGCTATTAGGGAGCACCCTTCATAATCATTTTAATCCCATGCTTAAGTGTGCCACATAGATCATATAACATGGATTAATTCAACATCATAATTTATTCCACGATAAAATAATGTGGAATACTAAAATTTAAGTAACATTCAATAATTATATGTTCATAATTGTGAATAACCCTGATAGATAAATGGGTATGGAATTCACTACATGATGATTTTGGCTTGGAAAATTGCGGTGCAATTTGGGCAGCATAAGAGCATCATTTGTAAATTGATATATTGATTTAATTATAATGAAATTGGTATATCATCATTTATACATGAAATGGATAGTAATAATATCATAGAAAATAATATCACATCATTTTAAATTTAATTTAGATACATAATATAGAAGAAATTCTTGAATGAAAATAAGAAGAAAGAAATCCTTTACGGAATTTTAGCATGGTAACAGGTGTACACGAAAGGAATTAATGAGAGGGAAAAGGGTATATCACCATTTTACCATAAGGAGAGAAGTATGGGGAAGTTGATAAATTAAACCGAAACATTTATAATTGAAATAAAATAGTATAAAAATATAAGGATACTTGAACAAAAATGAGAAATGAAGAAAAGTGAGGATCTCTTACTTGAGTGTGTGACTTCAAATGATTGAATATGAGATTATTGGGAGCTTGTGGAACCATGGGGGGACTATAGAGGGAAGGACATATTAGGGAAGTTCTAAAATAATTTTTATGTAGGAGAAATGGGATCATGGGTGGGTTTATATAGGAAATGAGAGAGAATTATTTATTATTTAGGTTTTGGACACTACCCACTAAAATATTTAATAACATAGACCATGCCATGGTTTGTTCCAACGGTTTATACTAATGGGGTGTGGTAAAAAATATTATATATGTTCAAGGTCCAAACATATTAATATAGTAGGCTTTCTTATGCGGAGGTGAGTCACACTCTAAATGAAATCATTTTAAAATGATAAACTATTTTATAAGTCTTGGAGGGTCGAGTGAGGCATTAAAAAATTAATAAAAAAAATATAAAATAACATTATTTTAAATTTAAAACATATATTTTCCTAATATACCTTTTATAGTATTTTATTACATCACTATATGGTCACAATTATGTCGTAAATCATATTATATATTTATACGATATTTAATTTTTACCCAAAAATTTTATTGTCTTAGAAAATTATGAAAAATTCACCGTTGGATAATTTGAACATCCTATTTCCAAAAATAATTTTACTTTTATCTAAATAATTTTATAAATATTTAAATCTTCACATTTAAAATGAAAATTGGCATTTATTGAAAATTCAGGGGTTTTAAAAAAAATAGTTTTCAAAACTTAATAAAAATTAAATTTGACTTTATAAAAATTATATACTCATTTATTATTAATAAAAGTAATTTGGAAATATTTTTTTATTAAATTATTAATTATTTAAAAAATTCATTAATTCCCTAAAATAAATTCTTTAATTCAAAAAGATACACTCTCTATTTTATCGTATAAAAATACAACTATTACCAAACTAATTTCCAAATTATTTATGGATAAGTAATTGATATAACAATAATTTATAATATTTTTTTATAGTATTAAAAATAGAAACCTTAGTTTAAAATAATAATTTATATATTTCTCAAAAATTCCATTTTTTACTCAATGAATTAATTTATCAAATTCTTCAATTTTTTAAAAAGACTGTTCTTATACAGGAATTTATGGAATAGGAATTTAATTTTTAAAAAGGGATTAGACGATAAGTAAATAATCCTTTATTACATAATTCTTTATAATACCCATATAAGACCAGAGGTTAAGGTGTGCTCTAGAGATAGACTCTTGGGACGTCTTGGATAACATCCCTCTGGTGGTAATCTCTATTATCTTGAACTTCTCCAGTAGGTTATTCCCTTTAACCTTAACATGTTGATACTTGACTTGGGCTTGGTCAAGAGAGAATCCTAGTGAAGATACCTCCTTTATGAGCTCTGAAAAATGATATTTGTATGGACCGAGTGTATTTGATGAGTCAATCCTCTCCTTTTTCTGTATTAAAAGTATTTTAAAAAAATTATATTTATATCGTTCGTGTGATCATTGTTCAGCGACTATATTATCAACGGTAATGATACTTAACAGTCATTTAAACCAAAAAAATTGAAAAAGAGTGCATTTTTTTATATCCATATAACATTAAAATATAGGTAATTTTATTCAGTAAATATTGGGTCATTAAAATGGTACAGAAAAATGGAAGAAAATTGATTTTTTTGTGGTTGACCTATAATATAATGGTTGTATCCAATGTACATACAACTCGTATTTCATTATAAATAAAATTCTATAGGAAAGGGTATATCACTAAAACTATAAACAACTATTAACACCAATCGAACTTAAACAAGAACATACTTGTTAAAACCAAAAAAATAACACTTCCTTGAAGAATAACCACTTATGTAACTTAATGTCACCATAGAGTGAACAATTGTTATTTTATTCCATCTAAACTCTATATAAATATTCTAATATCTATAATAAAATATTATTGTTCCTTTAATTTTTTTTATTTTTTATTCAATAATGGATGATAATATTGTATGCAATAGTAGTACTATGGTATCCCACATTTTATTACATAACATTTCAATGTATGGTACAAAACATTAGATCTTTTCAAGTTTAGTTTCTTGGGGAAAATATACATAATTCTTGAAAACATAAAAGATTATTATAAATACAACTTAAATACATATTCATGGGTTCTCCCTAAGTTATATTTACTGATTCTCAAAACCTACTAACATATATCAAATGAAATTTGTCAGCATGAAGATGAGTAAGGGAATAAACAAGTGATATATATAAAATGTGATCTTATAACATATCAACAAGAACATAAGGCATAATGATAAGGAATGAACAAGAATAATATCATAATAAAAGGAACATGGATCATAATATGGAAATTTTTATAAAACATTTAAATGAGACATTCATAATCATATCATCTAGGTTTATCACCAAGGTGTCATAAATAAAAATTTCAAATGTTATTCACCAAGGTATCATAAAAGATTTCATCTCTAGAGATTTAGTTCATTACCCAATGAATTGGTTCTCTATTAGTGTGTACCCTTAACATGTATTAATTTCATGTTATCCATATACTAAATAATTTCAGTAATAACTCTTGGATAATAAATAATGGGTATCTTAAAAAAAATCTAGGCAAACAAAAGAGCTTAAAATATGATCATTACATCCTTTTTAACCCCTAAAAGTTAATGTGGGTTTCAAAAATGTAAATCCAAAAATAAAAAAATATAATTTTTAGATATTTTTGTATACACATTGAAAATAAATATGTTTGGGTATTCAAATAAAAGTAAAAATATAATTTCTCATGTAAAAGAGATAATTTTGAGTAATAGGTTCGACATAATAATGAGTATATAACATGGTTTTAGAACAAGGAAAATGAGAGTGGGAAAAGATATCCCAATCATAAAATAATATTATTAAATTAATGGGATAACTTATAGTGGAAAAAATAGCTTAGTTTTGTAAATTTAAATACACACCACATGAAAGGAGAACTTGAATAGAAAATGGAAGTGAGAATTTCCCTTACCTTGAAGAGTTTCTCCTAAAACATGAGGATGAAACCTTGTGGGATTTAGGACATGTTGGGGAACTCCTTTGGAGGTAAATCACCATAAAATAATGAAAAATAGTTTTTTAGTGAATGTAAATTGATAAATGGGTGGATATTTATAGGATAAATGGATGAATTGTTTAATAATTTCCATATATACATCCTGGCAAACAAGGTAGTGGAGAATGATAAACCATTTGCTTACCAATGGTTTCTTCTAATGTTTTTGTACATTTGAGTCACATTTTATGTTATTTTAATCCAAAAAAACCAATATACTTTTTAGAATACTTTTTTTTCTCATGGAAGATTGAGGATTCCATTAATTAACTTTTTTAAAAAATAAACATTCCTTTTTATACATTGGAATGTAAATTATAGTTTTAAAAATTAATTAAAACTATTAAATAATATATTAATAAAATATCATATTTTAGGTCGTGAATTGTGTATAATTAATTATTAAATAATTATGTAATAAATATGATGTCATAAAATATTCCTAAACCCTAAAACTCTATTTTTAATATTAGTAGAAAAAATTATTTTAGAAAATTACCATAAATTACCCCAAAACTAAATTATTCTTGATAAAGTCAAAAAATTTATTTACTTTTTAAGAAAAAATATCTAAATAGGATAACTTTAAATTTTAAAAATAAAAAAAAACATATTTATTTAAAAAAGAGTAGTTTTTAAGGCACCGTTAAATTTTTGAAACTTATAAAACATTTTATAGGACATTATTGTATTATTTAACAATTATTAATTAAATAAAAGTGTTTTAAAAGAAAATTTTAATATAATAAATAATATTCAAAATAACTTTGTTTATTATAAAAATTTTATTTATTTTAATGAAAAATACAATTATTTTTACTTTTCATCCACAGATCAAATAATCAAATTCATCTCAATTAAAAAATATATTTAATTAAGAGAAAATATTCATGAGAGGAATTGATGGAAATTTTTTTTTATTTATACAATGTAATTTAAACATTATGTAACTAATTCATGGTTTTATGATCCATTATTACACCTGCATACACCCTAAGGGTAAGGTGCCTAGTGATAATAGTTTTGTGGGGTACCTCAACTAACATTGAATGAGCGGTAATCTCCAATAACTTGAACTTCTAGTGTAGGAGATTTCATTAAAGCTTAAATTATTTTAATTTGGATTTGTCTTGGTTAAGAGGGAACCCCAATGAGGATACATCCCTTCTAAGTTCTGAGAAATGGGCTTCAAACACCACAACTCTACTTGTCGAGGCCAGATATTTTCTATTATATATCAATAATAATTTCTCATTACTGCATATAAACACTAATTATAATAGTGAAATTACCAACTAAGGGTATAGTTTCTGATGGTCATATTGACCAATGGTCATTTTGACCAATGGTGGTATAATAGTCAAATCCCAACTGTCATATTTCCCATTATACCCTATAAATACCACAACAATCTTTCACTCAAAGTTCACAAAAAATTATCTTATATTTATATTTTCATTGTTATAATATGTTTATTGGTTAATTAATATTTTGTTTTATTTCAATAGAATTTTTAGTGGGGTGATGATTCTATTAAATTGGGGCAATTTTTAAATTCCAATTTTAACTTTTCTATTTTACATATTTTGTCCAATTGTAATGTTTGGCATTTTAATCCGTTTCATAGTTAACTAATGTAATAATATTTATTAATGATATAATTTTTTTTCTATTTATTTTGTATGTGTATAATATTATATAATATTTTACAAAATTTATTCAGGAAACAAATATTATTTCAAAATTCAAGGTCGTTACATTATCCCCCACTTAAAAATTTCAACCCTAAAATTTCAACTCATTATATCAGTTGAGAAAAGGTGAGGGTAATTCTGTCTCATTGTCTCCTATGGTTCCCACATCACTTCTTAATAATTATTGTTCCTCATCAACACTTTTTATGTGGGTAGTCTAATTGTGTAGAGCCTTGTATTTATGTTCCAAGATCCCCATTGGATGCTCCTCGTAAGAGACTTTGTGTTACAGTTGTACCATCTATGTATTTAGTACATGTGATGGATCAGTTATGTGCTTCCTCAAAATATATACATTAAATACATCATGAACATGATATAGATTTGGTGGAATTTATAGTCCATAGGCCACTACTCTTATACGATCAAGGATTTAATAGGAGACAATGTACCTAGGGATAAGGTTTCCATTCTATCGAAATTTCATGAGTCTCTTCCATGGTGATATCTGAAGGAATTATTTCTCCAATATAAAACTCCAAGTCCCTTAAATAGTTATTGGGATAACTCTTCTCCCTACTCTGAGAAGCTATTATATGTTGTTGGATGGCATGAAACTTTTATGTCATCCCTTGCACAGGATCAGGCCCAACTAATTTCCTCTCACCAACTTCATCCCAACAATTTGGAGATCTACATCACTTTCTGTATAAAGCATCATATGGTTCCATTTGAGTACTTTATTGGAAGTTATTATTGTATGAGAACTCAACTACTGTGAGGTGTTTATCACATCCACCTTTAATTTCTTTTAAACATGATATATGAATTTCCTCAAGTGTCTATATATTCCTTTAATATTGTCCATTAGTTTGGGGTTGATAGGTTGTACTAAAATTAAATTCTTTATTTATAGTATGTTGAATACTTGTCTATAATTTATATATCAACCTTGGATCATGATCATAAATGACATAAAGTGTCACCGCATGAAACCTCACCACTTCCATTATATACATCTTGTAAAGTTGGCCAAGGGAATATCTTCTAGAATATCAATGAAATGGGAGTTTTTGGGGATATGATCCATTATAACCCATATCACATTGTTTCCATTGGATGTACCTTGTAGAATAGTGATGAAGTCCCCAATGATATTTTCACACTTCCATGATGGTAAGGTTATGGGTTGAAAAATCCCTTTAAAAATATGTCTCTCTGGCATCAATTAGTTACATACCAAGCCACTTATAGTGTAGTTGGGAATCTCCATTTCATATTATCCCCCAAAAAATGATCACGAAGGTCCCTATACATTTTAGTGATTTCAAGAAGTATATAGAATTTAGATCTATCAACTTCACTCATCATCTCCTTGTTTATCTTTGGGGTGGATGGAACACATATCCTTGAATGAAATTTAAATACAGATTCTTGATCAATATTGAAATCAGGAACTTCCCATTCTTCACATCCTCTATCTTATTTTGTAAAAAAAGGATCTTTTCATTGATTTTAATTGATCTTCTCTAGTATTGATGGTTGTGAAATAATTTGGGATAGGTTTGAAGATGTACCTTACCTTATGATTCCCATATCTAATTTTATTAGTCATTGATCAAAGGATACCCTTGAATACTTACCATTTCCAGTATAATATGGTATTTCCAACTTAATGAATTTTGGACTTTGTTTTCTTTTCTAGGGTGATAATGAATTGAACATACATAGTCATTAGGAAGTTCAAACCATCTTCTTTGTCCCATGTTCATTTCAATTTGTGTGAAAATATACTTCAATCATTGGTGGTTTATGTATATATCACATTTCTCCCCATAAATATAGTGCCTTGATAGTTTTAGAGAAAAAGTAACAGCACCTAGCTCCAGGTCATGCATAAGATGGTTCTTCTAATGAGGAAATAAATATCAAGATTCATAAGAAATCACCTTGTCATTTTTCATGAATATATACCTAATACGTTTCATATATACATTTTTAAAAATAAAGAAACCTTCTCTAGTAGAGTGTAGAGTTAACATAGGTGCAGTAACCAATATATTCTTCAGTTCTTGGAAACTTTATTCATTATTTTTTGTCCATATCACCTTATCCCATTTTCAAGTTAACTTGGTTAGTGGATTATAATTTCATAAAATGTTTTTCACAAACCTATTATAATAACTTAATTGACCAAGGAAACTAACAATATTGGTTATTTTTGTAGGATAATACCACTCCCCATAGGGTCAACTGAGATTCCTTCATTGGATAAAACGTTCTCTAAGAATGAAACCTGTTGTTACTAGAATTAAAAAATTTCATATTTTACAAAAAGATTCACCTTACATAGAGTTTCCAAGATTACATTTAGATGGTCTCCTGCTCCTCATCACAACCATTATTTTATCAAGGTATTACTTAAATAATATTTCCACAAAATCCATAAATATTGGTGGATAATTATCCAAGATGAAGGGAATAAAAAAATTCATAAAACCCCTATCTTTTTTTGAATGTAGTATTTGGAATATATTCTTTCTTAAACCTAAATTTATGATACCCTTATTAGAGTTCAATAATAAAGAATAATTGTGCCCAATTAATCTTTTCAAATAATTCTTATATCCTTAGGAGAGGGTACTTGTTCTTCACTGTGACACCATTAATTTCTCTACAATCAAAGCATAGTCATATTGATCCATCCTTCTTCTTCATAAATATAACTGGTTCTCCTCTAGGAGACACACTTGGTCTGATAAATATCTTCTCTATAAGATATTGAATTTGTTTCTTTAATTATTAAAACTTTATATTTTCAATTCTATAAGAGTTCTTTTATATCATCTTGGATCTATGTATGAGGTCAATGGAGAACTCTAGCTATCTTAATGGGGAGGTTCATGTAACTATTCTGTAAATATGTTTTTGTATTCCAAAACAATGGGGATATTCTCTATCTTTATACATTCATTCATTCTCCCTCTTTATAGGTAATCTACATAATGAAGGCTATAGGAGGTGTTTTTAGACAAAGCTCAAGTTGGGATAACTCTCCTTTAAAAATTATTGCATGTTTTGCATTGAATACTTTTAAAATTTCCTTGTTTTTGTAATTGATATTAGTATTATAAAATTAGATTTAGTCCATCCCTATTATAGTTTCAAAAATCACCATGGGAATGGATACTATATTTTCGATGTGATTTCTCTCACAAAAGTTAATACTATAGTTTTTATACACTAATGATGCTTGGATAATTCCTCCATGTGTCCTAACTAATAACTCTACTTTTAGAAGTTTAGGTTTTGATTCTATATTTTTTAAAAACATAGATCAAATAAAAGTGAATATATAACTAGAATAAAACAAAGTACCTGATAGCTTTGTGATCACAATGAGTGTACACCACTAATTCATTCAGAGCCACCAATTTATCCATCGTGATAGAGAATGACTGGTCTTACTCCCTTGGTCAATGTTGAGGTTGATGGTGGTACCCCACTTGTATCTTCTAATTTAGACATTGATTGCAGAAGTACCCAATATGTACAAACTTGAAGCATTGAACATATTTTTGGGCCTTCACCATCTTCCCTTTGTTGTTAGTGTTGAGAAGTTGAGGCGTCAACTCGCTAATGCATTTTCAAGATATATTTCCATCTCTTTGACACATGTATCACTTTATACTACAAAGCAAGTAGTTCCTAGAATTCTTCTTCCCGTAATTTTTCATCTGGGAAGTCTCACTTTATTTCCTCCTCTTTTATGATCAATGTTTCACCTGTATATTAGATCCCTTGATCTCGTCTTTTTGTTTCATCTAAGTGACCACTTCATTTCTCAATACTCCAATTCAACATTTGTTGAACCACATACTATCTCTCCTTAGCTTTCATAGTCACGATATGATGGATTACATTGCCGATGGGGTCTCATTCTACATTATAATATATCAACCATCCACTTAAAATCCAAAACGAAGCTAGACGTGTATCGGTCAAGTATTGTAAATTACATTTCATAGACTACAATAGATTAATTTTCCTTATTCTTTAGCTATAGTAATTCATTCTTTATTTTTGTTCACATTGAAAAGAGGAAGTATTTATTGAAAAATATTCTCCTAAACTATTCTTACTCCATAACATAGATCTCCCTGGATGGATTCATGTTTTTAAACAGTCTCCACCATTGATCATCTTCTCCTTCTAAGCGATATACTGTCAGGGTAACGTTATCTTTCTCTGAATAATGGTGTATATAAAATAACTTATCTATAGATGTTATCCATTGATAAACAATCAATGGGTTGGTAGATCCATTAAACAAAGGTGGTAATTGACACATGAAGGACTCGATAGGAAGTTCTTCCCTTTAAGGTGAATATGGTCTCTCAACAAGATTGACGTTATTATTCATAATTCGAGATTATTGATTCCTCAACCTCATGAATTTTCCCATTCTTGGTTTCATCAAAACACTATCAGGGCATCATCTATTCCACTCATCATTTAATAAGTTCCTCCAAATTCCCACCATTTTTCTAAAAAAAGAAAAACTATGTGAGAAATATTCAAATATTATGAATTCTATAATTATAATGGAATTTTATTTCCATAAAAAACATTCTTAAATATTTTATTATTATTTTCTAATAACAATTACATTTTCTATATATCCTTCAAAATGGTTAATAAAAATCATGTGATTACCCAAACATATCACCTAGGTTTATCAAACCTAGAGTGTATCAAAGAATGTTTTTGTGAACCTATTCCTATTTTACTCTATCTAAAATGGTAGTTTTTAGGTATTACCCCTAAATATATCTTTATCAGAGCCAAATCCACTAGTTGGTATCCAACTAAGGATATCTTTTCTCAGAAACAACTTAGATATTACTCACCAAAATACCAGGATATTTTTTAATATTTATATTTGTCCCTATGTTTATTCCTAAATATTCAAAGTCCTAATTTCAAAAATTAACTATACTTTCCATTGAGACCAATAAAGGTATCCTATGTTTTTATTACATAAATTTTCATTACAGGGTACAAACAAAGGATCTTTTCAATTTTATTTTCTTGGAAAAAGTAACATAAAACATTAAAACATAAAACATTATTCCAAATACACCTAAAATACATCATTATGGGTTCAACCAAATATATATTTACTGCATATCATATACTGGGGACATCCATCAAAGGAAAGGGGTAATCATGAGTAATAGTTAGGGAATAAATAAGACAGACATATATCATGTGATATAGAAACATATCAATAAGAACACAAGGTATAATGATAAGGCTTGGGAAATTGGAATATCATAATAAAAATAACATGAATAATAATATGGGGGTGTGGATAAAAATTTAAATGATACATTCATATGAATATCACCAAGGTTTCATGAATAAAAATTACCAAGGTTATTCACAAAGGTATCATAAAACATTTCATCTATAGAGATTAAATTCTTTACCAAATGGATTGTAGTGATATCTGGGATAATACTTAATAAGTCTTAATTTCATGTGAACTACATAATAAATCATTTCATTACTAACCTGTGGATAATAAATAATGGGTTTATTACCAAAAATATTGGCAAACAAAAGTGCTTAAATACATGATCCTTATAATATTTTTAACCAAATATTGGAAGTGTAAGTTTCGTATATATAAATCCCTGAATAAAAAACTCATGTATACATATTTTTGAATAACCATTGAGAAGGAATGGGTTTGGTCTTTTAAATAAAAAGTAAAAGATATTTTCTCATGTGAAAGATAGAATTTTCAGAAGTAACTTTGGCAGGATGATGGGTATAAAATATGGTTTGAAAACTGAAAAATGGTAGAGGATAAGGTTATCCCATTCATAAAATAATCTACTTACAGTAATAGTATAATATAAATTGTAAAATAGAACTTATTTTTGTAAATTTAAAAGAAAAAATGCATGAAAAGGGAACTTGAATGGAAAAAGAGAAGTGAAGAATTTTCCTTACTATGAAGAGTGGTTCTTAAAAATTTAGGACGGATACTTGGGGGATCGAGGACTCCTTGGTGGACTCTTTAGGATGTAAAATCACCAAAAAAATGTGGATTATGGATTTTTATTGAATGTAAAAGAAAAAATGGGTGGTTATTTACAAGTTAAGTGGAGGAAATTTTTAATAATTTCAAAATATAGGTCTTGGAAAACTAGGTTGTGGAAAAAGAAAAACCATCGGCATACCCATGGTTTTTTTTCATGGTTTTGGATATTTGGGTTTGAGTTTATGTCTTTTTAATCCACTATAACTGAACTTCATTTTTAAATACTTATTTCGGAATCTAAAAGTAAAGATTCTATAAATTAATGTTTTCAAAAATCAAATAGTTCTTTTTAGACTTTGGAAAGACACTCGTAGTTTTAGAATTTGATTGAATATATTAATATTATTAATATTATTAAAATAAAATAATTTAGTTTGTTGATTATGTTTAATTAATTATTACCTCATTATGACATAATTATTTTTTCATAAAATATACTGAAAAATGCGTACTATATTTTACTATTCATTAAAAAAATAAAGTATTTTATAAAATTAACATAAATTCACCCTAACCGAAATTAAATGTGGTGATTTCCAAAATTATGACTATTTTTACAAAAAAAAATAATCTAAATATAATATTTATTACTTTTAAATATTAAAATATTTATTTATTTAGAACATATAAATTTTTAATACACTGTTAAATTTATGACACTTATAAAAAAATCCTAGTTTATTATAAAATTATTTTTTCATTAATTAATTAATAAAATATTTTTTAGAAGACTATTTCGATAAAACTAATACATTTAAAATACCTAGGTTTATTATAAAAATTTATTTATTTTCTAGAAAAATAAAATTATGTTTTATTTGTGCCCAAAAAAATTATCAAATTCCTCTCAATTAATCATATATATAACTAATAAAAAAATCTTAAGAGGAATCGATGGAATAAAAAAAATATACAAAAGAATTTACTCTTTTTGTAACTTTCTAATAGAAATTTAACTCTTTGTTACACCCACATACACCCTAAGGGTAAGGTGTGTGATGGTGTTAGTTTCATGGGGTGCCTTAAAAAACAACGACTGGCTAGTAATCTCCACTAACATGATCTTATCCCATAAGAAATTTCATTCAAGATTCATTTGTTGTATCTTTACTTTCTCTTGGTCAAGGGTGAATCCCAGTGATAATACCTCCCTCCCAATTTCTGAAAAATGGGCTACTAATGGCATGACTCTACTGGTTGAGGTCATGGATTCTCCATTCTATATCAATTATCAAATTTCATTACTACTAATAAACAATAATTATAACGGTAAAATTATCAACCAATGGTCATATTTTCAGAAGGTTTTATTGACCAATGGTAATATAATAGTTGAATCTCAAGTGTCACATTTTCCTTTATACCTTATAAATACCACTTCATTCTTTCCGAAAATGATCACTACAATTTCTCTTTAGGTTATATTTTAATTTTCATAAAATTTTTATTGGTTTACTAATATATTTTTTATTTCAACATAATTTTTTATAGGGGAGTTGACTCTAGTAGATTAGAGTGATCCTTATTTTCACATTTTAGCTTTCCTATTTTATATTTTTTGCCCAATTTTAATTTTTTGAATTTTAATCATTTTTATAACTGATAACTGTAATTATCTATATTAATGATATAATTTTTATTGGTTTATATTTATTCTCTATGTGTGCAATATTATAAAATATGTAACAACATTTATTCATGAAAAAAAAATTATTTAGAATGTTTGGGTAATTACAAGTGCCTCATTAACCTTATACATCATATTTTATTTTCCTTTATCGTTTTCAAGATATGGGTATCATAGGAGAGGTATTACCATAAAACTTCTTATTATTTTTAACTTTTATATATTGTTTTTTTAATGCAGTTTTAATTATTCACCTAATCTCAATAGTCATGCTTATTCTTCTAATTGATTATATTATCATTAAATATTATATTGGAATTATGGGGATTTGGTCTCCATGATCTCATAATACAGTTCTCCTCATCTAAAAAAATTGAAAATATTACTTTGAAATCTTCTATCATTTGACATTATAAATGATTTTAACTATAATATTTAAAATAATTTAATTATTATGAGAAGATCCCCACATCACACAACATTGAATTCAACATTATTCCCAGATTTAATCATGTATGAATCTATAATTTACTCTAGGTATATAGTATTTTATTTCCTACAAAATACATCTAAATTGTTTCCTCTTTTAAATTAGCCTTATAAAAATTAGTCTTTTGGAAATCCCAATTAAATTCTAGAAAAACTCTTATATCGGATTTGGAAATATAGATTAATCTTACCTATTAACTATGTGACTATTGTGTATCATTTAAAATCAGGGGTTCTCTCTTATTGGTATCGTTATAACTCAATACATTGTCACATTCTCATTTTATAACTTAAAATAACTCTTATAATTGAGAAAATGAATCTGAAGTATCTCCTTCGTCATCACCTTCTAATCTTGTAGACATCCTTTAATTAATATAAAATATTACCTTTCATTTGGAGAACTCAACTCAATACTTACATAAGCAATGTTAGTTTAATATTGCCCTTATGTGATGAATTATTCATAAATACATCCCTATAAGTAATTACATGTGCACAGAGAGTTTGAGTCACCCCTACATATCATTTACATTTTCAAGTGAACTCTTATACATTACATTATTTCCCAGTACTTTGTTAAATTACATTCTGAAATATCTAAACAACCATTGGTAAATTCATTTACGGCCTATAATTACCAATGAAAACATATGGAAAAATTGAAGACATGGGATGATTAGAATATATCTAGAGTAATTATACAGTTACTCTTATGTATTCAATGAATATTCAAAGTTGAAATTATGTACTACTCTTTTTCATTTTTCCTAGAAATTTTAAACTCCAAGACCTCTAGAACTCATCTCCAATAATTTCAACACATTTTTAAAAACCCTATCCACTAAATTTTTTCAAAAACATCTTCCAAAAACATCAGTAAAAAATTAATGAATATTTTATGTTGAATTTATAAGTAATTTAAAAAAAGTGTGAACATAAATAACACTCACACTAAAAATATCATCCCTAAGTATTATAAAAAAATAAATCATATTCCTCAAATGGTATAAAAAATAACTAATTTAAATTCTTTATCAATACCATAATTTTTCAAATTCATTTAAAAAATGAAATTTCCCACATCATTTTTTGAAATATAACTCAAAATATTAATCTCTTTACTCCTGTTAATTTCTAATAATATAAAAAATTATTTAAGAGGAATGGTGTGAAACAATTTAAAATAGTGATCTATGAACCAATAAAATCTAATTCTATATTACCAGGATCGGTGTACAATTAAGAGAGAATATTTTAGATATAAAATATTCTTATAAATATTTTAACAACATTTACTAACTATGAATCATTTTATTATAAAGTTAAGAACTTTTTTTAATTATCCTTCTTCAACTCACTCAAAAAACATATTTAAGAATTTATAAGAATCATATTTTTCCTTACATATTACATATTCAAAATTTTAATAGAGAGAAAAAAATTAAGAGGTTTGGAAACCCAAAAAAAACCATCCATATTCTTGGGAAATAGGATGCACTCCCATTTGCATCTTTAGTAACTCAATTGTCTCAGTTAGGAATGGTTTTTCAAGAATATTATAAATCTAATCCATTATTAAAGAATATTAAATTTCCAAAAAACCTTTAAAAACATTCTTATTCATTAAATGATATTTAATATTAATTTTATTTAATATTTAATATTGTATTAGATTTTTGGATAGATTTATTGACCATTGGATAACATAGATACTAACTAGTGAATATTTTTCTATAACATTCATATCCCCATGTTTTATATTTATTCAAATACTTTTTTTAGATACATTGGATTTATAAATATACTCAGTATTAGTTAAATTTAAATTATATATTCTTATATCTACATGACACCCATTATTCACCGAGGAAGAATGCCACTCCTAATTTGTACATTCTATCATCAGTATTACCATCCTAGTCAAAATAAATGAAACCTTTCATATCCATCCCATTTTTCTTCTTGTACAGTAAAAAATAATTATATTTTCATATTATTATATTTAAAATTATATTATATTCCCTGATATTTGACTCCTTAATATTTTATTGAAACTGAACATAAAGTGCAATGACATATATAATATCTGTCCTTGAGGAAGCCGACAACAAAACTCCTCCAAATAATTTTCTAAATTCTTTCTCATTAACATTTTACCCATCAAAATACATAATAAATTCAGTTCCAACTTTTATTATTATAGAAAAACCTTTTGATCCATTCATACTAAACCTCTTCAATAATTCATTGGATTTTTTATGGAGAAATATATCCAATGTAGTGGGTAATTTGAAAACCCAAGAGAACGTTCATCTCCCTAAGTATATACATCAAAAACAACATTATTTTTGTGTAATATTACTCAAAAAAAATATCCAAATTATAATAAAATATAATATAATCAATATAAATAATCACAATAAGTGATATAGACTTTGGTTTCATTATATTCATGTTGTTATCCACTTGTTATTTCCTGAATTCTATGGTTATCGGGTACATATCCAGATTTAAATACGAAGACCTTGGGGTTTTCTTCAACCCATAAATATCCTTATTCAATTTTTATAATTTTTTATAATTTTTATTTAAAATAAAACCCTTGGGTTTCACTATATATACTTCTTCATAGAGATCACCATTCATAAATTCATACTTTAAATACATTTGGAAAACATTGATTTTTCTTTGCACTATAACTAAAAATAAAATTATAATGGTATCAAGCATTAAAAAAAGTTTTATATGTTTATAATCATTTATTTATAATATTGAGTACTGCTTTTATACATATCTTTATTTTTTTCTTAAAAATTCACCTTTCTCATTCTGTTTTTTTCTTAAAAACCAACATGTTTGAGTGATGTTTGTATCATTAGCACTAGAAACAAGCCCTCCATGTTTAGTTTGTTTCAATGTGATCCAAATATTTATTTATAGTTTCAAACCAATCATTTTTCTCAAAATATTCACCAATAGTTTGGGGTTTAATATTTTATAGAATAAATGAGTGACAAGAAATATTAAATTTTCTTCTAGTTTTCACCCCTTGGACCTAATAACATATAATAATTCCTACATCAAGAAGTTTATTCCATGTATTATTTGATCTGGTGAACTTCAAATATTCAATTTCATTACTAAATTAATAATAATAATATTCTCTTTCCTGGATATATATATATATATATATATATATTCTTCACTCTTATCCATAAGATTAGAAATAACCACATCATCCTCATTATCCACCATGGGGAAAATTATAATCTCCACCTCATTTTCAATGACTATCACACCATAATAGTCTACAGTATTGTCATATTTTGTGTTTTGGAATCAATAAAATCTTTAATTTGGTGTATAACCAAGGAATATACTATCTTCATCCTTCTTATAAAACACACCACAACATATTCTTTTCTTTTTGATCAACTGTGCACACTTAAACACTCTATTGTTTTTTACATTTGACTTCATTGTAAAATTTATTTCATAATGGGTTATATCTATTTTTGAATTTAAAATAATATATTTTCAATGATTTAAGAAGTGGTAATTCCTTAAAAATAGTAATATCTTGAATTTCCATGCTCGGTACCAATATCAATATGGATTTTGTTCTTCCTTTTGGACACTCAACTGTGTTGAGGAGTTTAAGGTGAACTAAACTCACATGTTATTCCATTTTTATCAACTTATTATGAAAATTTTTTGTTGTAATACTCATAAATTTTTTTTAACACAATAATTTTTTAAGAAAACCTATTTAATAGGAAGCCTTTTAAAACATAATACATGCTCAAGGATTAATATTTTTCATATTTAATCACAATACATGAACTTATAGTAATGTCAAATAATGTATATGTTTAAATAATTATCTATAAATTTTTAATTTCTAGTCATGGTTTTATAAACATCAGGGTGAACTAAATACAATGGTATTCTAATTTATATCTCAACTCCACTGTGTCTTTTATTCACTATCATTTATTCTTGACATTCTTTACAAATATTGATGTTTTCTTCTATCAAAAATACAATATCTCTAAAAATTTATTCTCTAATCATTTTCTATATTGTTTGTATAATATGATAACAATTATTATTTCCCATAAATTTTTCTCACCGTGAATACTCGAGTAACATCCTATCTTGGAATCTTAAATCTGAAATATGATACCAAAGGTTCTTAACCCTCGTGTTATAAAAAATATATCTTTTAGTATCATCACCAAGTATATATTACTTCATAAAATATCATTATTAAAAAAATCAAAAAAAAATTAAACACTCACCATATTATTCTCCATTTCATCAACAAATATAATACTGTTCGAATTTAATAGATAGGTCATAGTTTTACCCACTCCAATACCTTTGATTTTTAATGAGTTATTATTTATAAAAGGAAACCTATACTCCATCATATGTTTAAAAATTATTTCATTTATTTAAATATCAAATCATGTGACAGAATAAACCACTATCCATCATCTATAGATTATCATATTTCAATACATTAAATGCTACTTCAACGACATTTGACCTCTGTTTTAACTGATTCTTATTTTGAACATTTTCAGATTTCTAGAAAATATTTAATTTAGTTGATATAAATGTATTAAATTCATTTGTGATGTTCTATTTTTAAATACACCTGAGACAAACTTCTTAAAAATTATATAAATTTTTTATCAATTCAATATTATTATTAGGTCTTAGGATATTTTTATTGGTCCCCATCTAATACTATTATCTCCCCATTGATTCATACTCCCTAGTTTTTTCAAATAAAAGCACGTTATACTAAAATATGTAATTTTATGACCAAAAGAACCAAAACCTAAAAAAAATTTCTGAAACCTCCTTCTATGAGAGAAATTATGTTATTTATTAGGTTGTTGTCAAAAATTCATTTATAGACATCTAAATATAAGATTTTACTTCACCCTTTTGTGGATAACTTATTTAATAATTTGGGACTAGTGTATATTTTTTCCTCAATTTTTTTATTTCTAGAAATTATAAGTTTTAGACATTGATTCATAAAATCTAGTCAATCTATATTTCTATTTTTCACTAGATTCTTCTAAAAACATGATTTTATTTTGATGTATATAATAAGTAGGATTCCCTTGTTCATGTCTAGCATGATTTTAATGATATATTAATGATTATAATTGATCTTTTTCTTTATAATTTATTTACTACAAAACATGTATGAGTTGTCTATTACATTATTATGATAATTACATAATATATATTATTGGGTTGTTCTCTATACTTATTAATGAAATATTTCAAGAAAAATATCATAAATTGGACTGTAGTTTAATCTAATATTTAAATCAAAAGAGAGATTTAATTAAAACTATCTTTCAGAAAGGTTTTTCAAAATATAATTTAAAGAGTCTGATTACTAGAATAAATAAAAGTCCCATTTAGCACTTTGTATAAAAGGTTTTCCCTAAAATAAGCTACCTCCTGGTTTAAGCTACAACATATCAGGTTTTATATGAGCTTATAGATATTGATAGTTGAATGTGGTTATAATTTTGTTTATCTAAAATTATGATGGGTAATTTATAAAAAAGGGTTTATATAGGTGGGATGAGGAAATGATATTTGGATGCTTTGTTATGATATATTTTATTAATAAGTGATTGATGTGTTACGGGATGTTACCTTAGATATAGTTACTAACTTCATAGGAACCCTATGTATCTATATAGTATATTTAGAGATGGTTTTTATTCTATTAATTTCCATTATATTACTAGTATCTTCTCATTAAGATCTTCTCTATCTGTGGGTAGATCAACTGGTTAGGCTAGTTAGATCCTATCAGGAGTTCATTGACTATAAACTTCATCAATATTTTGAATGATGGTTCTACAAGAGAACATATAGGGTTATATCACTAGTAAATTAGTTATTTACCATGATTATGAATACCTTAATTAGTTTTTATTTCTTTGACACCTTTATTATAATAAAGTTATATTTTCTTCCAAAATTTTATCATGATGTGTGATAAATGATTTTGCCTCTCTTTTATAGTATGATTAAAATGTATTATTCTATCTACTATTTATTAATTATTTTATCATTGATATAAACTTTTTGATACCTTATTCACTTATTTACTTACCTATGTGTTATTTATTTTTATATTCATTCACACATTTCTTTTTAATTGGTATCTTTTGAGTTCTCTCTTATTGAGTTTTAAAATTAGTTTTGAAAAAAATTAATTGGAGGTATATTTATGGATGGGATTATAATAAAGAATTTAAATGGTTAATTAAACATATAATTTGGATTTTTTAAAAGTATTTAAATTATACTCAAGGGTTTTAAAAAAAAATTAAGAATTATTTTTAAAATTTGAATTTATATAATGTTTAGTTAATGGATATTCATGGAATATTTGTTGAAATTATTCTCATTTTTTCCCATGATATAAATATACTACTCAGTTTTTTGATACATAGTGTGTAGTTTAGTTTTATTTTTAGGCTCTTATATATCTTGTTTTGTGACATTTTATTCTCTCCAGTCACTCATAGAGTTGGTTTAGTGAAGATGTATGATAATGTCCTTGGGTCATCATAATGTCTTCAGTTGAGTATTTTGGGATTATTTCATTTATTTTTTACCATTTTTAGATTTTATAATATATTAGGATCAATATTTGTTCTTTCCATTAATATTTATAATATGAAAAAGAATTATTTGGATGCCTATTTTAGTTCTTCCTTAGTGGGATTGGTTTATATTTGAAAATAAATTTTTGATTATTCATGGAAGTACCATTTATGGGTGTAATGTGATAAATAATAGAACGTTTCCACCTATTGTTAATTCATATTAATTAGAATTAAATTTTTACCAAGATTTTTTCATTGATACACAATCAATAGTGACCATCTATTTAAGATTGGAAATTCCCTTAGAGCCTTTTCATGAACCTTCTTATGTATCAAGGTGGTATAGGATAGATTTGTTTATGTAAATTTTATATTAGAGAATAGTTTTGATTTATCTTATTTGGGGAGTTTTGAATATGGAAATTGGATTATTGAGACTCCATAAATATGGCATCAAGCATTACTTAAATACCAAGTCTCATGGAAAAACATGATGTACCGTGTGATTTTTGGTTGTGAGTCGAGGAGTTTAAACTCTTATTTTATTTATTTTATTAGATATGAAATTATATCTAAGGGTTAATGATATTTATTGAGGTTATAAAAGTTTCTTTATGATATTTAATTTTCTTGGATGAAAATGGGAGGGAGAATGGAGGTTCTTGTTAGATAATCTAGTGTAGAAAACAATAGTGTCTGTGAACAAATCTCCGAGTAGCTCCCAATAGTAGTTTCATTGTTGTAATATGATCTTCAAAAAAATTAAGAAAAACCATTAATTTTTTCTCAACCACATTTTTATTTGTTTTTATTATTTTGGTTAAATTATACATCGTGTTCTAGTGATTCGTTGAGCTTATATGGCTAGGTTTTCATATTATTTTGTGATGGAGAACTTGGGTTTTAAAAGGTAAAGGCAATTTTTTAAATTAATAAATAAGTTTCATTAAATTTATTTAAATGATATTGATGCCCCGAGACATAGAATATGATATTATTGGTGAAGTTAAGTATTTAAAATACTATTTATGTAAAACCTTAATAAAATTAATAATAATAAAATGATTATTCCAATTACTGACAGTGTTATGTTTTTTAAGGTCTTGTTTTTGATTAATTCTCATGGATTATTTATTTTTGAGATTATTTTATCTTTTTTTATTGGGATTTGTTTATTATTTTGTATTTTTTTTCTATTTTTATTTATATATTACCACCCCAAAATGTATTGATGGATCGTAGGATGTATGGGTCATAGAAGGTTCCTCAGATTGCTATATATTAGGATTTGGGAGCAGCTTTTCCAAATTTAGTCACTACCTAAACACTTGATAGAGTGATAAAAATGAATCCTTATTATTATTATCTCAATTATAAATTTAATGAATTTTTTTAAGTTGAAATATAGTTTCTCTAAAATACAGAAGTAATCAATAATTCACTTATTATTTTGGAGGACTCATGATGAAAAACAACAAATTTTTTTTGGAGAACTGATTTTGAAATTGTGAAAGACTTTTAGCCAACATTAGATAAATAAAATTATGAATTTATAATTATTTAAATCCACATTAATATAGTTTTAATTACATGAAATGTTGAATATTGAAAATTTAATGGAATGTTTAAGTCTCTAGCAGGGAGGGGAAATAGTGAATTAGTATGTTTACAATTTCATTGAGTTGGTTATTTCCTCACCCCGAGTTAGTATCTGAGATCTGATTAAATTTTTTATTCATTAAAAGGGGAAATCTTTTAGACATTTTTTCACATATGGTTTCTTTAATGAATATGGTTTTTAGTAATATTCCCCTTTAATATTTTGAATAGTATTTATTTAGATAGTCATGGAGTTTGTATGAAGTCTCGATCATTGAACATCTCTGATGTTGAAATAATAGAAATATTAAAATGTATTAACACACACACCTAACATAAAAAATGATTTATCTCTCTAAAAGAGTATCATATGGGGAAACTAGGTCAATAATTAAATACAAAACACGGTATTTCCCATTGGTGTGATATAAACATTTCTCATGTCAAATGTTGAAATTTTGGGTAGTTATTGGGGATTAATTAAAAATAACTAAATTAATAATTTAATTTAATTTATTAATTATTCAGCCAAACCTAATATCTATATAAAAAATGTTATGTATAAACTATAGTGTGGTCCACATAACTATATATATTGGGGAGTTAGAATCAATTGTAAAATCCTTAGAAAGAGTGAGATTGGGGATAAATGATGAACATATTGAGAATCCCCTTCAACAACATCAATAGTGAACATATTATTCACCAAAAATCAATCCAAACCCAAGGTAGGGAAAATTTTTTGTTTTATTCTACATTTTTGATATTTTTATGTTAAAAATTAATTCTTCTAGGAATCTAATCAAGGCTGATCAGTTAATTTCACTATCAATTTATTCTTTTTCAATAGTTAGAAATTTGGAATTTCTTTAGTCCTTGGATATTTAATTTTTTTTCTTGATCCTTCTATTACCAAAAATGAATATAATCTAAACGGAACAAATTGATTATTGGACCCTCAATTTTTTATTTTTTTATTTATCCTTATGTTTTGTGTGATTTAATCAATAAAATTAATTTGACCGGTACTTCGACCATTTCTGGGAACACATTACATTACATCATAAATCATTGGTTCTTTAGGTCATCATTGTAGGTTGAGAAATTTTGTTTGAAAAATTATGTAATTATGAAGAAGATTATGAAGATTGGAATATAAATATGGATTGGGTATTGTGTTTTCTTGACTAGTGGTGTGTGGGGAGACAAGACTTTAATAAAAGGTGAAAATGATTTGTATATATGACAAGAATGGGTATAATCAAACTTCTTACAAGACATTGATACTATTCAAAATGAGATTATGGGATTTTAAGTGGATATCACGATAAGGGTGAATAATAAAGAAAATATTGTGGGATAAGTTGTATATCAAGAAATTTCCCAACTACATGGCAAGTTGTTTGGAAAAAAAATATATCATGTAATCAAAATTTGAACGGTTCTACAGTATTTGTCGTAATCAATCATCACATGGTAGTATGGTGGGTACACACTCCTTATGAACCTAGATGACCATAATTAGTGTGTACAAGGAGTACATTCCCAATTATGTTTATGTGGCCCAGACATTATGTAATCTAACATCATGCACTGTATACCACTCAATAGAGCACGAATCAGCCAGAGGAACATCTTGATTGCTGATACGTGATGTAAAAAGTGATTTGATTAGAATCACATGTCATGTATTTAATTTTTTGTACAATATTTTTTCTAGTATAACACGTTCTAGTGGCCAAATTTGGATAACATGTCATGTACCCCAAGGTCACACCATGTATATTCCCTTTTCCTGAGATAGTTAGAGAAATGTAGATTCCCCCTCATTAATCCTTGGTGGAGTATTTATTTTACCCATTGGGACTAGGATACTTCCTAGGACTTGGTATTTCACCCATGTAAGCATAGGGTTGGGATCCTCTTCCAATGGAATTAGATAGAGTCTATATTTATCCAACATTAAAGTACATGATTCCTCTATCTAAGGAGATGATATTTCAGCCATTTATCGAGCTTGAATGGGATAGTGATCCTCAATAGGATTATACATTTCACTCATCATCGTGGGCTACGGGTCCAATAACATCTTCTAAGGGAATGACCACATAAGATTTTTGAGACTTCAAGATCAAAATCATTGAATGTAGGTTTTTTTCAATGGCTATGAGTTGAGATTATTAACTAGGATTTGATTACCACCTTTGATCATATCTGTATTTTTCTTTACCTTTTCAATATTAGTCATGCTTTTGAGATGGAACTTTCTTTAATGATTAATTCTTATTGATTTTAGGGTGTCTATCTAGGTTTGTATATATTCACCACTAATATGTGTTCTACAGGAACATGTTTTGTCTTATATAGAAGAAAGATTATATCACGGAGATCTAGGGGTTCTCGTTTGAGTAGTGTTTTATGGAACATGGTTGTTATTGTATTTGGAACATTTTTGAACAATTTGTTTTGTTTTTCTACCATTTCCCTCCTATTTTAGGTTTGGACTTACTTACTAGTGGTGGGGTCTATATTTTCCCAATTTACTTAACTATGTGTTATTGTATTTTTTCGTGAGATATTAGAGGTTTTAAATTCATTTATTATTCTTGTTCTTTGCTTTAAACATTATTCTAGTTCATATAGAGAACCATGTGTGTGTGTGTGAGTGCATTTAGATACGGTCCCCATATGTGTGATATAATTACATGGATGTAGTCATCAACTTCTTTCCTATTATATGTGGGATTAAGGTGGAACACTTAGCTTACCATAATCCATGTCGGACCATGTGGGTCAGGTCATGTCAAAGTGGTATTTGAGACAGGGATAACCTTGGATGATGTTTGTTGATAAAATACTTTTTAGGACTTGTTTAGGATTATTGGTAATAGTGTTTAAGTGTCTCCAATCTAACTATTGGGCTAGGGACTCTAGTTAAGGTGTTTTGAATAAAATATATATTCAATTGGACTCTAAAAACAATATAGTCTAAATAGTACATCAATTAACCTATTGTAATGAAAAAAATGGTACATCCATCATATAGGAATCGGTTATAGTTTCCATTTCATTCATGTGTCAACTCTCTAGATATTCTCTTTTGAATGTGGTAAAAAATTACTATTTATGGATTCCTCCATACATAATTCCATCTAGGATATTGTGATATGATCATGATGTGGATCACCTCAAAAATTAGGACTTATTTCATGGGTCTATTAAATATATGTATCCTCTAGGTAGATAGAGAGTGGTAATTCAACCCATCGAGCTATTTGTATACCTACCAATAGTAGCATATGTTAGTTTTTTACATATTTTTTGTATAAGATCGTTACATATATACATTATGATTATGGGAATATGTTCGGCATGAATTGTGAGTTTCCAAAGTATAGAATAACTAGGTTTTTGGGTGATTCGGGAATACATGTGGTAGGGTATTGGTTAGATTCTATACTTTGAATATTCCATCTCATCTTGACCCCTTTATATTAGATGGTGGTTTTCACCAAATTTATTCTCTATGGCTCTGAAGGGTGATGGTGGAGCTTGATGAAATAGACCCATGCTTTGGTAACTCTTCACTATATCGATTTTGAGATCTTGGTTGGGAGGATTGTTTCCAAATGTCTCTATGATTGGTATATATTCAGGTGATTATCAAGAATTAATAGAGAATCATGTCAATGTATTAGTATGGTTTTACTGACCTCATTCGATAATCATAGGACAAGGTTTGTGAAGAATTTTTTTAGGTGAGCAAATTTGAGACAGTTCCACACAGAGTCGTATAAACAATATTTTTTCGAATATGCATCCCTACATTTGTTGGGTTACTAGAGTGAGGCTTACTAATATACTGATTTTTGGAAAAATATTTATATAAAGTTGGTTTTAATAGTAATCACACGAGAGAATAAAATTTAGTTGTAAGTGGATGATGTTGGGCTTTGGGGTTTCACCACCCAAAGTGAGGGCACATATAGTCACTAAATAGTGGATTCATAATGTAGGGTTTGTATGGAGGCTTCATTAAATCAATATAGAGGTGATTATTTTCTTAATATGGATGTGGTCATATCACCCAATACTATACCACTTGTCACACAACAGTAGGTAGAAAGAAAATGAATGAATAGTAGAGGGAGAGGTTGTGGCATGGAAAATAGGAACAATAGGGATGCAGTCATAGTAGATAGGATATAATGTTTGAAATAGGTGACTAACATTTCCATTTGAAATCGGTATCACCACCTCTAGGTGGTCTCCATCTAGATCAAGGATCTCATGGGTAGTGACATGGTCACTTTAAGGGAGTTGAGACTTTTGACCCAGAGTCTCCCGGCATTATCTAAGTTATGAATATTTTATTTTCTACCATATAATTATTTTTTATAGGAATAGGTCTGAGTCATTAATTTCTATAATTATCCATTATTCATGAACTAGAGATTATAATAAAGAATCGAACCCAACCCTTACTACTGGAGACTCCCACTTGAGTGGATTTTATTATCATAATAATCTATTAGCAGTGATACCTGGTGCATGGAAGAGAGAGTTTCTCATGGAAACTTTTAATGTCGATGATGAGACTATATGTTATCATTCATGGCATGAGATATTTATCTATCTTCCATACCTAGATTTATTTTTTCTTTTAGAGGATTTGGTGGACCCTTGTGGATGATTTGGGATTTTCCTTCACTATTGTGAATGACATTTATAGTGACCCAAAATTTTCATACATAAATATCACATCTTATTATATGAATATTCAATACATAAAATTAAAATAAAATCCATAATTGTATAGGTATAGATACTTTTGAAACATAGATACATAAAAACATATTCATAAGAGATCTATATCATCTCCCACTAAGTTATTCATAACTAGAACCCTTTTTATACATATCATACTTAAAACCTTTCTTCATAATTGGGAAAGGAAAAATATAAAAGGGTGATATCAGATTCTCAATAAGGGTAAATAATGTAACATATCAATGATAACATTATTATATCATTTTAATAATGGTATGATAACATGATCGTAACATTTTAAATCCACACCAATCATCTCTTAGATCATAAAATTGTTCCATGGTATAAATCTTGGAATTTCATAAGATATAAATCATAAAAGAATCAAAGAACATGTTCCATGAGAGTATAAAATGGGAATAATATCTATGTTTGTGGAATAAAAATTAGAATAAAAAATCATTCCCATAATATTTGAGGCTCACTACAATGACTATTATAGTGTATTGGGTTCACTCCCTAAACTATCATATCCATAGTCAATATTCATTCTAAATATAGTCAATGTGGATATTGTATATCACTAAATTGGTTTCACTCGCCATTCCAGTCCTTATTATATTAGGATAGATCCATATTTACCCAATTCATTTGAGGGATATAAAATTAAAGTTTTATCCATCACATAATGAAAACATTATTTTCCAAAATGATTATAAAACATTCATCATATCAAAACCCTTTAAAAAAATATGTATCATGAAAATTTCATCATATCATAACATGTGTAAAAGAAATGATATTCGCAACCATTTCATCACGTCATCATAGCATATCCCATTAAAATTATATTGGTTTCATAAACATATAATCAATATAATAATAAAACATATAGTTAAATAATGGGGATGGTATCATTGGATCATATCCCTAGTAATGACTTTGTGAAAACAAAGGATGTCCTCCTATATGAACAATTCCTTCAAAAGATCAATTGGAACATTTGAAGAGTAAAATACCATATTATCTTCTAAATTAATTATTTAAAATAAATAAAATCCAAAATACTATGGAAAATATTTTATTTAAAAAGAAATTTGGAAGCTTTAAATGGAGTCATAAAATCATTGAGCATTCATGATGCCATGAAATTTCATTCATGTTGTGCATGTTAAAACAAATATTCCTTTCATGTTTTCATTAAAAAACAAAAGCACCACATTCATAAAACTATAACAAGATTGATTTTAAATAATTTTTTAAACATTAAAACATGGTTAAAAAATAATTTTAACAATCATATGATAATATTTGTAACATTATTGAAAACAAATTGAAAAAATTGAAATGCAAGAAAAAATATTTTTGATCGAAGAGAGGAATAAAGTCGGTTTTATTTCAAAAATGATCATTTCATATCTTTAGTATATAAAGAGATAAAAATTAATGGAAACAATTGATTATATATAAATAACCACATGTAAAAATAAATTAAGGGTATTTATGAGAGATATTTCATAAAATTTCATCATTAGAAACTAGTTCATAAATAATCCCAATAATCAATGAGATTGTAACATAAGTCCCTTACCATATTGGTTAATTTTGAATAATGCTTCCCATAAAATACTAACATATAATGAAACATTAAATATCACTCTAATTGGAATATTCATGATATATCATGTAAAATGGATTTTATGTAAACCTCTTAAATGAATATATGTGCATAACATAACTTCTGTCCCAAAGAAGACAATTGGAGACGACAAACCCTTACCTCAAGTTTTAATTTATTCAAAAGAATTGTAACATACTGTATAAGAAATATTAGTTTATTATGATTTAATACAAAAATAATTTGTACAATTATAATATCATTTATGCCCCTATTATAACATTTCAACACCCATTTATTAACAATTCCTTCTTAAAATATTTATTTTTTGGTTGTCAACTATTTAATTTTTCAAGGGAGTTTTAGTTTGGAAGTTCCATTAAATTTACATTGATCAGGGTTAAATAATATATAGAATTTTAATAATGATATAAATAAAATATATTTTTTTGTATATTTATATTCATCTATAGTGTATAGATATAGAACAATTAATTATGCCATTTATGGAGATGATAAGTCGTATATATGCATTAAATTTGTTTTTACATTTAGAATGATGGAATGAAAAAAATGATAATTCAACATTATTGAGTAATTAATAAAACATATATATTTATTAATTCCATCCTTATAACTATTTATATAAATTAAAAATGAAAATTGAATCACATCGCCTCATAGAGGTGGTAGTCCACATACACACGGGAGCGATGTTATCATTTTCCAACTGATTGGAAGGTAAGGAGTTAGATATGATATTATAACTATAGAATAATAATTATTTCATAAATATAATATATAATCATGAAAACCCTCATAATAACTTTCCAAAATAGGTTGTGATGGAAAATGAGTTTTATCGCTACTTGGTGGTGGCAATCCACACATACGTAGGAGCAATACTTTCACTTAGAATTTGATGCAATAGAGGGTTGATATTTGTTTTTAAATAATAATAATAAAATTTAGACATAATTAGGATACCTAAGATACTATTTTATCAATATTAACATGGAGTTATAGGTTTTACATGAATAAATAAATTGAAATACGTCGGGTAAGATGATTACCTTTCCTTTGATTGGCATATATTAGATCCTTCATTAAGGACCATTTAAATGGTCTTTTAAGATGGTAAAACACTATAAATTGTTTATACGGAAGTTTAGAAGATAAAATTATATTTTTTGGTCTAGATATAAGGCTATAAGTGGTGTAAATAAGATAAAAGATGTGTGTACTTTCATAATTAAGGGGAGATAAACTCTTGATTTTCTTAAATGATTAAAATATAATAAATTCATTATCTATAAAAATGATTCCAGATAGATATATATCATATTATAAGGTAGGATGTGGTTTAAAAAAATTAAAATTAAAATTTTAACTTGTTTAAGGGGTGTTTTAAACATTATCTTTGGGTTTTAATCCATAATTAACCAATTTTAACCATATTTATGGTAACGGCGTTTCAACACTTATAGGGTTATAATTGTACTTATAAGTTAAAAATATTCTCATAAATGACCAAGGGGTGATATTTTAAAACATTTATCATCCTAATTGTCCCCTATGAATATTATTAATGATTTTGAAATTATTTAATAAAATATTATTTATCATAAAATATCATTAATGTCATTTGAGACACTATTCATTTAATTTGACATTAAATAAACCTAGAAATATTTGGAATTAAATAATAATTTGTTAATAAATACCCTATATTTCATATTTATATTATAAATTCAAGTAATTAAATAATTCCACCAAATTAATTTTTTTATTTTTAAAATCGATTATTTTATATTTCAATTAATTCAAAAAAAATTGTATCTGTGTTGCATAAGCATATATGGTAATTATTTTATGAATAAAAATTAAAAATTAATTAACATAATTAAAAATTAATTAATATTACAATTAAATATTTAGAACTGATCTTATCCTCTTTTTATCCATATATAAAAAATTAGAGATATTAAAGCCAAGGGAGTGAAATTTTTGGATAATCGTTACATAACACAATATTAATGTAATAATCAATGTACAATGGTACAAAAATTCCATATGTTATAATTAGTGATTATTATGGTCATATTTATCAAATATAATGAATTAAAGGAATTTTTGGATTGATTTTGAGACCTTATTTCACTATTAAAACCCCAATTCACCTGTTTTACCTTTAGTGTGGTAAGAAAAAATTTACAAAATTTACTATTCATAATAGATAAAAAATAAAAGGGGCCAATCAAGAAAATATTAAATTAATAATTAAAAATATAGAATATATTTTTTAAAATTCAATTTTTATAAGTGGAATGAATTAATTTAAGTTAAAAATACAAAATGCAATGAAACCTAATTATTCATAAAATTGTATTTTAGTATAAAATTGTTTTAAATAAAATTAAATAATTAAATTTATTACAATTAAAATATTTACATTATTAATTATATAATAGAACTAATTTTACATTGTAACCATTTTAAAAAAAAATTATTTTTTAAATTCTTGATTCAAAAATACAATTTCCAATAAAAATCGATATTATTCACTATTCATTAAAAAAAATTGAATTTTCATAAAATTATAAAAATTTAATTCTAAGATAATTTTTACCTTATAATTTCAAAAATATAGTTCATTTTTTCATATAAAGTTTATTAAATAAAGAAAAATTAATTATATTATTTTCTCACAAAAAGAAAAATGCCCATTGTTGAAGTAAATGTATTTTTAAAAAATAAATTGAATTTGATAAAAATTACCATCTTATTTATTAAACATTAATAAATAAATTTTTATTTAGTGGTTAATATTTATATATATTAGAAAAATTAATCCTACTCAAACCCATTAACTCAATAACCTTGTTATAATGGAAATAAAATAATTATATTTCATGGTTCGTTTATGCTCATTATTGTGTGTTTTATACTCTATCAAACATAGTGTTATTTTAAAATGGTATGGTTTTACAATTTTATTAAAATTCTGATCATATGTAGAAGTGTGAAACTAATTTCTCATCATTTGGTTATCTTAACTCTTTATGTAGGAAATTAGTCTGATTTCTGATTCCCTATAGTGGTAAAAAAGTGCATATATGTCTTTACTTAGAACGTACATTAGTTACCTACACATTGGGGGATGAATTCTATATCAAAATTAATTATGAGAAAATTTTGATATCATCAGTGAAATATCAAATGGATCCTATAGAGATTTTAGTTCTAGGGGTGTCGTTGTTTGATCATTAGAGAAAAGGCTTTATATTACCTAGTGTGTCCCCTAGGTATCCCCAATATTACTTTCCTAGGCTGATGGGAGTATGAGGTTGTGTGTAGATTACCATCATCTAAATTTGGTAAATATTAATAACTAATTATTCACTTCACAAAATCTATTACTTCTTTATTTAGTTAAAATGAAAAATGGTTCTCAAATATCTACCTCGTTTATGGAAATAACCAGGTTAAGGTTCATGAGGAGGATATAAGTAAGAAAAAAAATTATGTCTCTATGGTCACTAAAAGTACCCAATGATTCCCTTTTGAATAATTAATTCCATATTGTTGTTTATATAACTCATTAATCATATGTTCCGACTTTTCCTAGACTATTTTTTGGGGGCATTTTTCAATGAAATTATCATATACATATGATCGAAGGCTAAGAATATAGAGTATTTAAGGATGGTTTGGTACATACTTTAAGAGCATCAGCTATATGGGAAAATCTTGAAGTGTTAGTTATATATTTTAGAGGTCCAATTTCTGTGACATATTATATAATAGGAGTGAGTATTTGTTGACCATGAAATGATCAATATAGTACTAGATTGTGAGACACCAAAGAGTATGATAGAGGTGAAGACATTCCTTGTTTTATATTGATATTAATGTAGGTTCATTAAAAAAATATCTAGTAATATGACCCCCCTAACTTCCTCCAAAAAACATGGTAAACCTTTTATATAGTTAGAGAATTTCCAGAAATCCTTTGAGTATATTCTAGTGTAGTTGACTAGTACTCTTGTATTGAGGTTTATAGAAGATGGGGTTGATTATGTAGTGTTACGTGAATCCTCTAGAGAAGGGATTTGGATAATGTTGATGAAAAGTTAATTAGTGATAATGTATTATTCTATGAAAATGATAAGCCCTGATAAGATCCATGAAACCCATTAATTGAAGTTAGAAGTTTTGGTGTTTTATCTCATAACATGGGGTTCCTACATTCTTGGTGTTCAATTTTTTGTTTATTCAAACCCAACCCATCTCATGTATAACTTCACATATATATATATCATCAAGGGTGAGAGATGGTGGTTGGGGATCCTTCAAGACTATAATATTGAGGTATTATTTACTTCTATAAAGGGAATGTTGTAGAATATTATCTCCTTATGAAATCTCATTAATAGTTTCTAGTCAATGAATTAGAGGAGATGTCCTTATTTTAGCTATATATAGTGGATGGTGGTGATACAGAATACCTTTAACCAATGGTTTTGACTCATCTTCTTTAATAGTGTTGAGGTATAAAAAACTTGGTGGTGAATATTTTGAGGTCTTTCAGAACTATATATTCATATGAAAGGATCTTGGAGTATTTTATCAAGTTATAAAATATGGTGTGCACTTTAAAGGGTGGATGGTTGTACCAGTCACACTTCAATAAGAGGTCTTGAGAGAGTTATATATATATCCCTTTTCATTTCATATTGGGGTGTTAAATATTTTCCAACCCCTTTAGTGGTAGTTTTGGTTTCTAAGACTGCATATGGTTGTTTCATAGTCCATCCCTCAATGTCTCACATGTCCATAAGAGAAGGATGATCATCAGGTGCCAGAAAATTTGGTCATTCACCTTAAGGTGATGGAATGGAAGTGAGATGGTATATCTATACATTTCATGATTTTATTTCCCAGGATAGTGAGAAGTAACTATTTTATTTTGGTGATAAGGGATTGACTATCTAATTCATCCATCTTCTTTTCCATCAAAGAGTAATGTTCAGTGGAAATCTTGGGCCTCTTGTATGTGAAAGATTTTTTTTAGCTCCATGTTATCCCCACAACAATTACTGTGAACCATGATGCTCCCTTAATATTTTTTTGTGGTGATACTTTTTGGAGTATTTAATAATCATTTTTGGATGAGTATGGTGTCCCACCCCTGGATAGATGGTCAGACTAAGCAGACTATTCATATCCAAGCAGAAATGTTTTGGTATTTCATGTTTAACTTTATCCAGAGTTTACAGATCACCTAATCATTCAAGAGTTTAAAAAAAATATTTATAACTCCATAATTCGTATGGTTCATGTATAGTACATTTAAGTGATACCTTCTAGGTTACCATTGTGTTGGTAAGAGTGTGTAGAATTAGTAATTATAGGCCCATAGTTTTTTATAAATGATGGAGAAAGTGTACATCATCCAGAAATAGACGAGGATATCTCAAAGGTATCTAATGTAAGAATCATACCTATTATTGTGTACATTGTAGATAATTGAGTGAGGACTTATATTCATGAATGCGTCTCCTTAATGGAATAAAAATATATCTTGTAGGTTCATCGATCCATTTTAAATTCTATGTAGGATTTGAAAGATTACGTACCAACTGGATTTACATCTAATGTTACACCAATTTCATGATGTCTTTCTTTTTTCTCAATAAATTAGGTGTTTGTATGATCCATTTTATATTATTTACTAAGGTTGTATGGACATCTAAGGAAGAACCACCTTTTTATAGTATTTATTGGTGATCAAGGAAAGACCAGAGAAGATCCATTATTGTCAGATTATTTCCCATTTCTATGACCTCATATAGAATGAGAATCCTAGAGAGAGAACATGGGAATGGGAGAACATAATTTGAGCTCATCACACTCAACTTTTTTATTATTTCCTTCTCTTCATGATGAAAATCCTTGTGGGTAAGGAGAGTGTAATGGTTTTTTTCAACAAGACCCATTTAATAGTTTGAGTAATATTTATGGTGTTAGTCGTGTAGTTGGAAAATATTTTTTAGGTTTCATTTAACCCCAATGATGATATATTAAAAATATTAAAATATATTAACACACACATGTAAATTATTTTGGAAATAATGGGATACATATTCAATAGAGTCTTTATTATTAAAAATGTGAACGTTGTTGAATATAGATTGTTGTATTCTCCCTAAGAGGGATATAAACTTTTCATGCAATAGGTTTTGGAATGACATGCAGTCACTTGTAGATATGTTAAATAAAATTAAATAAACTTATATATATTAATATATTAAATTTATTTAATATTCTACCTCACATAGTCTCTATATAAACCTCATTATGTATAACTTTTAAGGTCATATAAATAACCCTAGATATTGGTTTTTTTCTTCATTTTTCATGTCAATGATTTTTATATTAATTCTTCTAATAATCTAATTCATAAAAAAATTATAACCCTATAAATGTATTCTTTTCATAGATATATGAATCTGGAATTTTTCAAAAAATGGATATTGAATTTTTTCTCAACAATTTGATTTCACATAAAGGAAAGTGGCCAAGATGTAGAAAACCATCATTAGATCATCACTTCTATGTTTTTTGGATTTACCCTCCAATTTATAGGTGTTTGTAACTGGGGTTTGTTTCACTTATGGTTTGAAACCTTTTGGGAACCCATTTCATTGTGTGATCAATCATTGGTTCCATAGATCATTTTAGTGGGTTCAGAATCATATATTTCATATTGATAAAGGTATTATGATGATGAAAAAGGGAATATGAAGATGTATTAGGTTATGGTGGTTTCATAATTTGTGGTCTATGGGATAAAGAGTATTCTATGGGAGCCAATAGTGCTTCATTTTTATCATAAGAATAGCCTAGAATATTACTTCTATCAAGACATTAATGAAGGTCAACACTTAATTTTCGGATTTTGGGATGATTTCATGATATGAATGATAGGTAGGGTAAATATTATGGGAGAATATTTATATCTAGAATTTTTTCAACTATATGACATGTAGTTAAAAATAACATTCTCTGTGTAATCCATATTTTTGAATCTCTAGGGATTTTGTGGAGAACAATATAACACTATTTTGTGGAGGGACTACACACTATGTGACCCTAAATGGCCTAACTCCATGTAAAAAAAGAGTTCATGACCTATGAAATTTGGTTAGCCTCCATATCATGTAGGCTGAGACTACGACCCATATACCACCCAGCGGGACATGAATTAGGTTGAGCAACATGTCGAGTTTTGTTATTTGATGGCATAAACCTTGTGAATTGACTCACATGTTATTTAATTAAAATTTTAAAATTATGTTGGGGCACATAAGATTTCCATGTGGCCAAATTTCAATAAAAAAATTATATACCCCTAGGATATTCTATATACACTCCTTTTTCCCAGGATAGTTCAACCAGATGTGGATTTACCCTCATTATTCATATGTATAGAAGGTTATTCAATCATTAGAACTGGAATACTATTGGAAAATTGGTCTTTCTCCCATATAAGAATGGGGATGGGATCCTATAACTAAAGAATCAAATAGAGTCAATATTTCACCCATAATAGGGGCATGGATCCTCTATCTCTAAATTTGGTATTTATCCTAACTATAGTGCTTAAATGGGATAGGTATCCTCCCATGGAGTTATTATTTCACATGTTGTCATGGGGTAGAGATCCTCCAGCATCATCTTAGGGAATTATCACATGGGTTTTTTAATAATTCTTGATCTAAATTTGGGAATGAATAGTTTTTTTAATGTCAGATAGTTGATAATGTACTCTGGGACATGAGTGACACCTTTGAACATATCTCGTTTCATCCTGTTATTTTACCTCATGGTTATGGTTTTTAAATAACTCTTTATTGCATTACTACTTCTTGGTGATTTTTGGGTGTCCTACTAGGTATTCATATACTCATCCATGCAAGGGTTTTTCCTTAATTTTTCATGTTTTATAGAAAATATAGTCTATTCGACAAAGATATAGGGAGACCTAGCTGGGGTGTTCTTATTAATTCTTGGTGGATGTGGTAGTAGGAACTTTATCAGACTAGTAGTTTCATGCCAATATCATTTTCCATCCTATTGTATGGTTGGAACAACTTTCTATTTTTTGGGACTATATTTTCCCTCTTTAATTGACTACATACTATCATATTTGGTTGTTGTAAATTAAAGGTTTTTACTGAATTTATTATTATTTTTATTTAAAAAAACATTACCATGGTTTGTATTCAAATATGTGTTCATGTGTATAAGTTAATTAGGATAAGGAATTACATATGTGTCATATTTCTAATCAATGATAGTCACCATCCTCTAGCCAATTTTAGGCGGGTGTGGGATGGAACACTTAGCTTATTGCCAACTAAGAAGGAAATGGTGGGGTGGGTCATGTTAGTTTCATCTAACTTGACTTAATTTTAGGATGTGTTCAATAAGTTCATTATGTTGGATCTAATTTCAAAGGTAATCCCTAGATACGTAGTGACCATATTTCTTTTGTATTTCCAAAGGGTTCATGATCAGGTGACGATAAAAAAATTTATGAATCCAATCTATAAAACACAGGTGATTTGGGAGTTTTTCAAATTATATTTATATTACTCTGGTATGAAATAAATATAATAAACTCTTTTATTGTGTTCATCATGGGTCCTCTTGTTAAAAAATTTGATTATCTGTCATTGATGTCATTTAATGAGCCAAATTCTTAAATTTTATAAATCTAGGTTTTGAAAATGGAGGAAATCTAAACATTAATCTAGATTTAGATAGAAAACTGGTGGATCCTATTTAATGTATCCCCTTCTTTCTTCTTATTTTCTTATTCAATAATTCCTTGTTATTTGACCGTCTATGATTTCATCTTGAGATTATCAATGCATTTTTCTGATTTCCCATAGAACAATTTTTTTTATCTATAATATGTAGTGTACATATTATATGGTGGGGATTACTAATATAGAACTCTACCTTTTAATTATATTTTTGGTATTTTTGGGTATCATTTTTACTTTGGAGAGGTATTCCAATGTTATAGTTCCCATCATACCAGAATAGTTTAGCAATCATTTACCTTAATGATTCTTTCTTTCTTGATTCAGTATTTTATTGTATTATATAGGTTTATTATATAATTCTTTTAATCTCCTATGACTTTATATTGGTATAAATTGTTAATGTGGGGATAATATTAACACCTCTAACATTATTTTCCTTTTTATTTTATATGTTTATTGATATTAATCTTTTTCATGTTTTGGGTTGGATTTTGAGTTTAACATATTTTTAGTATAAAAAACACCATGCCATTACTCAGGGGAACATGTTGTGTCAAGTGGTCATGTGGGGAAGAAGTGTTATGATATATATATATATATACATATATAGGTCATTCTAAGACCCATGTTCTTGATAAAATAATGGATATAATTATTGGTAAATTTGGAATTAAATCACATTATGGCACAGGAGACACATGACATAATGGGTGTGAGGATGTTTCAGATTTTGGTTATATACCAAATGTAAGAGTAAATAAGTTACTCTAATGTATGCTAACCCCTTCAAGTATGGTACCCAACCTTTGTGAAAAATCATGTAAGGAAAAAAGTGATTCTGTGCTCGAATTACACTAAGGGATGATGAGTATTAATTTTCTAGTGATTTTTTTTCATTTCCTTGGTATAATTGTATGTGGTGAGAAAATTTCATGTTACGATAGTGAGATGTCACACTATAAAAAATAATATATAATTTATTTAATGCATAAGGCCTTACAATTTTCTATATTTTACAAAAAACTCTTCATTCCATGATACAATCAAGTCACATATAGACCAAATCCCAAACCTATAATTGAATGGAACGAAGCTCTCACACCATGATGGGTGTGAGTGACATCGTGATGGAGATGTAACATGTGAGGAAATTCCATGATGTGAGGATAGAGAAAGAACCTCATTTTATGAAGGAGGAAAGACACAACATGATAGTTTGGTTCTTGATATTCATGGTTTCTCTTAGATTATGAGGATCATTCCTTCATTAGTAGGGTCACTCCAGAACTTATTTTATTAACAGGGAGTCATATCATGGTGGATAGTTCCATTTAGTTAGGTAGTAAAATATAGATTTTAAATTTTGTAACTTTCCAAATTTTATATTCTTTATTGAAAACAACATTGGTTAATTTCTATACCACATTAATTTTTTTAACTATCTCTATGGTTGATATAATAATCTTTTCACTACACTACTCAAGTCTCCAATTTCATTGATCCTCGATTTATTCTTTGTTTTCATAGCATAGACCGTTATTTCTCAATATTTCTCTTCATCTTCTTATTTACTTTTGGTTTCTTATTCTTATTTTCTTTTTTATTTCATATTTTCCCACTCAAAGTAGATTTTGGGTAGTCTAAAACTACATTATAATTTTTTTAACCATTTTTATTATTATTATCAAGGTATTTTAGAGATCTTCTTTGGTCTCATTCTCCTTATATTAGAGGTTTTTGGTCAATGAACACTTGGTTGAGGTGGGATTTTCCATGTGATTTCATTTTATTCAAAAACTATATAGTGATCGAGTCTTGAAAACCATTTTTCTTAAAACATATTTTTATATTTGATACTTATTGAATCTATAAATTTATTTTCAATTTTATTATATGACAACCTGAAATAAAATTGGGTTTCCAAGATTTTATTACTCAAAAATTTCCCAACTACTATTTTTTATATAATATGTTTTCTAAAATTACTATGAGGAAACTTTTATATTGTTTTGATAATTAAATAATGTTCTAAATTTAAAATTCATATATCAATTATTTTTATTTGTTATTCTATGTTTTAATTTCATAAGTAAGAGACTTTTATGTCTTCTTTATTATGTTCTTATGATACTGTCATGTGAATTATAGTTATTATTTTCTCTATATTTCTTAATGGTATCTTTATCATGATAAATATGATACTTTATTCTATATTTTATTTTTCTCTATAGATTAATGTAGAAATATAATTTCAAAAAAAATAAAAAAATCTTTTCAAAATGGGATTTCAAATTTTTGATTATTATGTTAAAAAAAGACCATTTGGTATATTGTATACATTTTCTTCAAAAAATAATATAAACACTTATTTTATTTATTATTATTTTACATTGTATACAATATTATTGATATTGAGAGTGGAATTTGATTTTCCATAGTGTTTATGTAAATAGAAAATAGTATGTTTATAAAAAAAAGTTAATTGGAGGTGAGATGAAGAAAAAATATTATGGTCCATTTATATAAGATGTGTTATTGTCATAAGATAGATGTGTTATGAAATGATACTTCACATAAATAATATAACTTCATATAAACTCTAGGTATCTATGTTACATATTGAGAGATATTAACTATTCTATTTATGGCCATGCACTAATTAGTATCCTCTAGTTATGATCAACTTTTTTATGAGCAGTTCCACAGGTGAGTTTAGTATGAACAAGTTGTGAAGTTATTGATTTCAAACTTTATCGATAGGTCTGTAGATGGTTCCAAAAAATTATGTTTAGGTTTTTATCACTAAGACTTAAGGTGTACCAATTATTTTGAATACCTTTTTCAATTTTTATTACTAAAACACATTAATTATGATATTTTTGTTTTTTCTTACAATTTTTTTCCATGATATATGATACTTGAATTGTTTATCTTTTTTAACATTTTTATTTCAATTTATTCATTATTATATTTTTTATTATTTATTATTATCACTATTTTATAGTTTCTTTGATATGTGAATCACTTTTTAAAATACTTTTATATAATTTTTTATGTATTAATTCATTTTTTGGATGTTTAATTTGGTTAATTCATGGGTCTCTCTTATAGAGTATTAAAATTGAATTTTAAATTGAGGTTTAAAAATTAATTTCTACTAAATAATTTGAATGTTTATTTAAATATATTTTTTGTATGTTTTAAAAGGGTTTGAATCCTACTCATGGATTAATTTCCAAAAACACCGTGGATTTATTTTTATGTATTGAATTTCAAAGTAGAGTTTATGAAATGTTTAGATAAAAAATTCATGGTCTCATTATTGAAATTCTGATGGTATTTTTTTCTAACTCTTAACTTATATCACTGAATGTCAGTAGACTTAGTGGTTTTGTGGGTTTTTGATCAATTCCATAAAAATATATTTTATGATATTTGTTTCTATCCTGTAACTCATGTGGTAGGTTCAATGATGATGTTGGATAGTGACCTCTAGTTATGAGGGTGTTTGTGTTGGAGTATTGTTGAATTTTTGTTTTTATTTTATATTAGGAATTTATCTACCACTTTTTCCTTAATTTATTCTTATAAATTAATTTTAGTCTTGGAATTATAATTTATGTTGTGTTGGAAAGTAAGTTGGATGTGTAATTTTAGTTATATAGTGTTTGGTTTGTTTTTTATTTAAAACATCTCAATTGATTATGCATGCAAGTTGAACTTATGGAAATACCATGTCATATTATTAGTATGTTTTCACTAAATGTTCATTCAAATTTATTTTTGGAAATATTATTCCCTAATTTTATATTTTTTTCCTATGAACTAATTACTAGCCTATGGGGATTGGGAACACTTGTCGATCCTTTACATGGACCAACTATATTGTCAATTCTGGGTAGTATAGGTATGTATATCACATATAACACCCACAAACTCCTCAGTAGATTTAATTTTCTTCTCAAATTCCTTGGAATATTCACTTATTCCGGCTATAGATCAATCATAATTATGCTAACAAGAAATTTTTTTCTCAACTTTAATAATTTTTATTTTTAAATTTTCAACCTTATTATTACTAAGGTTGATATTTGAATTCATGATTGAAATGATCTTACTTCTCTAAGCATTCTCAACTTTTATCCTATGAAATTATTTTACAAGAATTTAATTTTCAACATGGATTTTATCATTATTATCATATTTTCTTTTAAGATGTTAATTTTAATCTATTATTATTCTAATATAAATCAAGAAAAATTCATTCACCATAGTCATTGTGTAATCCATGGATGATTCTCCCTTTCCATAAGAAAATGAATTATAGATTTTTGAGTAATTATGTAATTATTCACTCTATTATTCTTATGGGGCCATGGGTACCTTTTGAGAGTCCCCTATAAGAGTTTCCTCTAAATCATATCTTTCATCGCTATCAAAAATATATTCTTCAATAGATATAAAATTACTTATGAACATGTGAGACATTTTCTTCTACCCATTTGATTGATATTGATTTTACATTAGGGAATCTCCTTAATTATATAATTTCTTAGTATCTTTATCATTTTATTTTCACATTTAATATTTCAAAGGAAACATAGATGAAAATAGCCAAAATTTATATAAATAATTAATATTAGTTAATTTTACCTTCATACTTACCATTTTCCCTTCTAATGTTTCTTGGAATTATGAAAAGGACTTAGTATATTCTTACATATTCTCCTCTTCATCGAAATGGATTAGCTCATCCTCTATCTTCATGTCTATAAAATCATTCAAATAAATTTTTTTCATCATATTTCATTTATTTTTGGGATAAACCCCACTTCTCATTTCATAATTAATTAGAGTATCATGAATTTCATTAACGGTGAAGTGCCCAATATCTTTTTTGTCAAGTGTTGAGATCTTGGCCTCAAACGCCTCTAGTAAAATTCTCATGGGTTTCTTTAAAATATTGGATTCTTCAAGACTTCATTAATATCCTCTAATTATATTGAAAATTACATTACTATATTAAAATTTTTAATAATATATTTATCTTATTTCATTCTAAAATCTTCAAACTATTGTCTATGAATTTACCGATTTTTTCCTTAACATTCTTATTTCCTTTATAAATACTTTTATCTATAAAACTCATGATAGTATGGAGAAAAAAGTAAAATAATTGATTGTTTTATGAGGTTCACCTCGAATATGGGTGATTAAGTCCCTAATATATGGATATTTCAATATCATACATACACATATACACTTACATTATCAAGAACAATCTATAGGAAATTTTTCATCAATGAACATGATATAATTGATGTTACCAACCAAACATGAGAAAGAATAGACCCATTACAACCAAAAAAATTACACTTCATCCCAGAGTAATAACATGTGAATGTGTGTGTTACTTTGGACTAAATATATATGATCTTTTTCATTATTATCCCTAAAGAAATATTTATTTATCTTTAACAAAAATAATTTCTCCATATCCCTTTATTTTATTTATCTTCTTTCTCAGGTGATAATAATATATGTAGTAGGAGTAAATATTAATCCTCCTACCACAACTTTTCTTCTTATCTGGATTCTATGATATATTGGTATCATAGGATAGGTTTTATCCAAATTAATTTTCTTCAAAAAATTAAATTCACATAATGTTCAACATAATATAGTATCTTTTATTCACTCACTATTAAAATTATACTTCTTATTATTCTCTATAATATTGTCATTATACATCTCAATATAATCAAATGAGCCTACTCCCCATGATCTCAAAAAATTTATTATCCTTAAAAGTTATTAATAATATTATCATTAATTCCTCTTACTTTTGTTATTATAATTGATTTGAAATATTTTATTTTAAATCCAAGAATTATCATATGAAGATTTTCCCATCACTCATAATTTAATTATCCACTACTCATGGATTTAATCCCAGTAATCTCTCTAGCAGAATCATGTAATAAAAAACTTGGTTTTTTGTACAAGATTTTACAAATATTTTATTATTCTAAATTCTCATTCAATAAATTAAACTTCTCAAACTCCATTTAAACATCTATAAAAGATATTATGTCTTTAATAGAAACAAAATTTACTCTTAAATATCACTCATGATACTCTTATGTATTCTCAGAAACCATGTGATCACCCTTTCATATCTTAGTTTACCTCAATACTTTTATGGATTCTTATTCTTTAAATTGGATGTACTATTATGTATGTGAAAGTGGCTCATACATATCCCATTCATTAAGAAATTTTTCCCATATTTATTTCCTTTCCTTCAATAAAACTCTTAATTTTCATCTAGATAACTAATATAAACCCTTACAAAGTACTAAAAATATTGAATAGCCTTATATGATTCTTTTTCCACTCATATCCCTCCATAAAAGCTTATTTATATACAGGGTGTTTTATCCACTCCTGTGTATTATATAAATTTTCATCTAAAATTTTACGTATTAGATCATTTCTTAGTATTTCATTAAATTCTAGTTTTTAATATCTATAGAACCCTTAAAAGTTTCATTTTCTGTATATACTTACAAATTGACCATTGCATACAAAGTGATAATTCATTATGACTCCTAAGTATCTAGGGTAATTTTATATTGACTCTTATTTATTAAATACATATTCAAAGTGACTCTTACATACATAATTACTTTCAGTATTTTCCAACACTTTGTAACCCCATAAACACTAAAATCCATCTCTAACCATTTTGACTCATTTAAAATAATCCTTATAAACTGTAATTGATCTAAAAAACAACAAATAACTTCATTAAATAGGGATACATTCATTAAAATTTTCATTTAAAATTCTCATGAATTTAGAATATGTGTGAAATCAAAACTTATTTATACTCAAATAATCATGCACAAGTGTTGAAAAAAAAACATCATCCTCAAATTGGTTCAACAATTCCCAACTACAAGTCCATCATCACGACCAACTGAAAGGATTGAGACACAAGCATCACCATGACCCTTGTTGTATATCTCTATGAATTGAAATATTTATTTACCAACTCTAGAGAATATATTTTCGAAACATTCCACATAAAAATTAATGAAATAAACAGTTAACATTCCAACACACGATATAATCAAATGAATAAAACATTAATATTTAGGATAAATATTTACAAAATTCAAAATATCATTATTAAAAGTATGATACTTTCTAAACACTTTCACCATAACTCATTAAATACCTCCATTTATCTCCTATAAAAGATCATCAATCTCTAAAAAATTCAGAAAAAAACAAATAAAACTCACAAATGAACATCATATAATGTCAAATTTTTATCATTAATATATTTATAATACACATATACAAAACTATATAGTTAAAAACAGTTAGAACAGACTCAAAATGATTATCCTCATTATCATATCCATAAAAAAACGTCACTTTACAGACCTAAAAATATCTCATAACAATTTTTAATTCTATTTGGGTAAAATTAACAATAGTTAAAATTGCATAAGAATGAAATAATGGGTTTCTTATAAAACACCTTTTTGATTTTTATAATTAAATACACTTTTATACATTGAGTATGAACCAAAAATAAAGAAAAGGACAATGAGTTGGAAAATATATAGTGGAAAATATCTGAACAAACATCAAGGGATATGTGGGGAGTAAAGTTGGTGGAACAACCAAGGAATAGATATAGATCAGGCTATGAGATGGAATGAAAATACTCATAGACCAAAATAAAGGACATTATAAAAACTATGATACTATGAAAAATAGATCCCTAGATAAGGCCTCCTAATAAAAAAGGACCCAACCTCTAGTTACTTATCCATATATTGTTGACATGACTCCACTATAGAATCTAATACCCACTTCCTATAATTGATAAAAAAATAAAAAAGAAGAGAAAACAATTGATAAATAAATATATTACATCAAAATAAGAATACTCTACCCCATGGGTTTTATTTATCACCTCTCATTGGAAGCGAACACTTACAAAAACGAAACATCACCCACTGAATTTATACAATAATTCCTCCTCTAAAGATCTTATATTCCAAACTACTAACCATCATAGTCATTTCCTTAGGTAAATTAATATAATAATAATAATATTATACTATTAAATCTATTGAAATAATAATATACCCTTCTATTAATATCAAAGGATCCTTATCACCCTAGAGAAACATGGAAAACCAGTATACATTAGGATCTAAGTGTCAAGTTCAATTATTAATGGCTAGGAATAATCCAAGGTGGATAAACATAGGAATAAAAGATATAATAATGTGTTTCGGTGAGTGAAACATATGAATGTATCATAATATAAAGGGTATAATGGTGTCGGGAATGCGATAAAACAAATTGGTATCTAGATTCACCGATAACCAATTAATGAGGTGATAAAATATTTTGATTCTATTATAAGAGAGAGGAAACAACCAAATAATACCTTACACATGGTAAAAATATAAAAAAATAAATCAAAATAGATCTTTAAAAAATTAATAGAAATAAGAGTTCAAAAAAATAATCACCTAAAGAATATGAAGGATCAAGCAAGAAATCACTAGGAGATGAAATGTAGAAGGAACCAATATAGGTGCAAGGAATTATTTTCATCATCCATATAGATTATGATGGAAAAGAAAAATCCTATCATGTTTGATAGAGACGGAAATCAAAAGGGTGTAATTTTGAGGAATGAAATTAATCTACATAGAAAATTAAACAAAATAAAAAAATGATGATGAAGGATATATCTTCAACATCAACACTGGTGGTGATGTAGGGGAGAACCAAAAAGGGAGAAACAATAAAAAGGATAATATAGGGGGCTTTTGATAAAAACATGACTATCCTACTACACCCTACATTGAAGAAATGGGTCAACATCCAATTAACTTACATTTAAAAATCACTTTAAACCATCCACCACAATTATAGTTCCCACATTAATAATGATTTATTTTTTGTAAAAAATATATATTTTATACCTATACAGTGGAACCAATGAACATATCATGATAGGATTATAGATAGAGTTATTTGTATTTAAAAAAATTTATACAAAGAAATTGTACATAATATTTTAATTAAATGAGATTATTATTGATAAAATAATCATAGTCATCCATTTCAACTATTTTATTATTTCCTATTTACTGCAATTGAAGACCTATTTTTTTCATGGACTATCACACATAAAAGTAACTAACATCTTCACATCCTTTACCCAAAACCAAATATTTGTTTCCAAAACTCAGCATATAATCCTATATCACCTATGTGTTCACCAATCATTAAATATTCTAACATATAATAAGGAATCAAGATCATAAACACATATACATTACAAAATTTAAGATACTTCACTCTTAAAACATTATATTCAATTTTCATTACAAGTCAAGGCGATCATTTCAACATAACCAACATTGATACTAAATAAGAATAAAAAAATATACATTATACCAATATATCATCACATTTTCATCTATAATGTATGATTTTACCTCAAATTCATTTATTATAACCCAATGAAAATTAATCACTAACAACGTTTGTCACTCACAATTTAATCAACTACTAATGTCAATCATTTTCCACACTATTGTAAAAGCTACTATCTTAGAGTTCATATTTTATAAGTATAGCCAAACCTATTTAAACTATTCTAAAGAATGGTTATAATGAGATTAGGGATTAATTCTACCAAATCTAATGTAAATAGTCCTATATAAAAATAGAAACTACTACAAAACAAGCCTTTCACAGTACTGGCCATTATCAGTGCTAGAAAATAGTGGTGATAAAGGCATCATTTATCAATGCATTTTTTAACACTGATAAAAGGAAACCTTTATCACCACAATTTTTAGCGCTGATAAAGGGTGTCCTTTATTAGTTCTTTATTTTTTTCACTGATAATGGAAACCCTATATCAGTGCTTTATTTTTTGTGCCCATAAATTAACCATGTATTAGTGATTTTTTAGTGTTGATAAAAGCCTGAAAAAAATGAAATAATTAAATAAATAAAAAATAAAAATGATTTAATTAAAATAATATTAAAAAGTATTAATTAAATAATTATTGATATAAACAAATAAATTGATTATTCTATATTTAAATTATTAACAGTATATATTAAATATATTGAAATATGTCAAATAGAAATTAAACAAATAAAAATTAAAAATAAGTAAATTGAGAAAAATATTAAACATTTTATTTATTAAATAATTATTAATAATGTGAATAAATAGTATATATTAAATATATAGATATTTAAGAATCTATATATATATATATATGGTTTATATAATATAAAATATTATTTATGTTTTACATTAAATAGTGATATATTTAGTGAATAATGGTTTAAATTAAAAAAAATTAATATGAATTCAATAATATTGATTAATTTCATCAAGTAATGGAAATAATTGAATGGCATTTGATTTTTAAATTTTACATAGATCAAACGTACTATATTTATTTCATATAAACGTAATTAATTTATTTTTATATATACAAACACACAAAGACAAATATTTTTTGGGAATTTTGTCATTTTATATTATTTTTTATATATATATTTGTTTACTATGTTTTAATATTTTCAATATGTATTCATCTTTATTTCAATATATATCCATTTTTGAATGATTTTTATTTATCAAAATTTTCAAAACTTTCAATATTGTACTCATTTTAAATCAATCAATTTTACTCATTTTTGACATGCATGCACTTAAAATTAAATATTGTTTACTAATGTTAAAAATAAATTGGTAAAAACTATTTGTAAATAAATATATTTATAAAATAATATTTAATATTTTTATTAATTTTTAAATATAAATAAATATGTATTATTTTTTAAAAAAGTATTTATATAATTATAAATAATTAATTATAGAATTATAAAAAATTTATTGAAATAAATAATATATATACTATATATGTAATGATATAATTATTATTTTTAAAAAATTCTTTACATAATAATAAATAAGTAATTTTTAATTCAATGAATTATAAAATTATTATTTCATAAAAATAATTATTATAATTGTTAAAATTATTAATAATTTTTATACTTTTTTTAAAATTAATATTTTTTAAAAGTATTATAAATATTTATCATCTCTTTTTTAGCACTGATATTCATAGAAATTTTCCAAAGTTAAAAATACCTAATAAAATTAATCTCTATTTGTGCTAAAACTTTATCGCTGATAAAGATAGATTTTATGAGCACTTTTTAGTGTTAATGAATCTCTATCTTTATGTGAATTAAAAAAGAACTTATAAAGATTCATTTTACCATCCCTTATTAACTTAGTGCTAATAAAAGGTGTCTTTATCAGTGATTTTTTGTATGCGCTAATAAAAGGGTCACTATCTATTTTAAGAACCCTAACCATTGTGAATTAGTTCATGGTATCTAAAGTTATCCATGGAAGAGACCTACTGTTGGAACTCCTCTTTGTGGAATCCAACCTCTAATCTAGGCTACAATCAAGGATCCAACTATCCCAAGGGTTGAATCCAATGGTTGAGTGATTAAAGGGTTGAATGAAACAAAGGCTCGAACCGAATCCAGGTTTTTCGATGTCTCTAATTTCCATCAGTTATCTATTGAACCTTATCATCCCACATATGTGTATCCCAACAAGTCCAGTTGCACTATTCGATAATAAAACAACCCAAAATTCTTTTTTTAGATATATTGATGTATCATCTTCCATAATAGCATGTGTCTCTCCCTAGGGTAGTATTGGTACTATGATACTTGAAATATATGTAACCTAATGTTATGTAATGTTTTTGTGAGTTATAATAGGGTCCCAATACCTATTTTCCATGGCATCTACCACTTTACAACTATCAAATTTGAAAAAATGCATCCATATATCGGTCGGTGTTGTCATTAGTTTGGAATATTCTATTACAAATCACCTGGGAACATTTTTTTGATATTTTTATTGAGAAATTAATGTGCTGTGATTTCCTTAATTCTCTTATAAACCATGAAAAATGATTCACCAATCATAGACATCTCTATTTCAGACCTCATATGATCCATAAAAAATTTCATTGTTCTTATTCCAATACTAAAATATTTTTTCTTCAACTTATATGAGTAACAACATCCTTTGATCATTCTCCTTCTTGATGTAGATGGTTTGATTAACTCTACCTCACTAAAAAACATGCTTTCTTAGGTATTTATCCATCCTTAAATACTAGGTTCTCAGTGATTTATTTATCTTATACAATGAATTCTTTAACAGAATCACCATTCTCTTATTTTATTCCATAATAAACCAATCCAATTTCTCAATGTATACTACTTCTTAAAAACACTAATGAGGAACATAGATTTGAAATCCATTTGCTATAATTTTAACTACATTTTCACTGAAATAGCCAAAAAAATAATAGATTACAATCAGGATATGGGAGTAAATTTTTCATAAATATAAATTCTTCTAATCTAGGAGTTCCCCTTACACACTATCCATTATTTATCATGAGCCACTTTTCCATATTGAATGATTTTATAAATGAACACCCTCAAGTTTATGATAAAATTTTTGTCTGCTGGCATTGGAACAATTTCTCATGTCACATTGTTCTTATTCTGATCAAGATCCTTAGGCTTATATTTGATCCTATTATCATTCTTTTCAGCCTCTCCAAATGATTTAGTATCTACTTGGGAAAAATTACGTTTTTTTGTGGAGTCATACTCGTTTGAGTTTTCACTGAAACTTTATGATCACTAATAAAATTTTATTCATTGATTTTAGCCTTACTTATATTTCTTGCAGTAGAAAAAATATAGAAATCTTTGAAATGATAACCCACACATTAGTACTTATTAAAAATCACTTCATTTCTTTCATTACACCTCTAATAAACACTATATATGTTTTACTTTAATCCATATAAAAACAAATCATTCTTTAACATTGAATTCTGGTTCCACCCTTAATAAACTATGATTACCATCCACTTAATTCTCACAAATGGGATTAATTACCCATTTTGGAGAACACAATAGATTACAACTGTTATCCTCATCATTTTCATCTCTCGGACAGTTATTATTCCAATTTGTTACATGGGACTCATCCCCCATTTATTTTATATTACTTGTACTACTCTAAGAAGTAGTCATAATATGTATGACTACTACTTTGAGTATTTTAAACAACATTGGTGAATGTCCACAAGAGATAGAGGATGAGTTCCAAACAACAAAATCCAATGATAATGGTTTGGAAGATGAACTAAGGAAGATGAAAATTCTCTATAACATTCACCTCTAGATTAATTTAGAGGATAACACTTACCATAGTGGAGTAATTCTTTTCTTAAATTCAATTACCTATTTCCTTCAAGGAAAGCTGAAATTATTTAAAAAAATCAAATGTTGAGTTTCCCTTAATAATATCATCTATAAAATTCACCTTTGATAATGAATATTTTATGTGTATTTAGTTATTTATTGTAAAAAATGAATGTTTTATGAACCCATTAAGATATATTTACTTTCTATCTCATGATTCAAATATTAAATCCAATGTATCTTATTTTGACATCATCCTCCTCACTCATTGATTGATTATTTGGTGAGATATATTTTCATTTAGTACAATTATTATTTACTTAGTGTCGACATATCACTGTGGTCAAAAATGTTTGAAAAGTAAATCCATTATCCATATTATTAATGGATTTTTAATATTTATGTTTAATTTATTTATTTTTATTATTTCTCATATAATAATTGTTTTCTTGTACTATTAATTTATTTTTTTTGAGTTGGGGTGCTTTGTTTGAAGTTTCCCATACTTGTGAGGAACTAGACATTGATCCTACAACTGAGATAATTACAATAATGAAATATCTCAAGAATTTATACAACCATAAAGAAAACGTGAATTCCTACTACATATTTAATTAATTTTCTCAACATTTTATCTACTATTTGTAAGTTAATTTCCTTATCTTTTTTATCTAAAATTTATTTTGATTTTTTCATAGATCTTTTAGGATGTAATATTTTCTTTTCAAATGTGTGAGACAAGCCACACAAGATATAAAATGATTCTTTCTACCAATGAAACCACATTTTTCATTTTTATTACCTTTCTTTATCGATCATCCAACACTGCATATTGATTTGATGTTGTTAGCCGAAAAACCTTTCTCATTGTTAAAATCTATAAGAGTATAGGAATATCATGTTCCCATTGTGGTGAATTCTAATGAAAGAATGGTAACATGATATTCCTCTACTCTTCTAACTTTCAATAATGAGACAGTTTTTTTGGTTAGGAACATCAAGTCAATATGTAGTGTTAGAAGTTCAATATAGAAAGAAAATAGAAACATGGTTACATTGGAAGTTAGGATTTTTTTTATACTTTAGGATGTATAGGAATCAACCACACCACATTCCAACACATAGTGTGAGCGGTATGACTCCATGTTCTTCTTTTTATATAAAATATACATTAATTTTAGTAAAAAGTGAAAATGGCATACTCAAAACTGATAAAATATATTTATATTATTTTGATACTTTAGTGGAAAGATTCATAAGTCATTTAGGATGTGTATGAATTATAATCACCTCAATTCGATGCATAGTGTGACCACTATGACTCAATGTTCCCATTATCATTTTACAATCGTCAGTTTTTTTCAAAAAATGTCACTCGTTGAAAAAAAAATGAACCTTGATTTTATTACTAATTTAGTAAATCAATTAATAATTAATTTTTCATTTTAGGAATCAGTCTCACATCAAACTTACACACGATGTGATTATTATGGGTCAAAGTACGATTTTCTAGTTTAAAATGACATTTTTTATAAAAAAAGTGAAATAATAAAAACCAATAACACAAAATTATATTGTTTTTAATCTATATTAAAATTATCCATAATTCATTTAAGACATATAAGAATCATTCATACCTCAGTAAAACACGTGATGTGACCGGTATGACTCCATGTGCCTCGTTTTATTTAGAAATGACATCAATTTCATTAAAAATGAAAAATTACCATCTAAAAATAGAGAAAATTCATTCGGATTGTTTTGATACATTAGGAAAATAATCCATAAGTAATTTTTCAGGTGTTTTAAATAACCTATCCTCAATCAGATAGATGATGTACCTGATATGACTCAATGTTTCCATTATCAGTTTAAAATTGATTGCTTAGTTCAAAAAAATCACGCACTGAAAACAAAAACAATGTGCTCATATTTTCATGATAATTTATTAAATTGATTCATATGTCATTCTTAGCATTTAGGAATTGGCCTCACATAAAACTGATATACAATGTGATTGGTATGATTCCAAGTGCATGTATCCAGTTTAAAATTATATTTCAGTAAAAAAGAAATTTTATGCACTTAAAACAGAGTAACAATGTTCTAATTATTTTTATACTTTATTAAAACTATATTCAATCCATTTGAGACATTTATGAATTAGTCACACCTCAATTTTATGCATGGTGTGGTTGATATGACTCCAATTACATGTGTTTATTTAAAATTAACATCAATTTTAGTAAAAAGGAAAATCGGCCTACTCAAAACTAAGAAAATGAATTAGGATTGTTTTAATAATCTATAAAAACAATCTATAAGACATTTTGGATGTGTAATAATTAGCCTCACCTCAATATGATGAATAGTGTGACTACTATGACTCTAAGTGTGTCTTTTTATTTAAAATTGACATCATTTTAGTAAAAGGGGAAATTGACCTACTCAAAATAAATAAAACACACTTGGATTGATTTCATACATTATTAAAACAATACATAAGTCATTTTTTATGTTTAGTAATTAGTCTCGCCTCAATTAGATACATGATATACCCGGTATGACTCAATATGTTTGTTATCATTTGAAAATCTAAAATTAGTTCAAACAATGTCACTCTCTGAAAATCCAGAAAACTAGATATTATTTTCTTGATAATTTATGAAATTAATTCCTAAATAATTTTTCTCATGTTATAATTGGTCACATATCAAACCAATACTCGATGATATTGGTATGAGTCAAAGTGGGTGTTTCCAGTTTAAAATGACATTTTGGTAAAAAAATAAAATTGATATATACAAAATCAAGTAAACTCATTAATATTTTTTTGATACATTATGAAAATGATACATAATACATTTGATATGTTTAATAATTATCCTCACCTCAATCTGATGAACTATGTGACTAATGTGACTCCAAGTTCATCTTTTTATTTAAAATTGACATCAATTTTATTAAAAAGAAAAACAGGGCTACTCAAAACTGAACAAACATATTTATATTGTTTTGATACTTTATGGAAATGATTCATAAGTCATTTTGAACAATTAGGAATCAGTATCACCTCAATCTGATACATGATGTTCCTCGTATGACTCAATGGGCTTGTTATCATTTTAAAATCAATAGTTTAGTTCAAAAAAATTCACTCAATGAAAATAGAGAAAAAACATTCATATTTTATTTATAATTTTATAAATTTATTCATAATTAATTTTTGAAATTTAAGATTTATTTCCATGTCATACTGATACACGATGTGATCGGTATGAGTCAAAGTGTGTGTTTCCATTTTAAAATGACATTTTATTAAAAAAAAGACAAGTTGTGTACACAAAACTGAGTAAACATATTATTATTGTTTTGATACTTTATAAAAAATATCCATAACACATTTGGGACGTGGAAAAATTAGTTTCACTTCAATTTGATGCATGGTATGACCGATATGACTCCAAGTGTGTCATTTTATTTAAAATTGACATCTATTTTAGTAAAAAGAAATATTTACCTACTCAAAACTGAGAAAAATAATTCATATTTCTTTTATAATTTATTAAAATGATCAATATGTCACTTGTGACATGTTGGAATTATCCTCACCATAATTTGATACACAATGTGTCTGTTATGAATCAATGATTCTATTATCCATTCAAATTTTGACATTTTAGTACAAAAAGTGTCACTCACTAAAAACTGATCAAACATGCTCAGGTTGTCTTTATAATTTATAAAAATGATTTATAAGTCATTTTTTATGTTTAAAAATAATTATCACATTAAAAAAATGAATTATGTGACTGGTACGAGTCAAATTGCATGTTTCCAGTTTAAAATGACATTTTAGTAAAAAGATATGAGACACACTCAAAACTAAGAAAATACATTTAGATTGTTTCGATACATTAGGAAAATGCTTCAAGTCATTTGATATGTGTAACAATATGTCTCACCTCAATTTGATTCATGGTGTGACTGGTATGACTCAAAGTGTGTCTTTTCAATATATAAGTATCATTTTAGTTTAAAATGCACATCACATCACCTAAACTGAGAAAACAATCTTAGATTGTTTTATCAAAATTTTATCTACTATTACTTAATAAATATAATTTTAATTTTATCTTATACTTATTTAGTAAATTTTCACATAGATAATTCTTGAACATTAACAAGAAATGTTGTGCAATTCAAGAATCAACTACAACTCAATCTAATACACAGTTCCTTATATGACTCAAAGTTTAGTTTAAAATTAACAATTTGTATTAATTTATTTATTTATGTTTTTACTAAAATAAGAATTGTTTTCTTGTGTAGGTAATTTTTTCCTTGAGCATGGGCAAGGATCAAAAGACAAATGAAGACTGCAATTTTTGAATGAATATAATGATTTGTACTTATATACTTGTATAAACCAATGTTTGAAATGTTTATAATATAGTGTGTTTCTTTTATTTGTGTTGTAAATTTTATTTCATTTGAATTTTGTATTCGTACATGATTTGTTTATTTTTTAATGTTTTTAGTGTTGCGGTGTGCTATTACAACACACTGAACTGGTGTTAAAATGTCCTATTGTATCACACTACAGTATTCCCCTTTAGCAGTACTTTTAAAAATGTTGATAAAGGTTTCATTTATCTATGGTTCCATAAGCACTGATAAAGGAAACATTTATCATCACTTTTATAAGAGCTTATAAAGGACCCCTTTATCATATCTTTTAAAATTACAAATAAAGGATCCAATTATCATAACTTTTTGAGAACTGATAAAGGACTGGGGCTTTTAATATTTCTCTAGTAGTCAACGCTTATCTATCTCTGGTAAAATAAATTTTTAGCACTATTAAAGGCCTATTTTGTAGTAGTGATCTTACCATGATTGATCCAATCTTGTACTAAGAATATTACAAGGAATATATGTAGAGGCACAACCATAGGCAAAATAACCATATATCTCATACACTTATAATCATCCCCCACTATGTCCAAGGGGTTAATAGAACTCAATATTTTTAATATTTATATTTTTATTCATTACATAGAACCCCCATTAATTATGTAATCTAAAATAGGTTTATATATTTTTGAATTTTTTATATTAAATTAATAATAAATATAACATATAATCATTAATGTATTTATTCCACAATAGTTTTTTTAAGAAAAAATAGATAAATTGTAGGGGTTTTTAATTATTTTTTAGGTTCAATTAAATCACCCAACAAAAGTCACTATGGAAAACTTGACCATTGATCTTCCCATATACATGGTTGGTAAATTCTAAACCAGTCCAAAACCAAGACACTTTATGAATATCATGTTGAAAAACCTTTTATAGCACCTCTAAGAAGAAACTTTATGCTTAATATTACCATAATGACTCATGAATATCCCATAGTTTGAGCACTAAACCAAATTTTAATTAGTACTTTAATCCCTCCAATGCAAGTAAACAGCTCACATAACTGATTTTGGAATTAATTAGCACACCTCCATACATTGAAAACATCAATACTAGAACAAATAATTTCTTTTTTATAAAGATAAACAGTATTACACACTAAATTTAATCAATTTTCTACCATATGTTTGAGGGTTTTCCCAAATAATACAATTAATTCCAAACTATAGCCATGTGTTCCACAAAATCATCAAAGGAAACGGAATGGTACATGTTTAGAAGGCAATTTATTGATTTTGAACACTACCTAAGTCTATCCTTGAGTACACAAAGTCCATTTCAATATCATCCAGCTCAGCTCGACCTTAGTTCTTCATTATACCTTCAAATACCATATCACATGAGGGATTTCTCACAAAAGTTAGTTTCTTGGGGTGTGGCAAGGAATTTTTTAACGGGATTGTTTATTTGTGTTTCGTTTTCAAATATTATTTATTTTTTTGGCGAAAAACAACAGAGATTGGGCTAATACATACATATATTATGATATCAGGGGCTGGGAATGATTCTTAGTATGTGTAAAGGTCCAATGAGATTAAAAAGAATTCACTGAGAGAATATGAATCATTGAATTCAATTACACATTATGTTTCCTTTATAAACAACCATAAACAAATTTTAAATTTAAAAAATTGATCATTATTTCACACCACAAATATGAAACAAATTAGGAATATTTTTTACATGGTTCACCTAAAAAATGAGTATATGGTCCTTTGATAGATCCAAAATTAAATGAGACTATACATTCCACTAGAATAATCATGTATAGTATCATATGTAGGTAATATAATTGAACTCTGGGTACATAAAAATTTCTCCAAAATTTTGTAATTTGATCCATCAAAAAATGATATATTATTTTATTTTTAACAATAACTGAGTCTTTAATTGATCCATACTTCCATTTAATAATCAATATGCTTATTACTTCTCTATATGTTTCATTTTTTTTATCCACATTATTTTGGATAAACTACCCTTCACTATTTCTGTGCACCCAAAATTATATACACACTCTTTTTAATTAATCAAATCATGTAAAACCCTATGTAAACATTTATATTACATAGTGATCAAATATTATAAACCAAAAAATTTTAATTTCAAATTAAAATTAAAAAAAATACATTCTTTAACTACTTTCATCTTCATATCACTATATCCCACTTATTCTTCATGGTAATTTCCATGTTTACACTAGAATAAAACATAGTATGACAATATTTATCATGTGATAACATGTCAATTTCAGTAAAATCTTCTAAAAAACTCTTCTCTTTAAGTAATTAAAATCATCATAATATTGAAACACTTCAATTTTTTCCCTATGAATTCATGTCATAATGTGACACCATGAATTAAAGTATGATTTATCAAACCACCTAAAAATAAAATGAATACTAATTATCACGTTTTTTCATCATGAAATTACTCAATTCCACAATCCACACTTAATTCAATGAAATTTAGTGTCCTTCTCAATAATGCATTATTGTCTCACAAATAATTGAGCTTCATATATGGTTTTATTATTCCATTGTTGCATCTCAATATGATGGTAATCTTCACTGCATGACCCTTGTTCTCCAACTTCATGGATCATGATTTCAATTTATGATATTAATCAATAAAATAAAAAAATTAGTTTAATCATTTTCATTAATCTTCTAGATTTATATTCTGGAAATTTTATTTTTGAAATCTCCCAATTAACTTCCTGAAATCTCCCATTCGGGAAATTTTTTATAACATTTCATACAACCCCCTAGTTTGAGTAATTTCCCTTTTTACAATCCATAGGATCATAGTGACCCTTGTACACCATAGGGATACTTAGGACTTTTATAATTTATCATTCAGTTTGAGTACCTAAATATATCATAGGGACACCCCAGAATTTTTATAATTTCAATCAAGTAGAGGAACCCTTACGTAACTCATGCAGCACAGAACATTTTAAAATTTCCAATATTTCTGTTAAGATTAACCTATATGTATACATGGTTTTTTTTACTTCTATAATATCTATAATACATATAAACTCTTATTTATATCATGTGACTTTAGACTCACATACTTTTCAAGAATTTGGATCATCCTAAACATATACAATGTGACTTGGGACTTAACCCAATTTCCAAAATCTAGAGCATCTAATACATATACAGGGTGACTTATGAATTATCCAAATTTCAAAATCCCATTCAATATATATTTACTAGACTTAACTAACTTACATACTTCATTTATGTTCATTCAATCATTCATAATCCATGGAATAAGCTTCACCTCAAATGAAATACTATTTAACACTTGGTTTTTTATATGATTTATGAGTTTGTAACAAAATACAACAAATATTTCATATCCACTTCTTCATTTTTTTAATTATTATTCTCTAGGAATACACTAAAATGATATAGGAATTTTCTTTAACTCATGATCTCAATATAATATTCATTCATGGGATAAATTGTATATATATTATCTATAAATATTTACTTAAATTAGAGGGGCTTGGATAAGTTATAAATGGAAAAGAGAATCTATGAATAAATTTCAGGTCTACTAGACTCTTCATTTTGGATATTTAGTTCATTTTACCCTTTACTATTTATCTAAATTTTTTATTCTATCATGATTCATTATTTCATTTCAATTCAATATGATCATCTTCTTACACCCACTCTTCTTTATCCATTACTATAGAGTAGTGCTGAAATTGATCTATGTGTAAGGATTGTCTGTGACAAGATTTTTAATTACATAAATATTTTTAAGATTTTATTCTAATTCTATGAAGTGTAAATTGATATTTTAAATAAAAATAAAATTTCAAATACTTAATTATTTGATTTATCATTACCCTTTTTCTTTCATCATTAAATAATTTTTAACATATATTATTTTAACTTGTTAATGTATAGAATATTCATGGTAGTTAGGCATTGAAAGAAAGGTAAGGAACTATCAAGAATTTGAGTAGTATATAAAAAAGGGAGAGGTATATCCAAGATCATTTTTCAAGTAGAAATTGAATAGTTAGTGTGATTTGAGTGGCTCTGAGTGAACTTTCTACTAAAAAATTTAGTGGTGGAAGGTGTTAAAAATAATGAAATATAATATAATAATTAAATAAGAATAACATATACATTAATAATCAATGACATTATCAAATAACTTCCACCTTTAAATCCCTCATTCTTAACATAAAAGTTTCTTTGTTTTATTTTTATTTAAATTCATTTTAATTAATTTTCCTTACATATATTGTTATTTTTTTTAATTCTCATACAAATCCTATAATATTTATTATTTTAATTGTAAATAAATATGTATGTGTGTGTGTGACAACATATATAAAGAACAACTAATTTATTGATTTAATCGAGTGATAATCCATGTTTTTCCACTGTGATATGTCAATGAGATAGTAAATATAATTTATTAGGGCCCCATAAAAATCATTACGTTAATTTTTCTCAATTTATAAAGAGAATTTCTGGATTTATATGCTTTGATTCACTTTAAATATGGATATTAATTTCTTATTTTTCATTTATTTATTTTCCTTTTATTATTTTTATTTTATATTTAGAAAACATGCAGGTGTGAAACATTTCATTTATAAATGGATTGAAATATTTTTACGTAGTTAAAAATGGTTCACATCGCACTCTCTTAGGTAGTATTAAATGATCAAAAATATAATTTTGTGTTTATAATTGTTTGATATATTTTTTTCAGTTATTATACTTTATACATTTTTTCTTGGATGTACTAGACCAAACAGCGGTCTCAAAAGAGGAGTGGAGTAGTTTTTTGGATCCCCCCGTATACAGATTTTAACGAATTCCTAATAAGGTTCCACCTGATGGATAATGGTGCCTTGGAAAAACAATTTTCCAGTATATGTTTCATTGATTAGAAAGTGGACCACACTGATGCACTGGTGGGATTTAGATAGAACAAAGGTTCTATCTATATACCATTGGCTAGCCAATTTTGTTTGTACTGTACAAAAATATAGTAGTTTTAATGGGAATTGAATTCCTTAATTTGTCCCCCAACATTTCTATTAAACCATAAAGTCTTCATGAACCTTTATAAATCCCTTATAATCTATAAATTCACTAACTTTGTTACTTAGAAGGAAAGGGTTCTCAAATTCAAAGCATATGCTACCATATTTTCTTATATAGAGAACAAGTGAATTCCTATTGTATTCAAGATATAATTTACATTTTTCACTCCCTATCTATATATTATTTCATATCTTATTCATTTTAAATATAGTATGGAGTGTGTTCTTCAAAAGGATTTTACAAATTTAATTATATTCTTTATTTTATATTTAGTTCTTTTTTGGTCCTCAATGAAACTTTGTGGGTTCTTTCTTGGTCTTTAAAGGATGGGATTGTTTCTTACATATTCTTTGAATTAAGGGATTTACTTTATAAATTTTCTTCTTGGGTACCATTTAACCTGAGGTATCATAAATCATCTTAAGTATTTATGGGAAGATACATAAGAACCTTTCATGGGTCACTGCCAAGCGTCATTATAAAACTCTCTCAGATTATTTTTTCTATTTTTTTTATGATAACTATTTATTTATACAATTTTAATTATATGTATCATTATTTTGACTAATCTTATCATTATAGTTTATTAATTTAATTTTTTTTAGTTCAATAATATTATTTTTATATTTTTAAAATGTTTTAAAAGGAAATTCACCCCACCTATTTCCATCCATAATTGGACCAAAAAATCAGTATCCTAGAAAACATTTTATTTCCAAAAACGATTACCAATAAATGGAATGGTCATTTAAGGATCACCTTGACCTCGAATACTTAATTTTATCTTGAATTTTAATCTATGGGAAGATCTCAGTTTTTTGATGGTATATAATATGGTTATATGAAAACTCATATGTCTACATTTATTAGAAGTATAGGTTAAACTATTTGGAATATTGTGATGCTTGGATATAAATTAACCCAAGATTTAGAGGTGAATTAGACTCCTTGATATATTTCCACATTAGAGATTGATAGAAAAGATGTGAATAGTCTTCTTTATCAGATATAAATAATTAATTTAATATAATTTCTATATATTAAGAATCTCAGGAAATTTGGAATCTTTTATAAGTTATACATTAAGGTAATAACAAATATACGGATATTCATATTGATATGTATCATAGGGATTTTCAGAGAATTAACATGCATTCTAATGAGTCAATTTCTCAAATTTTTACAATATTTACCACTATTTTCAATGGTTGGAAATCTCTTAGTGGTCTGATTTGTATAGAGACACTTGTGATGAATATATTATGGTTATCTACAAGATCTTGGGAACCCAACAAGATGAAAATATAAGAATCTAATGACATCAGAAAATATGTTTTTTTAAGAAAATATAGTGTTATTCAAGACCTATGATATTATAATGAAAAGTATCACCATAAAGGAAGTGTAATTCATCCATTAGAAAATGGGTAACATTTCCTTCAATTCAATGGATGAAGACACATCATGATGTGAGGGGGAATTCAATGACATATCCAACAAGATCATTAAAATTCATTAGAAAAAAGGAATCTTACCATTAGCCTAAAACTGAAAAAAAGGTGTACCTGATGTATGGTTCTATGGTTGTAAGAAAAGGTTCATGTCAAACTAAATGTCTCTATATATATATTGAAGTTAATATAGAATAATTACTGCAATAAGGCATTCAATGTGATGATGTAGAGTGTTTAGGATGAATTCCTATCCTACTCATGTTCCTTAAGTGATAAAAGTGCCACGTAAATTGTGGACCATGATAAGGTAAAATCATATAATTCCCCTTTCCCTTCTTAAAATTATTTGTGATGCTTTATTCATATTGATAATGACGATCTAAAATATTATAGAGAATAATTAATATTCAGATTTTTTAAAATCACCATAAACTTTTAATAGCATAAAAATATATATAATATATTTGTGAGTGAAATGGATCTACTATCTAAATAAAATGAGGAGTTACACTTTAAAATAAAAGAGGAACTAGACGTTCATAAATTATAGTCAAATATTGAAGAGCTTAAAATGTCCCTATCCATGATCAATAAAGGTGAACAAAATTTAAATTTAATTCCAAGATCCCAATTCATGTGAAAAATAAGTATTTCCTTGATTACAATTAATGATCCAATAAAAATACTATGAATACTATTTTTGTAAAAGTGTCACTCAACATATTTTTTTTAATTGTTTTAAGAAAATATGAAACTTAATTTTATAAATGAAACAGTAAAAATTCCCAATATGGTTGACCATAATAGATTCACCTATCCTAAAATTTCTTTTCTTTATGATCACATATCACATATAATAATTTATATCCAATGAAAATTTCCGTACCAAAATCATTATTGGATAATATATGCGGGACCAAATTTTGGCAGCCAAAATTTCTAAATGATTGATTATTTTGTGGTTATAATGTTGCAAGAGAAATTCTTAAGGACAAACATGGTACATGTATAACAAGTTCATGAGGCAATGATATGGTGAGTTCTCATAAATATTTAAATTATATAAACACTTTTAAATTACAAATTTATCTTCATTTAAAAAAATTCTATTTGAGTATTGAAAATATTTTCTAAATATCATTCTAAATTTCACTATGATGTTTTGAAATTTAATTGGATATACACTTAGTTTCCTAAATTATTTATTTAAATTTATTTTATCATTAAATATTGTATTTTTAAAATATTTTCTAAAATTGGACTTTCATTTGTTTCCTCAAATTTAATTTTCTTGAATTATATGGAAATTATTTTTTGAATTATTTTGGACAAATATTTTTGAAATAAACATTTGTAATCTCTTATTGAATATCATTCATTTCTAAAACCCTTTTTTATAACACTTTTATTTTTTAAGGGGGAGTTTGAAATGGCTTGAATATAATTCTTTATTTTAACTTTTAAAAGCATGAGGACATTTCTCTCCTTTAAAATTTTAATCCATGACCTTTGTTTTTGTATTATTAATTTCCAACTTGATATTCATAGAATTATATTCATTATTTTAAATATTTAAAACAATGTTATTCAAATAATAATTTTATTTTGATATTAAGTTAATTATCCCTTTAAATAAATCATTTATTTTATATCATTGATCTATTTTATTTTAACTCATGAGTTCCTTAATATATTTAAGTATTAAAAATATTAAAATAATTTATATATTTCTAAAACTCTCTTTAATGAGTTTTGTATATTTATTATTTTATTAATTTAATTTTTGGATTTATGCGTTTTTATTTTTTTCTTATATCTATTAAAATATTAATCAATTGAAAAAAAGCTGAATCTATTTTTATATTTGGATTTAATTTTAAGAATGATAGCATTTCAATGTTGTATTTTTCAATAACATTCTCATTTATTAATTTTAAGATGGTTTTTTCAAAAATTTAACTAATGGAAATGAAGATTTAATGTTTTTTTCTTTAAAATAATTTTCAATCTTAAACTCACTTCATGAATGATTATGGATTATGAAATTATCATTTAAATTTTTTTACATTTTTTCTTATATCTCATTCTATTATAAATGTTTTGAATTTTTTATCTTTAAACCTTGTTTTTTAGATTTATGATGATTATAACAGTGGATAAGATGATGAGATTAATGTCTAAATTCTAATAATAACTTGATTAAACTTATTTGGGAGGAGAAAATTTTGAGATGAATGTTTTGGTTATATTTAATTCTCTCAATGTATACATTCAAATTTTTCAAAATATGTTTAAAAATTTTTTTAGGTTTTTAATAATTTTATTATTCATAATTTTATATCTTCAAAGGGGGATATTTTTTTAACATTAAAGAATCATTTTTTGTTATTTATGTGGAAATTTCCATAGTTTTAAAATGTTTATTGAATTTTTAACTCTTCTTAGAAATTAATTATTTTCAAATTCAATTAATCTACAACTATGAAAATCTTTTTATTATTTATTTCTTATCAAAAAAATTGTTCATATTTTTTGAGATTGAACTATTGATTAAATCATTATTGAATTATTTTTCTAATTTTTTTTGAATTATTAAAAATGATTGGATGAATTTCATTTTTAAATATATAAATTATTCTTGATTATATTTGTAAAAAATTTGTCATTTCTATAATTATGTTATTTATTACTTAAGTGTTTGTGATAATAAAAATGGGGTAGAATATTGTGCATTAGTCACTCTTAAGTAATTTTGAATGATCGTAAATATAGTTTTGTATTTCTAATGGTTTTCATTCATGGATTTAAGTGGTCATAATTTAAAAAACATCCAAGAAAGTACTATAGAAAATGGAGAACTCAAAAAGAGTAGTGAATTTCATTTCTATAACCCCCCCCCCACCCCCCCACCCCCCACCACAGACAAGTTACACTGGTATGCTATGGGGATCTGTATAATGCCATTATTTTATCCCATTTCCACCCTCTAGCGCATGCTTTTTGTACATTATAAAAAACTATCTATTGTAAGTGTACCATCATTCCTTAATTAAACCTCCAAAGGTTTTTTAAGTACCATAAAACCCAAGGGATTAAAAATCCTAAATTAATTATGGAAGATACATAAACAAATTTCATGGGTGATTGCTAATATTAGTTACCAAACTATCCGGTGTTATTTATTTTATTTCCTCCATGCTAACTCTTTATTTAATCTCTTTCACTTTTACTTAAAACTATTATGACTAAATCTTATAATTATAGTTTATTTTTTTCTAAATATAAATAATATTTTGTATAAAATTACAAAAAATATTTAAAGGAATTCGCATTCTTGGCATCCTTAATTATAACAATAAAAAAGAGGATAAACTCCTTATAATAGTGTGAGACTTACCTCTAGAAAGATAATCTATCCAAAATTATATCTTAATATAGATTTGAAAATAGTAATTTAACTTTTTGTTCCACAAACAAAATCCAATGTTCTAATGTGGATAGGAGGAAGGATTCTACCAAAATATTGATCCTATTACACATTAACTAAAAATTCCCTAATACAGCCATGTTAATGAGGATCTCAACAAAATTAATCTACTATTGGAATTTTATAAATATTAGAATAACCAAAGGGTAATTAATGAGCTAAAGGAGTAAATGGAAATAATAATAGTCACCCTCCAATATTCCATAGAGAAAGGAACACAATCAAGGGAAGAAAATAAAATACTTTTAATGGTCTCGACTAATGATGAAATCCATGAGGTGGAAGAAAAACATCAAAATAAATTAATCCCCCAAAATTATGATCTCTTTCTGGAGGCCTTAATGGAAGATAAATAATCATCATCATAATCATATTTAATTATTTAAATAAAAGTACAAGTTCAATTTCAACTTGGGAGTAATTGTGCCAACGAAAAAAAACAAAATGATATTTTGGGGGGCTAAAATGATGTATACCAAGAGAGTCTCTTTTAATCAAGTTCACTGCCTCAGGAGGAAGATTATACTCACTGTGATAAATAATAACCTTAGCTGCTATATTGGGAGTTGAAACAAGATATACATCCACCATGTTACCTTCTTTCTATGTATATAGAACCTCCATTTCATTGCATGTGAGCCTCTTGTATCTTCATGAGATTTAGGTAATAGACCAAGGGGTATCACATGAGTTCTTTAGGGAATTATAGAGGATTAAAGAGTCAGTTTCCACCTCCCTCATATTAACCTACCACTATATATATAGAAGTGGGACCAAAATCATTTACATTGTCTCTATCTTAAGAGAGTCACCATCTCTGAAGCATGCTGAGAAGAAGAAAATAATATTACCTTTGATGTCACAAACCACACCACCATTATTCTTAGAGCCCGTGGAGAAGGATCCAATATTATTGATATTGAAGCCTGATCTAGGAGGATTCTAGTGGACCTTATGACCTTATGAAATATCAGATATTGAGTGTGGAGGGGATGAACTATGAAATACTCTCCAGGTAGAATCATATTTCAAATTCTTCATAGACCGGGTTAGATCCAGCAGCATGTTTTTAGTTTTGAAAATTAAATCCTCCCTACACATAAACCACCCTTGAACAGAACCAGATTTCTCTGTTTCCACAAACACAAGCATCCCATAAGAAAAAATTGTGGAATGTGATCCAAACATGGACTCACTATAGTTTAATTTGACTAAAACTGTTTTGGAAATAGTTTTACCATATTTTGAAATAATAGATTCATCAAATCCATTCCAATTATTATAAAGTGAATAATAAAATAAAGAAAAATAATCCACCATTGAGGTAAAAATTCAATTATTTTTGAATGAAATATTGGTGATTGTTTTTAATCTACTTCTTTCCCTAAAATAAAAAAGGAATATAATAGAAGAATTAAAAAATAAATTTAGTGAGTCACCTTTCCTTGTCTTATGTATCCACATCCATTTTTCTTTTTCATTCTATTAGGGGTTTGGTTAAATTACTCTTTTTCTTAGTTACAAAAAATTTAGTTTCCAGTTAGGGACATTCAGAAAAAAAACATTTTAATTCTTATTAAGGATACCACTCCCACCATTTTACCTTGGTTGACCACTAGTACTACCTAATTATAGGTATTATAGCTACAATATTTTTACGGAGGAAACCATATATTTTAAATTTTTTACATTTAATTTTAGTTTCTTACTTATATTTTGAATAAATTATTAATATTTTATTGTTTATAATTATATGAAAGAGGTTGTATAAAAAAATTAGCACCAATGTGGAGATCATCTGAATCTAGGAAAAATTGTAATTACACATTCCCCATGAAGTATATAACAAAATAAAATCCCTAGGTTTATCTCTTTCAAGGATATTGAGTTCTATTTTTTATATAAATAATTCTGATAACTACATTATAATTATTTATTTTCATTATGGTTTTAAAACATAGTGATTGTAGGGTAATGTTAAACTACTAAGTGTTGGGATATATGATTTCATTAATTTTCATGTTTTTTCTTGTGTGATTGTTCATAGAAATTATAAAATCCATTTTAGTTTCCTCCAAATATATTTTTGGTGTATTATTTTTCTTTTACAAAATTTCTTACAGTATAATGTAATACTCAAAAAAATTAAAACATGAATCAATTATGAGGAGATTGATCTTACTATTGAAACTCAAAATCATAAATGAAAATTAATATATGCTTTATTTATTTATTTATTTAATCATTTGTGATACTTTTAAGAAGATTTAAAATTTTAAACTCACTATTAATTAACCCAAATTAAAAATACCTTCCCCAATATTTATTTTAAACTAATTTGACATCATACTCCTATTATTCTCAAATTCTTGAGATAAAAAAAGAATTTTCTTGAGAATAAGAAGTTTTGGATTCCATTGTTCAAAAAATTGGATTTCATTAGATGTTTTTAAATTTTTTAAACAATTCATTTGGTTATATCAAAATTATCCTTTAAACCCACCATGTATATCAATCATTTTTAAGCTCTTAGAATACAGTAAATGTCATTATTGGACTAATCCACATTAAAAATAAATTTTAAAATTTCTTTCCTTTATTCTTAATATATATTTATGATCAATTCTATCATGGGTGTGTCAATAGTTTTAGTATGATTTCTCTTGGATTCATTTCATATTAATGTATGTCAGAGAGGTTGGGTTATTATTTCGGTACATTGAGAGAGAAAATGGGCATGGGTTATATCATTCATTGTTTTTTTATTTTCATATTATTATAATAAAAAATAAATATAAAAATGGTAAATGTATAAAAAATGAAATATAAATATATATAAATTAAAATAAATGGAAAATAAGGATTAAATTATTCATTGGATTCATTGCCTTTAATCATAGTCCAATGGAAGAAGAAAAAAGGAGTTTGGGATATTATTGTAAGGGGAATATAGTGAGAACACTAAATTTATTACATGTTTAGTCATACATTACATTTATGAGTAAAAACACATGATTTTAGAATTTTTTTTAAAAATGAACCACCTATAAACCATAATCCATTGAGTGAATGTTTCAATATTTCATAATACAATACAATTTCAATATCTCACCTAGTGGGGAAATTATAATTTTTAAAAGATTATTATGAAACATTCAATTAGAAAGTTTGATCATAAGTCCTTATATATATAAATTATATTGACTAAAGAGTGACATATGTATCACATTATGTAGTTCAATAAATGGTTTTAAACAGATATAAGAGGTTTAATTTCGTGTGTGTGGATGAATATATATCATGAACCAACATAGATAACCCTCTAACTTGGAACCTGATTCAGGTAGGATACATCCAAAAGGGAATTATTAATCCTCATGGGTTGGAAACTAGAACCTAAGAATAAAAATGATCATGGGAAATGAATTTATCATAAGAATAACTAAAAAAATACTAACTAAGTAAATACGAATCCATAATGGTCTAGTATAGAAAAAAAATTCAAACATGGTAAATCACCATAAAACATTCAATTAAAAAACTAAGATGGAAAAAAATTCAAAATATCAGAAAAACATATGAAAAATTCCTCTCAAATATCTCCTTTTAGTGGGTGTATCACATAATTCTCCAATCATAGATAACTCCCATGGTCCAACTTCTATGAAAACCCACTTCCTTCAATAATGGTTTTCCCTTTTCCTAGACCAAGAAAAAGAAGCTCTACATAGTCCTAAAAAATATGTATGGTGTGAGGAACATTATCCAAGTTTGAACCCACTAATAATTCTATAAGAATTCGATAAAAAATAAACCAGAAAATATTAACATTAAATAAAACATTTCATGGAAAAATATTTAACAATATATAATAAAACAAAGTTTCAAAATCATTTCAACTGAAATCATAAAAGACATATGATTAATTATTTCGATAAAAAAATCATGAATAGGAATCTCAATCAAAAAAAACATGAGTAAATAATTTTATAAACATTTTAATTTATAAATAATTATCAATATTAAAAACATGGTAATACGCCTTGAGGATAGTTGTATCAATGCACCAAGTTCATCAAAATCTCAGTGAAACATGGATCTTGGGGTGAACACATCCCCATATCTTAGTTCTATAAGGAACGGGAGTCTACCTAAAATAATGAACCCCGTCCCTTATAAATTTTATTTATTATTTTTATCATCAATCCATTTCTATGTAGATCTAATTCATGCCTAGTATTCATATCTTAGACCACCCACCTGACTATATAGGCTCCAATGTACATCAAATAAATTAATGAATATGAAAATAATGCATCCCATATCAGTTTCATTAATCATCAATAAAGCTTCCCTAAATCAAGTTTTCAAACATGAAATTTCATTTCAACAACTAACATCAAGTATTTTTAATCCAAACCAATGTCTTTCAAAAAAACATCCATATTCAATATAATATTTCAATCCATAATTTCTTAAAAAATATCATCAAAATAATTCTTCAAATCACCCATTTTAATTAATAATTATTTTCCACAAATCTAGACTCTATTTCAAAATCCATTGATCAACAGGTCACATCACAAACCAAGCCATTATAAAAAAATTATCAATAATTTCAACTCATTCTTAAGAAATGAATTTAAAATTAAATATAAATTTAAATGAGAAATATTGATTTTAATTTGAAAGGAAATAATTTATGAAATTACCTACATCAATTCATTATACAGAAAATAACCCAACATGGAATACACAATTAGAGAAAAAACATGCTAGAATTAACTAACTAGGGATCTTATAAACAAAATCCATAAATCAAGATCTATAAAATAAATACCAATACCATGATGTATATAGAAGAATAAATAACATAAATGAATGGAAACATAAAATTGATAAACTAGACCCAAAACCCAAAGATCGTTTAAAATTGATCACCGGGTGGAATGGAATCTCATAAATCACCAAGTGGAATCTCTTTGTTTGATATCCCATTGCACTAGAAGAATAATGAGGAAAAAGGAAGAGTTTAGAGTCATAAAATATGAAAATCATATTTATTAATTAACATCGAATAGTTTGGCAACACGGTTTTTCAAACCATGATCCAACCATGTAACACTTTCTAAGATGTTATAGGAGCTACACATTTTGGCTGCACAATTTGAAAACCCTTGCACCAACTATGAAAAAAACCTCCCCAAGATTCATGGTTGGAAGGGATGGTCACTTGATATGGAATAACCATGTTCCTAATAGTGAACCCTCTTATGTGACTCCCACAAAAAAAAGGTTTAATTAAGCATGTGCCAACCATTACTTGGACAAAAAACCTATAAAACTTTTAGAAGTAACCCAAAACAACATGATAAAAGACACAAATGATATATTGTAAAAAAAATAGATGTTAGTGAATGAGAAAAATCTTCTTATGTCATAATTATTCCTACTATATTTCTTTCTAACTCCAGAAAATATAATCTAGAAGTCTAGTCCACAAAGATATGAGTTCACTACACCCTCATCATTATTTCATCCTCCCACATCTAATAAGAATCGAAATAATGCATCTATATAACCCAAAAACAGGGAACATAAATACTCTACAACACCTTCACTTAATAATCATAAATATGATGTCGGTGCACAGTAACAGTTATATCATGTTTCAAATTAAGGTCTTTCCAATTCAAAACAAGATATAGGTCTGTCTAATACTTCTTAATCCATAACAAGTCTAATGAATTATGGATAAAATTCATATATGTTGTAAAATAAAAATTATACGTAACCATTAATATCATATAAACAACCCCAAAATTTCTCATGTATCTTGTTTCCAACTTCCTTTGTTTTCTAATCTATCAGTGACCCATTCAAGGAAAGACTATCAAGAATTCATAGTCATTAACAAATAACATCAAATGACATCGAACGTGATATACATAAGATTTATACTGAATTATATCCATTAACAACATCTGATGAATCAACTAGATATTCACCATTGAATCCTGGAAAAATATAAGACCCACCAGGGAAGCATCACCAATATCTAACCAACAAAGTATTGATTTATGAGGCAGGTTATATAAGTCCAAAAAGACTTCCATTTTAATAGAGAACTAATATCTATTATGTTTTGAAAACTCAATGATCCCCAAATTAAAATAACATGGTCCACCATAGTCAAGGATGTGATAATAAACTGTTTATTTAATATCCAATATATATTATTCCATCTAACCATCCATATTATGATGGTATGTTGTTCTGAACATGACATGGAATCCCATCGCCTCCTAGAGGCCTCTCCAAAACTGAAATTTGAATCATAAATCCCTATTAGAAAAAATGGAATAAAGAACTATATATAACCAAAATATTTCCTACACTTATAGATTTATGAAATCCTTATCTTTGGTGTAATCATGAATAAGAATAATGTTTTTCAAATTTTTTAATCAGAAAATCAACACACAAATTTCATTCTTTCCTCAAGTAGTACATGAAAACCCAAAAATGAAATCCATTGATATATCATATCATTTATAAGTTATAAAAGGGAGTGGTTGGAGGATACCATAAGTTTATTGATGCTCAGCGTTGATATACTAAAAGGTATAATAATGGGAAACAAAATCAGTAATGTCATATTTCATACCAATCCAACACAATTGATTTTTAATATCATAAAAAATATTATTCATTCACGAGTGAACCACCCATTCATAATTATGACAATCCCCCATCATATCATTTCTCATAGGAGATGGAATTATGTAATGGTTCCAAAATCCATGAATTCCCTCTGGATATATGGACAATTCATCGATGGTTTCCCCATCATATGAAGAATTCATTATACCTCAGAAATAATAATCAATCTATTTCAGCTAGTGGGTCATCTCTCGAATAGAATATGCCAACTAATAACATTGTAGAACAAGTCCAGTTTCATCCTCCTAGACACTCAAATGAATGTGATCAAAGAGTTACATGAGATTCCTTTCTTCTGATGAATCCATCATAGCTTGGGATTTAAACATCCTACTAAGAGAATCATCAAAAAACTCTCATTCCCAAGGTTTTAGGTTATTTAAAATGAAATATATTGTATATTCCTCACCCATCAACCCTATTAGATATTATATTATTTGTACAAAAAGATATAATGTATGATCTTATGATCAGAGTAAATAGTAAACCTTTACCTTAAAAGGAACTTCTACTAAATATTAAGGGTTTGTATCATTAATACGCATTCTAGATCTTGTGTGGGATATTTTATCTAGTTTTTTAAAATATATGTATAACCATAATCTGCTAAATGATCACCTTTCATGACAATTCTTCTGAAACCATAATCTAAAGCTTCATAAAAGATCATGTAGCCATACCAATCCTCCTAAAAAGTCAGCAATGGATATGAATTAAAAAATTTATTTAACTAGTCAAATGAATTCTGACATTTAAAATCCAAAATTATCTTCTATCTCTTTTAAATTAGAGTATCCAAATAATAATCCATCTTAGAGAAATATTTTAAAAATTGGTGATAATAACTTACCAAACCAAAAAATACTAAATATTAATGAATTATTTAGTTCCTCCCTTGAATGGAAATCTTCCACCTTTTTTAGGAGCTATTGAGATATCATTTTCAGAGACCACGTTCCCTAGGAACATCACTTCCCAAATCTATAATATTCTCTTTGACATCTTTTCATAAATTCAGTGATTCCTCAATATATCTAAAACTTATCTTAATAAAAGATTATGATCCTCCTACATTTTTGAGTAAGACAATATGTCATCCATGAATACCATAATAAAAGATTCTAGATAATAGTGGAAAATCTATTTTATCGGTACCATAAACATAGTAGTAATATTTTTCATGACAAATGGCATAAAAAGATAATCATTATGGACATACTATCTTCTCAAATCATTCTTTTGGAATATAAGACTTTGTGATCCTAATCTAGTGTTAACCAGGCCAAAAATAATTCTTTGGAAACCACTAATCCCCAATTATTAGATCAAATAATGTTTCAATGTGAGTCAATCGGTACTTTTTCTTAACTACATCCTAATTGATATCCTAGTAATAAACACACTAGAAAAAGGTTATATTAGCCTTCTTAGAGAAAATAATCAGTGCATCCCAATGAGACACATATATTCAAATGAAGCCTTTTAAAATTATTTCATCCATCTAAGTGTTTATCTCGTTCAGATACTTCTATATAGTAGGAGGGAATATATACTAGTAGTGTACCAAGAATGGAGTCTATAAGGAACTCTATCTCACACTATGGTGGTAGACTGGAAAATTAGTATGGAAACACTTCTGAAAATTCTATAGCTATTGGAGGAATTTGTTTAAAAGACACTTCCTGCTCCAGTTCAACAGTAAACAAGGATATCATCCAACCCAACTCCAAAAGAGGTAGCATGATTTGGCCATACCTTAGGTCTCATTCCCCCTAGAAAAAATGATACTCCCCCATATAAGGTAATAAAGGATACCCACTGATGAAAATAGTCAATTTGAGATTTATGATAAATTAACCATTATATTTTAATAATAGGATTGATTTAATTCATTTCAAGAACCAAAAATTCCTCTTGATTATAGATCTCAACTAAAGAGATAGCACAAGAGGGGAATGGGAGACCCTTATCCCCCTTCCTCCCAATAGGTATTACAATCTCCATCAGAATATGAATTTTCTCCATTGGAAGATCCATCTGGTCCACGGTGTGGGTTAATATAAATAAATCAGATGCATAGGTATCAAATTAAAAATCATTATAGATGAAGAAGTAGAAATGGTACATATTACTGTCATATTATCCACATAAATTCCCAATATATATTTATCCAATTTGTGAAGTTTCTTCAGTCATTATATTTGCTGTGGAAACCCTATTGTTCTTGAACAATATAAATTTGTTTAATTTCCTCTTATTACTGATGGTCCTGTTACACTACATAGGGTTGTATAAACATTAAAAAAACCTCTTCTATTTTATTGAATTCCTTCATGAGTTTCAAATATTTTATTCCATCATGAAAGAACATTTTTAGTTCTCAATCTTTCCACATTGGAAACAAGTCACTGAGAATTTACTATACATTATAGATGATCTAGAGGATGTTTTCTATCATGGGAAACCAATACTATTTCCACTATAGGGGCCATTTCAATTTCTATTCCCCTTAAAAAAAGTTAAATCTTCCACATTGAGTATGAGTAACTCAAGTTAACCCTAACATACTGGATAGCTTAATTTCCTCCATTAGAGTCATATCCAAAACATCATCATTTGAGGTATGCTTCAACAAAAATACCTGATGATACATATATTATTTAATACATATCTAAAACATTTGTTCTTATAGATTCTCATTCTATACCACCTTAAGTGAAAATTAAGCAAGTTTAGAAAATGATTTTCATACTACGTCATTGTCCAATCTCCTTAGTGTAGGTTGAGAAACACCAAGTGTTTAGCCAATGCCATCGACTCTAGGTATAATTTCCCCCAAAATGTGTCTTGAAATATTTCCACTCCTACCCCTAATTATTATTTTCTAGAATGGAATAATCCCAAAAAACCTTATAGGTCCCTCAAGCTTGAAGATGGAACACTTCACATTAATGGAATTTGGTGTCTCCAAGAACACGAAGAGTCATTCAATCCTTACCAACCAATACTCTACCTCATAAGGATAATTAGTTACCTAAATGGATGATATTTTATTACTAAGAGACTATGGTTAATGATCTATACAAACATCACTTACCAAAAGAGGGTAAGGTACGACTCCCTAGTCTAGATCTTAGAATGTGCAAACTACTACATCTCTTAGGTTTATGTGGATCGGGGGATTCTCATGATGTAGTTCATCGGAATCTCCCTCCTAAATCCTAATTTGAAGTCGTATTGGAGGAATAGTCCTAAAACACTTCATCAAACAAAAAGTAATAATCAATAAAGTAACATAAGATCATCAGAATTATCAATTAGAACACAACTTGGGAACAAAAATCTAGGATCAATGTTTATAAAAAATATATAATTTGATTAATTAATTATCAAAATAATCTTTTTCCAACCAACCTTGGTAACTTAAGTCTCACTATGATGAGATATATCCAGTAACTATCTCGTAATCAACCCATCAAGTCCCAAAAAACTTTATCTCAGATCTACCAATACATCCCAAACTACATAAAGACATCCAAGAAGAAGCATAACCTCAATTGATACAATTTTTTTCATGACAAGAACTTTATAACATAATAACCTAGAACCCGAGTCAGATCTGACATACCTTGAAGGGTATTTCCAATCCCAAGGGTCTAGAGACTAGTGTGTAGGCATAAGAAAATTCAATGTGACTGATTTATCCATAAAAATAACTAAAAAATACAATGAATGTGGATAAAAATACATAATCAGTAGGAAAGAAAACCCATTCAATAAGTGAAAAGTCCCAGAAAATAGGAAAGTAAAAAACCAAAGATGGAACATCATTACAAAAAACCATATAAAATTATGAAAACATCACCACTAATATATCTTTATAATAGGTAGATTACATACTTGACATTTCACCAGAGATCCCAAGGTCAACACCCACTGCCTCTAAGGGGTGCATTCCCTTTTCCAAGATCTAGAAAAATAAATTCAATATAATCCATGTGGTATGTGTATGTTATGAGAAACACTATCTCAGTAGGACCCCACTAATCCTTACATAATTAGTCCATAACAAATAAACCAAATATACTTAAATTAAATAATACATTGAATGGTAATAATTTTTATAATTTATAATGAAACATTTTTTCAAATAATTTCAATGGAATGTATGGAATAATTTTGACTACAAATTTATATACATAAATTCATGAATTGGAATTTCAATAAAAATATACATTAATAAATCATTTTATAAACACATAAATATATAAATCATTTTTAATCCTAGAATCGTGGTTATAAGTCTCAGGGTTAGTTAGCTCAAGGCTCAATGTTCCTTACACTCGGTTAAATTTGTCTCATGGTGCACACACGTACCTAGATCTTTAGTAATGGGAGAATATGAATCCACCCAAAATAATAGACCACCCACACTCATCAATTTTAGTTAGCATTTTCATCATCCATCCATTTATAATAAGAGAAACTACATGCCTAGTGTACATATCCTAGGCCACCCACCTGACTACCTAGTCTCTCGCATGCTAGAAATAAATAAATTAAATGGAAAATCATTTATCCCAATTCAATTTCATCAATATTCATTCAAGTTATCCTAAATCACATTTTCAAACATTCCAATTCATTTTAAAAAACCAACATCAAAATATTTGCATCAAAACTCATACCTTTTAAAAAATCAATCCATTCAAATTACTTATCACATTTCATGCCATCATTTCACAAAATTTATTATCAAAATAATTCCTCAAATCACCCATTTCAATTAAAAATAATTTTTTGAGAATCAAATATTTATTTCAAAATAAGTTTCAAATAAGTTTCACCACAAACCATGACATTAGAAAAATTATATAGGGAATATCAATTCAATCATAGGAATTCAATTTAAAAATCCATTTCAATATAAAAAACAACAACAGTTTCAATTGATAGGGATTATATTATGAAACCAACTACCTCAATTTGTGATATCAAAAATCACCCAAAAAGCTATCCACGATCATATATAAGAAGGGATAAAACCATCCATGAGGGGATCCTATAGATAAAATCCACAAATTAATATCTAGAAAATAAATCATAATCCCTTGATGGATCTAAAATAAACCAAATTAAATCAAGTCGAAAACCTTAGATCAAGCATCAATAACCATGTTCTAAGGTTTTTTTCTAAGATAGTGAATAATATATAAATGTATGATGAATAAAAAAGTAATAGACACATATCTTTGAAAAACTAAAATTTATGCCTAAGGATCCATTAAAATGATCACTCCGGGGAAAGGAATATTCAAAATCTCAAAGAAGGGTCTCCTTGGTTGATAGCCTATTCTACCCGAAAAATTGGTCGGTGAAATGAAATTTCATGTCTTAAAATAAAAAACCCAATTAATTCATTCATTTTTCACAGTTTGGATGCTTGTTTTATCAAATCATATCCCAGATGTATTCCCCAATCTATACTACTAGAGGATCTATTGGGTTTGGATTCATGGTTTGAAAAATCATTTACCAACCATATAAAATGTCTTTATCCCATGTTACATAGTTTTAGGGGAAGGTCACATGGAATATACTAACCATGAACAGAACTATTCCCCCCTCTCTAACTTCAATGTAAGATTAATGGTTTCCAGTGAAGAATTACAGGGTTTTTCTTCATCAAGATCTAATCATGCACATACCAAAAACCTATAAAAACACCCATAAGTAAACCAGAACAACCCAATAAAACACCTAAATAAAATATGGTCTATAATGAGTTATGTAAGTAATTGAAAGTTATACTAGGATGTAACTATTTCTTTAAATTTGAATTAAATTCAAAAATAATGAATGATATAATTGGAGTGGAATTAATTGAAAATGTATATCTAGCTTTTAGATGGTTTTTATGAAATTGTGATGGGTTTATATTTTATTTTTATTGAATAATTTTCTTAATAAATCATTAAAAACTAAAATTTTGAGTTAGGGGTCAATTTATACTATATCATAATAGGAAATCCATTTTTGAACTATAAATAGTGTTCTTTTCATAAATAATGGGATTAATTTTTGGTCTTTATATAAATTTATAGAGAAAAAAATAATATGTTGATTTGTTTAATTAACCAATTCTTTCAGGATATACAACTTATTTCTATTTTTTTGGAATGCATTGTAAAATATTTTGATTATTTTGATTCATGAAAGTGTTATCTATTTTTGTAAACTATTGGAAAATAATTATCTAGAAATTTTATAAACTATTTGAATCAACATGAGTGGTATGTTATGAAATAATACAATTTGATTTGATAATTTTATTTTGACTAAAAATTCATGAATGAAATTATAATTGTATATAACGAATCTTTTTTGAAAAAAAAAACCATATTTTAGGTTTCTACACTATTATATTATAAGATCCTGACTAATTCTAGTGATATATCGAGCTCATTTATAGTTATTATGTTTCCTTGTTTTGGTTATAGTTTGGTTAAGGAATATCTTGGGTGTATTTTGGTCAAATTTAGATGTTTTAGATAGGTTTTGGGCAGTGAACAGTTGGCGAGCAGTTTTCCCAGACCATGTACTCGTCCCCAGTAATCCATGTAACCCCAGACAGAAAGCGATTTCATGGTTGGTGAATGGTTTTTCAAACTTTACACCCTCTTAGAAGTAAATATGTGTCCCCATATGATATGTGCACGGTTTGGAAAACCAGGTATCCCATCCAAGGAAACCATGAGAATGGTATTTAGTCCTCTGAAAATTGATTTTACAATTCTTGAACCCCCCCCCCAACATTCACCCTCATTTAACGCAACTAAACCCTAAAGTTATACTCTCATTTTTGGAGGCTTTTGTATGGATTCTATGGGCATACAAACTCCTTTATTGGGTAATCAAAGATCCATTTGATAGATATTCACCTCTCCCAGTAAAATATATTTTCATGATTAGTTTCCTACCTCTCTCCCATATTTTTATAATTTTTATGGGATTTATTCATATTTTTTAATGGATATTTTTCTAGGTTTTGATATATCATAATTATTTCAATTTTGGAACTATATTTTTTATGTAGATCTCATTCTTCATTGTGAAATAAGGATTTCTGATTCAATTTGGGGATTTCTATTGGATAGTATACGTCAATGCTCATGAGGTAGGTGGTATAAATTTAAAATCACAATCTTCATTTAATTATGTGAATGTAATTCTGAAATCTAAATTTCCATGATTGGGAAATTTCATCGTAGATTGAAATGGTTTAATTTAATTTCCATGTGATAATAAATTGGGTTAAACACGGGGAAATTGATATTTTTTTAATCATGATCATGAAATTTATAGGTTAATGGGATTGTGTAATTAGTTAATTGATGTAATATTGAATTGTCTGATAATGTGAATTGAGGTATGTTTGGCATAACCTTGAAGACTTAAAGGGTTTTGATTAAATGTTGATATATGGTTTAATAGTGAATTGTCCATATTATTCCATGTGATCTAAGTAAATAATTATGATTGATATGATATTTGAAATTTTATTACACAATGCGAAATGTTTAGGGGAGGGTTAATGTTAATCAACCTTGTTGAATGTCATATATGTGATAGATGTGAATGATTGAGAAATGGGTTGTGAGATATGGATTGATGCTCCAAATATAAAAGGGATGATAGTTATGTTGTTCTAGACACAAATAAATTAATGTGATTATTATTTCATGAAATAGGGACTAATTATACAAATACCAATGGGGTGTTCAACCCAGACAAATTCTCCAAATACCCATTGGGTTCTAGACATGATGTTTTATGCCCATGAGATTGGCACTGTTCTATGGTTCCAAATGGACATGATATGGATTGAAATGAAATGATAAATGATGACCATGGTATTGTTATATATTATATCCCTTATTGATAGTTATTACTCAAGAAATGGACAAAGAAGGTATTGATGGTATGGTTGTCTTCATGAACTCAGTGATTTTATGTGGTCAATAAAAGAATAATGAAATGGGGTAACTATTTACTTTATTCATTATAATTTATTATTTATATAAATCCATACACTATTATTGAATAGATATTTTTTTGATGTCATTGGTTGTGGCCTACTGAGTAGTACTCATTCCCTACTTGAGATGCTAGATAGATACCAGAATATACTTCATGTTTATAGGATAGGATAATGTCAAGTGCCATATGTTATAAAGATGAGTTGGGATGGAAAATTAATGAGGGAACCAAATGTGATATCGGGACCCTCTTGGGGAGTTTTCAGTGTGTTGTTATTTTTGGGTTTTATTTACACACATTACACTTGTATAGAATGACATATATACAGTTTAAGTTTGGATATAATATTTATGTTTTCTTCTTCATATGATACTGGTATTATTCTAGTTATGGTTATTATCATTTTTTTTATTGTTATTTTTTTACGTTATTATATTTCTTTGATAAAGAATTTATATTATCACCATGTTGTATATTTGAACCTTGATACTATTTGGTAGCCTATGGCATATGGGGAGTAGTTCTCGAGTTCATGTAATTGACCGTCACTAGTCATCGGTGTGTGGCACCCAAGTCGAGATGTTACAAAGTGGTTTCAATGGAAGTTTTTTTCTTTACTTTTGTCTTAATATTTTTGAAATTTAAATTGGAGACATGGAAGATTAAGTACATAGAAATGATCTAATTCATTGGAGTATCTAACCCTTGTATGGGGGGAATCCTAAGTACCCAGTGTGGGATTGTTATTATTTATGTTTTCTATTATATTTGGATGTTATTTTACTTTAGGTGATGCACTTGTCATGTGATGTTATTACTTTTTTCTTTTTTCTTTGATTTGACTCGTGGTCAGGTATCGCATGATAGTTGAGTATGAATTCATAATTTTTGAAACTCATGAATTATTATGACATGTATCATTTTTAGTCACACACATAAAATAAGGTTTTGGATAAGTTTTTTAAATTGAAATGTTTTACTTTCTTTTGTGATTGATTCGGAAATTTTTCCTTATATGGAATTTAAAATTGTAAAATTATGGAAAATTTCAAAATGGGTGTTTGATGAGAAACTTGAGTTATGAATGTTTTTTTACCCCTTTTATCCATGAACTAGATACAAGATGGTTATGGGAGGTGATAGAGTCTCGGTTTTGACAGTGTGGCGAGATATAAGTTATTAATTAATATGTATTAATGTGAATCCCTCTTGATAAATGTGTAAATTTTTTATTATTTGTGAAAAGATGTGTGTTTGAAATTAAAGATATATGCCTTCTTGATGACGTTCTTTGATAGGATGATATGAGGACACAGTTAGAAATGATCCTTCGGTAGCGGAACCTGAGGCTCCAATTGTAGGATAGAAATATTTTATTTAGATTATCAATTACAATATGGGGTGAATTTTAAGTTTAAAAACATTCATTTTAAACCTTAAGGAAAATTATGTTTATCAAAGTTAAAAAAGTTAAATACAAAAACCCTCTTTTAGTTCCTAACTATAAGACAAGCTGGTCTAGGATCCAGAAATATGGATCCAGAAAAGAAACTTAAGAAAATATATCTTAACAAATGATTCTACCTTAAAGTGTATATTATCTTATTTATCAGAGTATAAAAGTACAATAAAGTATAAGAAAAAAGTACTTTACTTCTTCAAAAAAATTTCATCGAAAATAAAACTTGAAACAAAAACAAGTAACAAGTAGAAAATCTTTTAACCCAAAGATTAGGGTATCCAACAACCTTGGATAAAAGTCCCTTGATTTATACTTTCAAGAAAGTATGACTTACCCACACCAAGTTAATCCCCTAGTAGGAATGTCTGAATCTGTCTTTATATCCCAGCAAGCCATCAAACTTTAAGGTAGTCGGCACCTATGTCTTCTTATCCCTGGAATCCCTCGATTGTACTCAGCAACAATCAAAGTCACACGAAGCAAGATGAACAATATTTTCACAGCTGAACATGATGTTCATGAAATGAAAAAATCATAATGGTTTTTCTCTCTCTATAAATCACTTCACAGTGTCACATCATGTAATATCTAGGTTGGTCAATAGTTTGATAATAAGATCTTTCAAATGAGATCCTATTTATAGGAAAAACATCAATGGTCAGCTCCCCTCTCCAATGGTCATATTGTTCTTTAAAATTTGGAGGGAGCTATACACATGTCACTCAACCATCGGTTAGTTAGAAAAAATTTGTATGAAATAATTTCGTACTTAAGAAAGCATGTGTAAGGAAAATGGATTAGATTAACCAAATATGAATATCCAAAATCTATGGAAAAATTGAATTCTGAATCAAAAAAAATAAACAATAAGATTCTGGAAAACATTGATATTCGGATTATTTTTTCAAAGAATTAAGAATATAAATTATATAGATTCCAGAGTATGAGTTCTGAATAATTTGGAGTCTGGATTCATAGAAATTCAGTGTCTGTGTTCTGAAGAATTTTTAGTCTGAATTCTAAGGAATTCAGAGTCTGAATTCTAAGGAAATCGGAGTCTAAATTCTGAAGAATTAGGTGTCTGAATTCTACGGAATTCGGAGTTTGAATTATGAGGAATTTATAATATAAATTTTAGAGATTTAGGAGTCTTAATTGGAGTGAATTTGGAATCCTAATTTCATAGAATTAGGAGTTTTAATTTAATATAATTTGGAGTCTGAATTTCAGAGAATTTGGAATCTGAATTTCAGAGAATTTGGAGTCTGAATTTTAGAGAATTCAGAGTCTGAATTTTAGAGAATTCAGTGTCTGAATTTATGAAAATTTAGAGTTTTAATTTACTAGAATTCATATTCTTAAAACAAAAGACTCTATATCCAAGGAAATATAAGATTTCAAGGTTTTTAATAAGGATCAAATATTTAGAGTTAGTAAAAAAATGAACTTGGTTTTGAGATAACATAAAATGGGATAATGAGAACCAAGGTAAGGATAAAAAATTTCCATATAAAAGGGAAATTTTAATTAATAATATAATCCTTAGGGAAAGATAATTTACATTAATATAATGTGTTTCTGATTTTCAAAAACATGGAGGAATGGACAATTTGTAATAAAACCTTATTGACTCAACAATCTCCCCCTTTTTTAAAATGACAAAAAACCTTTTGAAAAATAATATAAGGGATAATAATTTTCTTTATGAACTTCTTAAAATTAAAACATGTATCCCTTTACTTATAAACCATGATGAATACGAATAACACCCCCTTAGGTTTTTAGATCCCTAAGGATCGTATTCTTGACTTCCTTATAGATATTTTTCATTTTCTTTCAGAAGAAAAACAATTTTAAGTATACTCCCCCTTAATTAATCTCTCATTTTCTTAGGGAATTATCTTCTTTATACTTAGTATTCTTTTGATAATTATTTTCTCCCGCATTGTTATTTTCAAAAAGGAATAGATAGAATTATAAAAATGGTACCTGAAAGATTAGAACTATAAAACCCAAAAAAATGAAAGACAAATAAATTTCATTATGTTTTGAAAATTGATACAGGGAAATACAACAAAAGATCGGAATTGAGAAGGAAAAAGTTATCCATAAATATTTTCCTTAGGAATGATCTTCCTCAAGGTAGCATTCAACTTCATGAGATCCTTATGATCTTCCTCAAACTGCTTGAGCAATAAATCCTAATCCAAATTTTTCTTTTCCAGAGCCTTGATTTTTTTCATCCTGATATTTAAGGATTTCTAACTGAGTCTTCAGTATCTCTTCTTGCTGATTGAAATTTTCTTCGAAATATATCATGAGATCCCTTTCTCTGTTGAAATTTAAGGCCATTAAATTCAACTTCCCATTCAGATCATTATCTTCTTGCTTCCGTTCTACTTGTTCAAAGTTTAGATTCACTGTAAAACTTATTGTAAGGTTTTTTATTCTATCATCTGACTTTTAAAAAGAATCTTTCACTAAATATTTCATGTCAAAAAAAAAATTCTCAAGTATTCAATTGTTCTTTTGAAACACTTTGTAATTTCCTTACATGATCTCCTGTGATAATCATTACCGATATAAAATGTTTTAAAATTTTCCCCAATCTTGATTAATTTTTTCATGATCAGGCTTACAGAATATGACTTCTGATTGAAGGAGTTCTGAAGCATCTATCACCTCAAATCAATACTCATAAATAAGGGTATGGTGTCTACTAACTTTTTTAGAGGCTGTACCACGAAATCCTGTCCCAAGGAAGAGGATTCGGAATATGATTCCCTTGAATGTGAAGATTGTTTTTCTAGCTCTATAGCCTTCCTCTTGGATGATCCACTAGCATCCTTCTTAACCACCAAAGCCTTCCCAGTTGTACCATTAATCACCTATTTTCCATTGTCTATTATGGAAATAGTATTTGAATCCTTTGTAGACTCATGCTCACTATCTGAAAGTTGGAAAATTATATCTTAATCAACCTATTATTTCTCATCATCTCCCTTAAGATCATTAGGTTGGATTAATTAATGATTTCTACGTTCATCATAAGAAGGTTTGTTAACCACTTCGTGACCCTCATCCTCTTTTCCTTAAGAAACAATTTTATCTGATTCAAAATGGGAATTCCAGATTTAAATCTTTTCAGAATTACTTTCCTTCTCCTGATATTCTTAAAATTTCTTTATAACATCATCACTATCATCTTCTTCTTCCTCTTCTTCTTCTTCTATTTAATCTTCCTGAATAATGTCTTCTTCCACTTCAGGTTCTAGAATTGTGAATTTCTTTCCCAGAGTCTCTACTAGTAATGATTCTTTGAGAAATGATTCTAGTACCTGGATCTTTTTATAGGCTTTCTCATTTTCCTTTATATTTTCTTGTACAATCTCAGCTTCATACATTTTCTTCTTTGGATTCTTTTATTTATGTTTCATTTCATACTCTTCAGCAGCTTGAATTTTTAATGCATTTTCCTCAGAAGGATCTAGTAAAAATTAATATCTTCTTCTTTCTTATTCTTCTTTTGTTCCCCCCACTTCTCTACCACTTTATAAGGTAAAGTCATTTATTTTTTGATTTAGGTGGTGTTGACTGATTTTTCAAAACTGTAGGTTTCTCTTTGGTTTCCAATTATTTTTCCTTTCTCTTCTTCTGATATTTCTTATAAGTCTCCCCTAATTCCACTTTATTAGCTAAAGATTAAACCTCACTTTATGAAAGATCATAAAATTATATGGATTTGGTATTGAAACTGACTTCCATTTTTCTTAGTGTATCATCACTTAGAAGAAAGATCTTGAAATTTCTTGGTTAGGAACTTCAGGTAATTTTGTACGATTCTAAGAAAAGAACTATGATCTTAGAGAAAAATTTCAGATACATGATTATTTAGGATTTTATAGTTCTATTCTTGATATTATTGATTTTCAGAAGGATATACTTCACAAGATTTATCTTCCACAGGTTAACTAGAATATCCAAAATAAAGATGTCACTTTTCTTTAATGAGTCCTTGTCTATTTTTCTCAGAATGAGAAACCCTTGTACCCCTAATTATATAAATCTCAATTTTGTTGAAAGGTGGTTGATTTTCGAAGATTCTACTCCTTTGATTCTAAGGTACTCTATTGCCTTTTCCTTTCCAAAACATCATGACTTATTTGGCATCTGGTGAGTGAAAAAAAATTGCTTCACCTTCATAGGGAACTCCAAGAATATTTTATTACATATTAAAATATAGGGAATAGGTTTTACGATAACTCTTGATGGAAAATTTGTCTCTTTTACCTTCATTATAAAATCTTAATGTACCGTAGAATTCTATAAGAAACTCTGGGTAAATTGAATCCTGAATTTTTGGATTTTTTAAAAAAAATATCTCTCATCCATTCATTTTACTGTTTTTTGTAATCATCGAATTATACATATTAGTGAATCTTGGATCAAGTAACTTTTCCCTATATATTTTATATTCCTTGACATCCTTGGTTAAGACAATTTTTTCTGTGGTGAGTCATCCAAAGATATTTGTAGTGTAACAAATCGTGGAAAAGCGGAACGAGATTTTTGAAGAGAGGTAGAGATTCAGCATAGAAAACATTGAAAACCGCTGTGGGACAAAGAATTGGTGGCCTTTATATATTCATCGAGGTGACGGTTCGAATTCCTGATTTGATCCAATGGTTTAAAAGTGCACATACTAATGTGATAGTAGTGATGTGAAGGGTTTTTTTCTTAGGGTAATGGAACTAGTGTTATCACACAATATCTATGTATTAGTAAAACTAATGCCATAGTTTGTGAGTGTGTGTTTCATCCACAAAAGTTGGGCATAACAACTTCCAACTACTACATATTCATCTTCAGCTGTGGAAGTAATATTGAGTGTTTCTTTTTATATAACCAAGAAACTAACTAATCTACTAAAAAATGACAAGTTCAAGATGTAGTTTTTTTATCCATTCTACATCCACCAAAATCAGCATCCAAAAAAACTTTTTAACACAAAATCATTTCCAGAAGTAAAGAAAATTTCTAAATCCATGGTTCCCTATAAATAGTGAAAATTTTGTTTCACTACTTTTAAATGAGATTCCTTTGGATTAGATTGATATATTTCACATAATCATACTTAAAACATTAATTATGGATGACTATATGTCAAGTATAATAAACATATTATCATACCTCTAAATAATGTTTGATCTACCGGTTTCCCAGCTTCATTAAGATGAAGATAATTTGAGGTACCAATTGGAGTGCTTATTCTTTTAGTGTTGTCATATCCATAATTATTAAGAAGATATTTAATATACTTATATTGTGACATATAAGTTCCTTCTGGTTATTGAGAAATTTGAAAACCTAGGAAAAATGTAAACTCACCCATCATACTCCTTTCAAACTCAGATTTCATTAGATTCTAAAACGAATCAGTTAAAGATTTTTTAGTTGAACCAAATAAAATTTCATCAACATAAATTTGAACACTCAAAAAAAATTTCTTATCTTTCTTTATAGAAATAGTTTGATCAGAAGTTCCCTTAACATTATTATTTTGTAACAAAAATCTTGTAACTCTATCATCCTAGGCTCTAGGGGATTTTTTAAGTCCATATAAATATTTGGTAAGTTTGAAATTGTTTTCAGGATGTTTTGTGTCACCAAATCCAGGATATTGTTCAACATAAACATCATCTTGAACATATCCTTTAAGGAAATCACACGTCACATCAATTTGAAGAAGTTTGAAAATAAATAATGCTACAAAGGAAAGTAAAATGAGAATAGATTCAAGTCTAGTTACCGGAGCATAGGTTTCATCATAGTCTATTCTTTATTGTTGATTACAGCCTTTAGAAACAAATCTAGCTTTATTTACTACTGTGATTCCATTTTTATCACACTTATTTTTGAAAGACCCATTTTACTCCAATTAAAGAAGTTTCCTTATGTATTTTATCCATGGTCTATACTTTTTTCCTTTCGAATTCATTTAACTTATCTTGAATTGCTTTAATCCAATCATTATCACCTAAATTTTCATCAGTTTTTTTTTGTCATAATTGGGAAAGTAATGCAAAATGTTCTACTTCATTTCTTAAATAACTTCTAGTCCTTACAGGTTTATTTACATCACCAATGATACTATCACTAGGATGATTCTTAAAAAACTGATTTTTGTTTTGTAAAACCTATTCATCAACATATGGTAGAAAATATTTTGGGGTAAATGCTTCATAAATATTTTGTTGAACATTTTCCTTATCAGAATTATCTTATATCAAGGGTTGATAATAATTTTTTTGAAACACATCCAAGGATGTATGTTGGTGTATTTCAAAAACCTAAGGATAAGTTTTATCAAATTTAACAAGCATTGTTTCTTCAATAGTACAAGTATTTTTATTAAAATCTATGTAAGCCTTAGAATTAGTGGAATAGAATATGATAATTCCTTCATCATATTTGGGTGTAAATTTATGTAAATTATCTTTAGTATTTAGTATGAATAATTTGCAACCAAATACTTTGAAGTAATAAAGTATATGTTTTCAACCAATCCACAATTCATCTGGTGTTTTGTTAAGAAAATGTCTGATTAAAACTCAATTTATAGTATAACAAGTTGTACTAACAAATTCAGCCCAAAATTGTTTAGAAATATAATATTCAATCAAAATGGTTCTAGTTATCTCTTAAAATAATTTGATTTCTTATTTCAACAACACCATTCTCTTGAGGAACTCTTTCAGATGAGAAGTTATGGGTAATGCCTTTCTATCTACAAAAAAATTCAAAATTTGAATTTTTTATATTCTCCTCTATGGTCACATTGAATAGTTATCAATAGAAGGTTTTTATTATTTTTAATTTGGGCTCTAAAATTTTTGAAATAATAAAATGCTTCATATTTGTTTTCTAGAAAATATACCCATGTAAATCTAGTGTAATCATCAACTAAAACAAATACATAATATTTTCCTATAATACTTCCTATTTTTGTTGGACCAAAAAGCTCCATATGCACTAAATATAATGAATTAGATGTTGAGAATTCACCAATTTATTTAAAATATGATTTATGTTTCTTTCCATATTGACAAGGGTCAAAAATTTTGGAATAATTAAATCTAATATTTGGTAAATCCTTAACGAGTCTTTTCTTTGAGATTTTTCATAGGTTATTAAGGTTTTAGTGTCCTAACCTTCTATTCCATAACCAATATTGATCTTCCATTGCACTAAAGAAAGGTAGATCTTGGATTCTAAGGTCTTCTAAGTTTACTGTATATACATTCTCATGCCTATGAGTAGAAAGAATAAACTCTTCCTTGTAATTGTGTAATATGAATTTATCATTCCTAAAATTCACAAGGTATCCTTCATAACATAATTGAATTATTTAAATGAGGTTGTTCTTAAGACCCTTAACAAATAAAACATTTGAAATTAATTCTTTTTCAAGAAGAACAATATTACCTATAAAAATAATTTATCCCTAAGAAATATGTCTGAAAGTTACTTTTCCTCCTTTCATCTTGATAATATTTTCCAAGAATTTTTTGTTACCAGTCATATGCTGAGAACATCCAATATCCTTGTTCCATTTATTTTTTTTGGTACTTTCTTTATTTCCCTAGAAATAAAAGAGTTAGACTTTTGGAATCCAAACATTCTTGGATCCGGAAATTTCAGAATGTAAAATTTTAGGCACCCACATTTTCTTGAAAAAATAATCTTTATGAAAACCTAAAGATTGGATTTTATTTAAAGAACAATTTTTTTCCAATGTCCACCACATTGACACTTAGTACAAAATGGAGCACTTTGGGGAACAAAATAATTGTTACTAAAAACAAGTTTTAAATGAGTATAACTAAATCCAAAACTATTCCTTAAAGGATGAATTTGAGAATAAATCTTGTCAATGTTTTCCTTACCAATGGTAATGTTTTACAAGCATTTCCTTAAAGAAAATATTTTTGACTTTAGTTTAATGACCAAATTTTTTTCCTCATAGTTATTAGTTTTAGAACTCGAGTTAGCTTCTAACATATTTTTCTTAGAAATAACATCTTCAAGATATTTAGAAAGTTTATCCTTATCAGAATTAACTTCCTTAAGGTTTTTATAAAAACTATTAAAATCAAAAAATTTCTAATCAAGATCCTTAGAAATATCTGATACTTCTTTAGTTAAAACAAAAATTCTTGAATTTTCTTTCTCTAACTTCATGTTTATCTTACAATTTTTATTTTCCAATTTTTTAGAAAACCTAGAAACTACATTATAAAAAGGTAAAATGTTATCTTCATCAGAATAAGATTCTTCATATCAAGACTTATAATACTTATCATCAGTATAATTTTCATTCAAAGATAAATTTTTAATAGATTCAGCATTGTATACCTTGGCCAATAGAAAATGATTTTCAATGGATAGGTTGGCTAGTAGACCAAGATTCTTCTGAATATAATATTCATACTCTAAGGATTCATCAGATGAGTTACCACCACTAGTACTCAATATATCATTATCTTTCAAGACAATATTAGCTTTATATTTTTAATACTTCTTTCTATTCCTCTCAGAATGGTTTTCATTTCTATCTTTTCTTTTAAGCATGGGACAATTTGGCCTAATGTGTCTGGCTCTTTTACATTCATAGAAAGTGAATTTCGAGTCTTTCTTTTCTTTACTTTATTTATTCTTATATCTATACTAAAAGTCTTTATTTATCATTATCTTGTTCATCCTTCAATAAAGATTAGCTAACTCATTTTCAGAATTTTCACATTCACTAGACTCAGATAAAATAGTGACTTTTTAAGAATTAGATCTTGTAACCCTTTCTGGGGTCTTGACATTATTAGTATTAAAGGCTAAACTTCCATTTCCATTCTTCTTCTTATTCATATCTGTATCTATTTTCATTCTTGTCTCATGTAGAATAAGGGTTCCAAAAAGTTCATTAAGAGTTATATTTGAAGCATTCATGTTCTCATTGATGGATATTCTTTTGGATTCCCACCCATTGGGAATAGTATCTATAATCTTGTCTACTAGAATTTCATCATCTAATCCTTTTTCTCCCAAAGATTGATAATTGTGTATAATTTTCATAAATCATTGTTGCACTTTGAAAACTGGTTATCCATAGAGAAAAAAATCCATGATATTCTGCTCTAAACATTGGTCTTCCGATCTCTATCACTTTAGAAGTTCCAAAATGAGTAACTTTATGTTTCTTCCAGATGTTGTTGGCAGCTTCACAAGAAGATGTTTGACTATATATGTTCCTAGTCATAGAACACAACAAAGTGTTGTGTAACTTGTAATTTAGTTAATATTCTTATTTTTCTTATTTGGTGAAGATTTTGACTTCCTTGTATAGAATTTTGTAATCCCCAGTGAGTATTACAAAATTTTATACTCTAGTGTTAAGGACAAAAGTCTTCATTCTGTCTCTCCAGTACTCATAATCATTACCATTAAAAATTGGTGGTCTGGTAGGATTAAGGTTGTCAATGGAACAAACATTTATATCTTCCATTCTATATGAAAATATCTTTAAACAAAAACTTTTTAATAGAAAAATTTTATAAACTAAGATAAAAATATTTAATCAAAACGTGAACAAGAAAAGTTAAGCAATAAAATTTAAAACAAGGAAAATTTTGAGTAAGAAAACTTATATGTGAGTAAAAGTATTTCAATGACCTGCTCTGATACCAATTGTAGGATAAAAATAGTGTTTGTAGATGATCAATTATAGGAGGGGGGTTAATTGTAAGTTTAAAATTTTTTGTTTTTAACATTAAGGAAAACTATGTTTAACAAAGTTAAACAAGGTAAATACACAAACCATCTTTTAGTTCATAACTATAAGAAAAACTTGTTTAGGGTCCGGAAAGATGGATCCAGAAAAGAAACTTAGGAAAAGTTTTCTTAAGAAAAGATTCTACCTTAAAGCGTATAGAATCTTATTTATCGGAGTATACAGGTATAATAATGTATACGAAAAAAATAATTTCTTTCTTTAACAAAATTGAATTGGAAATAAAACTTGAAACAAAAACAAGTAACAAGAAGGAAATATTTTAACCCAAAGAGTAGGGTATCCAACAACCCTGGATAAAGGTCCCTTGATTTATTTTTTCTAGAAATTATTTCTTACCCACACTCGGGTAATCCCTCGATAGGAATATCAGACTCCGTCTTAAAATCCCTTCAATCCCTCAATGTTTAAGTCAGTCGACACCTCTGTCTTCCTATCCCTGTAAGCCCTTGATTATACTTAGCAACAATTGGAGTTACATGAAGCAATCTGAACAAGATTTTCACTGGTGAAAAAAATTTTCATAAAACTCACAAAGCATGAGATTCTTTATCTCTCTTGAAATTAATTCACAGCATCACAAAATTTAATCTCTAGGTCGATCAATAGATAGATAATTATCTCGTTAAAATGAGATCCTAATTATGGGCAAAACTACAATGGCCGGAACCCTCCTCCAACAGTTATATTTTTCTTTAAAATTTTTAGGGACCTATAAATGTGTCACTCAACCAATGGTTTGTTAGAAAAAAATTGTACGACATCACTTCATACTTACAAAATCATGTCTAAGGAAAATAGATTATCTTAACCATATATGAATATCTGGAATCTAAGGGAAAATATAATTCATAATATAAACAAACAAACAATCATATTATGGAAAACATGGATATTCATATTTTTATTTTCAATGAATTTGGAATCTAAATTCTATATATTCCAAAGTCTAAATTATAAAGAATTCAGAGTCTAAATTCTGAGAAATTCGGAGTCTGAATTGTAAATAATTCTGATTCCAAATTGTGAGGAATTTGGAGTGTGAATTCTATTGAATTCAGAAACTAAATTATAAGAAATTCAGAGTCTGAATTCCGAGGAATTTTGATTCTAAATTTCAAAGAATTCAGAGTCTGAATTTCAGAGAATTCGGAGTATAAATTTCAGAGAATTAAGAGTCATAATTTCAGAGAATTCATAGTATGAATTTCAAGGATTTTAGAGTATGAATTTCAGAGAATTCGGAGTCTAAAAACAGAAGACTCTATATCTAAGGAACTATATTATTTCAAGGTTTTTAATAAGGACCTGATTTTTGAATTAGTAAAAAAAATTAACTTGGTTTTGAGAGAACAAAAAATGAGATAATGAGAACCAAGGTAAGGATAAAAAATATCCTTAGAGAAGGGAAATTTTCATTAGGAAATTAATCCTCAGGGAAAGATAATTTTCCACAAGATAAATAGTTTTTGATGTTCAAAACAAAGATGAATGGAAAAGTCAAAATGAAACCTTATTGACTCAACCCCAATAGTGTTGGGTGTGAAATTCGGAGAGTAGTTCCATGAGAAATTTTCTCATTTTATGTAGTTTGTAAAAAGAGACTCAGGGTGGGTTGTGAATGATATATCTAACTTAACATGGGAATTTTATTTTTATCACCCTCTAAATATTACTATAGAGGTTAGACTTGATCCATCTGAAATCTGGATTGTGTCTATCTAGACGATACTTAACCACTTATATACTTCTACTGAGAAGAGAGTCAATATGGAAACTTATATTTTGTGAGGTTTAGTAAAGAAATGGTGGTACACTCATACGTGATATGGAAAGATATAATACATGGTATGGAAGTACTTATAAGATATTCTCCTATATCAATTTTATCCAGAGACTCTAAGATATGAGAGGGAGGAAGATTTTATGAGGATGGCATAGTGGAGTATGTCTGTGATAGACTATGATGGTCACTTTACCGACTTGAAACACTATTCTTCTTCACTATAATGGGATGAGATAGATATAGAAATAAATTTTTAGTATGGGCATAAATCTTATATTAAGTCCTTGGTTAACATATTTTGGTTAAAGGAGATTTCATAGGTAGTGGATGAGGCTCTCACAGCTGAAGGTAAACTAAAGGAAGCTTGTAGTGGAGGATAGGTGGTTTCTATTAGATGATTAATAGGTACCTATTCTGATATTAGGAAGCTTCTATATCATAATATTTACTAGAGTTTTTGAAAACAAAGTGGATAGGTGTAAATATAATTTAATCAAAATCTTATATGAGTTCTCTCCCACCAGTGTGGTAGGTCGGGTCACATTCATAGACATTATCACCCAATACTGGTATATTGCTAATGTTATAGTAGTATGGGACATCTACAGTGGTTATGTATGAACCCAATACATATCGATAGTGATGAAGTGACTAGGTAGAACCATGGTATGGAAAGAAAGTCATCTTCACCATAGAAATATAGAATTTATAGTTATACTATTTGTGGAGGTCGAGGTAGTGGACTTGAAACTTTGGAACAAGAGTTACCATATCTGCATATTGGTGTAGTATTGTGGGCTCAAACTACATCATTGGTAAGAGGAGTATGATATTTTTGTGTAGTTCAACCAACAATTATGGATAGTGAGGTAGGACTATTGAAATTTAGAGGTACTATTCTTATAGATTCTATGCTTTCTAGTTTCTTATTTGGTACTATATCCTCTCATTCTTTTATATCTTTACAACTTTTTAATTTTTTGATTCTGATTGTGGATTCTGTGAGTGGTATGATGATGATTGATACACTTTGTGTACTATGGTTTAGGGAAATCTATTTATGAAAGGGGTGTTCTCTCAATGTTAGAGAGTATCATTTTCTTTGGGATCTTTACATCATCGAAATGTCAGGATTTGACCTAATTATGGGTATGGATAGGTTAGTCACGCACCTAACCCATATAGATTAAAATTTCTAGAGAGTTATGTTTATGTCTCTTGAGGTTGAAAATTATGTTCATTGTGGAGAGTGGGATATCCAAGTCTGTTTTGCATGGACAATTCATCAGCAAGTGGGGGAGCTCACCACCCAGGTTTCAAGTCTGTTATTTGATGATGAAGGTGTAAATAATTATTCCTTTCTATAAACAGTGTACATGTTCATGGACATGTTTTCTGAGGAATTCTTAGTTTTTACACCTAATAGATATGTGGAATTTATAATTGATATCATTCTAAGGGATGATCAGATTTCTATTCCACCATATGGAATGGAACTAATAGAGCTTCAAGAGATTAAGAATCAACTTGAAGAGCTGATGGATATGGGTTTTATCCATCCAAGTATGTCTCATTGGGCTTCACCAGTTTTTTTTCAAAGAATGATTATGGGATTTTGTGATTGTGTATTAATTATCAGTAGTTTTACCAGATGATACTGAAGAACCGTTATCATATTCCATGTATCAACATCCTATTTGGCCAATTCATAGGAGCTTATGTTTTATCCAAAATTGAATTGAGATTAAGGTATCATTATTTTAGGGTTAGTCCATATGATATACCATGCAAAGATTTTAGAAATAGTTATGGCCTATATGAGTTCTTCATAATGCTGTTTGGGCTAAAGAGTGCTCCTGTGGCATTTATAGCATTGATGTACAAAATATTACACTCATACCTAGATCATTTTTGGTTGTTTTTTTTATGATATTTGGGTGTACTCTAAGAATCATTATGATCATGACCAAAATCTTGATATTATCCAAAGTACACTAAGGGAGCATCCACTATACACCAAGTATCAAAGTAAAAAATTTGGATCAATAAAGTATATTTCTTAGGTCAAATAATCTTGGTGGAAGGTGTTTCATGTGACCCATAGATTATTCAGGTAGTTTTTTCTTAGGAGTATCCCAAAAACATTTTCTATATCCATATATTTCGTGGATTATAAGTCTATTATTGTAGGTTCATCAAGGACTTTTCCCACTTAGAATCACATATTTAGGGTTTTTCCAAGAAGGTGATAAAGTTTTATTGGTCTAGAGAATGTGAGAATTATTCCTAGGAGTTGAAGAAGAATTTTGATACTACACTGATCTTGATCCTACCAGATCCAGGGGAGGAGTACACAGTGTTATGAGATTCATCTGGGATTGGACTTGGAGTGATGTTGATCCAGGAAGATTGATTTATGTGGTATGGTTCTTTTCATTTGATTCCACATGAATGGAATTACCCTACACATGACCCCAAGTTAGCTAAAATGGTTTATGAATTGAAGTGTTAGTGGAATTACCTATTGGAAATAAAGTTTAATATTTTTATCAATCACAATAACCTAAAGTATATCATTTCTCAATGAGACAGGAATCTTTATTAGTGGATATTTGTTGAATATATGTATTCATTTGATTTTGAGATAGCATATATGACCATGAAGGGAAGAAGTGTTTTTGTTGCTCTATGTAAGAAAAAAAAGGCTCTGGTAGATCAAGAGTCTAGCTCTAAGTGGAAGATGATGACATTACTAGGCATGATGCATGTTGTGGTTTAGGGGGTTTGGGAGCATATTACTCTCAAATTAGTTTCTATAGAGTCTAAACTTTTGAGATGGATTAGAGAGAGGCAGTATAAAGGTCTTTACTGTTTTTCCTTGATAGTAATTCTTGAACATTGGTAGTCACCTTCAAATTGGAACATAAATGAGGATGATATGAACTATTCTTGGAATAGGTTTTCCATGCCTACAAGTATGTGGGGGAGATGATGCACGAATTTCATGCCTCATATTGGGTGGTGAATTCGGGTTTTAAAAATATGTATTATGACCTACATCAGTAGTATTGGTGATCAGTCCCAGAAAGGGATATTGTAAGGTTCATGAAACAATGTTACATATGTCAACATGTGAAGTCCATGCATCAACGACCATGTGGTTTTGTACAACCATTTACTACTATAAATGGGATATGGGACTACATTTTCATGGATTTTTTAGTGGGTCTCATGCGGATTCCATATAATAATGATTCTATTTGGTAGATTTTGGATCGGTTGATTAGTGTAGAAAATTTCTTTCATATATGAGATACTTTCTTAGTGGATAATTTGGGATATATGTATGTTCGGTAGATATTACATTTTCACAGGATACCGTATAGTATTGTTTCAGTCTGTTAAATACATTTCACATTTCACTTCTGGAAGGTATTGAAAAAGGTTCATGGAACATAGGTATTGATGGTTATGTATTTCCACCCAAAAAAAGATGGTAAGTCGAATCGTACTATACAGGTAGTTGAGGATATGCTTCAATAATGAATTTTTGACTTTGGTGGTTTAGGGGAAAATCACTTAGCACTTTTGAAGTGCGCCTATAAAAATTGTTATTAGGTTACTATACAAATGGAACCATATGAGGTTCAATATCATAGTCCATTTAGATAACCTCTATTTTGGTTAGAGGTAAGTGAGATAGAACTGTTGGGACTAAGTCTCATGGATGATATGTCAGAGTAGGTTCAGTTGATTCAGAAGCATATGGATATGTTACATAGTAGAAATAAGTATAATTATAATAGGTGTCAAGGACCCCATGAGTTTATAGTGGGTTATCATGTGTTCCTTTAGGTTTTTCTTAGATTGGTTCACTATAGTATTTGGAGGTATAGAATGTTGGTTCCCATGTTTTTTGGATTGTTTTCGGTTTTAGAGAGAATTGGTCCTTTGTCATACCAATTGGATCTTTCATAGAGGTATAGTGTTATGCATGAAATTTTTCATGTGTCACAACTTTGGTGGTATCATCCAGACCCTTCTCATGTGATTGATATGGATGATGTTGATCTTGAGACCAATGCATCCTTTGGGGAGAATCTTATATGTGTCTTAGATCATAGTGATAAATTATTATGGGGAAAGATTGTGCTAATATTTCATGTATTGTGGCAACATGGGAGTGCTTAGGAGGAATCAAGGGAGAGATAAGTGGATTTATAGGCTTTGTCCTAATGTTTTTACATAATAGTATTAGAGATGTTTCAGAGTACAACTTGAGGATGAGAAATTATAATGTGGGGAGATTATAATATCCTAACCATTTCTAGTGATTTCTGGATCTCATTTATAGGTACACTTTTTCCATTTTTATACATTGATTGAGGCATGTCTTGGTTGTGTTTGAATGAAATCTAGAAGTTTTTGTAGGGGTTTTAGGTAGTTCATGGTTGGTGCAAGATTTTACCAAATCGGGCTCCCTACCCCAGTAAACTATGAAAACCCAAACAGAGAGGGATTTCATGGTTGAACATGGTTTTTAAAACTATATCCATATTAGTGGTAATCTTTAATCCCCATAAAATAATTACACAATTAGGTTGAATGGATGGAAAAATCATATTCCCCAGCAGTGGAAACTGTTCCCATGGAATTTAATCATTCGAAAATTTATTTTAGATTATAAAAACTCATATCCTTGGACCTCATTTGGCCCAACCCAACCCTAAAGTTTTTTTTTCATTTTCTAGTCTCCCATATGGATTCTAAGGGATTCCGAACTCTATTCTTAGTGAATCGAAGATCTGTTTGACAGATTTGTACCTCTCCCAGTAAGACATATCATCCTGATTAGTTTCCTCCCTCTCTCTCATCTTTCATTTACTTTTTCAAGGTATTTTTTCCTACATTGGTAATTGATATAGTTCTAGGTTCAGATATATCTTAATACATTCAATTTTGGACCATGTTTTTTGATCTAGATATCATTCGTCATTGTGGAATTGAGTGTTCTGCTTTAATTTGGGGACTTCCATTAGTGAAAATATATCAATGATCATCAAGAAGGTGGAATAAATTAAAACTCCTATAATATTTATTTAATTACTTGTATTTAATTTTGAAATTTATATTTCCATTATTGGACAACTTCATTGGATATTTAATTGATTAAATTGAATACCTATGGGATTATGAATTGTGTTAAAATTAGGGAAATTGCAATTTGTTTAATTGTGATCATGAAATTGATGGTCTAATGGGATTTTTTAATTGTTTATTTGATGAAATAATGATTTGGTTGATGATGGGAATTTAGTTATGTTTAGGATAACCTTGAAATAGTTAATGTTTTTTTATTAAATTTTGACAGTCAGTTTAGTGATGAATTGTTCATAATATTCCATGTGATTATTATAAAGAATTATTATTGATTTGATGGTTGAAATGGAATACCGTGATTTTAAATGTTGATAGGAGGGTTAATGTAGATTAACCATATTGAATGTGATATATGTGATAAATTTCAATGATTTAAAAATGGGTTGTGGGACACAAACTGATGTTCTAAATACCCACGGTGTTCTATCCATGATGTTCTAGAACCACAATCATGAATGTGATTGTTATTATATAGGATAGGGATTGATTCTCAAAAAACCCATGGGGTGTGGTACACTAACTAATGCTCCAAATACCCATGTGGTTCTAGAAACAACATTCTACACCATGAGATTAGTATTGTACTATGGTTCCAAATGGCTATGATATGAGTTTAAATGAAATGATTAATGGTAACCATGGTATTGTGATATGTGATATCCCTTGGGGATAGTTTATACTCTATCACATGATGAAGTAGGTATTGATAGTATTAGTTTCATTATTAATTCAAAGATTTTATTTAGTTAATTAAATAAAAATAAAATGTGACAACTATTTTCTTTATACATTGTACTTTATCCTTTATACAACTTTATAAACTATTATTGTTTACCAACCTTCCACAACCTCTCTATTAATCCAATTCAAGATCATTAACATAATCATAGCTCTTATGCCACAGAAACTTATCTACTTAAGCACCCTGATTCCTTTAGTTAAGATCACTACATCAAATCATATAACTATGAAAGTTATGCTACTCCTCCAGCATTTATAGATCCAAATACTAGAATCATTAATTTCACATCTGTACCTAAGATCCACTCAAAAAATACCCTCGTCCAATTGTCCACTTGGACACATGAAGGCCTCCCATATACCAGAGGATATCAACTAGAAACGAGGGTCTAGTAGAGGTATAGTGGGGAGAATATACCCTCTGGATTAGATATAAATATAATAGAAGAATAAAAAATAAACTAATGAAATATAATAATATCAAGAAACCAATAATAAATTAGTCATTCATGAACATGAAAAAATATACAATTAGGTATACAATAGATGTAAAATACATGGCAGAACTGAGAAAAATAGTAAAAAGTCCTAGTATATATCTTTAATAGAATCATAAGCTCTAGATCAATCATCTTCTCATGTTATCCATTATTTCTTAGAAGGATAATAGAAGAAAATCATAGTCCAAAAACATAATCCAATAATGATGATGTTTGTTTGGGTACCCCAGTGCAATAGAGACCTAAACAGGGTGTGAGATACTCTCAGTATTCTACCATGATTGTTTCCTAATTCTTAATTCAAACCATGTATAAAAAATAAACAAGTTTTTAATTTTATGAAAAGTAATGTAGTGAAATAATCAATAAATGTAAACCATTCCAGCTCAGTTTCCTTAGGGACACCTGAACGGACAATACCTACTTCTTACTAAGTTATAATTCTATGAAGTAATGTCAACTTGTGTAGATACAAGTATAATTATATATTGATAAATAGATATAATAACATCCAAGAATCATGTCTGAAAATTAAATTGGAAGACATAATAATCTAGTGTGGAACAAGAACCGATCCCCAAGCATGTTTTTTAACATAGCAGATGTGTCCTTAGTATTTTTAATCTTGAATTCATGGTTCCTAATCAAGAAGTATTTGTAAATTAATCATTTAATATCCTTGTCCCATCCATGGTGTTCCATAAAGAGGAATCTCAATTATCACCCTAGGTGTACTATATAAAGACAATATAGTAATTGTATGTCCATGGTGATCCATAACTAGAATCACAATTATCAGTATTTTCATGGTGCAAGGCATGACCCTTTGATCCCATCCCATGTATCAAACATAGGAGACTAGTTATCACTCATGGCAGGGTATAACCATATTTTCGACCAGGCCTATCAAATGTGTCTCCCCTAGGGAACCGGTGCCAGTCATAGGGAAAAACTTCATCCACCTAGGGAGCCCTTCCAAGGTCTTATGCTAAAAAAAACCAAGCATCTCTCCTATTAAATTTACATATCAGTAATAGTATTAATTATATATCATGATGAGCATGTCTGAGGCATCCTTAATTGGGTTCTCTTCTATCACCCTTGGATTAATTTAATAGAAAATTCATATAAATACATAACTCATTCCATTAAAAAAATAATTTCTATTACATTTTCCAAAAAATGAAATGTGAATACTTAAAAACATAACATAAGAAAAAATTCCTAATCCACATGGCTTACTTTTTCAATTGATATAATTCAAATTACAATAAAATTAATTTAGAAGAAAGTAACACACCTTAAATGTGGTTTTATTAAGGAATATTACATTTCTATCAGTCATTCACATACTTCAATTTAGTCATATCATCAATGAGTAAATAATTTAATACACCCTGAAGGTAATTCAAATCATAAATTGTCCATAACATTCATATCATTTAAATTAACACACCCCATGTTTGGTGTATTCATATGGTGGATAATAATAACATTTATGATTAATAAGGGAACCCAACCTATGGGGTGATTTGGTTTGATATCATAACCTCTAACAATATCATGGGGGTCTAAAACACATCACAGGGTGGTATAGGAATTTAATTTATGTCATTTCACTTTTCAGTGGTGACACTCATAAGATCTGGATAAAATTATAATAGAAATATTATATAAATGATTCGACTATAAGGGAGACCCATATAAACCACCTACCCTAGTATTAGGATGGTATAATCATACATTATAAATATTTTATTTGATCCATAAAACAGTAAATTAGAATAATTTTCAAAATCCATGAAAATAGGAAAAAAAATATCACATGGATTTAGAATTCTATAAAGTGATCTAATTGAAAAAGATAATCATGAATAGTTTACATCTTACCAATACAGTTCTAATGAGATCGATAGTGATCAAAATGAATATCATATGAATAAGATTTTTCAAATCCTAAGTGAAGAGGAGGTGGAGGCTCCCATGTTACCCCTTGATATGCATGAATGAGGAATAAATAAGAGAGAGGATAAGAAATAAAGGCATGGGAAAAATAATATTTTATATCTATTTTTAAATAATCACAAGTTTTTCTCACACTATTTGAAAAACCATGCACCAATCATGCCGCCTCATCTTCTTAGAAGCTGATCCATACATTATTAGGTTACATAGTGTGATCTAATAATGTGCCTACTATGTATAGATACTAGTTATGTGGGACTTAAGGTGTGGGATAGGTGCACATTTTTTCAAAACTATATGAATCTTGTCCACCAAATCTAAAAAAAAATATAGACCATCCACATATCCATGAACCTCCTCTCGCATATTTAAGTCCAACCATGTGATGCCTCCTACTCTACTGGACTAGGCAGCATGACTTAAACAAACCGTGTACCCTATCAGTATCTCCCAAAAAGAAATATTTCAGATATCAACATTACTGTAACTCACCCAAACATATGAGGAAACTATGATAGCCTAAAACTCATACAAAAAAAATCAATTGTAATTGATCCAATTCTCATATTTACATTCTAAGGCCCAGTTCAAGATTTAACTTATCCACTAAATGAAATATTCAAATTTTATTTAAAAATTTATCCGGTCCAAAACATGGGTTGTTTCAATCTCCCACCATTATAAATTCTAATCCTTAATAATAATTGGGGAACTAAATGAACAAATAAGACATTCCATGGTTGATAATTCCCACTAAATTGGTTGTGTTGCATATTATATTCCCTATGTACCTTTAGAAGTCACATTAATCACATGGTGCGTAAAACAGCTGAAAATCAAGCCAATTCCCAAATCAAAGATGAAAAAACTAGACATATCTTACCTAATATCGAATAACCTAATACATTATCTCATTGGTGTTTCTTTTATCATGTTCCCTAAGTTTCACCCCACTCTACGTCTTAACCTTTGAACAACCAATTCTAATTCATGAAACTAAACCATTGGAATTTACTATTGAATCATGACTATAGTTCAATAAGGATTCTCCCTCCATGTTTGTCAAATGATACACACAATTATGAGTGAGGTCATATCTCCTAGACCTCACTGCAATCTCAACAGTCAATTATGATTGACCAAGTATAAAATTGGTTACTTTCCTTTCTATAATAATCCTAGAAAACCCTTTCCACCACCCCAGTATTAACTAATTGTGTGCATGAAAGGTTTCAAAAACAACCACATAACTCCCTATGAAATATCTCTAGTCTAACCACCTCTCGACAGCTATTCCCAAAAATTCTCATCTTAGACATCCAGTTCATATTTGAATATATATCCCAAATCCTTTAATCAGAGGCATCATGAGATCACATTGAGCACATTCACCAATGCCCATAACTGAATTTCGATGATGAGCCATAGTGGAAATATTCCTAGTTCTTTTATTGAAGCACATACTAGTGCCAAAATGATTTTCCAACAAATGGTCCCGCATTGTCAAGACCCTTCTCTCAAGATGGTCATCTAACAACAACCTATGGTCGCATCCACACCATGATACTTTCTTTAAATCTCTCCATGAGTGCACTACCACAAAGTCTATCAATTAAAAAATAAAATTCATTTGATTTGTTTAGTGTAAAATAAAACCAACGCAATATCAGTGTACACAGGATGATTTCAAGATAGGGGTCATGCTCATCTATAAAAAATTTGTACACCAATATGTTACCCTTATGGTAATGCATATCCTTTCAAGCCACAACTATATTAAAAATACACTATAATAGCCTTACCCAATGCCCATCACCATGTCTACTGACCATGAGTGTCTAGGTTTAGACAATGGTCTACAATCTCATAGTTCCATAAATTGATTTTTCAATACCCTCGTCATGGTAACTACCTTTAGTTTACTAAATATCCAAGTCGTCATTCCCTAAAGCGTCAATAGGAAACCATCAATCCCCAGATTTCACTCAGATACTCAATGACTGGTTATCCAAAAGGTAGCCAATGCATCTAGCATGTACCAAACGTACCTTGGGATATGGTTGTACACTCCTATACTACCCAGTTCCAAACCTAACTCATGTTCCTACGGGTCTCCCATCATCAAGGATGGGATAACCATGCTACTGGAGACATCAGTATAATTAATTAAGGATCTCCCAAGGAACTCACATTGAAGGAAGGAATCCACAAGTCATTAAGAATAAAATGACTACCCACCTCATAATTTTATTTTAATATTTCTAATGGTTAACAAGATCCCCATATTTTAAACCTATTATATCCAATTATGAATGGACCTTTTTTGACTAAATTACTTCTACTGGGAAGGGTGTTCTTTTTATGACCAATGTGGTGCTCCCCACCTTTAATGTGTCCTAGTCATCATGTTTCTAAGAATAGAGAACATATTATATCACACATTCTATCACCACCATACTTATTTCCAAGACACAAAAAACACATTTAACAAGTGGATCACAAGAACAGAGGTAAATCATCTACTCATAAGTTCACTAGATTAGAGACACCTTTAGATATACACATGACACTCATCCTAGTCAAGTCCACATGCATCATTGGCATAAGTTTTAGAATATAAAACTAATCTGGATCATTATTAACACATCATATGATCATTTATATAACATCATCCAGAATATTTGGGACAAATTAACTTCATATTTCCTAATTAATGGTAAAATTATCACAACAAGCTCACAACACCTAGGTCACCCTACTCTGATGATGACCCGTAAGTGTATCCTTCAAGAAACCATGACCCTCCATCTTAGTAGTCATATAACCATATTGTTTAAGGAATTATGTGACCTTGTGTCCTAGGAAAAATGATTTAATGTGTCACTTTAACTCAATAATCACAAAATTTACAAATTAATGCCACTAAAATCACAAAATAATGTAACTGGCACTTCACATTCCTGGTATATAATAGCCTGTAAAAAATAAAAAAGGTCACAACACTCAATAATTTTTCGATCATGCCTAAGGAATGTCTAACCTGTTAAACTATAGCATTAAATGATGCTCACACCTTTAACAAGGCATAACTCACCGAGAAATCACCCATCTACTCAGGGTTTCACTTCATTAATAGTATTCTTTCTTGTTTCAAATGGAACCCGAACGGAACCTATCATAGAGAATGTATTACAATAATTTAAAAATTCATAAAGGTTCTATGGGAAATACCTCTATAGTGAAAGTGCCTTACTAAATAATAAGGTGTCGATTCTAAAAAAAGTTCATTCTAAAAAGATAATTATGCCATTCCGCCTAACCTATCAGTTCAATGTAGCCTAGGTATAATCTCACTAGGGCTCGTGGGAAACATCTAAATTCCTACTCGAAATAAACATAAATAACTTACCCTCACTTGAGGTTTTCCACTATAAAATCCAATAAAAGTTTTTCATTTTAAGTAATTTAAAAAAAATTATAATTTATTAAACATTTTAAGAAGTTCATACATCAAGGATATTAAGTGCCACTTGTTAGAGAAATTTTACCATTAACATTATTTAGTTGACTCCATGTAGAATTTGCAAAATTATTTCATAACATACTTTTTAAAATTTTATTTTATTCAAGTGTTTCCACAATTGTATTAGTTAAAGAAATTTTCAATTTCCAATCTAGAGAGGAAAACACCCTTTAGTTTGTAGTTTACAATTTAATTAATTGATTCTATATAATAATAAATCTCACTGGTAGATAAAAAAGTATTTTATTAATTAAAGGTATTTTTCAAATAAGATTCCACCATACGTTTATATTTAACAATATATAAGCAGTTATGGATACCTTAAATAACCATCCAATTAAAATAAGAATAACCCCATGGGTTTAAGTATCGTGTAATATAAATTAAAAAGGTGACCTACAAGGGTCTAACTATTACATTCAAGATATTTAAAACACCCTTAATGGGTTAATCACTTAAGCATCATGACCCAACTGACCAACTTGGGTCTAATTGTGAATTTAATGATTTTCCGTTATAAGCAACATTCCCCAACTGACCTACTTAGGTCCAGTTGGGAATTTAGAAAAATTAGTCATACGGGTCTTCATTACCAAAATATAGTGGTGTTACAACTTATAATCTCAAATTTATCACACATTAAACTATAATAAGTAAGTGTTGGAATAATTTTTTAAAAAAATTACTTATTTACAATTTAAGGTACCAACATGGTCAAATCATCAACCATTTATTTATGAATCAATATTTTCATTTTTTTCTTCCTCTACATGTTGGACTAGATAGATGAATCACCATTCCCAAATTATAGAGTTACATGCCCTTATAATTTAGAGTTTTCATTAATGTAACTAAAACCATATTATAACATTTTTATTAGAATATAATAAACCCATATATGATGGTTTATTTATTTGGGTTACCATTCATGATTCATAAGGTCACATAATCCTTATAAATTTAAAATTTGGCATCCATTTAATCGTAATCAACAATGTTTCAACCCATGAAACAAATTGTTCATAGATTAGACATAAAATAATCAACGTAGAAGATATAATTCCCCCATAAATCTATATAGTAAAACACCTTTTAGGTTGATGAATAATTTTTTTTATTACCCCTATATCATAAATAAAATAGGCATGTCATCATAAGAAATAAATATGTTTATGAATATCAAAAAACATGTAAAGTCGCTAAAAAATAGGAAACATTGAAGCATTAAATATACAGCTAGGAATACGAATAATGTACCTAGAATTGTATATATAGACGAATTCAAAATTATCACCAAGAAAGACATAAATATCATCATGAATTAGGAAAACCATAATGCAATATATATGGAATGTCATATGAATGGCATGTGAGTCTCTATATTCCTATAATGAGGCATGTAACACATATCACCTCTAGCCATATCTAGCCAAGAGGTAAAATCATAATCCATAAATCTATAATCCTCATATGTAAAATTGTCTCCCATGGTGAAATAATGACCAATTGTAACAATAATAGAATCAATAATCCCTTCACTATAAACTTGATCATTCCACCCTACATGGGATGGAAGGACCCAAGCACAAACTATTTAAAAATTACTAACATGTTCCTTATCACTTGTATACCTATTCCCAAAATAGTATAAACAATGAAAAAAATAATTATTTCATACCACGCGTAGCATCCCAACCCAAGATCTACTCAAATAATTCCGTCAACCAGTTGGCCACTAGGCCTCAAGAGCTCCTCCCCATACACCAAAGGCTTTGGACTAGTAGTGATGGTCTAATAGAGGTATAGTGTGAGTATTATATAATCTAGATTATATATAAATATATAATAATCATAATAAATAAATCAATTAAATATAATAATATCATGAAATAAATAATAAATGATTCATTCTTTAACATTATACAATGTAAAAATATCCATACATAAGATTTACAATACCTTGGAGAACTAAAAACAAAGGTAAATAAATAAAAGACACAGTACTTATAACTAATAGAATCATGAGAACTATCTTTATCCTCTACTAACATTTTTTATCCTAGACCAGAAGGATAATAATAGGCAAGCATCGGCCAGGAACCTGATCCTTTAATAATGAGGTATTTTCAGGTACCCCAATGCAATAGGGGACTGAACAGGGTGTGTGATAAACATAGTGGGCCCCCACCAATTGTGTATATTGAATTATCCAGTATTTTTATATAAAATAAATTAGTCTTAATGTATATAAAATGTTTGGAAGTAAAATAACTAATAAATGTAAACCATTTTGGCATAGGTTCCTCAGGGACACCTGTCCTGAAAATACCTACATTAGACTAAGATATATTTCTCTAAACTGATGTTTACCTATTAAGATATAAGTATTATTATAAATACATAATTAGATATCATAAATTACTAGAAACAAGTATAAAATATAACTTCATATCCATAATAATCAAGAATGGAACAAGGACTGATCCCTAAGAATGTTCTTTAACTTAGCAGACACGCCCTTTGGCATTATATACTGGATTTCATAGGTCATAATAAAGAGGTATCTATAAATAAACCATATGATATCTTTGTCCCATCCAAGGAGATCCATAAAGATGAATACCAAGTATCACACTAAGTTCACTATATATACCCAATACTATAAGAGCCCTTCCAAGGTGATCCAGAACTATAATCCCATGTATCACTCTTAGCATGGTGTAAGGCATGACCCTATGATCCCATTCTGGGTATCACACAAAGGGGACCAATAATCACTCATGGAATGGTATAACCATATTTCCAACTAGAACTACCCAAGGTATCTCTCCTAGGGAATTGGTGCCACTCATGGGTAAATAAGTCATCCTCCTGATAAGCCAAACCAAGGTATTTTTATAAAAGAAACCAATTATTTCTCTCATCATATTTACATCTTAATAACTTTTTTAATTATAAATCAAGAAAATCACATCCAATGAGTCCTTAATTAAAAACCCTTATGTCACCCTCATATTTATTTAAGATAAAGGTCATATAAATCCTTAACTCATTCAATTCAATAAATAAATTCTATCCCATTTTTAAGACATGTAATGTGAATACTTTAAAACATAACTAAAGAACAACGAGACAATACATATGGCCTACCATTTCCATGTATATATTTCACATTCAATTATAATTAATTTGAAATAAATTCACACAAATTAAATGTGGTTTCATTTGGTAATATGAAATTTATTCCAAAAATTAAATTAATTCAATTTAAGCATCTCATCCATGAAAAATAATTTAATACACCACAAATGTAATTTAATTAATAAGTAAAGAATCAAACTCATAAAATATAAATTAAAACACCCCAAGGGTGGTCTAGTCATAAGGCAGATAACAATAACATTTATGAGTAATAAGAAAATCCAAACTAAGGGGTGGTTCGGGTTGATATTATAACCTCCAACCATATCAAGGGGGTGTAAAACCCATTAAAAGATGGTCTAAGAATTTATTTTAGTCATTTCACATTTTACAAGTGACACATGGATGTTATAAAAAATGTACCATCAGAACAATTATATAAATGATGGGACTATAATGGAAAAGAATATAGACCTCCTACCATATTCCTAGGACATTCCCATCGTCCATTATCATGCTTCAATTTGAGCTAGAAAGGATGAAATAAAAATAATATTTAAAGGACCTAAAAATAGGGAAAAAGAGCTCACATATATTTATAATTCTATATGGAGAGGTAAATAAAGAACACAACAATGAGAAGTTGAGATATTACAGATGTGATTACAACAAGATAGATGACTGGAGAAATAGAGTCTATATGAATAAGAGGCTTAAAAACAAAGGTGATGAGAAAGAGGGTGATATAATGTGGTCCTCTTAATGTGAATTAATAAGGAATAAAGAAGGGATGTGAGAAGAAATATATGCAGGTTAAAACTATATTTTTTGTCTCTTATTAAAAATCCAAACAGTTTGGCCGCACAGTTTGTAAAACAATGTGCCAACTGTACCACCTCCTCCTATAAGAAGCCACACTCCACATGGTTAGGAAACATGGTTTGATCTAACCATGCACCAATCTTGCACAGTAACTATTTAATTGGAAATAAGGACAGAGTTTAGGTGCACTATTTTTTAAAACATGTGTATCCCATCTACCACCTCTATAATAAAATACAGACCATCTTCATGATTATGCGCCTCCTATCACATGGTTAAATAAAATCAGGAGATAACTCCTGATCTATTAGACCAGGATTCATGGTTTCTCTTGAAGGTACACATGGTTTAAACTAATTGTATGCCTCATCTGTCTCTCACAGAAAGATGGATTTTATAGTATGGTTCTCCTAAAACTCACTGAAACTTTAGAGGAAATCCTAGGGATTAAACCCCATCTAAAAACGTCACTTTTAAGTTATAAAATTATCTGATTTACATTTTGAGTCTCAGTTTAATATTCAACTCATCCACCAATGGAAAAGTTCAAAAATTCATTGGAAATTTAACAGATCCATATCACATGACATTAATGCTAAGGAAGCTTCCTTATAGAAAAATAAAATTCCATGAATAGACTTGTCCAATTCTTTCTATAATTTCTATTATTTTACAAAACAATATTGACCAGTCACAACCGTAACTTCTCACACTATAATATCACTAAAATCAATAACAGGGTTCATATCTAATTTCCCAATTATTGATGGCCAACATTTCCAAATCCCATACATGATCACACCATGTTGAAGTATATCGATTCTAGGATAATAAAACCATTATTATTCCTCACACCTTACAATAAAATCCTATATGGTGTATTTATAACATGCATAATTGAGGTGTTGTTAACCAGGGAACATTTTTTATGGATTTTTTTCAGGAATATTTATTGAATATATTTTATTTTCTAAATATGTAAAATGATAATGAGAATAATCCACCATATATTTGGATATCAATGGATAATAATAATTCATATAGTGGATATTTTCTAAAATATTTTCTTGAAATTAAATCATCTTAATTGAATTATAAAGGGGTAAGGGGTGGTTCTGTGAATATAATCTTGATCTTCTAGACTCCTCATTGGTTACTGTAGTATTCATTTTTATCATTCTCTATTTGGGTAAATTTTTTAGTAATCTATTATTATCCCTTTTCTATTTTATAATTAATTCACTATGATCATATTTCCTCCCTCAAACTTCTTTGTCTATTATTATGGATTAATACTAGGTTTAATATATAAAAGAGGGGTGTGTTGTAATGCCCCAACCATGATTTTCTGGAAAAAAACCTAAGTACATATGCTATAAGACCACATGTACACCTCCCTATACGCAAGAGTATATAAAGTAGTAGTGAGTATCTTAGAGTGAAGTAGGGATACTAAACCCTTGGTAATAATATTCATACACCATAAAAATAAATGAAATATAAAAAATTAGAATATTAGGAAAAAGATAAAATAACATAATGTAATAACAAATGTATCCCATCTCACACATATAAAAAAACCATGGTCCCAATATGGAAAGAAAACTATGGTGTAAAAAAGGTGAAATAATACAAAACAATAAATACTACAGGATCCTCTAAATTTTGTCTTAGTACCACTAATAGCTTCATTCTCTTGAATTTATCTATCGTTCATGGGCCCCTTTCCATTACCTTCATCCTCAATCATGAAATTTTCACATGTATCGAGATACCAGTGTAGGATATGAGTAATAAAACCAAGTAGGACACTTACAATTATTCCTTAACATGTTTTCACAAGTATAAATGTTTTTTACATGATAAATATAAATGATCATGTAAGAAATAAGAACAATAAGTAAAGATTTTATTCTCTTAAAAAGCGACTAATAAACTCATTTATCAAAAATTCATTAATAAAGTATTAGTTTAACTCATAAAAAAACTTGAAAAATATGAGGTCGTTACACCCCCCCCCCAAATTAAGTGTCTATAGGAATATTTCTAGAGAAAATTAGGCTACTGATCCTGAATATCATAATCACAAACCCATTTTTCTTATCAAATCTATCCGTTAAGCGATAGGATACAAAAAAATTACACAATATTTCATCACAACACCCTCTATCAATGGTCTATAGTATGCATCGGGTGTTCTGTGTACGATGTGTTAGGATCTATCTCAACATCCTTAAAGTCAATCACATGTTTAGGATCAGGCATGTACTTAAGAATCCAAGACACATAAAACTAATTGTGTATACATTGGTAGCAAGATGTAATGTCCATATAGTGAGACATCATTCTAATGTGATCATAAATCTTGAACGCTCTGACGTATCTCCATGATATCTTTCTTATCTTACACAAACATGGATTCTTTAACCAATGACTTTCCAGTTGGAAAATTATGTCTCTAACAATGGAATCTAAATTTCATATCTTCAAGTCCAAATATGATTATTTCCCACTCTATGTAGTGGTAAAACATTTCCTGATTAGATTCACTTTCTAGAAGGTCTCACATACCATTCTCAGACCCACAAAAATTGTATCACCTACCTCATTAAAATCGAGAATTCAATGAAAAGGGAAACCATAAAGATCCTAAAAACATGCAATCTGAATAAAAGACTATAATTTTTGGTTTTAATTGAATTAATAAAAACCTAGGTAATCATCACAATCCCTACTAAAATCTAGGATGCATGCTTACAGCATGTTCTCAAATATCTAGATCATCCTCTCTAATTGGCCATCGATTTATGGATGATATGTTTTACTCATTTTCATCTTATTACCCAATGACTTATACAATTTCCACCAAAAAAATGATATAAGACACAAGTATATTTAAGAATTTATTCTCAAGGGAAGTTCATGTAGGAATATAATCTCCTTTACATAGAGCTTTCCCATCATACCCATGGAATTAGTCTCATGGATTGGTAAGAAATAAGAAACCTCTATTAGCATATCAACTATCACCCAAACCTCATAAAAACTCATCAGGGTCTAAAGTGACCCCATTAAAATGTATAAAACCACAAATCCCCACTTCCAAACCATCATCATAAGAGGAAAATCAAACCATTAGGATGCTCATTTGAGTCCATTAACCTCTAGAATGAAAGGCCTTGTAATACAAAACTAGTGATGTCTCTCTTCATACGATGCCACTAAAATTGATGTTAAATGTAAAACTAAATCATCATTGACCCTGGATGAACTATCTATCTCAAAACATGATATTATCTCATAATCACCACTCTATAAAATTTTTTCAAAAAAATATTCCTATGTACATTTATCACATTATCATCGTCTAATGTTAACCCTGTGATTGGGTCACTTTTTCCAAATCATTCTATCATCACTACACAATTAGAATCTAACTCTTCGATAGTCTTCACCTGGTCCACTAATGAGCACATGATGATCTAGGTCACACATTTCATGAATCCTTGATCTTTATATGCATCCATAATCAATTCCACCATCAAACTTGAAATACTCCATTCCACTAGTGATTGGTTCTCACAAATCTCTTTTATCTCTATTTTTCTCCTACTAATATCACCTTCAAAAGCATTATCATTTCGTTGAGTGTATTCCATATCAAAGTAAAATATATATAGATAATCCACACAAATACACTACCTAAATTTGTATTCCACCAACAGAAGATATATCGAAGGCTATTGTGGAATTTGTAAGAAACCAAACTATCATAGAAGAGATAATTTCACCAATACCTCAAAGTGTGGACCACAACTATCAACTCCAAGTCATGCATCATTTATTCCTTTACATGGGGATATAGATGATGTAAACATTATGTGACTAACTTAATCCTATGTATCAATATAGCTCGTATATCAACACCTGAGACAACATTGTACACTATGAATCCATTCCTATACTCTAGAAGAATAAAAACTAAAGTTTTGATCAAACTAATCTTCAACTCAAGAAAGGCACACTCATAATTGTTATTCTAATAAAACTTCACACCATTATTGGTAATACCCATAATCGATGTTGAAAAGTGGGATAAATCCTGAATAAACAATTGATAGTATCAAAGTAACCTAAAGAAGATCCTGATATGAAAAAAAATTGGAAGATGAGCCCAAGACATCACCGCTTCCACCTTCTATAGGTCCACAAAAATTCCTTACTCAAAGATCATATGAGAAATGAAATATACCTATTAGAGCTATAAAGTACACCTTAAGATCGTGGCATAAGGCCAATGCACATAGAGTGTACTCAACATAGTCTCAAAGTGTCTATCATGTTTCTCATTAGTGTATTGATATATGAGGATATCATCAACAAAGTCCATGATGAAAGAGTCGGTATATGGGTGGATGATCTTGTTCATGAGAACCATGAACTATGATGGTGAATTAATCAAATGTAAAGGCATGAAGAGTAACTGATACATGTCATATATACTCATGAATGATGTATTATAAATATCATCTTCTTTGACTCACAATTTACAGATTCCTAAATGAAGATAAATCTTAGAGAACCACCGGGCACCCCATAACCAATCAAATAGACCATCAATCATAGGTAGAGGATACATGTTATTCACCATCACATTATCTAGATTCTTATAGTCTATGTATAGTTTTATAATATTATCCTCCTTATTAGTTAATAACATGGGATCAACCCATGAAGATATTCTTGGTTTTTTGAGTCCCTACATCTTCAGGTCCTCAAGATGAATCTCAAGCTCTCTCAACTTGGTCGGTGACAAACAATAATGAGTAATTGAAATCAGTTCTTCTATTTAAAGAATTTTTATCTTGGAATCTACTTTTTGGTTAGTATGATGACCTGAGAAGTTATCTAGAAAGAAATTCTAATATAGATCAATAATATAATGAAAATAATAGGACCCAACATCTAATTATTATATAAGAGATATGCCCATTACATGAGTCATGATGGTTTGAATCAAGTAAAAATATTTTCATACTCTTATGGGTTTTATATCTCAATCACTAGTCATTAGAAAATTCAATCCCTTATGAGAAATAGTGGGTTCTCAGCTTCAATAAAATTCAATGTGAGCAGGAAAGTAGTTCATTCAATCTATTTCAATAATCACATCAAAGATATTATTCTAAATAAACAAAAAATACCACAAATTTTCTTAGATAAAAATAACTACAGGACACTATGTTCATCTATAGATATGATCAACTTTCTTCCTCGAGGGCTTTGTCAAGGGAAATTAACATAGAATACAATTTAAGCAATAATTAGTGGGCAGAAATGGATTGAGAAGATATAAAAGAATGGGAAGCACTAGTATTGAAAATGTTGGTATAAATAGAAGATTTGATCAAGAGAATACATAGAATAATTTATGTTCCCTCTCCACATTCATCCAAAACCCAATACATCACATACAATTTACTTCCTCAAATCCACATCCCTAACTTGGAGGTGCATGACTCGCCTAATTCAATGTCATATTAGGAGTATAAACCTATATATTATGACCCCATCTAGATCCCTGGGTCATAAAAGGTGTCTTCCCCACACTACTATGGAAACCTGAACACAAATATCAAGATCAAAACTACTGAAATATGACCCATTATTCTAAACTACTAACAGTTTATCTAATGTACTATATGGAACATGTTGTAATGGTCGACCTTCCCATAGTTTAATAACTATGGAACTTATCATGTGGGGGAAAAAGAATTCATAATCTTCTAAAATGGCTTACCATTAACCCATTTAATATCAATGATCTTCCACTTCTTACTACTATAAGATACTCTCACTCAAGTAGTAGGAGTCCCACTTGCTTGAGTACTAAAGGATGGAAGAACACCTACTACCCGATCAACCTCCATGTCAGTCTCGATAGTCAAACCATTCTGCATAACCTATGGGTATTTAATTAAGTTAAAACTGATAACCTTCCATATGATATCAGGTTAACGAATATTTTTGAACTTTCTAGCCTTTTATGAATCATTTCTACTCATGAGGTGAGAAAAAATACATTAGTTAAGTGAATAGATCATATTACACAGATACTATCATGGATCCCTCAAGAAGCTACATAAAATACTAGTCATAGTCCATATTAATTATTTCTAGAAAGAATTAAGAAATAATAGGTTATTAAATTAATCCTATATAATACCCACAAGTCTTCCTACTTCTCCCATGACACCCCACAATCTCTTAGTGGGTCCCTAGCCCATAAATGTTGTTATCATGACCCATTGGTACTCCGATGTATCAAAACATTTAATATTCTCACAATGATGCATATCCTATTCTTAGTATCCATTGGTCCTCTAGTGGCCGAAAATACTGACATATTATAGAGCTAAATTTCATTGTCCTAGTCAACCATGGTACTCTGTACTCCTCCACCGTGGGAAGGTACAATCTAAAGGACTCCAAGCCAGAGTGGCTCCATTGATTGAATGACTGTCTTCCGTGTGAGAGCATGATCAAGTTCATACACATACATATCTAGTGGTAGAACTAGTGAATTCATCCTAACATAGGGATTTATTTTTGTAACACCCCTTTATTTTATAAAATAGTTTTTCAAATAAATTTAAATTCTCCAATAGGTATCATTACATACTATAGTGAGTTAAAACTAACCAAAATATACTACTAAAATATTGTTACTTAATGTGAAAGTTATAAACATTCCATTATTTTGATGGTTATAAATAGTACTCAATAAATTATTAAATGTATATGGTTTAAAAATAAATTTTTTAGTTATGAATTGATTATAAATAAAAATAAAAAATCATTTGAAAGTAAAAGAAATGTTTTTATTAAAAACATTTTTAATGAATTCTTTGTGTTTTCATTTTAATAAATTAAATTTATAATAATTAGGGATTTATTTTAATGAAATTTATATGTTATGTATTCAATAAAAATTTATATCATTCAACTCTTTCTTTCAAGTCATGCGATAATAATTATTCTAGTTTTATGATCAAAAACTATATATTTTCATTAAAGCGGTTATGTCTAATTTACACACTAATTTTAAAATTAATTTTATCAAATTATAGAAAAAAATAAAAAAATAATAAAATTAATTTCTTAAATTAACATTTAAAAAAAATTCCACTAAATTTTTTATAATTTTCTAAAATGATTAGTTTTCTGATAAATAGCGAAAAAATAACGATTTATATTAAAAATTGGCTTTTAATTTAAAGAAATTAAAAGTTTGTTTTTGTTTTAAGATAGTTTTAAATTAAAATTAGTTTAATTATATTATTATTAATCCCATTTATCCCATTTTAGTTAGTTTTATGTTGAATTTTTATATAAAATACTTGTATAATTTTGGAAACATTTTCATAGGAATATCGCTTTTTTATCACGTATGTGGGTCCAATTTTAATGTATATTATAACACTTATTTGAATTTAATTTATTAAAATGGATTCCATATTTTTAATTAGAATAATTTATATTAAATAATAATTTCAACTTAATTTTTTCTCATAATGAATAGTAAAAATAGTAAAAATTCATTACTACGGTTAAGGTTAAAACGAGTTTATAGAGGGGTTAAATCAAACTATAAGGGTATTTTTCCAAATAAACTTTTATAAATAAAGTTATTTAGTAATATTTAGACCTTATATTATCCCACATTAAAATATGTTTCTATTTGGAAGTATTTTTCATGATAATGACTTTATAATTTATTTTTGTTTAGAAAATTTCCAAGTAAGTTCCCTCCCCCACTTATAAAAGTGAGGCTCCTCCACCTATTATTCACAATTAAAAATTATTTTTATTGAGAAAATAACTAAAAAAATACATTAATAACTTACTTTACATCTTCCTAGAGTCCATGGTTTTATTATAAAATCCTCCTTGTAAGTATTTTGATGCAAACCTAAAGAGGTTTTCTGAAGAAGATGTGTTGTTCTTAACCGAGTGTTTTTTAATTTATTCTTCTACCTTCTCCAAGGTTTTTTAAAATATTATGAAATAATAACAATATTATATTAAATAAACTGATATTTAATTATCTTAATATAATAACCTATATATAACTCATTTTCCATAAAATTGGAAACAAAAATATTGATTGTGTGTACGGTAGATTACCGCCTCACGAACCAATATAATTCATCTTCCATCATCCCCTCCAATGGATGGATATAATGATGTATTTAATATATATATATATATATATATGATATTTATGAAATAATTTTACTTCTGAATTATAGTATCACATATAAATTCTTACCTTCCAATCTGTTGGAAAATGATAACATCTCATGTGCATACTTGTGGACTACCACCTACTCGAAGTGATGTGACACATTTTTCATTTTAATTTTACATGGATGGTAATAAATATAAGTTTAATCAATATATATATAACATATATGATAACAATATTATCATAATTTGAATTAATATTTACCTTTATTTGATTTCATTAAATAAAAAATGAATACAACGTCCATGCATACATACGGCTTATTGTCTCCATGAACGGTGTAATTCATTTTTATATATATAACTTTTATGGATGGATATAAATATTTATATAATGAATAAATACAACGTCCATGCATACATACGGCTTATTGTCTCACTATTATTTAAGTAGGACACATGTCATATTCACCACTTGTTTCTTTTGTGTTGTGTATATAAAACTCATGAATTTATTTTTTGATTATTCTAATTAAAAATTATGGGATATATATATACATATTATTTCCTTTATTTCATGGATCTTATAATTCAAATGTCACAGAAGTGGTAAGGGTTTTGTGATACAATTTTATTTTCTATTGAGATAATTTATGATTACACTTCCGAGTATAAAATATTATCATATATTTCTAAAGAAACTAATTAATCATCTTATACACAGTTTATTTATAAAAATTTAATATTTTCTTTCCATTTTCACCTCTTTATGTACCAATATTCCAAAAAAATATTTATAAGTAAAAAACCAAATTTATTTCTATTTTCAGTCGAAAATCCTCTCTCTTCCATGTCCCTATTTTCTAAAAAAATAAATAATTTTTAAATATTCCCCAAATATTTTTTAACTTCATTTTCAATAATTTTATACTTCTTAAAAATGGTTTAAATGTAATCTTATTGTTTTTTTCAAAATGAGTCACTTTTTGACTTTTTTTACAAACTAGTGAAATGAATGTTTTCTTTTAACTTATACAGCTTGTATGGAATTTATCTCTTTCTTGAATGATCAATTTTTTAGAATTACATTAAAATTTTTACATGGTTATTTTCAAATAAATATTTTTATTTAATATTTGTGAAATTTTTTTATTTTAAATAAGTGATTTCAAAATGGAATATATATTTTCCTAAATAATGTTTTAATAATATTGTTACGGTATTACAATGAATTTATATCAACAACCTAAGATGTTGGTTATAATTTAATGGGTATATTATCTAATTTTGCCATCATTAACCTTTCTATATATAGTTTATGATTATGGTGATAAATTTTAATGAAACCCATTTTTCCCATGGGTTATTCAATGTTGGAATGTTTATGAATCTCACTTCATTTTCATAGGTTAATAAAAAATGAATAATATAGTGGAACACATATATATGTTTTATATTTTTTGATGGGTGGGAATGGAATTATATATCCCTCTAATTCATTGGGTAATGATTAATTTTATAAGAGCTTAAATGGTACATGGGAGGTTATCCCAAACCCTAAAAAAAGATGGTACACAGGTGGTTATCCCAAGTTTGAAAAAAATCGTACACAGGACGTTATCCCCATCCAAAAATAGGGTACACAAGAGGTTATATAAAGAACCAATAAGGTACATATGTGGTTTTCCAAATAATAACATGTTTTGAATGTATTTTTGGGTATCCTTGACATAATATTTTCTATGATTATGTGTATTCAAAAAATCTATTACTTATACCAATGTTATGTTCTCATCACTCATGTTCTTTGATTACTTTATGATTAATGTCTTAGGAACATCCATGTTTATTCCATGACTCAAGATTATGATCTATGATATGGAAGGTGTAGTTCTCAAATGTTATACACATGTTCTCATACCATTATTCTCATGTTATGTTTACATTATCATTGATATCTTCCATGTTTACCCTTATTGGGTTTATGAGCTCATCCTTTATTATTTTTCCTTTCCCTAGGTTATGAGGAAATATATTACATATTATATGGATAATAAGTGTTCTATTTATAAAGAACTTATCAGGTGATGATCAAGTTCACCTATGAATCAATTTTTATGTATCCAAGTTTCCAAAGATAATAGACCTATATGATTCTGGAAGGGATCTTTTGGTTATATAATAAATATTCATATATTAATATGTGATATATATAAATGGAATGTATTGGTCTATATAAGATTTATCTAAGCTATAATTGTTCTGAAATTACAATTTTACATTTAGTGTACCCACAATAACATTCTTATAAAAATAACTTAAGAAATTATAAGGTACACTTTAGGAAATTCTAGAAAAAGGTCATTCCTATGAGATAACCATATATAGGGTATATAACTCCTAGTTCAACCCAAGTATCATGCACAGTACTCTATACCTTTATGTTATCTATAGTCAAATATAAAAAAACATAACATAATGCTCAATTTCAACTAAAAAATTCCAACAAAAAAATATCACAACACCAACAACCTAGATATGTCACAGAACAAGGAGCAATTTAAGGAATTTAATTAAATAACTACATGATGTACTAGAAAATAATATATATATATATATATATATATATATATGAAATTTTATCCTACATGCATAGTCATGAATCATTAACACACCCAAATCCCATAAAACTATAACAGTTATCCCAACATGAGTAATATAAAAGTCCTTTACACCTGAGCATTTCAGAAACATATAAACTCCCTCACTCGAGTTCTGTATAAAATTTCTACGTTATACTATTTCCTAGAATAAAAAATAAGAAAATAAATAAAACTCAAGCTCAAATACCATTTTGTAACTCCATAACCTGAATTTTTTGGAACAATGCCTTGGTGGAGATTCCACAAGACCTCAGGTGTGCCTCCCAATATGTAAGAGGTTTTTGACTGGATGTGAGGATATAAGAGTTTAGTGGGGAGACTATACCCACATTAATCATTCCCATACACCATATGAATAAATAAATTATTACAACGCATAATTTCTAGTAGAATATAAATAAACACAATGTAATAATTAATGTCACCAATGTCATAAATATAAATAAACCATGCTCTAAATGGGGAAAGACAAATAGATTATAAATAGGTATTAGAATGACATATGATAAACACTATAGGATCCTATAGATTTCATATCTATACCACAAATATCACCATGCTCCATAGATAATATATATGTTGTGGGACCCTTTTCCTTACCTAGATCCCTAATCCTGAATTTTGAACTTGAATTGAGATTAAGGTGTACGGTGTGAGTTATAAAACCTAGTAGGACACCACCAATGAATTCTTATTATTTTTTCACATTTATAAAATTTTTATTTCATGAAAAATAAAAATTATCAACAATAAATAAGAGCCATGTGTTGATAATTCATGTGCTAACCATTCCACCATGATCCCAGATCATACCTTCTCTAGTTCCAATTTAGAAGGATAATTAAAAATGATGTTATGAGTGATTAAGATCTATCTATTAGTCTGGTGAACATATCCCTTTTTAGTCACAAAAAATGTATTTTGATCAGGAAAAAAGGCCATCTCACCCCACTTCCATCATGGGTAAGGCCTCCAGACCGTCAAACCCCATCATTTGTCATAAGTCCGGCCTCAACATCATCCAATCTTGTCTATGCCTTGGGTTATTTTACAAGGTCATTTTACCCCCTAACACCTCTCCCATGGATATGGCCTTAAAGTATTTATGCCCCTACCATATTTTCGGGTTCATCTTCTCCATCGCTGCATGTCATGTGCACTTACCCTCTAAGGGACAACAATATTATAGTTGTCTACCTATCCTGAGTACTAATGAAAATACCTCTAAAGGTATAGTAATTACACAAAGAAAGGTAAATCATATTAATTCATAACATATAATATCATCATGAGAAGTATTCTCAACATATGATACATTTTAAAAACATTAAACATAGTTTAATAAGATACACTAGTATACTCATAGAATCAAGAATCATAAGGGTCTCATGGGATACACATGCACCCACATGTGATCACTATCGACCATGGTAAAACATGATATTCCAACAAAAGTATCACATCATGTAAATAGGAGAATATGAGGGCCTAAAATGGTAAGGATATTCATAATTATATATCTTAGATGAAAAACTCTGAAACTTGATGAGATGTGATTCCTAAGTCACATCTGAGCTCTAACTGAATCAAACCGAAACACCAAGAATTAATTGAAACGATCCCAAATCAAACATGGGAATCAATAATATTTTAATTCCAAGGGATTATGTCAACATTAAAAAACCTACCAATATATTCCAATACCTATATATATATGATTTAATATAGGAAGGATGACAACACACTAGACCCTCCTCTATTAAAACAATGATTCCAAGAATTCATCTTTAGATGGAATTATAATTCATAGATCTTACCACCAAATTCAGGATATATTACTTGTATAAATGTAAAATAGGTTTATCTAGAGAAACACCCAAAATATATCAGGTTCATGGATCACATACCATAATCCTTGATCATTAACACACTTGGATCCACTAGAATTGAGCTTGGAAGGGAAGAAATTCACTAGGTAAATCTTATGGAGACTCTTGATTAAAGAGGGATACATATAATAGGAAAAATGGGTCAAAATGAAAAACTAAAAACAATTAAATGGTATTTTGGCATCATAAAATCACATACTCATGGTTTGGTGGAGTGGTTTTTCAAACCATGTGCCCACCATGAGAGGCATTCTACTTATCCTAGGCACCCACTCAATTTGGTCACATAGTTTTTAAAATTGTGTTATAACTATACTTTTTTACACCAGAACATATTCCATATTTTTTTCATGGTATTTTTCATGGTTTGATGAACCACGAACCCTAACCAAGATCCACCCTAAGTTCCTCTTCCACAAACTACACAATTTCATGGAGAATCAACCCAATGTGGATAAACTATTCTTTAAGAATGAACCTTCAAAAAGGCCTCTGAAACTTTGTAAAATGATCTCAAAACCCCTAAAACTCATCCAAAACAATTTATAGATCAAGAAAACATGAGTAAAGTATGAATTTAACTCATAGTGTGCCTAAAATAACGAGAAATTTTAAGTTTCTTTCAAAAGCTCCAATTCCTTTAATATTTTTATTATTTTAATATAATTCTACGTTTTAGTGGTTGATAAATGTGATAGAAAGACAATGGTTAGTCCTCATTTAATTGATTTATCAGAACTAATATTAATCCTCCATAAAATCATTTTTAATCTCCCATATTATAACTCGTTTAATATATTTATATCTTTAAGTGAGAATGGCATTGAATAACATGTGGAATGTAGTTAGGAGTTTGAGTTGATTGTTCACTTGAGATAGGCATGTTCTTTCTCATTATTCAAGGATAAAGTGAATAGTTGGTGTATTTTGAGGGTCTCTTGATTGAAAAATTTACTCATGAATTAAATGGTGTATGGTTTTCAATTAAATTTATTATAATATGGTCATTAAAAAAGAATAAAATATAATTAAATAAACTATAATAGTGGAAAATTACTTACCCTAATAGATAAACCATTATATTCATAAAATTTTATTAATTTTATTATTATTTCATTTCATTTTAATTTCATTTCCAACATTATTTTTTAAAATTTTGTTTAATCACATATAAAAATTCATATCTTTATTCTTTTCATTATTAAACTTAACAATATAAAATAAAAAATAACTGATCTCATGCATGAAGAAGAACAAATTGAGTAGTCTCCCTGATGGATAAGATATAATTATCCCTTTTACTTTATCATTGAGATTATAAATATTATTAATGAGGACCCTATTATAGGCCTGAAATCAGTTGTCTCGATATTAAAAGAGAATAAAAAAGAATTTATCAATCCAAAACTTTATCAATACACTATAAGAAACCATTTCATAGTTTTGTACACATAATTTTAGTTTAACATTAATGTTTAAAATTCAATATTTCAATCATGTAAGATTTTTTATTTTTTTCTAAAATATCCATATCCTAATGAAATTATATTTTTTAGATCACACATGATGACATAAAAAAATTAAATATAAATATAAAACTTTTGATATTATCTTCTCATAATCTAATATTCAAATTAATGAGTTCTCAAAAACTCATTTCCCATTTATTCATAAAAATAAAACTAAAATTCTCAATATATTCATAATAACTTCACAATATTTTATAAAAAAATTGTTTATACAAAATTTAATGTATCAAATCATGCTTTACGAGTTCTCACCTCATCTAGAAATTATATAATATATGATTATTAAGAAATATCTCTTAATATTTCAAAAATTATTTTATCATAAAAAGTCATTATGAATAGAATTCACACAAATGAATATTTCATTAAATGAAAATACTCTATTTGAACTCGATTTAAACTAAATTCTTCCAGTTACCATCATAAAATCCTAATTTTCATGATAATTTATAATAATAAATTCATAACAAGGTCTAAACTATGTAAAATATATCATCCTCTATAAATAGAAAAACTTATAAAATGATCACAGATGTGATCTACTCACACTCAAATCCCAAATACTCAACTGGTTATAACTAACCACTGGAGGAAATTTAATACATGAAACTTCATGGTTCTAATTATCAACATCACTTATAATTTTTTAAAATTGAAATATCACATGATAAATAAATTTAAAAAATTCTAAAAATACAAAAATAAAATAAGATAAAATGGAGTAGGTAAAAAGGTGTTCTCTATCTATAAAAAATTAATTGAAATAATCACATGTAAATAAAATTATCCAAGTCTCAGCATCAGTATGTCAAAAATAACCATCTTTGAAATAAAAAGTGTGGTATGTCCCCATATCTAATCTTATACCTCTATTTTGTCTCAAATTTGTAAACATTGATATATATGATTTTATATCTCAATAATTATTAAAAATTCATAAAATCACTATGATAACATATCTATATTCTAATCAATAAATATTTCCTAAAAAATAAATCCCAAAAACATATAATTTTTTGTGTATATTGACAGATCATTCATCAATCATTGATGGAAACTACCCCAAAATAAAATAAAATAAAATGCATTCACAAATACATGATCTAAATTTATAGGACATATGTTTATCTTCAATATAACCAAAGATATTATAGTAAATTTTTTATCAAATAGTTTTTAATAAGAGTCTATCTTCATAATACATCAATAACCCATATTAAAAATTATTATATTATGAATAAATGAACTAAAATTAATTTTTAAATTTATTCTAAACTATCCTTACCAAACCACATGTCTATTGAACATGAAACTCATTCAAAATTCCATAAAATTAATATATCAAATTTTAATATATTTAAGTGATCTCCAAACCAAATATTCACCTAGCAGTGCCATCAGCCATCGTGAGTGAAAAATATCTAGATAGAGAAAGTTAAATAATTATGCTTATTTTTCACAATATATCTATTTCTTTAAGAGGATCACATATATGTATGTTTCCACTTGTGAATAAAATTTTAAAGACATAAAAAAGATAAATATTTTAAGAAAATAAAGTAAAATTATATCATTTAAAACTATCAATACATAAATCATATTATTTTTAATTTTATATTTGTTTCTTCAAAATCATAACAATGGTATATCATTTGGAAGGTTATTATTTATATCTTGAATATAATATAAAATTTATGGTCCTCAAATTGTTTTTTAAAATGTATCTATAATATTAATTTTTATTTTATAAAACTTTATGTCTTTAAAATTTTTATAATCAATGATTATCACCCTTTCATCATGAATTATAATTTTTGACAATCAAATAACTGATATAAAGTGGATATTATCAAATTATTTTCTATAATAAAGATTAACACATAACATGAATTAATTATATACTAATTACATTATGTACATAATTTTATAATATATATTATACCTTAAATAAATGTTAAAATTTTAACCATAGATAAAATAGAGAAAAATTGAATTTTGAGGCTTGATATTATCCAGAAAGGGTGCCAGAATCAAAGAACCACATCCCTTTTTTCATATTCACATTCATTAGTGAATTATACCCTATTTGGTGGTTCCATACTTTAAAAATGTTTTTAGTTATCGGTTATTACATGGAAGAGCACTATAATAAATACCTAAATAATATTTATTCAAAAATGTTATTTTAAATAATTATATTATTAAATAAAAATTTCATCCACAAGTATAAACAAATATATCATCTCAATGAGAAAGTATGTATTTTAATTTGAAACTTTTTTTATTAGGAAATTATTATTCTAAAACTTTTAATACTAAATCAATAATTCCATGGAAACCATTCCATGGTACTCAATAAAAACACTAAAAGACATAATTTGGTAAATTTTTGTATGAATAAATCCAAATAAACTTAAATGGGTTTCAAATTAAAAATTATAGACTAAGTAATTGTTTAGATAAACCTATAATATTATATTAATAAATTCATGGTTATTCATTTATATCTATATTGAGTATGAAAAAATTTATTCAGTTATGAAATAGGAATAGAAGTTATATATAGAAAATTAATTTTGAAATATAAGGTATTATAAGAACATCCTTTAAAAATGAGATATTATTGAGTAAGAATCGAATAACTTACAATAATATAATAAATTTTTTAGTATTAAGATAAATTTCTCAATATTTTCTAATTGATAAAGTACATACTATTTTTTAGAATAAAAATTTATCTTTACCATATTTGTGAGAGAATGTGGTGTTATTTGAGTTTTTTTATAAATGAATACATATATTAAATTGCATCATCATGTATTATAGATTGTTTTGTATTCTTAGCAAGAATGAAAATCATTGAAAACATAAAAATATAGTTGATGCAGGATTTTTTTGTTAGTCTTTAAAATTAAAGGACGATAAATTTTATAATAATATATTGATAAAAATCATCAAAAAAAATTACATTACAGTTTTTAATGGTTGAAGTGAATGATATAAAAGAAGAAGTAAAGGTGTTGTTGAGATAAGGGGATCATTACATGAGCATAAATAAACCCATAGGGTTAGTTAATATTTTACTAGAATCTTAAATATTGAGAATAATGAAATAAATAAATAAAATGATTTTTATACATCAAAAATAAGACATTAAAATGGACCTGTAAATGAATATAACATTATAATATTAAATTTTACTCTTATATAGACTAATAAAATGATGATATTACCAGTTTCTCCTCTTATATCAACAATTGAGAATAAAATATTTAAATAGGTGTCAATATATGAAAACATATGTAAGGCTATATAGAAAAAACTAAATCATATTGAAAAATATAACACTAGGGAGAAACAATGAAGGATAGTGGGTAATAAAGTTATTAGTATAAAATAGGATTTCAAAAATACAATAATTAAACTTAGATATGTTTTCAGAAATAAATCTATACAAGTTGGTAAATTCTTAAAGTTATAAGACTGTTTATTTTAATTATTGTACGAAGAATATGAAATTTTTATAATATATATATAAAGTTTAATATTCAAAATTTCATCTTATAAAAATTTATTTACATTGATTATCCTTAAGGATTTAAAATTGATAGAAATTAATGAAATATTTTTAAACTAATTATATAAATATATAATGTAAAAATATGTTCTCATACTAAAATTAAAGACTTGATGCATATTTATAAAATTATAGTTTTCTTGTGGTGGATTTAATTACAACGCATACAAGAAAATGTTTTATGATAGTGAAATGATTGTTTTGGATTTCATTGATGGTATTTCACTTTGGGGTATAGGGGTTGTAACCATGAAAATGTTTTTCTACCCAATAATGGGAATTTAAGATGTCTCATATAAGGTAAATAATCTTATTTTTGGTCATTAATATTGTAAAATATTTATAATGTACATTAATTTAATAATGCACATGTGAAAAATAAATTTTAATGAATTTTTTTGTAAAGGATTGTAATCAAATAAACACACTACCAAGAACGGATCAAAGTGTGAATTTGAAACCCAAACCACACATCCAAAAAATTACTAAAATAAAAGGAATAAAATATTTACATGAGGTGAAAATATCCTATGAAATTATAATATTTCATGATTATGATATAAATTTAATGGAAACATATGAAAGGAAGAGCTTGGTAGCATCAGGTGAATTTCCATCAAGTGGAAATTTATCAAACTAGATAAACACAAAAATTATCTTTAGAAAAGACATCATGATATATAATTCAATGTATTTAGACTCATAATCATTGTGATTCATAATTTCCAAAAAAACATAATAGAATAAAAAATGTATATATCCCTTATTGGGAAAGTATTTGAGTATTGTCCAATTAGGACTGCCTCCATCGATCATGGTAAGGCCAAAAATTAGATAAAAATCCTTATAGAGAATAATTTATCACATGTTTATCCTAAAATTCCAATATTAGACTATAATATAGATGTTCAATTAACATTAATAATCATTAAAATAACCCATATTTAATATTACTGGATTTTTCTAATCACAACCCTTGTCCAAAGATTGCTAAAATGAGACACATAATTGGTAGAAATTGCTTTATCATCCAGGTATTAGTAGTTATGAAAATAATATAGGAGTTTAATATCATAATAGACACTCATTATTCTCATAAACCTTAGAGAAGACATAATCCATGAGACCCTCCTTGATTATTTGGTTTTAGTTCCTTAGTTTACTGCCATTATCTATAGATTCTTCTTCAAATGATGATTTATAAATTGATTATCAAGGGATCTCAAGGATGGGTTATAGAGGAATGTGTCTATTCTCCTCAATATGAATACTTGGGGATATAGTAACAATAATTCTCTCAAATTTATAATAATATATAAATTTTTAGTCTTTCTAGGATGTGGAGTGATAAATCCATCCAGATCCACCATTTTATTTTTACCTTTTTAGCACCCGAGAACATTAATTCCTCTTCAATTTGGCTTGATTATTTCATTATTACATGAGTGGAATCATCATAATAACTATGATCCTACTATGACTCCTATTTAGTGGGAGTTTTATCTATTTATATTAAGATTATTTGAGGCTCCTTGGGATGATCATCATAAATAGAATTATAAAAAATGTACCATCAGAACAATTATATAAATGATGGGACTATAATGGAAAAGAATATAGACCTCCTACCATATTCCTAGGACATTACCATCGTCCATTATCATGCTTTAATTTGAGCTAGAAAGGATGAAATAAAAATAATATTGAAAGGACCTAAAAATAGGGAAAAAGATCTCACATATATTTATAATTCTATATGGAGAGGTAAATAAAGAACACAACAATGAGAAGTTGAGATATTACAGATGTGATTCCAACAAGATAGATGACTGGAGAAATAGAGTCTATATGAATAAGAGGCTTAAAAACAAAGGTGATGAGAAAGAGGGTGATATAATGTGGTCCTCCTAATTTGAATTAATAAGGAATAAAGAAGGGATGTGAGAAGAAATATATGCAGGTTAAAACAGTATTTTTTGTCTCTTATTAAAAATCCAAACAGTTTGGCCGCACAGTTTGTAAAACAATGTGCCAACTGTACCACATCCTCCTATAAGAAGCCACACTCCACCTGGTTAGGAAACATGGTTTGATCTAACCATGCACCAATCTTGCACAGTAACTAGTTAATTGGAAATAAGGATGGAGGTTAGGTGCACTGTATTTTAAAACATGTGTATCCCATCTACCACCTCTATAATAAAATATAGACCATCTTCATGATTATGCGCCTCCTATCACATGGTTAAATAAAATTAGAAGATAACTCCTGATCTATTAGACCAGGATTCATGGTTTCTCTTGAAGGTACACATGGTTTAAACTAATTGTATGCCTCATCTGTCTATCACAGAAAGATGGATTTTATAGTATGGTTCTCCTAAAACTCACTGAAAATTTAGAGGAAATCCTAGGGATTAAACCCCATCTAAAAACGTCAATTTTATGTTATAAAATTATCTGATTTACGTTTTGAGTCTCAGTTTAATATTCAACTCATCCACCAATGGAAAAGTTCAAAAATTCATTGGAAATTTAACAGATCCATATCACATGACATTAATGCTAAGTAAGATTCCTTATAGAAAAATAAAATTCCATGAATAGACTTGTCCAGTTCTTTCCATAATTTCTATTATTTTCCAAAACAATATTGACCAGTCATAACCGTAACTTCTCACACTATAATATCACTAAAATCAATAACAGGGTTCATATCTAATTTCCCAATTATTGAAGGCCAACATTTCCAAATCCCATACATGATCACACCATGTTGAAGTATATCGATTCTAGGCAAATAAAACCATTATTCTTCCTCAAACCTTACAATAAAATCCTGTATGTTGTATTTATAACATGCATAATTGAGGTCTTGTTAACCAGGGAACATTTTTTATTGATTTTGTTCAGGAATATTTATTGAATATATTTTATTTTCCAAATATGTAAAATGATGATGAGAATAATCCACCATATATTTGGATATCAAGGGATAATAATAATTCATATAGAGGATATTTTCTAAAATATTTTCTTGAAATTAAATCATCTTAATTGAATTATAAAGGGGTAAGGGGTGGTTCTGTGAATATAAGCTTGATCTTCTAGACTCCTCATTAGTTATTGTAGTATTCATTTTTATCATTCTCTATTTGGGTAAATTTTTTAGTAATCCATTATTATCCCTTTTCTATTTTATAATTGATTCACTATGATCATATTTCCTCCCTCAAACTTCTTTGTCTATTATTATGGATTAATACTAGGATTAATATATAAAAGAGGGGTGTGTTGTAATGCCCCAACCATGATTTTCTGGAAAAAAACCTAAGTACATATGCTAGAAGACCACATGTACACCTCCCTATACGCAAGAGTATATAAAGTAGTAGTGAGTATCTTAGAGTGAAGTAGGGATACTAAACCCTTGGTAATAATAAACCATAAAAATAAATGAAATATAAAAAATTAGAATATTAGGAAAAAGATAAAATAACATAATGTAATAACAAATGTATCCCATCTCACACATATAAAAAAACCATGGTCCCAATATGGAAAGAAAACTATGGTGTAAAAAAGGTGAAATAATACAAAACAATAAATACTACGGGATCCTCTAAATTTTGTCTTAGTACCACTAATAGCTTCATTCTCTTGAATTTATCTATCGTTCATGGGCCCCTTTCCATTACCTTCATCCTCAATCATGAAATTTTCACATGTATCGAGATACCAGTGTAGGATATGAGTAATAAAACCAAGTAGGACACTTACAATTATTCCTTAACATGTGTTCACAAGTATAAATGTTTTTTACATGATAAATATAAATGATCAAGTAAGAAATAAGAATAATAAGTAAATATTTTATTCTCTTACAAAGCGTCTATGATCCCCAACCACCCCTACTTCCGCTCTGATCAAGAAGGATAATTGAAAAAGATTTCGAGATTCAATAATACTTATCCATATGGTTGTTGAACATAACACTCATAAATATAAAGTAATTTATTTGGATTGGTACACAATGACATTTCACCCCACATATATCATGGTTTGGGTCTCAAGACCGTAAAAACCCCATCCCTAGTCAAAGGTCAAGTTTCATGGTCCTCATATCCTTCTTTTACATTATTTCTAGCCAAAGGTTCATCTCACCCCCAATATCACTATCATGGATATTACCTTAAGGCCATAATTGCCCTAACTTATGTTTTGGTCCATAACCATAATCACTGGATTTCATGTTCAATCCCCCTCTAAGGGAAAACCATATCATGATATACCACTTATTCAAAGTACCAATTATAATACCTCCATAGGCATGGTAATAGCACACAAAAAGGGAGATCATATTAAGGAATGATATAGCATGTGAATTGAGAAGAATTTACAACATAAAATACATGAAAACAACATCAATCATTATCTTCATGATATATTATAATACTCATGGAATCATGAATCATATATTTGTCTCACATGCTACACACATACACACCCAAATGTTATCACTATCGTGTATGGTCATATAAGATATCATAAGAAAAGTTTAATATAAAGGGATAAAGAGTAAAAAAGGTCCCCAAATGTTAATAAATATTTTTCCTTTATTTATTTTTATGGAGAAATAAAAATCCTGATTTGAAGTGATACCCGAGTCACACCCGAGATCAAACTAGATCGAGCATGCACACTATGAATACAAATAAATGATCCAAACACAATCACATAATTCTAATAGAACAATATTCAAGAATATTATATGTCCAAGGGATTATATCAACAACAAAATACCCCTTTATATCTACCAAGGAAAGAAAGGATGGCCACCAATGCACTAGCTCTGCCATTATTCTAGAAAAGATTCATGAAAGAATCATTAGATGGTATCAAAATATATAAATCAATAAATATATTTTCAAATATATTATTTAACCCATTAAAAGGGTTAAATATATAATAAACATAAATAATGTAGGTTTTGGATCACATACCATAATTCTTGATTAGAAACACATTTCTATTCTTAGGAATTAAACTTTGAAGGGAATGAATTAACTAGGGAAGGCTTGTAGAGTCTCTAGATTTTAGAGGGATATATATTGACGGAAAATGGTTAAAAATGTGTCATAAATGGATTTAATAGGGATTTTTTTATCATAAAATCACATGAACATGGTCTAGTATCATGGTTTTCTAAATCATGTTCCGACCTTGTAAGGCTTTATGCCACTCTTGGGAACCCACAAGGTTTGGTTGCATGGTTTGAAAAATAATGTTGTAACCTTGATTTTTGGCCACATGAATGTGTTACACCATTTTCCATGTGATGTTTCATGGTTTGAAAAAAATTTCACACTAGTCATTCTCTACCCCAGTTTTATATTCCCTAATTCACATGATTTCCTAGAAATTCAACATGGCTTGGGAAAACTGTGCTCCTTCAAAAGGGCCTCTAAAAATCCACATAATTGACCATAAACCCCCAAAACATAGACTAATAAACTCATTTATCAAAAATTCATTAATAAAGTATTAGTTTAACTCATAAAAAAACTTGAAAAATATGAGGTCGTTACACCCCCCCCCCCCAAATTAAGTGTCTATAGGAATATTTCTAGAGAAAATTAGGCTACTGATCCTGAATATCATAATCTCACACCCATTTTTCTTATCAAATCTATCCAGTAAGCGATAGGATACAAAAAAATTACACAATATTTCATCACAACACCTTCTATCAATGGTCTATAATATGCATCGGGTGTTCTTTGTACGATGTGTTAGGATCCATCTCAACATCCTTAAAGTCAATCACATGTTTAGGATCAGGAATGTACTTAAGAATCCAAGACACATAAAACTAATTGTGTATACATTGGTAGCAAGATGTAATGTCCATATAGTGAGACATCATTCTAATGTGATCATAAATCTTAAACGGTCTGACGTATCTCAATGATATCTTTCTTATCTTACACAAACATGGATTCTTTAACCAATGACTTTCCAGTTGGAAAATTATGCCTCTAACAATGGAATCTAAATTTCATATCCTCAAGTCCAAATATGATTATTTCCCACTCTATGTAGTGGTAACACATTTCCTGATTAGATTCACTTTCTAGAAGGTCTCACATACAATTCTCAGACCCACAAAAACTGTATCACCTACCTCATTAAAATCGAGAATTCAATGAAAAGGGAAACCATAAAGATCCTAAAAACATGCAATATGAATAAAAGACTATAGTTTTTTGTTTTAGTTGAATTAATAAAAACCTAGGTGATCATCACAATCCCTACTAAAATCTAGGATGCATGCTTACAGCATGTTCTCAAATATCTAGATCATCCTCTCTAATTGGCCATCGATTTATGGATGATATGTTTTACTCATTTTCATCTTATTACCCAATGACTTATACAATTTCCACCAAAAAAATGATATAAGACACAAGTATCTTTAAGAATTTATTCTCAAGGGAAGTGCATGTAGGAATATAATCTCCTTTACATAGAGCTTTCCCATCATACCCATGGAATTAGTCTCGTGGATTGGTAAGAAATAAGAAACCTCTATTAGCATATCAACTATCACCCAAACCTCATAAAAACTCATCAGGGTCTAAAGTGACCCCATTGAAATGTATAAAACCACATATCCCCACTTCCAAACCATCATCATAAGAGGAAAATCAAACCATTAGGATGCTTATTTGAGTCCATTAACCTCTAAAATGAAAGGCCTTGTAATACAAAACTAGTGATTTCTCTCTCCATACGATGCCACTAAAATTGATGTTAAATGTAAAACTAAATCATCATTGACCCTGGATGAACTATCTATCTCAAAACATGAGATTATCTCATAATCACCACTCTATAAAATTTTTTCAAAAAAATATTCCTATGTACATTTATCACATCATCATCGTCTAATGTTAACCCTAAGATTGGGTCACTTTTTCCCAATCATTCTATCATCACTGCACAACTAGAATCTAACTCTTCGATAGTATTCACCTGGTCCACTAATGAGCACATGATGATCTAGGTCACACATGTCATGAATCCTTGATCTTTATATGCATCCATAATCAATTCCACCATCAAACTTGAAATACTCCATTCCACTAGTGATTGGTTCTCACAAATCTCTTTTATCTCTATTTTTCTCCTACTAATATCACCTTCAAAAGCATTATCATTTCGTTGAGTGTATTCCATCTCAAAGTAAAATATATATAGATAATCCACACAAATACACTACCTAAATTTATATTCCACCAATAGAAGATATATCGAAGGCTATTGTGGAATTTGTAAGAAACCAAACTATCATAGAATAGATAATGTCACCAATACCTCAAAGTGTGGACCGAAAATATAAACTCCAAGTCATGCATCATTTATTACTTTACATGGGGTTAAAGATGATGTAAACATTATGTGGCTAACTTAATCCTATGTATCAATATAGCTCGTATATCAACACCTGAGACAACATTGTACACTATGAATCCATTCCTATACTCTAGAAGAATAAAAACAAATGTTTTGATCAAACTAATCTTCAACTCAAGAAAGGCACACTCATAATTGTTATTCTAATAAAACATCACACTATTATTGATAATACCCATAATAGATGTTGAAAAGTGGGATAAATCCTGAATAAACAATTGATAGTATCAAAGTAACCTAAAGAAGATCCTGATATGAAAAAAATTGGAAGATGATCCCAATACATCACCGCTTCCACCTTCTATAGGTCCACAAAAATTCCTTACTCAAAGATCATATGAGAAATGAAATATACCTATTAGAGCTAGAAGGTACACCTTAAGATCGTGGCATAAGGCCAATGCACATAGAGTGTACTCGACATAGTCTCAAAGTGTCTATCATGTTTCTCATTAGTGTATTGATATATGAGGATATCATCAACAATGTCCATGATGAAAGAGTCAGTATATGGGTGGATGATCTTGTTCATGAGAACCATGAACTATGATGGTGAATTAATCAAATTTAAAGGCATGAAGAGTAACTGATACATGTCATATATACTCTTGAATGATGTATTATAAATATCATCTTCTTTGACTCACAATTTACAGATGCCTAAATGAAGATAAATCTTAGAGAACCACCGGGCACCCCATAACCAATCAAATAGACCATCAATCATAGGTAGAGGATACATGTTATTCACCATCACATTATCTAGATTCTTATAGTCTATATCTAGTTTTATAATATTATCCTCCTTATTAGTTAATAACGTGGGATCAACCCATGAAGATATTCTTAGTTTTTTGAGTCCCTACATCTTCAGGTCCTCAAGATGAATCTCAAGCTCTCTCAACTTGGTCGGTGACATACAATAATAAGTAATTGAAATCAGTTCTTCTGTCTAAAGAATTTTTATCTTGGAATCTACTTTTTGGTTAGGATGATGACCTGAGAAGTTATCTAGAAAGAAATTCTAATAGAAATCAATAATATAATGAAAATAATAGGACCCAACATCTAATTATTATATAAGAGATATTCCCATTACATGAGTCATGATGGTTTGAATCAAGTAAAAATATTTTCATACTCTTATGGGTTTTATATCTCAATCACTAGTCATTAGAATATTCAATCCCTTATGAGAAATAGTGGGTTCTCAGATTCAATAAAATTCAATGTGAGCAGGAAATTAGTTCATTCAATCTATTTCAATAATCACATAAAAGATATTATTCTAAATAAACAAAAAATACCACAAATTTTCTTAGATAGAAATAACTACAGGACACTATGTTCATCTATAGATATGATCAACTTTCTTCCTCGAGGGCTTTGTCAAGGTAAATTAACATAGAATACAATTTAAGCAATAATTAGTGGGAAGAAATGGATTGAGAAGATATAAAAGAATGGGAAGCACTAGTATTGAAAATGTTGGTATAAATATAATATTTGATCAAGAGAATACATAGAATAATTGATGTTCCCTCTCCACATTCATCCAAAACCCAATACATCACATACAATTTATTTCCTCAAATCCACATCCCTGACTTGGAGGTGCATGACTCGCCTAATTCAATGTCATATTAGGAGTATAAACCTATATCTTATGACCCCATCTAGATCCCTAGGTCATAAAAAGTGTCTTCCCCACACTACTATGGAAACCTGAACACAAATATCAAGATCAAAACTACTGAAATATGACCCATTATTCTAAACTACTGACAGTTTATCTAATGTACTATATAGAACATGTTGTAATGGCCGACCTTCCCATAGTTTAATAACTATGGAACTTATCATGTGGGGGAAAAATAATTCATAATATTCTAAAATGGCTTACCATTAACCCATTTAATATCAATGATCTTCCACTTCTTACTACTATAAGATACTCTCACTCGAGTAGTAGGAGGCCCACTTGCTTGAGTACTAAAGGATGGAACAACACCTACTACTCGATCCACCTTCATGTCAGTCTCGATAGTCAAACCATTCTGCATAACCTATGGGTATTTAATTAAGTTAAAACTGATAACCTTCCATATGATATCAGGTTAACGAATATTTTTGAACTTTCTAGCCTTTTATGAATCATTTCTACTCATGAGGTGAGAAAAAATACATTAGTTAAGTGAATAGATCATATTACACAGATACTATCATGGATCCCTCACGAAGCTACATAAAATACTAGTCGCAATCCATATTAATTATTTCTAGAAAGAATTAAAAAATAATAGGTTATTAAATTAATCCTATATAATACCCACAAGTCTTCCTACTTCTCCCATGACACCCCACAATCTCTTAGTGGGTCCCTAGCCCATAAATGTTATTATCATGACCCATTGGTCCTCCGATGTATCAAAAAATTGAATATTCTCACAATGATGCATATCGTATTCTTAGTATCCATTGGTCCTCCAGTGGCCGAAAATACTGACATATTATAGAGCTAAATTTCATTGTCCTAGTCAACCATGGTACTCTGTACTCCTCCACCGTGGGAAGGTACAATCTAAAGGACTCCAAGCCGGAGTGGCTCCATTGATTGAACGACTGGCTTCCGTGTGAGAGCATGCTCAAGTTCATACACATACATATCTAGTGGTAGAACTAGTGAATTCATCCTAACATAGGGATTTATTTTTGTAACACCCCTTGATTTTATAAAATAGTTTTTCAAATAAATTTAAATTCTCCAATAGGTATCATTACATACTATAGTGAGTTAAAACTAACCAAAATATACTACTAAAATATTATTACTTAATGTGAAAGTTATAAACATGCCATTAATTTGATGGTTATAAATAGTACTCAATAAATTATTAAATGTATATGGTTTAAAAATAAATTTTTTAGTTATGAATTGATTATAAATAAAAATAAAAAATCATTTGAAATAAAGGAAATGTTTTTATTAAAAACATTTTTAATGAATTCTTTGTGTTTTCATTTTAATAAATTAAATTTATAATAATTAGGGATTTATTTTAATGAAATTTATATGTTATGTATTCAATAAAAATTTATATCATTCAACTCGTTCTTTCAAGTCATGCGATAATAATTATTCTAGTTTTATGCTCAAAAACTATATATTTTCATTAAAGCGGTTATGTCTAATTTGCACACTAATTTTAAAATTAATTTTATCAAATTATAGAAAAAAAATAAAATAAAATAAAATTAATTTCTTAAATTAACATTTAAAAAAAATTCCACTAAATTTTTTATAATTTTCTAAAATGATTAATTTTCTGATAAATAGCGAAAAAAATGATTTATATTAAAAATTGGCTTTTAATTTAAAGAAAATAAAAGTTTGTTTTTGTTTTAAGATAGTTTTAAATTAAAATTAGTTTAATTATATTATTATTAATCCCATTTATCCCATTTTAGTTGGTTTTATGTTGAATTTTTATATAAAATACTTGTATAATTTTGAAAACATTTTCATAGGAATATCGCTTTTTTATCGCATATGTGGGTCCAATTTTAATGTATATTATAACACTTATTTGAATTTAATTTATTAAAATGGATTCTATATTTTTAATTAGAATAATTTATATTAAATAATAATTACAACTTAATTTTTTCTCATAATGAATAGTTAAAATAGTTAAAATTGATTACTACGGTTAAGGTTAAAACGAGTTTATAGAGGGGTCAAATCAAACTATAAGGGTATTTTTCAAAATAAACTTTTATAAATAAAGTTATTTAGTAATATTTAGACCTTATATTATCCCACATTAAAATATGTTTCTATTTGGAAATATTTTTCATGATAATGACTTTATAATTTATTTGTTTTTAGAAAATTTCCAAGTAAGTTCCCTCCCCCACTTATAAAAGTGAGGCTCCTCCACCTATTATTCACAATTAAAAATTATTTTTCTTGAGAAAATAACTACAAAATACATTAATAACTTACTTTACATCTTCCTAGAGACCTTGGTTTTATTATAAAATTCTCCTTGTAAGTCTTTTGATGCAAACCTAAAGAGGTTTTCTGAAGAAGATGTGTTGTTCTTAACCGAGTGTTTTTTAATTTATTCTTCTACCTTCTCCAAGGTTTTTTAAAATATTATGAAATAATAACAATATTATATTAAATAAACTGATATTTAATTATCTTAATATAATAACCTATATATAACTCATCTTCCATAAAATTGGAAACAAAAATATTGATTGTGTGTACGGTAGATTACCGCCTCACGAACCAATATAATTCATTTTCCATCATCCCCTCCAATGGATGGATATAATGATGTATTTAATATATATATATATGATATTTATGAAATAATTTTACTTCTGAATTATAGTATCACATATAACTTCTTACCTTCCAATCCGTTGGAAAATGATAACATCTCATGTGCATACTTGTGGACTACCACCTACTCGAAGTGATGTAACACATTTTTCATTTTAATTTTACATGGATGGTAATAAATATAAGTTTAATTAATATATATGAAATATATGATAACAATATTATCTTAATTTGAATTAATATTTACCTTTATTTGATTTCATTAAATAAAAAACGAATACAACGTCCATGCATACATACGGCTTATTGTCTCCATGAACGGTGTAATTCATTTTTATATCTATAACTTTTATGGATGGCTATAAATATTTATATAATGAATAAATATAATATTTATATCATTATTAACATTATTTATATGATTTATACATAATAAATGTACAAGAACTAAAATTACTGAACCAAAATATACATGAAAAATATAGCAATTTTCACCTGAAACAGTGATTTCAACAAAGAAATGTTAATGAATAGATGATAAAAGGTTATAATAAAATCATATATGGTATGATATATATGATTATGGTTCTGTAATATATTTATTATAAAATTATATTTATTATACCACAGTTTTAAATGTGTACAAAAAATGTTGAAATTGAGGTAAGGTATTTTTGTCTCACTATTATTTAAGTAGGACACATGTCATATTCACCACTTGTTTATTTTGTGAGGTGTATATAAAATTCATTAATTTATTTTTTGATTATTCTAATTAAAAATTATGGGATATATATATACATTTTATTTCCTATATTTCATGGATCTTATAATTCAAATGTCACAGAAGTGGTAAGGGTTTTGTGATACAATTTTATTTTCTATTGAGATAATTTATGATTACACTTCCGAGTATAAAATATTATCATATATTTCTCAAGAAACTAATTAATCATCTTATACACAGTTTATTTATAATAATTTAATATTTTCTTTCCATTTTCATCTCTTTATGTACCAATATTCCAGCAAAATATTTATAAGTAAAAAACCAAATTTATTTCTATTTTCAGTCGAAAATCCTCTCTCTTCCATGTCCCTGTTTTCTAAAAAAATCAATAATTTTTAAATATTCCCCAAATATTTTTTAACTTCATTTTCAATAATTTTATACTTCTTAAAATGGTTTAAATGTAATCTCCTTGTTTTTTTCAAAATGAGTCACTTTTTGACTTTTTTTACAAACTAGTGAAATGAATGTTTTCTTTTAACTTATACAGCTTGTATGGAATTTATATCTTTATTGAATGATCAATTTTTTAGAATTACATTAAAATTTTTACATGGTTATTTTCAAATGAATATTTTTATTTAATATTTGAGAAATTTTTTTATTTTAAATAAGTGATTTCAAAATGGAATATATATTTTTCTAAATAATGTTTTAATAATATTGTTACAGTATTCCAATGAATTTATATCAACAACCTAAGATGTTGGTTATAATTTAATAGGTATATTATCTAATTATGCCATCATTAACCTTTCTATATATGGTTTATGATTATGGTGATAACTTTTAATGAAACCCATTTTTCCTATGGGTTATTCAATGTTGGAATGTTTATGAATCTCATTTCATTTTCATAGGTTAATACATGATGAATAATACAGTGGAACACATATATATGGTTTTGATTTTTTGATGGGTGGGAATGGAATTATATATCCCTCTAATTCATTGGGTAATGATTAATTTTATAAGAGCTTAAATGGTACATGGGAGGTTATCCCAAACCCTAAAAAAAGAGGGTACACAGGTGGTTATCCCAAGTTTGAAAAAAATTGTACACAGGAGGTTATCCCCATCCAAAAATAGGGTACACAAGAGGTTATCTAAAGAACCAATAAGGTACATATGTGGTTTTCCAAATAATAACATGTTTTGAATGTATTTTTGGGTATCCTTGACATAATATTTTATATGATTATGTGTATTCAAAAAATCTATTACTTATACCAATGTTATGTTCTCATCACTCATGTTCTTTGATTACTTTATGATTAATGTCTTAGGAACATCCATGTTTATTCTATGACTCAAGATTATGATCTATGATATGGAAGGTGTAGTTATCAAATGTTATACACATGTTCTCATACCATTATTCTCATGTTATGTTTACATTATCATTGATATCTTCCATGTTTACCCTTATTGGGTTTATGAGCTCATACTTTATTGTTTTTCCTTTCCCTAGGTTATGAGGAAATATATTACATATTATATGGATAATAAGTGTTCTATTTATAAAGAACTTATCGGGTGATGATCAAGTTCACCTATGAATCAATTTTTATGTATCCAAGTTTCCAAAGATAATAGACCTATACGATTCTAGAAGGGATCTTTTGGTTATATAATAAATATTCATATATTAATATGTGATATATATAAATGGAATGTATTGGTCTATATAAGATTTATCTAAGCTATAATTGTTCTGAAATTAAAATTTTACATTTAGTGTACCCACAATAACATTCTTATAAAAATAACTTAAGAAATTATAAGGTACACTTTAGGGAATTCTAGAAAACGGTCATTCCTATGCGATAACCATATATAGGGTATATAACTCCTAGTTCAACCCAAGTATCATGCACAGTATTATATACCTTTATGTTATCCATATTCAAATATAAAAAAACATAACATAATGATCAATTTCAACTAAAAAATTCCAACAAAAAAATATCACAACACCAACAACCTAGATATGTCACAGAACAAGGAGCGATTTAAGGAATTTAATTAAATAACTACATGATGTACTAGAAAATAATATATATATATATATATATGAAATTTGATCCTACATGCATATTCATGAATCATTAACACACCCAAATCCCATAAAACTATAACAGTTATCCCAACATGAGTAATATGAAAGTCCTTTACACCTGAGCATTTCAGAAACATATAAACTCCCTCACTCGAGTTCTGTATAAAATTTCTACATTATACCATTTCCTAGAATAAAAAATAATAAAATAAATAAAACTCAAGCTCAAATACCATTTTGTAACACCATAACCTGAATTTTTTGGAACAATGCCTTGGTGGAGATTCCACAAGACCTCAGGTGTGCCTCCCAATATGTAAGAGGTTTTTGACTGGATGTGGGGATATAAGAGTTTAGTGGGGAGAATATACCCACATTAATCATTCCCATACACCATATAAATAAATAAATTATTACAACCCATAATTTCTAGTAGAATATAAATAAACACAATGTAATAATTAATGTCACCAATGTCATCAATATAAATAAACCATGCTCTAAATGGGGAAAGACAAATAGATTATAAATAGGTATTAGAATGACATATGATAAACACTATAGGATCCTATAGATTTCATATCTATACCACAAATATCACTATTCTCCATAGATAAGATATATGTTGTGGGACCCTTTTCCTTACCTAGATCCCTAATCCTGAATTTTGAACTTGCATTGAGATTAAGGTGTATGGTGTGAGTTATAAAACCCAGTAGGACACCACCAATGAATTCTTATTATTTTTTCACATTTATAAAATTTTTATTTCATGAAAAATGATAATTATCAATAATAAATAAGAGTCATGTGTTGATAATTCATGTGCTAACCATTCCACCATGATCCCAGATCATACCTTCTCTAGTTCCAATTTAGAAGGATAATTAAAAATGATGTTATGAGTGATTAAGAGATATCTATTAGGATGGTGAACATATCCCTTTTTAGTCACATAAAATGTATTTTGATCAGGACAAAAGGCCATCTCACCGCACTTCCATCATGGGTAAGGCCTCCAGACTGTCAAACCCCATCATATGTCACAAGTCCGGCCTCAACATCATCCAATCTTGTCTATGCCTTGGGTTATTTTACAAGGTCATTTTACCCCTAACACCTCTCCCATGGATATGGCCTTAAAGTATTTATTCCCCTACCATATGTTCGGGTTCATCTTCTCCATCGCTGCATGTCATGTGCACTTACCCTCTAAGGGACAACAATATTATAGTTGTCTACCTATCCTGAGTACTAATGAAAATACCTCTAAAGGCATAGTAATTACACAAAGAAAGGTAAATCATATTAATTCATAACATATAATATCATCATGAGAAGTATTCTCAACATATGATACATTTTAAAAACATTAAACATAGTTTAATAAGATACACTAGTATACTCATAGAATCAAGCATCATAAGGGTCTCATGGGCTACACATGTACCCACATGTGATCACTATCGACCATGGTAAAACATGATATTCCAACAAAAGTATCACATCATGTAAATAGGAGAATATGAGGGCCTCAAATGGTAAGGATATTCATACTTATATATATTAGATGAAAAACAATGAAACTTGATGAGATGTGATTCCTAAGTCACATCCGAGCTCTAACTGAATCAAACTGAAACACCAAGAATACATAGAACCGATCCCAAATCAAACATGGGATTAAATAATATTTTAATTCCAAAGTATTATATCAACATTAAAAAACCTAACAATATATTCCAATACCTATATATCTATGATTTAATATAGGAAGGATGACAACACACTAGACCCTCCTCTATTAAAACAATGATTCCAAGAATTCATCTTTGGATGGAATTATAATTCATAGATCTTACCACCAAATTCCGGATATATTACTTGAATAAATGTAAAATAGTTTTATCTAGAGAAAAACCCAAAATATATCAGGTTTATGGATCACATACCATAATCCTTGGTCTTTAACACACTTGGATCCACTAGAATTGAGCTTGGAAGGGAAGAAATTCACTAGGTAAATCTTATGGAGACTCTTGATTAAAGAGGGATACATATAATAGGAAAAATGGGTCAAAATGAAAAACTAAAGACAATTAAATGGTATTTCGGCATCATAAAATAACATACTCATGGTTTGGTGGAGTGGTTTTTCAAACCATGGGCCCACCATGAGAGGCATTCTACTTATCCTAGGCACCCACTCAATTTGGTCACATAGTTTTTGAAATTTTGTTATAACTATACTTTTTTACACCAGAACATATTCCATATTTTTTCATGGTATTTTTCATGGTTTGATGAACCACGAACCCTAACCAAGATCCACCCTAAGTTCCTCTTCCACAAACTACACAATTTCATGGAGAATCAACCTAATGTGGATAACCTATTCTTTAAGAATGAACCTTCAAAAAGGCCTCTGAAACTTTTTAAAATGATCTCAAAACCCCTAAAACTCATCCAAAACAATTTATAGATCAAGAAAACATGAGTAATTATGAATTTAACTCATAGTGTGCCTAAAATAACCAAAAATTTTAAGTGTCTTTCAAAAGCTCCAATTCCTTTAATATTTTTATTATTTTAATATAATTCTACGTTTTAGTGGTTGATAAATGTGATAGAAAGACAATGGTTAGTCCTCATTTAATTGATTTATCAGAACTAATATTAATCCTCCATAAAATAATTTTTAATCTCCCATATTATAAATCATTTAATATATTTATATCTTTAAGTGAGAATGGCATTGAATAACATGTGGAATGTAGTTAGGAGTTTGAGTTGATTATTCACTTGAGATAGGCATGTTCTTTCTCATTATTCAAGGATAAAGTGAATAGTTGGTGTATTTGGAGGGTCTCTTGATTGAAAAATTTACTCATGAATTAAATGGTGTATGGTTTTCAATTAAATTTATTATAATATGGTCATTAAAAAAGAATAAAATATAATCTAATAAACTATAATAGTGGAAAATTACTTACCCTAATAGATAAACCATTATATTCATAAAGATTTATTAATTTTATTATTATTTCATTTAATTTTAATTTCATTTCCAACATTATTTTTTAAAATTTTGTTTAATCACATATAAAAATTCATATCTTTATTCTTTTCATTATTAAACTTAACAATATAAAATAAAAAATGACTAATCTCATGAATGAAGAAGAAAAAATTGAGTAGTCTCCCTGATGGATAAGATATAATTATCCGTTTTACTTTAAAATTGAGATTATAAATATTATTAATGAGGACCCTATTATAGGCCTGAAATCAGTGGTCTTGATATTAAAAGAGAATAAAAATGAAGTTATCAATCCAAACATTATCAATACACTATAAGAAACCATTTCATAGTTTTGTACACATAATTTTAGTTTAACATTAATGTTTAAAATTCAATATTTCAATCATGTAATATTTTTTATTTTTTTCTAAAATATCCATATCCTAATGAAATTATATTGTTTATATCACACATGATGACATAAAAAAATTAAATAAAAATATAAAACTTTTAATATTATCTCCTCAAAATCTAATATTCATATTAATGAGTTCTCAAAAACTCATTTCCCATTTATTCATAAAAATAAAACTAAAATTCTCAATATATTCATAATAACTTCACAATATTTTATAAAAAAATTGTTTATACAAAATTTAATGTATCAAATCATGCTTTATGAGTTCTCACCTCATCTAGAAATTATAGAATATATGATTATTAAGAAATATCTCTTAATATTTCAAAAATTATTTTCCCATAAAAAGTCATTATGAATAGAATTCACACAAATGAATATTTCATTAAATTAAAATACTCTATTTGAACTCGATTTAAACAAAATTCTTCGAGTTACCATCATAAAATCATAATTTTCATGATAATTTATAATAATAAATTCATAACAAGGTCTAAACTATGTAAAATATCTCATCCTCTATAAATATAAAAACTTATAAAATGATCACAGATGTGATCTACTCACACTCAAATCCCAAATACTCAACTGGTTATAACTAACCACTGGAGGAAATTTAATACATGAAACTTCATGGTTCTAATTATCAACATCACTTATAATTTTTTAAAATTGAAATATCACATGATAAATAAATTTAAAAAATTCTAAAAATACAAAAATAAAATAAGAGAAAATGGAGTAGGTAAAAAGGTGTTCTCTATCTATAAAAAATTAATTGAAATAATCACATGTAAATAAAATTATCCAAGTCTCAGCTTCAGTATGTCAAAAATAACCATCTTTGAAATAAAAAGTTTGTTATGTCCCCATATCTAATCTTATACCTCTATTTTGTCTCAAATTTGTAAACATTGATATATATGATTTTATATCTCAATAATTATTAACAATTCATAAAATCATTATGATAACATATCTATCTTCTAATCAATAAATATTTCCTAAAAAATAAATCACAAAAACATATAATTTGTTGTGTATATTGAGTATGAAAAAATTTATTCAGTTATGAAATAGGAATAGAAGTTATATATAGAAAATTAATTTTGAAATATAAGGTATTACAAGAACATCCTTTAAAAATGAGATATTATTGAGTAAGAATCGAATAACTTACAATAATACAAAAAATTTGTTAGTATTAAGATAAATTTGTCAATATTTTCTAATTGAGAAAGTACATACTATTTTTTAGAATAAAAATTTATCTTTACCATATTTGTGAGAGAATGTGGTGTTATTTGAGTTTTTTTATAAATGAATACATATTTTAAATTACATCATCATGTATTATAGATTGTTTTGTATTCTTAGCAAGAATGAAAATCATTGAAAACATAAAAATATATTTGATGAAGGATTTTCGTTTGTTAGTATTTAAAATTAAAGGACGATAAATTTTATAATAATATATTGATAAAAATCATCAAAAAAAATTACATTACAGTTTTTAATGGTTGAAGTGAATGTTATAAAAGAAGAAGTAAAGGTGCTGTTGAGATAAGGGGATCATTACATGAGCATAAATAAACCCATAGGGTTAGTTAATATTTTACTAGAATCTTAAATATTGAGAATAATGAAATAAATAAATAAAATTCTTTTTATACATAAAAAATAAGACATTAAAATGGACCTATAAATGAATATAACATTATAATATTAAATTGTACTCTTACATAGACTAATAAAATGATGATATTAATAGTTTCTCCTCTTATATCAACAACTGAGAATAAAATATTTAAATAGGTGTCAATATATGAAAACATATGTAAGTCTATATAGAAAAAACTAAATCATATTGAAAAATATAACACTAGGGATAAATAATGAAGGCTAGTGGGTAATGAAGTTATTGGTATAAAATAGGATTTAAAAAATACAATAATTAAACTTAGATATGTTGTCAGAAATAAATCTATACAAGTTGGTAAATTCTTAAAGTTATAAGACTGTTTATTTTAATTATTGTACGAAGAATATGAAATTGTTATAATATATATATAAAGTTTAATATTCAAAATTTCATCTTATAAAAATTTATTTACATTGATTATCCTTAAGGATTTAAAATTGATAGAAATTAATGAAATATTTTTAAACTAATGATATAAATATATAATGTAAAAATATTTACTCATACTAAAATTAAAGACTTGATGCATATTTATAAAATTATAGTTTTCTTGTGGTGGATTTAATTACACCGCGTACAAGAAAATGTGTTATGATAGTGAAATGATTGTTTTGGATTTCATTGATGGTATTTCACTTTGGGGTATAGGGGTTGTAACCATGAAAATGTTTCTGTACCCAATAATGGGAATTTAAGATGTCTCATATAAGGTAAATAATCTTATTTTTGGTCTCTAATATTGTAAAATATTTATAATGTACATTAATTTAATAATGCACATGTGAAAAATAAATTTTAATGAATTTTTTTGTAAAGGATTGTAATCAAATAAACACACTACCAAGAACGGATCAAAGTGTGAATTTGAAACCCAAACCACACATCCAAAAAATTATTAAAATAAAAGGAATAAAATATTTACATGAGGTGAAAATATCCTATAAATTTATAATATTTCATGAGTATGATATAAATTTAATGGAAACATATGAAAGGAAGAGCTTGGTAGCATCAGGTGAATTTCCATCATGTGGAAATTTATCAAACTAGATAAACACAAAAAGTATCTTTAGAAAAGAAATCATGATATATAATTCAATGTATTTAGACTCATAATCACTATGATTCATAATTTCCAAACAAACATAATAGAATAAAAAATGTATATATCCCTTATTGGGAAAGTATTTGAGTATTGTCCAATTAGGACTGCCTCCATCGATCATGATACGGCCAAAAATTAGATAAAAATCCTTATAGAGAATAATTTATCACATGTTTATCATAAAATTCCAATATTAGACTATAATATAGATGTTAAATTAACATTAAGAATCATTACAATAACCCATATTTAATATTACTGGATTTTTCTAATCACAACCCTTGTCCAAAGATTGCTAAAATGAGATACATAATTGGTAGAAATTGCTTTATCATCCAGGTATTAGTAGTTATGTAAATAATATAGGAGTTCAATATCATAATAGACACTCATTCTTCTCATAAACCTTAGAGAAGACATAATCCATGAGACCCTCCTTGATTATTTGGTTTTGGTTCCATAGTTTACTGCCATTATCTGCAGATTCTTCTTCAAATGATGATTTATAAATTGATTATCAAGGGATCTCAAGGATGGGTTATAGAGGAATGTGTCTATTCTCCTCAATATGAATACTTGGGGATCTAGTAACAATAGTTCTCTCAAATTTATAATAATATATAAATTTTTTAGTCCTTCTAGGATGTGGAGTGATAAATCCATCCATATCCACCATTTTATTTTTACCTTTTTAGCACCCGAGAACATAAATTCTTCTTCAATTTGGATTGATTCTTTTCATATGACATGATTGTAATCATCATAATAACTATGATCCTACTATGACTCCTATTTAGTGGGAGTTTTATCTCTTTATATTAAGATTATTTGAGGCTCCTTGGGATGATCATCATAAATAGAATTATAAAATCTTGAGAGATATTGAACCTCTATTCCGTCTGGATTTTTTTTAGATGGTCCAACATTAGTTTTTTCAAACCATTATATAATCTTATACCCTAATATGAGGGTCAATATTACATTTTTAAACCCAAATTTCTTTCCTACTAGATGGAGGTTGTGAACTGGGTTACATTTAATACACTATATCATAGGTAATATTAGTGTTACAAAAATGAAAATAGTAGGAGAAATATATAAAATATATTTTCATAGGTCATACTCTTCTAAAAACCCTTATCACCATCCTAAATATAGATTTTTTCTTTTAACATGTGATGAAAAAATATTCAAAAGTTTACCCAAATAATTTTTTTCTGAATTGATCTTACACTTAAATTTTATTTTTATGATAAAAAATATATTTATCAATTAAAATAATTTAATTTTTTGTTTTTCCTCTTGATATATATATTTAAAGTAAAAAAAGTTATCAATGGATAAAATAGACACAAATAACTCTTCCTAAGATTTAACTAAAGAATCTAAAATTCATCCTTAAAATAAAAAACTAGTTTAAATCCACTAAAAGGCATGTATAGAAGGAAATGTTAACTTCCTCCACAACTAATACATTGGTGGTTATAAATACTATTTATGTTGATCCAATGGGATCCCATTACCCAAAATAGTCAATCGGTGCTAACTGGAAACATCACATTCCAATTTATTTTCTTTGAACCATAAATGTTGTGCTAATAAAATTAATATTTCCTTTTCTATAAATATCAACTCATAATAAATAAATACGATAATAGATTAATATTTTCCTAAATGTATATAATTGATCTCTAATGATTACAAAATAAAAAAATATATAATAGTATCATATTAGTAAACAGCTATAGATGCATATAAACTACCAATTATAATGGTCACTCATATTTTAGTTTATTTTACTTTTCCTTATCACTTGTAATCTATTCCACTATTTTCCTAACAATTATAAAATTTAAATAATTATTTTTTTTGAGGTGTTTTCTTATCTGTTTTTTGGACCAAAAAAATCATCTTTATCTTATATTTATTTTGGGTTCTCACTACAATAAAAGAGTGGTGCATGGGTTACATGTTATAAAAATTAATATTTAAATGTATTTCCTTTTATTATAGTTTACTTTTCTACTTATAAATCAAAGATACTAACAGAGAACTCATAGTATAGACTAGAGGATATATAGGCACTCATAAATGAGTTTTTGGGTGAAATATTACATCAATTATTATTCCATTTTTAATTATTATATATACTATTTAAAATTAAATTTTATATTTTATTTATAATTTATATTTTTAAATGAAAAATTACCCCCATCTGTTAGCTTATCATACTAAAAAATTGGAATCAGATCCAAATTTTTGTTTCTTAACCTTATACACTTTCAATGAATGGTCATAAAGGATGTTCACTAACTCAACACCATATGTACTAATAAAGGACACTTAGTGGTTTTGATATGTCCAGTAATGGAAAAGATTATAGAGATTAGAAAACTCACATATATGTTTTTTATAATATTCTTAGATATGCATTTTAGAATATATTTTTTCATTGTAATATATCTAATAAGGATGGAAAAATAGGATACCTGTGATATTTCATCATTTAATGTAGATGAAAAAAATTAATTCAATTATTTTTGGTATTTTATACTAATGTATTTAATCACATTTATAGTTTTTAAAACTAATTAAATTTTTTAATATTTACTAAGGTCATGAACAAAGTCATAATTACTATCAAGGATACTATATATGATATGTATAGGAACAATTTTGAATGTTTTGTTATGAATTATAATAAATAAATTATAGAAATATTTACTTAATGTTTTGATATTTTTAGTGGAAGGAAATATCTTTTTATATAATTTCTAAATAAACAATTGTAAATAACAAATTTTTTATGTTTCCTTCTTCTTTGTCACCCAAGATAGTGAAAATTCCATAAGAAAAGGATATCAAAAATATGACCATGGAAAAACTCATTAGATAATTTATGACTTATAATATAATAATGAAATTAAAAGTTAAAAAGGAATATATAGAAGTCAATGAGATAAAGACCATTTTCATTTAAGTAAAAATAATAAATCACTTCCAAAAGTGATGTTAAAATTTCACACAAGGAAAATAATATGAAAAAAAAATTACAAAGAGGAAATCCTTTTATTGAATAAGAAAAGAATTTTTATAATAATAAGTAGATGTAAATGATATGAAGGAATGAGGAAAGGGAACATAAAATTATAGTTAGTTATTTTAAATAAAAAACAGAGGGGAAAGACAAATTATATATAATATTTCAATGTTTTAACATCGAGTTCTAGGGGATATTTCCTCTTATCAACTAAGTGAATTGATGGTAGTTCCAAATGTATCATGAATTAAATTGAGGTAAATGTTCAGGTAAATACTATTAATTCCACCAATTATTTAAATTATTTATATTATGGGGACATTATAAATGATATATAATAACTTTTGTATGGATTTTCGATACTTATACTAAATTTAAATTAACATAAAATAAAATATGATCACATGAATAATGGTAAAGACCATATATCTAAATAAAATGTTGTAATTTTCTTGAAATTAAAAGATTAACCGAATGTAGATAAACACTATTCCATAAAATAATATCTTATATATTCTCTCAATAATTTTAATAAAGGTTAATTATATATTGATAAAAATTTTGTCTCACAGTTTAATTGGATGAAATATATTTTCATTGGTTTAAAAAATCAATCTGGTTCCTCAAAATCTATTCTTTATGTTAAATAAACCTCTCAATTACATTTTTTAATTATTTTTTTTCTAAAATCAATAATCTTATTTAGTAATGAAATTATCAAAATGATCATTATAGAAGGATAAAAAGAGTTCATTTTTCTTCTTTTTAATCCTTGATATACCCTCAAACAAAGTAAATATTGGTTCTAAAATCACTTTTGGATAACATTATCACACCCAAATATATTTATGTGTCAATATCATTATTATTTGATTTATTTTATAGGAAAAAATGTCTCAAGGGTGAATGAAAAGAAAATATATGATTTATGGTTTTTTTATTTTGGTATATATGTTGTGACTAATTTTAGTTCAAAAATATAAATTATATATATGGATACCATTTCATATTTTATGATAACTATGTGAGTAAAATCATTCATATTTATACCATTGGTTTTATAAATATTACATCTCATAAGGATTTTTTATATGTTGATAGATTAAAAAATTATTTTTATTCAATTTTTTGATAGTGGTTTTAAGGTTTATTTTTAGATTTTTGTTTCAAATATATTTTATTAAAAATTAAAACTTCAATTTTCTAATTCATAGAGTCAAAATGTTTATTTAATTAATTTATAATTTATTTATAGCTAATGTATCAATTGATTTAATGTTTGTGATATTGATTCTTTATATAACATATAAACATTGTTCATTATTGCACACACACACACTTGTCAAAATAAACATGAAAAAACTAGTATAACAATTTTCCTAACTTGTATTCTTAAAATGTCATTATTTATAAGCCTTCCTAACTAGTTATGAAACATAAATATTACTTAAAATTTAAAAATTTATGTGTCCACATAAAATACCCTTGAGATAGTATGAATTGACTGGTTTAAGCTAACCGAGATTTCTAGTATAGAAGCTAAAACATAATATTTTTTAATTATTTATCATTATACAGTATTTACATTGGAATATTTCATGAAAAATAAAAAAATGTGTATTATAATGATTTTATAAAACTTGCTAGGATTTTTAAAAACAAAATTGTTCATAAGACCATATATATTCAATGTGGTCATAAGGGGGAGTTTGAAAATAAACACTTTGATTAAATTTATAATTCTTGAGGGTATAATAATTCCTTATATACACCTAAAAATATTTAATAAAGAATAATTTTTTTGAGATAGGATGTAACTCTATAAGATATTACCAGAACACACTTTCCTGAATTCACACTCCATTAATACTTCTGGAATATATAGTAAATTCCTCCTATTATACCTTAGAATACACCCATGTAGGTATCTTCCTTAAAAATACCACAATATATATATGTATTGGTAGGAAACAAAAAATTGGTTATTTTAATTTTTTTTAAATTAATATTTATAACACCAAATAAAATTAAGAAAATTTGAATATAAATCAAGGAATATATTTTTTATAGGAACTAAAAATATCAAATTAATAATATAGAATTGTTAACATGTTCACAAAGAGAATAAAAGAATAAATTCATGAAAAATATGATGTGATTTTTCCTACACCTCAATACTAATTTTATCTCATGAAGAAAGACCTTAAAAAGTTGTTTATTAGTGTTCCATATCATTATAAAAAGAATAAATAATTGAGAAATAATATTAATAAAATATATTTGTAAAGTCATGATTTTAATAAAAATGAAATACCTTAGAAAATTTTATTATTTATTTATATGATAATAATCATACTAGAAAGTCAGGAATTAATGAGACTAAACGTAGAGAAATTTTGTCACACCTAGAACCCAAAAATATTTATCATGATATTACTAATAAAAATTGGCTAATTTTTATATGAGAATATTTAAACAAATTCATGGTAGTATTTTTTGACACTTTTTTATGTGAAATGGGTCAATTATAAACTTATTATAATTTAATGATCATTTAAATATCATAATTTTTCAAATGGATATTAATAGTTCAATTTAACATTATTTTATTTCTAAAAAGGTATTTTTTAGAAACCACCTAGTGTTAAAGATTCAATATTTTCTAATCATTTATTTATGTTAAAAAATGATATTTATATATTAAAACCAACCATCCGGATTAGTTTAAGTAGTTATACAAATATCTTTTAGATAATGAATTTCATATGGGGAAATCTAATTATACCTTATTTTTTATTATTTTTAACTAATTTATTATATATTTGAATTTATATTGATGATGTTATTTTTAGTTTAATTAATGAATATATTTTTAATGAATTTTATAATTTAGTGAAAAAATAATTTGAGAATATAATTATGAGAGAATTAAAGTTTTTTCTAGGTTTTAAAATTATTAAAAATCAAGATATATTTTTATTAATAAAAAGAAAATAAAAAATAAACAATTAATGATTTCTAAAATTGATTACATTAAGTAAATTATATTACCTATAAGTACTTATTATAAAATAATAGTATATGAAACTTATAAAAATTTTATAAAATAAGCTTTAAAGAAGTATTATTGGTAGTATTCTTTACCTTACTATGGCCCAGCCTGAAATCATGTTTAATTTATTTCTTTGTGATTATTTTCAATCTAATCCTAAGGAATACTGTATAAAATATATTAAATTTTATTTTTAAATATCTTAAATAAATCAAAAATCATGGATTATTTTATAATAGTTATAATGTATATATTGGGTATGGTATTTAATACTAAATAATTTTTGGTCTCAAATGAATTATTTCTTTTCATTCTAGTAATTTTTTCATTATAGGTTAGGTGAAATTATGGAATCTTCTAGGTCATGTAGCAATAATTGTATGTTGTTGTACTATGATTCCCAAGTATTTGGGGTATTTTGGGGGAATTTGTATCACATCAACATGAAGTATTTCAATATTGTGATTCCTCCCAAGCAATAGAGGTGTTTTATGTGGATCTGTTTCATGTCATAATGAAGAATGATCATGAGATGATGTGACCCAAGAAATGTCAGTGTTTTCATGGGAGGTCATTCATGTCATGATGAGGGGATTTTGTGCTCTTACTTAGCACTAGTAGACGGTATATTCTTCTGGGAAGGTGATTCATTCCATTATAAGGGGAGGTTATGCAATGAAAAAACAAAGATATATTTTAAAGAGTTTACACTTTTCCATATAATTTTAACCCATTTCTCTTCCTTTCCTTCATAGCCACATAATGTCAGGATTCCCAGTGATGGATACTTCTAGATTACTTCTACATTGTTGATTCTTCTTGGGTTTTGGTAAAATACCTGAATGTTAACTATGGATTTATTTTTAATTTACCATATTCTATACTTCTAGATCCTTGTTCTTTCATTTATTTCATATTATTTTGACCTATTTAAGAATAATGGATAATTATATGTCTATGTTTTGTTTTTTATTTTGAATGTATTGGTTTTTTAGTCTTTTGAGAATCCCCAATTCACTATTCTAATGGTATTTATCTAAGGTAATGAGTTTTAAATTGTATTTAAGGTAGGTGTCTCTATATAATAGTTCATTCCTTTGGATTACCCTTATTACCGAGATTTTGATTTGATTTAATTGTTATATATTTCCGAAAATGCGTTATTGAGGATATATATATACTTCCTCTTTCTTATTAGTGTATTTTTTTGGAAAAAGTGGTGGTTTTACATGTTTTTCACATTAAAACTAATTTTATACCCATAATGTGTTTGATAAAATGTTTTAAAGTGGGTTTTGAATCTAAATTTATTTTTAAAATATGTTTCAATTGCTAATTTCTATGTGAATTATATTTCTTCATTTTTTAATATGTAGTTTTATATAAAAGTGTATTGATTGGGTGATTGATTGGGTTTTACCTAGGAAACCATGGTGACCTATGGGTAACTTGTATGGGAGTTTCTCTATCTTAGTCATTGTACTAGATGTGGGTCATTATCAATGAGTCCAAGAGATCCATTGGGATTGTTTTGTTTTATTTCATTCACAAAGATTAAATATTTTTCTATGATTGAGTCTTAGTTATCATCCCTTATATTTTTTAGAGTCAATGTGTCTTTTGTAGAAAATTGTGGACATTTGTTATAATATTATGTTCCACTTATTTTTATTGATATTGTTGTGGAGATTATTTCATGTTACTCTTGGTTATATAATAAATTTTTATTCTTTATGTTTATTTCATTAAATATATGATCCTTCAAAAACAAAAGGATATTTAAATGGTTTTCCACTATTTTATTTCAAAAAATTAGTATTAATAAAATGAGGTGTTCAAAGAGAGAACTCATTATTGTAATTTAGAAATAAATTCTATAGATTCATGGTGGTATCTTCCTAGGATTTTTTTCACACCCTGTATATAAATTTCCCCATATATAGAATTGATTATGACTAATATAGTAAAATGGAATTGTTTTTTATCTTATAGTTATTCCTCTAGATACATTAATCATCCTTCTTGGTGCATCATCGGTGGTGACCATATGTCACATGGAGATGGATTTGTTAGAGAATTTTGAGCATCCTCTAACATTGGATTTGGGGTTTAGCTATATATTTTCCTCACCAACCATCATTATATTTTTAACTTGTCTATTTAACTTGTTTTGTTTTATCAATTTACTTCCATTTTATAAAGTTATTTTTTGATTGTATCTATTCTTCATCATACCATACTTGGATATTATTATTATTTGAATTGATCTATTCATTTTCATAGAAATATAACACATGATTACATAATGCCATAATTTAGGATGAAGTACTTGATATATATTATTGGATTATGAGGGTGAAATATTTCCCATTGTTTATTTTTTTATATTTTTGTGCTTATCACCAGCCCATGGAGATTAGGAAAATGCTTCAGGACATATGGAGAGATGAATCTGGTGAAATTTTGGTTTGACCCAGACCAGTTCATTATGAAAATGTATCAGAGTTCCCTAAAATCATTACAGGCATAGTAATATAGATATAGGATTATCACGGATTGGGTTGAGTGTATGGGGGAGTGTCTGGTCATATCTTCTTCATGTTAAACCTTGAGTTACTATAGTTTTTTCTAGATTTTTTCATGAATAGGGAAATATTTTTGGGTATTTTAATATTTTTTTATGTTATTTACTATTATTATGATTAATTTTATGGAATTTTATATTATATCCATGATGAATTAAATATTAATGGAATTTTATGCTTCATTTTTTATAGATCAGGCTACTTAGAAAGGCTCATGTAAATCGTAGAGAGGGAGATGTCAAAAAAACACTACATGTTAACCAACTAGTGGGTCCCATCCTTATCATGACAATAATCAAGGACATCCAATATCTTGTTTAGGTAGGTGAGAAAAGATGATCTAAAGCTATTAATAATTCCTATTATTTTACCAAGCATAATCTACCCATGTTACATAGTGATTGTTGATCTAAAGAACCCAAAGAGTGGATGGAAAAAATTGATTGTGTCGTCTGTTTCCTTCAGATGTCTGAGATGTAAAAGGCTATATTACCAACATACATTAAGTGTAGAAAAGGATAGGTAAGTTGTGATATCGTAGTAAGGGGATCATTCCACGATGTAGTATTCCATTTTATTTTTCAATTTTTTCTACCTTTACCATAATCTTCTAACAAATAACTACTCAGAGGCTAAAGGATTCATGATAATATTGAGTTTGATTATCCAGTCCAATATTTTTCTCTTATTCTTGATAACCTATGATGAGGTAGTTTAAAAACCAGTTATAACCATGGATGATATAATAGGGTTGATGGTTATGGTTAGTTACCATATTTTTTGTAGAGGAGAGTAATCATTCCTCTTTAGGACAGAAGAGGGTCACAAGGGATCTCAAAATGTTATTCGTGGAAGCATGTGAAATCCTTCTGATTCTACAAATTTGGTACATTTATTTTATAGGATAGTGGTATATTATATGTTTAATAATTTTGGGTATAATAAGTATATCTTTTTTTAATATCTAAGTACTTTACACTAATTTCAATGTTTAGGGAATTTACAATTCATTTTCTAAAATCCTCTTCAAATATTTAGGGTTTAATTTTAAAACACCGGAGGCTCTTAGGTGCAGTCAAACATATCTATGGGAGTTATATCTCATTATTAAATGAAATTAAATTCTCATTATTCTTTGAAATATTATATTGGGCCCTAATATATGAATTTATATATGGAGAATTAGGTGCATGAGGAACACAATTTTGGGCCAATAACCATTGTAGGAAAATTGTTTATTGCTTATTTTATAGATTTTTAATTCATTGATATAGTTGTATCATATTCCTTTATCTCATATAGGTTTATTAATGATTTGGGGTTACAACCTGAGTTTCTTCCACATATTATAGATCTATCCATTTTTTTAGAAAGAGTGCAGAGTAGTGTTTTAGGTTTTTTTAGTTTCATGTGGTTGTTTATGACATTGAAGTTATTTTGAATTTCTTAGTTCTAGACTAAGATATATTTGATTTTATTTTTTAAACAGATTGGATGGTGAGAAATAAAGTTAAAATTAACTACTTCCATCAGAAGCTTCTATTCCATTCTCCTTATGGGAATAATAATGTCATCCAATGTGATTAGGATTCAAGATCAGGTAATGTGGGGAATATTATTTCAAGTGTCAGATTGATTTCTTATTAGATCTCTATTTTGTTCAAGTATTTTATTTAATAGTGTTCAAATAATTATATTCAATTAGTGGTGTATATGTATCCATAGGCTTCCCCTAATTATTTTTTTAATATTTCCACTCCATTTTAAGGTATATTTATCTATTGATCTATACCTTTAGATAATTCAAATCCATTCTTGTTTTATTTAATAGATCATACTATGTTTAAATAATTAGAGGTTAAGGTAAAATATCTCAATAGAAAGTGTTTTACTCTAATGAGTGTATAAATATAAGAACATATGGTTATATTTTAAAATAATATGGATGGGTTTCAATGAATTTTCATTAATAACTCAAACCTCAATGTGATGACCATCACGAATAGGTACTCATTTTTTAAAACTTATGATTTATTTAACCTATTCAAGGGAGGGAGCTGGTTTTTTATTATTAAACTACGATTAGGATAAAGTTAATATATGGTGATGTATTTGGATATTCCTAATAAATAATTTCAAATAAGATATAGGAATTATGAGTATTTTTTATGTCATTAGACCTTCTTAATTCCCCAGTTGTTTTTATGGCATATATGAATTTAATCATCCATAAAAATCTCTAAACCTTTCTTTTTGTGTTTATTGATAATAAATTGGTTTATTAAAAGATTTAGTAGGATCATAAGGACCATGAAAACATTATATTATGAACCCTAATAAATCCCCTCTTTTATAAAAAAAATATCCAAATTCCATTTTTACATCCTAGAGTGAAATTATTGGTCTATATGGTATCTAAGCAGGTCACATATATGAAGAAAGAAAATATCAAATTAGTGATGTCTTGGGTGATAACCATCAATAGTTTTGAGTTAAAAAAATCTCTTTCCCATACTATATTATAGGTGATTTTTCAAGGACTTTTCTGGCTTGGAATCTCTCATGACAACTTTGATTAGAAAGTGGTTGAGATTTGATTGGGATGATAAATTCCAGAGATATTTTGAGGAGTTAATGCTCATAATGATTCCAATTCCTAATATAATTCTTATTAAGTTCTGTGTGAGCTAATTTTTTATTTTGATGCTTAATTTAAGGTATTGGGGTATATTTTGAGGTAGGTTATGCATACTATTTCTTATAAATATCTCTAGTGTTTTCCTAATGAACAGAATTACCCCATCCATTACCTAGAGTTAACATTCGTGAAGCATGATTTAAATATTTGGATCCCTTATATATTTAAGGATATTTTTAATGATTATACAAATTAAAAAAATTAATGTATAAAATTTCTTATTATGATATGAATCTTTGGTATAGGCATTCATATGAGTATCTCATGTTTTTTTAATTTCAATTTCCACAAACCCTTTGTAATGGAAATATAGTGGTTGATGCCATGATCAAGAAAAAGCAGCATAAAGTGGAAAAGGAATGAATATATGAGTGCATTTTAATGATATTTTTTGATTATTTTCATCTTGAAATGGAATAGGAGCACGAATTAATGTTTCTAGATAGTTTGAAAGTCACACCCACCTTGGATTATCATAATTTAGTTTAAGAGGAATCAAATCCTGACTATTTGTGCATTTGTGAAATTTTATATGTCAAAGCCTAGGAAATTTTAATAATAAATAAATTTATTATCAAATTGATATTAATGATAAGATTTTGTAGAATAATATTAAAAAATATATTATTAATAAATTTTATAATTGAAAAATGAAATCATTTAATACAAACAAAGTTGTTTTTTATATATCATATTGTTTTATTTAAAGTAAAACTTCAAAATTTTAGAATTTTAATTTGATTAAATGACTCAATTTTTTATATAATTATGTCAATGTTATCTTTTAATGATTTTATTACTATTTTTAAAAAATAGTTAATGTCAAGATAAATAATGAAAAATACTAATTTTACAAATACTATCACTTTTATGAAATTATCAGAAAAAAATAATGACTTAAAATTTTATGAAATCATTTTTATAGACCATATTTAAATATTAATATGTAATATAATTAATTTAAAAATATAATGTTGACCTTATAAATCTATGTTTTATATTTCAAAAATTAATGTAATGTTTTCATTCAAATAAAAATTATTTTTGATTGTTATTTTTTAATCATGTTTTTACAAGGTTCCATTAGGTTTAGGTTTTATTTTAAAATTAAATAAGCCTAATTTTCTTAAAAACCCAATTAATTCCTTGATAATAAAAATTACACATGATTTTCATATAAATCCTTTTGTTATGTACAAAATTTTGGTTTTCTTAAAATTTGGTTTTGTTGCATTCTGTGAACTTATATTAAAAGTAAATTTTTCAAACTCCATAATTTTAATAATATAAAGTTGATTAAATGTTTTACAATATCATTTTTTTATTTTGTAATGAGTTCAAATTTCTTTTTAGTCATAATGAATATTTACCATGGTAAATGTTTTTCACCACGTTTAAGGATAAATGGATTAATAAAGGGGGTAAAATATCAAATATCTATAAAACATATCTAATTATAATTGAATGAGTTTATTTAGACATTAAAATATACTATCATATAAATTGTACTAAATTTTAGTGATTTTTTATGTGAATTGCAATTATTATATTTAAATGTTATTAATATTTACGATGGTGTCACTCTTCTCATAGATAAAAGGGAACCACCATTCCACACTTATCCACACACTTGGATCAAAATATCAAGACCAATATATACACAAATCCATCCTAAAATATCATCCCCACATCATATACATTTTGGTATAATTTATTGACCAATCCTAGAATCCTTAATGTGTAAGATAATAGAAGATATCCAAGGATGATGTATAAGTATTGACTATATTCATTCATGTTTATTATTAATTATACCTCATTTAAATACATTATAAAAATAATAATATAATGAAATAGAACATTATATTACACTAAAATGTTTTTATAAGATTGAAAAACTATTTTCTAACACCTTTACATCCTATAGAAAATGAAAACAACACTCGTGTATATGTGTGTAATACCACCTCCTTGAAGAGACATAATTATTTTTTCATCACCACCTCACATGGATAGTTATAATGATATATATAATAAATATATATTATTTTAACTAAATATTTTTGATTTCAAAAAGATAAAATATTATATAAATTCTTATTCTCTCAGAAGTTGGAAAATGTAAATTCCACTTATGTGTACGTGAGTAATACTATATCCATGAAGCTTTGTAATCATTTTTTATCACTACCTCACATTACTAGTAATAAGGATTAATTTAATGAAAAAATATGATATATATTATAATTTAGTTATTTTTAAATGTTAAACCTTTCTCAATAATATTAATTTTTCATCCATTAGAAAATGAAAAACATCGCACATGCCTGCTTGTAGACTATAACCTCCATAAATGATGTATCTCATTTTTTTCATCATCACCTTACTTGGATAGTTTTAAAAAAAATTATTTTATAATAATTATTATACTAAAATATTTTACATTCTATAGATTATGTAACCATGACCCCTTTAACCATTATTAATACACAATAGTTCTTTTGGATTTAATGACCTCAAAACTTCCAACATAAACTTAACCAACTTTTTAACTAAATAGAACATGATAATAAATGAAATAAAAGCAATAATGATAAAGTAATGAACTTTAAAGAATGATTATAAAATTGAAAATAATTAATATGTGTTTAATATTCATGAAATTAAAATACATATGTAGCAATTTGAAACTTCAGGTTAGGTATTTTTCATTAAAAACTTGTTTTAATTGTTTTAAACTTTTTCTCTTCCAGGTAAATGATCATTAAAATGTTAAAATAAATTTATTATTTATAAATTAATTAATTTTAAATATAATTTTTATCTACATTTTTATTTTCTAAAAAATTATATAATGATTGTTTGTAATGGGTTCTATACATGCTATTTTTGAATTTCCTTACCAAAGTACAAAAATAACTTTTTTTAACATTTTTTGCATGAACATATCTACCCACCAGAATAGTGATTATTCATTATCAATATTTCCCTATAATATTTTGTGGTTTTTTAAATAATATTATATTCATATTGTTCTTTTAATTTTTACCTTTAATTTTTTCAAAATAAAAAGGATATTTATTCTAATTTTACGAGTTTACTAAAAGTGATTTTTCTGATGGGATGTAATTCCGTATTTTGTGATATATATGATGTAAATTCTAAATTATATGTATCTTTATCATGATATGGTTCTTCTAAATTCTATATTATTATGATTGGATCTAATATTACCCTCTAATTCATTGATTACTGATATATTCTCATGAAGGGACATGTTTGAATTAACTGTGAATGTTATTCCCTTATAAGGGTGATTGTATGGATAGTTTCCCTAGATACATATATGGTTTTTATATTCTTTATATGAGTTTTAAATGAAATATTTTGATGTCATGATGTATTTAAATGACTGTTTTGAAATTTTTTAACATTATAAAGGTGAAAGGTTTGTTTTAAAGGAATAATGTTTTCATGAGTTCTTTCATTTTCACAAAGAACTATCATGGTTATGATTTTTTTCTTTTTTCTTGATAAAAAATAATTTATGAAATGAATTGGGATATAAATTTTATTTCATGAGTAAGTAAATTACAATTTGAGATTAAATTTTATTTTGTAAAAAATAAAACATCCTTAGTTATTGTAATGTTTTTAAAGGGACTAATGGTATTAATTTATTTTTATATCCCCTATTGAGATTTATCTTGTTCATCCATTTTCTTGAAAAAAAAATGATCACAATGCTTAAAGATGTGTATAAATTATAGTAAGGTAAATGGTGAAATTTATTGAATGAATAAAAAGTTTCATAAATGAAATAGGTGTTTAAACATAAAAACCTATTTCATGGAAAAAATTTACACTATGTGGAAATTTTAACTAGTTTTTAATGGTTGTTTAAATTGTAGAAAATATTAATGGTAAAAAATATTAGAAATAAAAGAAAGTTAAATCCTTGTAATAAATCATGTAATTATTATTTGAATATGATATTAGGTGTTATAGTTGGTATCAAAGAAAGGGTTTAGATAATTTTAGAGGTTAGTAAGTTTTGAAGAAAAATGCTCTATGAATACTAATCTAATATCATATTATCATGAGATATATTTGGAGGATTTTTATATCTCATCATCAAATATATGTAAAATTAGAATGGTTTTCTATAGATAAACCAGGGTGGATGAATTATGAAGGAATTAATAGGATAACATCCATCTGAACCAGTAATATGAAATGGTTGGAGTCGAAGCTGAGAAATGTTTATTTTTGGTAACTCAATTAATGTAGGATATCAATGGTGGTACCAATGTAAGGTAAAAACTAAATTATCTATAGAGAAACATGTCTATAGTAGATCATTTCATGAAACGTAACCCTTAAACTTTTGAAATAACCTCATATCCAGTAGTAGTTAAATAGAGGAACAATGATTTTGAGAAGATATTCCAAATTTTGGGGTGTTGAATGAATTAGAAGGTGGCTCTTTTTATTTATCATTTTGAAGGAGTAGTTAATAAGTGGTATTCATTGGTCAAGAATACCATTTATAAATATGATATTTGGGCCATATAATGGATCTTTTATTTTTTAAATATTTACCAAACGATGTTCAACTTGTAATGGAAAGGAAATTAAAAGAGTTGAATTAAACGGATAATGACTTAGTTACCACCTATGAAGAAAATTTTACTAGATTGTACAGGTATGTATTGAGTTATATTCTAGACCATAATGGTAAAATTGATATGTTTTACTTACGATTTAAACCGATTTTATAAATGAATTTTATTACTCATGAGTATGTAAGTTAGGAGGATATTGTTCAATATTCTGAGAAGGTCAAGATGGAGTTTTCTAAATTTTATAACATCAAGGATATAAAGAAGTCTTTGTAGAAACAAATGCGTAATCTTTAATTAAATAAACCAAAAGATAATAAATCTAAATTTTCCCCTTGTGATAAGTGGAATATGAAGAATTATACTGAATTTCTTATGAGTTCTTCATGGTGTTGTTAGTATAGTAATTTGGGATATATAGCTTGTGATTAACAATAATATATAAATGGTAAAGGTAATAATAATGATAAAAATATATTAGTAATTTTTATTTATTGTAATAGGACAGACCATAATGTATATGTATTACTGAAGAATATTTTAAAGGTTGGATATCATCAGGATCATAAGAATATGTGTGTGGTGAAGTTATTTTCTACTAACTTAGTGAATGATGGACCATCAACTGAAGTGGTGACTTTTCTATTTCTAATTTATTACGATTGTGTAAATGTGTTGTTTGATTTATAGTATAATAATTCTTTTAGTTATGGGAATATTTCTAGAAAAGTAGAAATATCACTTCAATATATGGATATAGAACATTTTCTAAAAACTCTTGGTGGAATTATTAAAGAAATGGAGATTTATATGAACATTACTATTCTCATATATAGAATGGTTTTTCTTAAAAATATTATTTTATTTCATTTATGGGAGTTTGATGTTATTTAGAGTATGGATAGGAATTTATTTTATCATGCTATAACAGATTAAATAGGAAAATAATTCAAATTCGATTTTCAAATTGATTTTCGACTAATTTATAGGAATGAGTTCATACATGTGATAAAAAATCAATAATATATGAAATTTATTAAAGATGGGGCTGAATGTTATTTTGTATATATCTTTTAAAAGAATGGAAATGTTCAAATTAAGTACGGTCTTATAGTAAATGTATTTTAATATTTATTTCCTGATAATCTTCTGAAAATATTCTTGATCAAGAGGTTTAATTCATTATTAAATTATTTCTCATTGATAGTTCAATTTCAAAACCTCCATATCGAATGGTTATAGTAGATTTAATGGAATTTAAAATGTAGTTACAAGAGTTACTTGATAAGGGTTTCAACCACCCTAGAACATCACCTTGGGGCTATCTTATTTTGTTTATTAAAAATAAGTATGGTCATATGTGGTTTTAAATTAATTATAGATCACTCAATAACATTTCAATTAAAAACAAGTATATATTAACTCATATCAATGACTTTTTAGATTTTCTCCAGAATGCCCAATATTTTCAAATGATTAACGTCGTATCTAAATACCATCAAAATAAACTAAAGGAAGATGTGATTCTAAGAATAGTGCTTCATACTAGGTATGTTGATTATGATTTGTGTTTATTCCATTGTGGATATCAAATTAACCTGTTATATTTATATAACTAATTAATTGAGTTATCCATAAGTATTTAGTCAAATTCATGGTGGTATTCTCTGAGGAAATTATTTTATATTGTAAAATTTATAGCTATTATGAGAAACATAAAAGATTTTTTAGAAGACATTAAAATAAATAAAATAACAATTTATAAATGGTTAATTTTGGTTATAGAATATTTCTTTCCTTATGAATGTTGTTTTTAAAGATAGAATTTTTTTTTATTTGGATAAAAATAAAGAGGTTAAAAAGTGGATGAGACCTAAAAGAGTCACTAAGATTAATTTTTTTTCTTCATTTAGTAGGATATTTATAACGATTTTTTAAATACTTTTCTTATTTATCTATCCCACAAACCAAGATAACTAAAAATGGAGTTAAATTCATCTAGACAAAGGAATGTGATAAATTATTTTAGGAATTGAAAACAACAATGGATAATTCTATAGTGTTATTATTTACTTATAGATATGGGATTATTTTTAATTATTATGATTCTTCATAGATGATAAATTGTTCTATCTTGATGAATTCTGATCAAGATATTTATTGTGCACCTTTTTAATTGAAAATGCATGACCATTATTTTTTAATTCATGATCTTGAGTATTCTATAGTAGTTTCTTCTTTAAAAACATTGAGGCTTAATCTATATTTAAATGATAAAATATTATGATATAATGATTAACTATCATCAAGGTAAAGATAATAAAGTATTTTGTGAATTTATTTTAAAGGATAATTCATTATTAACCATGATACGTTTAGAACATGATCATTTAGTTAGTGGTTTAATGAATCTTGGATTTGAGATTGTTCACTCAAAAAAATCTATTTTGATTTAGATATCATTGAAATTAACCTTGTTATAATGATTTAATAAGAATCAAAAATAATACCATGGTTTAAAAAGAAAGGTATAATTGGTAAAGGAAGTAAAATTTCCTGAGTTTTACTTTGGTAATGAAGGTGTTAAATATTTGGAATGATTTTGTGTGCAATGAGTGATTCAAAGTTAAAAAAAGAATTATTGAGTGAGTTTCACAACTATATATTTTAAATTCATCTTGGCGACATAAATATGTCAAGATATCCTCAATTATATTATTTTTCAGAATTAATAATGAAAGTTATTGTTGATTTTACCATGAAATATTTTACTTATCAATAGGGTAAATCTGAATACAAACTATCAGAGAGGATGATTTAGTTATTCTTAGTGCCTGAATGGAAATGGGAGAATATATCTATGGATATCATAGTGGGATTACCAAATATATATGGGCGTAATATTTTATTTTGGGTTATTGTAGATTAACTAACTAAATCTTTGAATAATATTCCTATTTGTGATACTATGTATTTGGATCAGATTTTTATACTCCACCCTAAATAGGTAGTCAATATACATGGATTTCTTCTCTATATTGTATATATTCATGCTCTCAGATTCAAAAGAAATTTTTTAAAATAAATTCAAAATTCCTTATGTATTGAATTAAATTTTATCACTTCTTGGAATCCTTAATGTGATGTACATTCAGACTGAATAATTATGAATTTGGAAGATATTCTTAAATATTTATCACTAGATTATCAGGTAATTTACAATGATTCTATTTAATTAGTGGAATTTTCTTATAAAAATAGTTTCCTTCCATCATACATATATCACTATTTGGGTCATTATATGGAAATCTATGTCGAACTCAAGCGTGTTCGTATTAATTCAGTGAGATAAAGTTCTTGGGACTAGAATTGGTAAAAGAGATGGTTGAGAAGGTAATTATGATTCAGTACCATATCAGTGTATCTTATATTAGGAAGAAGAGTTATTAAAATAAATAGAGAAAATATATTCTATTTGATGTGGGTACCATGTTTTTCTTAAATTATCTCCTTATAAATTTGTTTTAATTTTTGGTGGGAAGGGAAAATTAAGTCTACAGTTTATTGGTTCATAAGAAACTTTGGATAATTTCAGATCAATTTTTTATTGAATATCTATAACTATAAATTTATCTAGATAAAATGAGGTGTTTTATGTTACAAGGTCACAGAAATATGTGCCTAATGCATCTCAGGTTTTGAGAACTGAAATAGTTCCATTGGAAGCAAATCATTCTTATAAGTAAATACCAGTACATTTTCTAGATCACAAAGAGTAGGTATAATGGAAGAAGTTAATGCACTTGATTAAAGATTTATGGAAGAATAATATGATTGAAGAAGAAACATAGGAATATAAAAAGGCTCTGAGAGAAATATATCCATGCTTGGTTAAAAAATGAATAAAATTGAAAGGATTAAAATTTTTTGAGGAGGAAGAATATGAAAAAACATTTAATTTTAATAATAAATCAATATCATGTCTTATTAATATTCATGGTTAGATTTTATGGATTCATATTAAGTATGATATATTTAAGTTTCTTTTTAATCAAAAAAGTAATTTTTTTTATTCTAACAAGTTTTTTTCCATTTATTATATGGTTTTATTTAATAGTAAAATTTATAAATTTTATAATTTTATATTCATTAAATGGAATTTTTTTATATAATCATGTCAAAATTACAATAGGGTTTTTTTATTTTGGGATTTTTCCAAAATAGTTGATTTTTAGGTGATTGGTAAAAACTACTGAGTTTACAAATACTGTCAATTTTATAACATTTTCATGACATAAGAATGACTTGAAATTTTATGAACCCTTTTTATAGATCAATTATATATTAATAACTAATATAAATTTTTTAAAAATATATTTTTAAACATACAAATATATGTTTTTCACTTTCGAAATATATGTTTTTATTCAAACAAAAACTATTTTTTGTTCTACTCAATTAATAATTTTTTGAAAAGGTTCCTTTACTTTTTTGTTTGTTTTAAAGTTAAATATTTATTATTTTATTAATAATATAAATTCCATGTTAATCATATTTATAAATTATTTTGGTATAAAATCATTTTTATTCCAAAAAAATGTATTTTTCAAAAATGGGTTTTCATTATATTTTGTGAACTTATATTAATAGTAATTTTTACCACTGATAAAATCTGAATCAAATAAAATGGATTCAAAATTTGGTATCATCATTTCATAACTTCTTAATGACTTTATTTTCATTTATAGTTTAAATGAATAGTTACCATGGTTAAAAAACATCACCACAATAAGCTTTAAAAGGGATAACATGGGTGGTTAAACTAATAAATAAGTATTCAAATGTCTCTAAAACATATTAAATTTCATTAAAAAAGTGTATATAGACCTAAAATTATCCTATATTTTAAATTTGACTAAATTTGAGCTACAATATTTGATAAAGACGTTTATCATATTTAAAAGTTCAAAAAATTTATAGTGATTTAACTCCTCCCACTTATAAAAGGGAACTACTTATCATCACTAATTCACACACATTGAGAACCCATGATTGAAAATGATATTCCCAAATACATCCCCAAATATCCTTACCACATCCAATAGATCTTTTTCTCACCAAAATTCCAATCCAATGTGTATGTTAATGGAAGTTACCCAAAGTCAAGGTATAAGTCATAACCAAATTCGTTAAAGTTTATTTCTTCTTATACCTCCATCAAGTTTATTCTAAAAATAAGAATATAGTGACCTTAGAATAATTACTATAATTTTTTTATATTTAATGAATAAATATTTTATACCTATTTTCCATCCTATGGAAAATAAAAATTTCATCTGTGCATACGTATCGAATATCTCATTCATGAAGTGATATAATTCTTTTCTAATCACCACATCACATGGATGGTTATAAAAATATATTTAATGCATATAAATTATTTTCTTGAAATATTTATTAATATTTAATGATAAAATATTATTAACCTACTTATCCTCATATAAGATGGAGAATTGAAACATCACTCGTGCATATGTGCAGAATACCACCATCATGAAGCAATGTAATTCATTTTTCATCACAACATCCCATAGTTGTTCATAATGATAAATTTAATTAATAAATATTATATTTATTATATATTTGTTATTATTATATAAATTTAAATCCTGATCTACGATTTTTATTTTTTTATCCATTAGAAAAATGAAAAACTTGCTCATGGAGATGTGGAGACTATCACCTCCAAAAATGATGTAACTCACTTTTTTTATAATCAACTAACATGTATGATTTTAAAAGATTATTTATTATTTAAAAATTATAATTATTACATGTTTAATATTCTTTATATGATGGAAGTCTGACCCCTTTGAAAGTGGTCAACATATCAACGTTGTTTTGGACTGAACGACCTCAAAACGTCTAATGTAAACTAAACCAACATAGTAACTAAATTGAACATGATAATAAATAAAATTAAAGGAATGATTATAATATAATAATCATGAAAAAGGTTCTTAATCATGTAAATAATTAATAAAAGTTTATTATTTAGGAAATTAAAATACATATGTGATTATTCCTGACTCGAGGTAAGGGATATTTCTTTAAATTCTTTTTTTAAATGTTTTAAACTTTTTATATTCATGTCTATATTCACTAAAATATTTCAATAAAGTTCTTATTTACACATAAAATATTTTTAAATTTAATTTTTAACTAATTTTTACGTTCTTTAAAAATTTCTAAAATGAATCTTTTAAATTTTTTTCTATAGATTTTATTTTATATTTTAAATTTAATGTTAAAAAAAGAATGTTTTGATAAGGTTTACCTCATGACTACCTTTTACCATTTCCATATATGTTACTAATTATAAATATTCCTCTATAATTTTATAAGAATTTTTAAAATAATATCTTATTCCTATTTTCTTTATAATTTTTACTTTTACAAGTTTTAAAAATAAAAAGGATATTTTTTTCTCATTTTATGAGTTAAATGAAAGTGATTTTTATTATGGTTTATAATTTAAAATATTATGATATTTATAATGGAAATGAAAAAATTTAAGTGTTTAATCATGATATGGTTCTGGGAAATTTTATATGATGATTTTTGTTTCTGATAAAGCCCTCCAATATATTGAGTAATGATATGCTCTTGAGAAGAGACATGTTAGAATTAACTATGAATGTTATTCCTTTTTAAGGGTGATTTTATGGATAATATAAAATGATTCCAATATGGATTTTATATAATTTATCTTTTAAAAAAATAAATTTATTTATCTCGTGAGTTAGGTTATTGATTTTATGAAGGTTTTTGACCTTATAAAGTTGAAAAGTAAATTTTCACGGGAAAAGGGTTTCATGAGTTCTTGTTTTTTATCAAGGAACTATCATCATTATGATTTTTCATTTATTATTTCCACTAAGTGTTTTATGAATTATATTAGGAAATAAAATTTATTTCATGAATATGTAAATTATTAGTGGTTGCCAAATTTTATTTTGTAAAAATAGAAATTTCCTGATTGATTTTTCCTATTTTTTAAAGGAACTAATGGTTTACCACCCATTATATATCCCTTAGTTAGCATTTTTTCCCATACCATATTTTAAAATTTCTTTCTTAGGGAACAAGGATGTGTGGGAATTATTTGAATTTAAATGAAGAAATTTCTTAAATGTAGAGAAAGTCTCATGAATGAAACATGAGCGTAATAATAAGAACCTATTTGAAGGAAAAAATATACAATTTGTGGAAATATAAACTTTTTTATGTGAAAGATTTCATAACTCTATAAAACTATAAAACTAAAAGATCTTATAAATGTAAAAAAGTGTAGCCCTTTTTAATAATGATATAATTATGGGTTTTCATGACATGATGTATTATTCTAAATAATGGGGAGACCTCAGGTGATTATCCTTCATCTTTTTATGGTTCTATTTTTCTCATAAGTGGATAGTCATTCCTTTGACCATCAGGTAGGCTATAATGAGTGGTTGGAACCGTTATATCTAGTCCATTCATCCCGAGGTTACTAAGATGTATTAAGATCTTGAGTATGGTCTTGATGGTTTAGGATAAAGAATAAATTTATGATTTTGTATCATAGTGCCTTACCTATCAGGTAATTAAGGCCAAGTAATAAAATAAAATTGGATTTCCATATCCTCTCCAAATTTTAGTATGGAAGTGGGATGTGATTTCTATAGACTTCATATTTTTTCTACCTCAACCTCCTATAAATAAGAATTTTATATGGGTTATTATTGACTAATTAACAAAATTAGACCACTTAATTCCTATTATGGAGTAGAAAAAGTTGGATTATCTTGGATTTATACATTTCCAAGAAGTTTTGATGATTTTTAGAATGCCTTAAATAATTATATTTATCTATACCCATTCGTTAATTCTCATTTCTAGAAGTTTCTTACCAAAGTGAAATGTTCTCAGCTAAAATAGAACATGGACTATCATTTACAAATGGAATGGTTTATGGATTAAGCTATTTAGATTCTTAAAGATATTCTCTTATATTGTGTGCTTTATTTTTCTAATCATGGGTGAAGAATTCATTTTTGGATGATTTTTCTTATACTAATAATTACCAAGACATGACAAATATGGTTCTATTCAACGAATATAGTATAAAGGACCATGTGATCCCTCAATTGTCTACTAATATTTTGGTGAGTATTCTTTATTGGGACCAATAATCACTTGGGATAAAAATATAATGATTCATAAAATTTTGATGATATTTTTTATAAATCGTAGTCTCTAAAAATCTTATATTGACTAATTTCATCATATTTTATAATTTCTTCATTAGTGGTCACATGTTTATTAGAGTTTCTCCTTATTTGGGACACATTTTACTATAAAATCAAGGTAATTTTATTTTGTTTTATATCAATACATTTGAGATTATATATAATAATTGAATTTTGGAATACAATAAATGATTACCATCTCAGATGATATCTATTCATTTTGTGTTAAACGTATCCTACTTGATGTTGTATCACCCTAACCCATACCACAAAGTTTATTGGGATTTTATCTATTTGAAACCCAACACCACCTTGATTAATAAACTACTTTATACATTTGATCACTAGTATTGAGTGTTATGTGGTAAATATATTCCTATTTTCCAAGTTATCTTCCACTATAATGGTGATAAACACAAGACATAGAAGTGTGAGGTATTAATATGGTAGAAATTGCCTCAACTTTTCCCAGATAATAAGTATTTATAACTTTTTAGGGGTACAAATTAGCATATTAGATAGAATTGTGACACTCATGCTGTCATTGTTAGGTGTATAATTTACTACTTATTATTTATTATTCTCTAATACATTATTTCTGTGATCTTTATTAATTTTTTCCATTTTGGTTATGTTTCACTTAAAGACTATAATAGGTAATTTTGTGACCAAGGGGGTCGTGTGGTGACACTACCAAGGTAATGGGGTGTTTTTGGGGATTTTCATAATGCTGCAATGAAGTAATGTAAGATACTGATGTGGCCCATAATGTGGGAGTTTTTTGAGGATTTTTTTTCACCATGATGGAGTAATGTCTTGGATTTATGTGACATTATGTAACGCTCAATGATAGATTGGTATCTGAATAGTAACTAGACTCGTTCATCACCTAACCTCATGAATGCCACCTAGTAGGCCTAAGGCTACTGACTAGAAGTGATGATATAAGGTAGTACTAATAAGATAAAATACCTCCAATGTTAGAGTGGGAAATAATAAAAAATAAACAAATATAAACTATAGAAGTAAATACTTAGTGTACATAGGAAAAAATTAACATTAAGAAATAATGCATAAAAATACCGTAAATGTTTAAATATAAATACCAAATATACACAACTAACCGCCCAGAGGGCTAATCAAAAATTCATACTAAACTAAGAGGAAATAAAACAAATTGGGATCTATGACTTATTTAATCCTCTCTTCATTTCAATCTACTAGAATCATCTGAGCTGTCCAGCTCAACAATGCTACCTCAGGCCTCTACCCAACATGTTCCAACAATGACCATGTGAGAGATGCTTGGGTACCCATATCTAATGGAATCCAGATTATGGTATGATTAAAGAATTAGATAGGACACCACCAATGTTTTCCCTTACTACCTGGTATATGTTTTGATATGTGCATGTGACATGCTCAACTAAAATAATAAAATAAACTACTAAATACAAACAAGGAAATAAATTCACCACCTCAATTCCTACTTCAGTCTGATGATAGAATATCTCTAAGCTCATCATAAGGACGGTTTCAACCATAGAATCACCACTTATCTTGGGAATACACATAAATCATGGGCCACAACCAATAACCATCAATGATCCTTAAGTCCATGTCCCTAACCAACCATACCTACCAACTCCAATTATAGAATGTATCTAAGAATGAGCATTTTCTAAGGGGAACCTATGTCCACTCCTAGGGGATCCTACACCACCATATATATTTAGTAAAATTTGTAACATCACAATGAATCCCTTATCCACAAGCCCTTAGGCTGAACCCCATCGTGGTACCTAGGAATTATTTATTTCATAATAAAAACTGATTCCAAGTAGAAGGAATCACTTGGAAATCCAATAAGTCTATGAGAGAATGATTTCAGAGAAACCTAGGAAATCAAAAGGAAATACCCTAACTAGATCACATGGTCAATATTATGGAATCTAACATCTCACAAATACTTAAGAAAACCATTAGGGGTGTATCCACTTTGTCCTATGGCTATACTAGGAATTCATTGATGACATAAAAAAATCACCCTAGGGGAGTCCAATAAATTTGATCATGGATATATGCCTACTCATCACCCTAGTAATCACATTCATTCATAATGGTCTTTTGGTTTCTCCATTTCAATCCCACCACCCTAGTATTCTCAATTGTATCATTCTATCAAAGGAACCCCTACAATCATGGCATAGCTCAAAGGATGGATCCTTAGTACCACCTATAAAAATCCACTCATACATCAACCATACCTATATATTCTCTTATAGATATGAATCAACCACCAAATAATTCCTAATATCATATATGAATATATTAGAAATCCCAAGGTTTCATCATTCACAGTAATTGATTTCTAAGTGTTTCGGTCAACCACATTTTTGCAAGGACCAGTATCTGATTTAGAAGTATCCTAGGAAATCACATTCCACCATGAATAATCATAAAAAAAATATCATAAGGGATTCCTGAACACCCATTCCCATCACTATCAACTCAACCCCAACAATATTATAGGTAATTTTAGGTTCTAGGGTGACACCCTCAACCATCAATAACCATATCCATACACACTCACTCAAATTCATCCTATAAAAAGGGTACCCAGTTAGGTCCCCTAAGTTATGGAAAATCGGAGGCACTCTCTCATGGGTACTAAATCTCATCAAAGTTCTTCGATTACACTCAATTATCTTAGTACATTTTATCCCATAAAATTATCATTATGTACAGTGACCTCACTAACTATATGGGATTTTCCCCATAGGCAATAGTAAAAGAGATATCTCATTCTCATATCATTTTTCAAAGTATCTCCATGTGGATCATTTAACCCATCCCAACATCCATATCCTATAGTATATCAACCTAGGATAATCACTTCTCAAGTCAATTCCTTTTCCATCAGTGATCATGCTAGTTCTATGGGCCCTTTTGAACTTGGTAATTGATTCATCCTAATAGAGGCATCCCAAATTAAGTTAAATAATTAGATTAAATATTTCTATTCCGTAACTAGAATGACCAAACACCCCATGAATTATAAATAAGAATAAATTTCATGAGGAAATTATGTGGAACACCTACCTCATTTAGTGCTTTAAACATTTATTTCCAAGGGTGGGAAATAGATCAGAAGGCTTGTCCAAGCCTATCCATACTTTCCCATCCCCAAATGAGATCTTATCAACATATGAAGCCCCTAAATGAAAATAAAAGTAAATAATTAACTCATGAAAACATTTATTATTAATGATTTAATTTAATTCCAACTCTGAATAATGTTTCATAAATCACTAGTTCATTTCCCTACACTAGAAAAACAACCAATGGCACCCCAAGGGTCCATCTCATGGCCCCAATCCAATATCATGTGAAATACCCAATAAAAAAATTAAATGGAAATTTAATTTTGAATTATTAAAACCCCTATGAAAATCCAATACAAAAACAAACAACATTTAGATACCAAACAATCATGTCCAAAAGTGACTCTGTATTCCCACATCCTATGATGAACTAAATCCCCTTATGAATCGGGTGATTCCACCACGATCTCATGGAATCACCAATTATAATATTATCTACATATCTTAAAATTAAATTTGTGAGAGGGAGTAGAAATAGATATCACCAGATAGATAGAAATATATCAAATCATTATATAAATTCCCTAAAATCACCTCTTAAACAAGGGGTAGAGGTGTAAAAGGCAGTTCAGACCCACTAACATGGGATATTAGTGAGATATGGGAGAGGGTTATACTAATAATAAATGTGGGAGAAACAAATGTAATTTTTCTCATAAAATATCCCACCAGTGAACTAGAGGAGGCCACCAGCAAACTTATGGCTCTAGGAAGTGACAGTTTCCACTACTAGATATCATTGAATATATGGGGGTTTCCTCTATCATAGGTTGTAGTAACTACCATGGTCCCTCATAGCACATCAACACCCCTCTTAATTCCCAAAACTCATCCAAAAACATTAAATTTAGGTACCTAGACTTCTATAATTGTGTCTCAAATCTAGATTCAAAAACTATCCCAACCACCAAACATAAAATTTCAAATTCCCATACAAATTTTTCATGTTGTACTAAAATGATTCCTTAAAAACTCTCCACCATAACACTTATCATCCAAAGTAAGTCCAATAAATAATTATAACTTTAGTATTGATATATTCAGGTCATCAATTCCCATTTAAACTATTATTTTTCATTCCCAAACTTCCAAACATGCTTCTATGTGAAACCTAAAAATTTATGGTGCTTAAGCATCAGAACTACCATCCATGGGTTTAACCCTTTATCAAAACATTGTTTATTTACTATTTTGAGTTCATCCATCCCAAGACATAAAACTATTTCCATCTATTTAATTATTAGGCCTATAGTGCTCCCCAACATAAGATTTAGTCTATATCTTCCAATTATAATGATTTGGAACCTCTATCATTATAATTTCTTATAGAAAAACCAAACATATGTCCCATTAACGCACTTGATGTGGTTTCCATAGTACCTTTAAGACCTCAATTCCAAACATTTTCTTATAATTTTGAAGAATATTTGAATTTTTAAAATAGTATATGGGCTGATTTTTGAACCATGCATTAGAATATATTTATAAAAGTTTGAGAACCTCAAATGATTGTTTTTAGACTAGAATGAGGGATCAGAGAGGTCATGGATGTGATCCAAGGGCCCATGGAAGAACCCAAGATTGTATCATGCTACAATTTTCCAACCAAATATCTTGTACATGTCCACTGGCTAGTAAGTGGACTTCCCAAAGGAAGAAATTACTACTTAGGCACATCAGATATCCATTGGGTTTCTTATTCCATTTCATTATAAAGTGTGTAAAATGTTATTTAATCCATTCACCCCATTTGTTATTAACCTAAATATTTCTAGTGTTGGTTTAATTTCTATATATGTCTAGGGTATCTTTCTCATTATTTTTCCATGATAGAAAACCCTTGGTTATTCTATGTTTTTACTTTTTTCACATTATAAATCTCTTAGATAGACTAACTCTCTTCTGGCCTCTATTGTCTTTTTATTTCCATTTTTTATGTGGGTCATTCCGTATTTTTAGGTTATTTATTTGATTATTTGATTTCTATCATTCAAGATTGATCTGATGGTTAATATTGAATGTCTAGAGTTCTATGAGGGAATATTAACCCCATTGTAACCTCATATACCCTCACCACTAGTTATTAACCTCTATCATATGGGGTGGTGCACTATAGGTATCTTGTTGATCTATTCTGGTTATTTCCCATAGATATTTTTAGTTCTGGACATTACAAAGTGGTATTAGAGCTATTTTTTATTTTTCTTACTATTTATGCATGTTATATAGGATACTAGGATGTTTCATATAATGGGAATGATCTTTTTCATGGGTTTATTCATCCCAACTTATAGAGGGAAATCAATTTGACAGTGATGGGAATTTATATTTATGCTTTTTTATTTTAGATTTAATTGATTTCAACATTGAGTGGTGCACTTGGGTGTGATGTTTTTTATTTATGAGATCGTATCTCTTAGATTGGAATTTATAGAGATAATTTGTGTTCAAAAATCATAATAGGAAGATATGGTTCATATTTCTTCTTTATGTTTCTTATCATTAATATTTTTCTAATATTCACATGTGTTGGTGGTTTATTTATTGGATATGGTTTATATATTATCGTAATTTATATTTTGATATGGTTTTAAATGATAAATAAATTTTTGTATTTAATGTTATTTTTCATTTATATGTTTACATATAATTGTGTTATGGGATTATACTTGACCAACTCCTTAGTTTACTTTGGGTTAATAGGATAGTATAAATGAATTAAAGTAATGGTTTTGGTTAAATAAAGTCCCAATAATCAACTTATATGGTATTTTTCTTTAAAAATTTTGAATGGAATTTTATCTAGACGAAACCAGAGAATATGAAATTTAATACCGATTGAATATATTTAAATCGTGGGTAATTAAAAAAATTAAAATTGGAATCCTTGTGTTTTGAAAACGGTATGTTTTAAATAAAATAATGAAATCATGATGCCTTTAAGTTCATGATGATTTATGTTATTTATGGTTCTGACCTCACCCTATGTATAGGTGGTTTGGGATATGAGGGTACCCTATTTTTAGGACCCTTAGTTATGGGTTTTGATACATTTATGGTTCTTGTGGTGTTAGCTAATAATGTTTTGTATGATGTTCTTATATTTGGTTTGTGACATTGAGGTTGTGTGGTGTTGCCTTATATGGTTGTTCCTCATGACCCTCATGGGTGGATGACCCTTATGGTTGTGTAGGTCTCTAGAGAGGGTGTATTTTCTCGTACTTATATTATATTGGGTGTTCTTATATGGGTGTGATACCTATAGTAAGTGTTTTTCCTTTTCATGTTAAACTTCATTTGTTTTAGAATGGGGTAGGAGTTCCACCAGTGATAAGTGGCTTCTATGAGAACCGACCTTAGTGGTTAAGAGTAACTTTGAGAGAGGTTATCCTAGTTTTTTGGATTTTTTAGTTACTTTAGGTATGGTTAGATGATTTCCTATCTAGAATTATTGCATGAGTGGTGCAGTTAATGTTTTTTAAGGCTTCACCACAACTTGGTTTCCTTCTAAGAGAAGTAGCTTGAGTGCTAGTGTATTGGTCTTACATCTTGTACTAAAAGGAAAGATCATTTGAATTAATAACTCTACCATTCATATTCTATCTTTACTTTTTAATTGGTCTAGAACCAGGGTTTATAGTTCTAGTTCTAGTGAATCATGGCTTGACCCTACTTTTGTAATGAATCCCGAGATAATGGGTGGTCATGTTCCTAGGCCTAAATCCTAAGAGATATCAAATTTATTGGATGAAGTTTTAGGTATCCCTCTTTATATATGTGACTTACATGATATGATTCATGTTTATATTCTTGAGTGGGAGCTTGATCCTAGTTCTATTAATGTATGACTCATTGATTTATGGGTTGTGTTTGTTGAGTAGAAATAGGGGTTTGTGTGACTGAAAATTTTTTATGGGGCCATGGTGGCTAGCCTATGAAAGAGGTGCACAATGTCTTTTTGGATTAATGATTGGGTGGATTGGTAATAAGAACCAATTCCATTGGGTGATATCAAGGTAATGTTTTCTAGTTATATTAGACGTTTCATGTCTCTTGATTAGTAGGATGGGCTACCTACAGCCCAGTAGAGGGTCTTTCAAGTCTCGAATAAACTCAAGTAATGTGGTGGTGGTAGTTCCCAGATTAATTTAATTCACAATGGCTTGGAATATATTCATAATGAAATTTTGGGAGTTATTCATAGTGAGTCTTGATTAATTAGAGGTGAACAGGACTTGAAGAAACACTTATGCAAAGACAGGCCCAAAGCCATTGTTTAGGTTTTGAGATGTCACTGTAATTAGAGGTGAAATCATATAGGGGTCTATTTGTTGTGTTATAGATATATAGGATTGAACATGATGTAGGAATCAAGAGTTATTTATGAATTTATCATCACTTGAAAGAGTGTTACATGTTTTTTTAAGATTAAAACTTATTGTTTATGCTTGTAGAGTGTTGTAAGGGGAGTCATATGGTGGGGATTGAACAACAATATTTCAGTGTGTGTGGTCCTAATTATAGATCAAATGTCACCAAATTTCATGGGATTAATTCTCTTAGTCTAAGAACAAGTTTCAGTTTACATTTTGTTTTTTATCTCAATTGAGAGTGAGATTTCTATTCTTGATCCTAGAGTTCATTGATAAATGGAATGTGGGTCATAGTGGTTGGGATTTTCTCAAGTGAACCAACAGTAATGACACAATTATTATGGGGAGTGACATATCAGTTCTTGGGGTATGAATCTTGTGTTGGAATGGTTAGGGTGTGTGGAACAGACCATAGAATAGTCATGGTATCCTTGTGAGGCCAATGTACAACAAATGAGATGTGTACCTCGATTCCTCAGGGAATTCTAAATAGAAACCTGATGTAACCTTGAATCAAGACTTAGTGTTTCCTTTGTGATACTCGTGAAGTTAAAGTGATCTAAGGATACTCAGATCGGAGATAAACCAATGTGCGTGGTTTTTCATGATAATAGTTTTGATGGTTGGGGTTTTAACTATGAAATATCACTAAGATTTGGTTGTGAACTCTAGAAAGAATGATTGGATGGTTGAAGGATACCTTATGGTGTGAAGGAATCATGATTGTGTAAGATAATGATATATCATATATTAGAGATAGAAATTTTTAGTTGACTAATCCAAGAATGATTTGAATGGTGTTTATGAATGGAGTTGGAAGTTGTAATTTAAAAACTCCACCCAACATTTCATCTTGGGAACATTTTAATAATCAAACCATGACTTTGAGGAAATACCAATTTGTTCATAGTTCATCCATGGATGATGGTTGTTCATTTTTCCTAATAAGAATATGGTGAAAAGGAAACTTACAAATGATTAAATGTAATTCTCTTGGTAGTTCATGAGTGTTGATTTAGGAACCACACTAGGTGTGTCGTAGTGATATAGGTTTCTGTTTAAAATTGGATTCAGATGGTGAGGCACTAAAGCATAAGAAGATGGGGATTGTGAGATGAAGCTTATGTTGGGAAGAACCATAGTCCTAAAGGGTGGATGAAAAATTTCACCATTGGCGTTTCAATATAGATAATATTAGGTAAGAACCATCCTATTTTTTTAGTTTTAGTAATGTTAATTTTATTTGGATCTTGCGGTTTAAGAGCCTAAAGCTGGAAATGTGGGTGGGAGGGGTTTCATCAATTTAGAATGGAACGATTCCATCTAGAATTTTATGGGTGACTGATGTATGTTTGAAAGTGTGAGTGTTTAACCATCAAGACTTAATGAGGATGAGAATTGTTATAGTTCATAGTTTGTAAGGCCTTAGTTCCACATAGGTTCTTCAACTTTTTTGGGAAGTTAAAATTTTCAAAATAGTAGATGGGTCGGTTTTTGAACCAGGAATTTTAACCATCTTTTGGGAGTTTTAGAACCATAAACACATGTTTTAAAAGAATAATTATGGTTTGGAGAGGTCATGATAGTGAGCCAGGGGCCTATGTAAGGACCCATGACTAAAATATGATGCTGAAATACAACTTGCTAGCCGGTACAGGTCCATAGGATAACTAGGGAGATCCATGTAGGGTGTAATTTTTTCCACCAACTATCCAGTGATCCTATAACCATTCACCTATTGGGGTTCTTATTCCTTTTTTATTTTGTAAAACATGAAATTTAACCCCTTCAACCCTTTAATTCATAACATATAATTGGTTAGTGTTGGGTATATTTCCATGTTTGTAGGGGGAAGACTTACCCTCTCCTTTTCCATGGAAGAAATCCCTCAGTTCTTGTATTTTTTAGCTTTCATTTATCCAATTAAATATACCTCAGTGATTCATTTTCTCCTATATCCTCCATTCTTGTTTTATTTTTCAATCGAAACCTCCTACTTCATTTTATCCAGTTTTTCCCCTATTTTCATTGAATTTTTTGATTCAATGATTTATATCATTTTAGCTTGAACTGAAGGCTAATACTGAACTTTTATATTTCTGTGAGTAAAAGGTAAGTGTTCACTTTAATTTAACCTAGATTATATCTTCTTTTTTTTAATTATATGCCTATAGTAGTCAAGCGGGCTTTTTCGTTGTTAATTCAATTTTTAAAACTAAAATGTATTATTTTGAGTTTTTATAAATAAATTCTCATTTAAATTTCCTTGGATCATAGAAAGTGATAATTTATAATAGTGTGGTATTTAACCATGATATGACCATGTTCGTTTAAAATCCTAATTATTTTTTAAATTTTTTAAGGCATAACTTTGTTTTATGTGATGGATGTGAAATACAATTCCACAACCATAAATAATTGAGAATTTTTAACCCATAAAATAAATTGGAACTAACATATTAATAAAATTATTACAACCCATATGAAATGGGAATTGATATTTCATGATTTATTAGGTTCTGATAATGGTAATCTGTATAATTTTTTTGGTATATAAAATGGTGATCCTCTTAATTCACATCAATTGGTATTCTATTATTTATAAATCATAATGGGACTTATAGTTAGGTCTCGTGTTTTATAAAACGATTTGGTTTTTTAAAAATGATAAACCATTATTTTAAAATTATAAAGGGAATATAATACATGATACAGTGATTGTAGAATGTGTTGTCCCTAGGCCAAGTGAGAATTAAATGAAATGAATAGTTAATTGATAAAATGTTTATAGTGATTCCAAATTCTTAGTAATTCTGGGATGATATCCATGGACATCATATAATATGTTCAACATCATAATTTCGGTATAATCATCTAAATTCAATATGATTCTTAGATAATTTTGAATTTTTGGATAATCGATTAGATTCTATGAGATTAATGATGAATTTTGGATTCCTAAAGTAGTTACTATACCCGTTTTATGATTGATGATTGGGTATGTTGATATGAGTGCTCAGATTCCAGTGGAATTCCAGGATGTGTGTCCAGATTTCAAGTGATGACTAATGATGAGGAATAATAGGATGAGAGCTCAAATTTCATGGGAATTCCATGTTGAGCATCTATATTACATGTGATGATTGATATTTTGTAATTTCATGAAGACCTCATCGATTCCATATGGATATTTGTGGTTGTAATGGTCCTTACGATGTTCCGAGAGAAACCCTCGCACTGGTTGAAGAAATTGTGGTGTATTATGGTCATGGACTGACAAATTGACAACGGTCTAGCCTTCCTTGAGTTTCACCATGAATGTGATGTTTTTTTGGTTTTTATTATTTTTATTTTAAATTTTTTCAAAACTATTAAAAAATAATTTATTTAATTTTTTATCTATATATCTTCTTCATGAACTTCTTATCTAACTAGTTGTTTTATGGATGTTGTTTTTGGTGGCCTAATGAGTTATACTCACAACTTTATCATGTATCATACCAATATTTTACCATATTTTCCTTTTATAATATGTTTAAGTTTCTTGATATCTCTCAAAAAAATCAATACTGAGTTAGTTTTCAATGCAGGCAACACCCAGTTTAAACAAAACACTATTTAGTCACGTTTTTCATAGTCAATTAAATTCTAACAATCTAAGAGAATATTTATAATATATTTATATATTATATATTCAATAAAACATTTATTACATTTATCTAATAGATTATATAGTCATAAGAGAAGAAAAAACCAAATATATTGCATAAAAATAAATATTTTTATTATGGAACTTTTACCGCCATTTAATGGAAAACCTATTTTAAATCCAATTTTTTGAACTATTATAAATCTTATATAAAAAAATAAACATAATACTTTTATTCAGAACATAAAAATTAGGTTTGGGTGTATTTTTGGTATTTTTCTATGATATTTCATTTTTTAATGAATAGTGAAAAATAATGACTTAATTAAAAAATTTCTTTTTTGTCTAATTTATTTTTAAGGATAGATTATATTTTTAAATGGTTTTAAATTTTAATTAGATTAAATTTTTATCAATTAATAAATTTAGGTCATTTGAATCTATTTCACTTTGTAATTGGATACAAAAAAAAATAGAAAACTCTTGAACAGTTTTACATTAAAAACTAGTATTGTCATCCTATTTTCAGGATTAAATTTAAATTAATTTTTTCCACTTATGTTTTTAGAATTTGTAAAAATGGATTAAATGGTTGGAATAATAATAATTTATAATTTTTAATAAATTTAACTTATTTTTTTACCAGAAATATTAGTGAAATTAATTAAAATTTATTATAATGATTAAAGAAAAGTTATGCTTAATAATGGACTAAACCTTAAACATAAGGGCCAAAATGACCTTTAAACTTGTCTAAAATCCATTTGTTGGATGTATTTTGACTATATACTCCCCTTTATAAAATTTTTACATTACTGGGTCCACTTTCAATGGGAAAAATGTGGGTGGAATTCTCTTTTCCAAAATTTACAAGAGTGTCACTCCTCCTCCACTATAAAAAGGAACTCAAGCCTCCCACTTCCTAAAACTTCTAAAGACACTTTGGATCAACCAATATCTGAAAAAATAGCTCCTAAAAATCTCTCCTCATGTACTATAATCCTATCTTTTGGAATAAACTTATCCAAGGAATCCCTTTTGTGCAATCCAAAAGGAGTTACCCATAGAAGAGGTAATATCTTTCCTCAAGATCATTAGTTTTATTTCTTGATCCACTCCAATAACTCTCCTTATTTAAAGATTATAAAAAAAATTGTATAATAAATATAATAATATTATTTCATGCTAATTTTTTGAACTACACTTACACACACTTCCATCTAATGGGTAACAAATATACTATTTATTTGTACGGCGAACTTCCACCTCATGAAACGATGATTGTTTGTTTTCCCTTTACCACCTTTAATGGTAGGGAATTATGATGGAAACAATATTTATATGTGATATTTATGATAATTATTATGTATTTATTATTCTTTAATTATTTTAAAACACATTCCTTTATACTTTACAGTATCTTTAAATATGATAACATTGTTTGTGGAAGTGTGGACTACCTCCTCCTCAAAGCGATGTGATTCATTAAAGTTATACATGAAATGTATAAATGATGGTTTTAATTAAATATGTTTGACATAAATTAAATATATATGATATTATTGAAATTATTAAATTTATTTAAATATAATAAATCATTTTCTTTATAACCCTTTTCAGACACTGAAAAGTGATAACGTCATTTGTGGATGTATCGACTACCACCTCCTCGACATGATGTGATTCATTTTACATAACAAGAAATATATATATATATATAAGTATATATGATTAAATAACATGTTATTTATGATATAGTTATCATTATATAATGTTATAATGTTAGGTAACTTCTTTCCATAATGATCATTTAAAAAAGGGAACATTAATCATACGTATGTATGGCCTACCGTCTCCATGATTATAACATTGGTTCATTTTTAATAACCATCATTAATGATTGGTTATAAAAGTATAATTTATATATAAATATTATAATTATTCCCATATTATTATTCTTAATATGTTTATATAATGACCCCTTTGATCACATTTGACATACCAATGTCATTTTTGGCACATAAATTAAATTTTGACAAAACACAAGATTTAAACGTAATTTTTTTAAGTAGTTTTATAAAACATGGTGTTAAGTAAAATAAAAGTAATTATATACATTAAAAAAAATTAATAAAGTAAATAATTAACATACATATATAATTTATGAATATAAATACACATAAGACCAGTTTTACTCAAGGTAAGGGATTTCATCCTAATTTACATTATATTGAAAATTATTTGTTTTTATTCACCAATTCACTTTTATATGGTGTATATACTACCTGTAGATATGTTATATCATAAATATCCTTATTATTGTGATATTCTAAGTTTAATTTAATGTTATTACTTCATGGGCATTATGATTTCAATGTTTGAAAGTGTTATGGGAAACTTTTTAATGTTTAATGATTATTTTCCTCAAGAATGTTTTAATGATCTTTAAATAGTATTTTCATTCATCAACATCAACAAATATTGTTGATAATTATCCTCCAATGGGTAATTTTTGATAAAAACAGATTTTTTATCCCATATGTATATTTGATTATAAGGAACATTTTTTATTTATTCAATTGATTTTCCTACATATGATTAAGGCATTGGATTTGGTATTTGATGGGAAGGTCCCACTATAACCCCTCGATACATCGATATTTTCTCATGAGATAATTAAGCTTGAAAAATTTAATAGGTTTCTACTTATAGTTCTAAACTATCTAGAGGATGGATCTTGATAGTATAGGTTTTCATGTTCCTTATACATGGAATCAAATAATTAAGAATTTAAATCATAGATATTTCAGTTATCATTATTATTATCTATGAGGTTTTCATATGATAAAATATATTGATACATTTAATTCTTATATTATTGATTAAATGGATTGTGTTTTCAGTTTTCTACCCTGAAATATTGATTATGTCTTATATAAATATTTGAATGGCATGTGTTATCAGTTATTTACATTTCCATGTTGATTTACTCCCACATATTGATTATTGATTCTGCTTCACTTACCCTTACTGAGCATTTGAGCTCACCATTATTATGTTTAATTTTCTCATGTTATAAAGAGGAATCCTTAGAATGAGTTTTAAGGATACTTTTTATTTCATTTTATTATTTATCATGTTTCTATTATCTATTTCCCCAATGTATTATTGGTATCATGTATGTAATATGGATTTCCAAAACTACTAAATTGATCTGTCCTTTGGGATTTGATTCCTTGTAATCATGCCAATGTAATGAAATAATGCACCAGATCCAGGTATCTAGGGTCAGGGAATTACGTTTGGTATAAGATGAATTTTATCAGCAACCTAGGAAACTAGATTAGTATAACTTAATTTTGGTAACATAACCATAATATATAATTTGTGGATAAGTATATAAGAACATCCTAGAATTTTGGTAAGGTAGATATTATGTGGGTATTCCTAGAAATGCAACCCTCTCTGGATACTACAAGTGGATGTGGTTCAAGAACATATGTACCTAGGAATAGCAAATCTAACAAGGTTTGTTGGGCCTAACATAGTGTAACTTAGTAAATTAAAATGGACCTTACTATTCACTTGGTTTGACACTCCATGGGGGTATTATTAGGATAATTTTCATTTTATTTAAAAATCATTATCAATGATTTAGAGGTAAATATGTTCCCAAAATAAACTAAAATTTATGTTTCTAAAATTTAAGATGTATAAATTCATGTCATTTTCATTACCATATTTAGGATTATACATTATGATTTTATAAGCTAATCTAGTATATGAAATTACTTAGAAATGGAACCCAGATGAACGAATGGTATCAATACTCATGGAAAATGAAAATGTTTCCCTGAAGAGGAAGCCAATACATGTGTTATTGGAACAAAGCATATTAAGTCTATATTAGGGAAACATAATCAGGTTATTCCAAATAACCTTACTAGAATAGAGAAATCTATTCCACGTATATAATTTATTATGATGGATATCTTTATACAATAGAATCCCCCATTGTTTAGTTAGACTACTAATACAATTTTAGCATAGTGATGGATTAAGTATACAGAAGATATATTTAAAATCATTGGGATGTAGTGAAATTGAAATGGTTACATTTTTTGTCTATTTTATAAAAGGTTATGTTGATCAATGGTGGACCTTGATGCAAAATTTTAGGGAGGAATAATAAATAGAACTCATGTAATGGAGACCCTTTATTGATACATTCTTTGATAAATACTTACCTCGTGATCAACAAATTGAGATGGAGAGGAAGTTTATTAACTAAAATCAAAAGGAAGAAGCGGGTGTTTTAGATTATGAATCTACCTTTACAAGGTTATCCAGATATTCTATTGATTTTATATGCAACATTTAGTATAAGATCAACCACTTGTTTGATGGTCTTAAGACAAATCTCAAAAGGGAATTGGTTTTATATAATTTTTCATCATACGAAGAAATATTTTTATGTGTCATCAGAACGGATAAGGAATTTTCTAGAACCAATATATTCAGGGGAAACCATGAAAAAAAGAGGCCATATGAGCATCATGAAAATGGGAATGGGTCCAAGAATAATAATAAATCTCAACCTTTTCCATCTTGTAAAAACTATGGAAAAAAAATAATCTTTGGAATTGTTTGAAGAGATTGGGAGTCTGTTATAAGTGCAGGGATATGGGTAACTAGGATCAAGAGTGAAAAGGGAAGGATTAAAACACTAATGTTTAATGTTTTTACTATAGGTGGATGGGGAACTATGAAATTTAATTCCATAGGCATCAAGGTAATCCACCATAAAAGAGTACTAGGGGAGATGGGTAAGCTTATAAGATCACTATAGAAAAGGTAGAAGAACCAAATGATGTGGTGGCAGGTACATTAATCCTATCTTCAAATTTATCCAATACCTTTTTTATTCTATATTATATCACTCATTTATATCTACCCAATTTTCTAATAAAATTAAACATTTAACTTTTTATATAATAATGGAGTTGTCAGTAAAACCTCTAAATGGAAGTATCATTACAACACAAAATGTGTCGTGCAGTCGACATTATGACACATAAATGTGCTTTACATGCTAACATTATTATCATACCTATAGTTTAATCTGATGTTATCCTTGGTATGGAATGGATCTTGAAATATAATGAAAAAATTTATTGCAAGGATAAGGAAATTAAAATTTTTGAGGAGGATACTTAATCCCTCATCTTTATAGAATAAGCTTCTGCATGTGATTCTTACCTAGTTCCACCCCCATCAACTCTACTGAATAAAAATATTAGGGAAGAATATAAAAAATACCTAGTTAATAAAAATGTAATCTCAAAATTGAGGATGTACCTATTGTGAAAGAATACATCGATGTATTTAATAGGGAATTACCTAGACATCCCCTAGAGCCTGAAGTTGAATTTCTCATTGATTTAATCTCTGATGAAAGGCCAATATCAAAGACTCCCTACAGAATGGCCATGCTGTAATTAGTGTAGTTGAATAAACAAATAGAATATTTGGGTAATAAGGGATTTATTCACCCCTAGTGTTTCACCATGGGGATCTCGTGTTCTCTTTGTTAAGAAAAAATATGGATTAATGTGGATGTGCATTGATTATAGGGAAATAAATTCTATTACTCTAAAGAACAAGCATTATCTACCTCGTATTGATGATTTTATTGATCAACTAGATAGCGGTTAATATTTTTCAAAGATTTTTCTTCATCCTGGGTATCACTAATTGTGAGTGAAGAAGGAATAAAATCTAATGACATCTTTTCAGATGTTGTTTGGATATTACAAGTTTATAGTAATGTCATTTGGATTAACTAATGAAGCCACTATTTTTATGGACATAATGAATAGATCATTCAAGGAATATCTTGATGATTTTTTTGTGGTATTCATTAATGATATTCTACTATATTATAAAATCTATGAGGACCATGTGAATCTCTTACGGATCATTATTAAGACTCTTATAATGGAAGAGTTATATGAGAAATTTAGTAAGTGAAATTTCTGGCTATAAGAAGTTTATTTTCATGACTATATTGTCTCTATGGATATAATATTAGTTTATCCTACAAAGAAAAAGGCATAAAAAATGGCCTACACCAACAAACCTAACTGATGTATATAGTTTCATTGGTTTGGAAGGTTACTATCAGTGATTCATTTTGAATTTTTCCTGATTGGATAAACCATTAACCATCAATACACATAAAAGGGTTATGTTTTTTTGGAAAATGGAATTTTAAGAATTATTTAGTGAACTAAATATAATATTAGTCAATTATATGATTTTGACTCTACTATCAGGGAGTTATGGGTTTGTCATATATAGTTATGCATAAATGAAGGGACTTGGTTGTACCTTAATGAAAAATGATAAAGATATTTCATATTCCTCAAGGAATTTGAAGACTAGTTAATAGAACTATCCATCCCATGATCTTGATTTAGTGGTTGTAATCCTTGCATTGAAAATATGGAGACAGTATCTCTATGGTAAAAGGTATGAGATATACATGGATCATAAGAGACTAAAATATATCATCTCATAGAAAGATCTCAATATAATCCAAAGGATATATCTTGAGTTACTCAAGGATTAAGATTTATTAATACACTACCGCCCAAGGAAAGAAAATAATGTTTTGAATGCTTTGAGTAGGAAGGATACAAATGAGGATTGAGAAGGATCCTATGTTCATGGATCTAGTAAAGATGTATATGGGAATTTAAAAGGAAGGGGAGAAATAAATAATTTTTTAAATGTTTTAAAACCCTTATTTATTATAGAGGATAATGAATTCTCAATCTGATTATGAGGACTTCCAAAAGAAAATTAAAGGTATGAATGAAGGAAAATTATCAGATTTTGTTTGTGAAGATTTTGTTATAAAATTTGGAAAGAGGTTATGTATTCCATATATACATGAGATAAAAATGGATTTTTTGGATGATTATAATAGCTCAAATTTCACTATACACCCTGAAAGAACAAATATGTATAGATACTTGAAGGAACATCTTTGATGGGATAACTTGAAGTGGAAATTGATGATTATGTTTCTAGATGTGTGGTTTTTCAACACATGAAAGTTGTGAGGTATAATCCTAAAGGTGTACTGCAACCTATTCCTATTCCTATGTGGAAATTGTATGAAAGTACTATGTACATTATCATGGGAATATCAAAGACTCCTAGAATTAATGAGGAAATATGGGTTATAGTTTATCTCCTGAAAAAATATTCTCATTTCCTTGCCATAATAGAATATTTGCCTCTTGAGTTCCTTTCAAGGCTCTATATTAATGAACTTTTAAGAATTCATAGTGAACCAATATCAATTTTTTTATAGATATCTACATTTTACATCGAAATTATTGAAAAGAAATCAGAAGGCTCTCAATAATGAGCTTCTTTTAAGAACTACCTACCATCTTCAAATTGATGGAGATTCTGAAAGGACTATTCAGACAATGGAATACATGTTGAGTTCATGATCAGTCTACTTTCAAGGTATGAGGGATCCTTACTTACCTTTGGTGTAGTTTTCCTATAATAATAGTTTCCATTCAAGTATTTAAATGGATATATTAAGCATTATATGAATAAGATTTCGTACTACAACTTGTTGGGATAAAGTGGGTGAAAGGAAACTCATAGGCCCAAAACTTTTTGAATAGACGATGAAAAAGTTAAAGTCTATTCAATATCATATTAAATCATCTCAAAGTAGTAAAAATAGTTATATTAATGATTAGAGGAAATATTTAGATTTCAAAGTGGGAGATCATGTTTTCTTGAATACATCTCCATAAAAGGGTGTAATCAGGTTTAGTAATAAAGGGAAACTAATTACCAGGTATATCAGACCATTTGAAATTCATTAAATTGTTGAAGTTGTTTATTATCATTTTTAAGTTTCACCAAATCTCTCAAAGGTACATGATGTGTTCCATATATTTATGTTATTCAAGTATATGCCATACCCAATGCATCTGATCATCTCTGATGAGATAAATTTGGATCCTGAACTTTCATATTATGAAGAACCCATCCATATTCTTGATACCATAGAATAATTATTGAGGAATTAGACAACTTTTATTGTAAAGGAACTATAGATATTCATATAATCTATGAAGAAACATGGAAACCAGATGATTCTATGAAGGAGTGCTACCCACATCTTTTTTAAGGTAATTCCCCTAAAATTTTGAGGAAGAGGTTTTTGTGGGAGATGATAATTTATCAACCAACACTTTACCATATTTTACATTTATAATAAATTTAATTTTCTTGATATCTTTCAAAACATGAAATACTGAGTTTTTTTTCAATGCACGCAATACCCAATTTAAACAAAACACTATTTAGTCACATTTTTCACAGCTGAATAAATTATAACACTTATATAGAATTTATATTTTAAATTTATGTATTATATATTTAATCAAATATTTTTACATTATTTAAATATATTTTATAGTCATAAGATAAGAACAAATCCAGAAATTCCTATAGAAATCAATACTTTTATTAAGAAACTTTTACTTCCTTTTAATGGAAAACAACTTAAAATATAATTTTTGGAAATTTTATAAATATTATATGTAAAAATAAACTTAATATTTTAAATTCGGACATAAAAATTTGGTTAGAGTAAATTTTTGTTATATTTCCTTAAAGTTTCATTTTTAAATGAATAGTGAAAATAATAAATTTAAATTCAAAACATGTTTTTTGTCTAATTTATTTATAAGGATAAATTATATTTTTGAGTGGTTTTAAAGTTTTATTAGATTAATTTTTAATCAATTAAACTAATTTAGGTAAATCAATTTCACTTTGAAATTTGATATAAAAACTTAGAAAACTTTTGAGCTTTTCTAATTTAAAAACCCGCATTATCATCCCATCTGCAGGATTAAATTTAAATTAATTTCAGCCACTTATATGATTGGAATTTGGAAAAAGTGGATTAAATATTTTGAATTAGAATAATTTTTATAATTTATAATAAGTAAAAATTAGTTTTTTACCAAAAATATTAGTGAATTTAATTAAAATTAATTACAATAATCGATGAAAAATTAAGATTAATAAGGGACAAAATGTTAAATTTAAGTGTCAAAATGACCTAGAAACTTGTCCAAAATCCATTTTATGGTCATATTTAGACCCTATCCTATCTTTATATACTTTGTTCTACTATTGGATCCACTTTCAATGGGAATAACATGGGTTAAATTCCCTTTTTCCAAAATTTATAAGAGTGCCACTCCTCCACTATCAAAAGGTACTCAAGCCTCTCGCTTCATTACACCTCTAGAGAAACTTATTCTTGAAAACTATCTGACAAAATATCTCCTAAATATCCATTCCCTAATCCTAGAATCCTAAACTTAGGAATAAATTCATCCAAGGAATCCCTTTGGTGAAAACCAAAAGTAGTTACCCAAAGAAGAGGTAACATCTTTCCTCAAGATCTTTAGTTTAATTTCCTTCTCCACTCCCTAAAATATACATTTTACATCATTATATAAAAAATGTATCATAAATATACATATATATTTTTATTCTATTTTTTTTACCTACACTTAAACACACTTCTATCTAATGGTAAAAAGCATACTGTTTATGTGTACAGTGAACTATTGCCTCACAAAACGATGATTTTTTTTCCTTTACCACCATCCATGGTTGGGAATTATGATGAAAACTATGTTTATATATGATATATATGGTACATATTATGTCTTTATTCTTATTTAATTATTTTATTACACATAACATTATACTTTCCATTTTGTGTAAATATGATTACATCGTCTGTGGAAGTGTGGACTACCGCCTCCCCAAAGCGATGTGATTCATTAACGCTATTAATGAAATGTATAAAAGATGGTTTAAAATAAAAATATGTGACATAAATGATATATATATATATATATATATGATACTAATTACTTAATTATCTTCCTATTAACATAGTAAATCATTTTCATTATTACCCTTTTCACACACTAAAAAGTGATAACGTCATTCCTAGATGTGTGGACTAACGCCTCCCCAACACGATGTGATTCCTTTTACATCACACTATATATATATATAAGTATATATTATTAAATAAAGTGTTATTTATAATATAATTATCATTATTTATGGATATAATATTACTTTCCTTCTTTTCATAACGATCATTGAAGAATGGGAACATTACTTATTTGTACGTAAGGCCTGTCATCTCTATTATTCTAAGGTTTGTTTATTTTTCATAACCATATTTAATAATTGGTTTTAAAAGTATAATTAGTTTATAAATATGATAATTATAACATAATTATTATTATTTAAATGATTATATAATTTTCCCTTTGACCATATTTGAGCTACCAAAGTCATTTTTGACACATAAACCGAATTTGGTCAAAACACACGACATAAACTTAATTTTTTATGTTGTTTTATACGACATGAAAATAAGTAAAATAAAATTAATTATAAACATGAAAAAGTTTTTTAATCAATTGAATAATTAACATAATTTTATTATTCAGCAATATAAAGACACACAAGACAATTCAGACTCAAGGTAAGGGATTTCGTCTCAATTTATATTCCATTGAGACTAATATGTTATTATGAACCTATTCACTTTTATATGGTATATATACTTTACTTTGACATTTTATATAATGAATCTCCTTATTCTCATGATATTATATGTTTCATTTCATTTTATTCTTTCATGGGTATTATGATTCGAATTTTTCAAAGTGGTATGGGACACTTTAGAATGTTTAATGATTATTTTCCTCAATAATGTTTTAATCCTATTTAAATGGTATTTCCATTAATCAACATAAACAAACCTAATTGATAATTATCCTCCACTTGGGAATTATCGATAAAAACATATTATTTATTCAATATGGATATTCGGTCATAAGGCACCTTTTTTATTAACTAAATAGATTATTATACATATGAGGAAAGCATTGGATTTCATATGTGATGGGAGAGGCCCACTTATCCCCTTGATGCATCGACATGTTCTCATGAGAAAATTTAGTTGGAAAAATTAAACAGGTTTCTGCCTGTATTGTTAAACTATCTCGAGGATGGATCTTCATAGTATAGGTTCTCATGTTCCTTATACATGATGTCTAATAATTAAGCAATTAATTCATAGATATTTCTGTTATCATTTTTTTTATCCGTGAGGTTTTTATATGGTAAAATATATGGATGCATTTCATTCTTATTTTATTTATTAAATAAAACATGTTTTTAGTTTCTTACTATTCTATATTGATTATTCCTTATCTAGTTATTTTAATGAAATGTGTTATCAGTTATTTATCTTTCCATGCTGATCTATTCTCATTGATTCATTACTTCTTATTATTTACTTACCCATATGAACCATTTTAGCTCACCCTTATTAAGCTCTCTTTCCACATGTTATGAAGAGGAATCCGTTGAATGAGGTTTAAGGATGATTTTTATTTCATTTTATTATGTATCATGTTTTTATTTTCTATTTCCACAATGTATTATGGGAATAATGTATGTAATATATCTTTCTAAGACTACTAAATTGGCCAGTTCTTCAGGTTTTGATTACTTGTAATCATGATAATATAATAAAATAATGAACCGACTCTGGGATTCTAGGGTCGGAATTTTATAAAAAAGATTCCATGTGACTTGGGTATCCAAGAATACACTATTATTTCTCACAGTGAAAATTTTAATTGTGTGTCCCATTATTTATTTTTTGATTGTCTGGGTGGATTTGGACGATGGTACGGGCTATGACTTAGGACCAATTGGGTTTATGGGATATTAACTGCATTCATATTTTATATATTTTTTACTACTTAGGTATGATCCATTAATGGGGTATTTGGTATGTATGGAATATTCAGGTATTATTATACCTTATTTTGTTTTTATTTATTAGAACATTCCCTTTTCATATATTTATCTCAATCTATTTATATTTCATTTATTTATTCTATTATTATAATTTCATAATGAATGAATAGTTTTTCCATGGTAAGCTTATAGGCCCTTACCACTAGTGAGTAGCCTCTATCATAAAGGGGTGTTGGAATAAGGATTTGTGGTTCACTGATCTATTTTCTATTTATAGATTGAGTTAGGTTGTGACATTACAAAGTGTAATTAGAGTTATTTCATTTCATTTGTCTCTCTATTTTTCATGTTATAAAAGAGACTACAAAGTGATAATTATTAGTAATAATATCATTACTAGGAACCTATATTCCCATGTTCAAGGTAAAACTATATTTCCAAGGATTATAATCATTGTCCATACTTTGTGATTTTCTAGTTAACAAATTCCCACCTCGAGTAGTGCACTTTAGTGTAAGGTTATTTATTTATGGTATTTTATCTCTTATCCCATTATGGAAAGATATGTATTGTGTTAATGAATTAATATAGGTATATAGTGCTGATATTTCATCTATAGGTTTCCACTGATTGATAGTTTCCTCAGATTCACATGTACTGGTGGTTTTCTTATTTTCTATGGTATATGTCTTCTACTAATTAATGTATACTGGTGGTTTTAAATGATTGATATGGGTTCATATTTAATGCTTCTAAATCCATTTATATGTTTACATGTAATTTTATGGTTTCATTATACATGATCAACTCCTAAGTTGGAACCTATTTAATAGGTAGGTATAAATGAATTAAAGTGACGGTTTTGGATAAATAAATTTCTAGTAAGAAACTTATAAGGTGTTTCACTTTATAAATTGGGAATGACATTCTATCTATTAAAAAAGGAATGTGAAATTTAATAAGGTTTTATAATATTAAAACTATTTTTATTAAAAAAATTACAATTATAATTCTTGGGTTTTGAAAATAGAAAAGTTTAAATAAAGTAAAATAAGAAATGATGGGAACTTTAAGGGATTGATGATGTGTTTTATTTATGGTTGTGTCAGGACCCTAGGTATCGGTGGTTTATTTTATACAATTTCCCTATTTTTTGTGGTCCTTGGTTGTATGTTGTTATAAATTTATTGTTCTTGGTGTGTCATATTTCATGGTGTTACATGTTTTCCCTATAGTTGGGTTATAAACTTTAGGATGTGAGGTGTTTCCTTTTATCATCATTCCATTTGACCCTTAGGAGTTGATTACCCTTGTGGTTTTTTAGGACCCTAGATTGGTTTTCATTGATCACAGTTTCATTGTGGTGGGTGTGTGTCTATGGGTGTGAGCCAAGAGTAAGTGTTCAGCCTTGGCACATTAGACGTCGTGTGTTTTGGAAGGGGTATATGAGTTCCACCCATGGGTAGTGTATTATGTGAGACCTGGATTTGGTGGTTGAGGGTATCGCTGAGAAGGTTTGTCCCGATTTTTTTGATGTTTTATTTATATGAGGTATGGGTAAATTCTTATACATGTAGAATGGATACACATGTGTTGTGATTGAGGTTTTTTATTGCTTCACTACAACTTTGTTTTCTGATAAAGGAAGAAAAATGAATTCTTGTGTTTTGGTTTTAAGAATGATTTAGATGAGTATAATTATTTAGATTCCTAAACCTTCTATTTTGAATGTTTCTTAACTTTATAATTGATTTTTTCACTAGGTAGATAGTTCTGGGGATGGTGGATCATGGGAAGATTCTTCTTTTAGAAATACTCATATGATGACTGGTTGTCATGTGGCTATGCCTGGCTCAGGAGAGATGTCAAAATTATTTTTTGATGCTCAGGTAATCCTATGGATTAATATTAATGATGAGTTAAGAGATTTTGTTAGATGATTTAGTAGTTTCTTGAGCCTAATTCTAGTAATTTACAACTCATAGGATCTTGATTCAAGTTTCGTAAGTAGTTGCATGGTTGTATGTGGCCCTGTAGTTTTATGATTCCATGGTGATTGGAATATACAAGAGTTGTGTCATGTTATTTAAGTTATGTTATGGGGTTTCCTAGGATCAAAATGAAACCTTTATTTTGGTGAGATCAAGGTAATTTTTGTTGGTTAAATGTGAGGTCATTTGTCTCTAGATCAATAAGACAGACTGCCTATGATCCCGTTAACAATCGTTCAGGTCTAGAAGAATATTGAGAAATTTTTTGGTTTCAGTTCCATGATGAAAGTAATTCAAGATTTACTAGAATAATGTGTTGAGGTTATAATTGGTTTTTTTTAGCGAGTCCCCCTTGATTTAATGTGACCAAGAGTTTATTATATGCTTATAGGAAGATAGGACTAGGAACTTTGGGTGGATTTTGAGATGTCCTTATAGTGAGAGGTGACATCGTGTAGAAATTGGGGTGTTTTGTAATTTATATTCAAGTGTGATCCTAAATGATACATAAGGGGTCATAGAAACATTGAGCATGGCTCGGTAGAGAGGAACTAGTTCTTTTAAGCTAAAACGTTATAAGTTACACCGTGTAGTGGTGTAAGGTAATCCATGAAGTGTGGTGTGCACCACAGGATATCGAAGGGTGAGTTCCTCCTTATGGACTAGATATTAGTGACTTTTGTGGGATATTTTCATAGTAGCTGTGAATGGGTAGTATTTGACATCATGTCTTTTCACTCAAGTGATAGAAATATAGATACATTTGATCCTTGAGTTCTATAATAAATGAAATGTGTTCCATGAAAGTTGGGGGTTACTTGAGTGAAGAAATGGTAATGGAACTCTTATAGAGGAAAGTGATGTATCAATCATGACCTTATGAAACTCTTTATGGAAGGTTCATGAGAATGTTGAATAGACTATGGAACAGTCAGTGTATCCTTAGGTGGTTGTTTTGTAAAAAATTATATGCTTACCTATATTGCATGGGTAATTCCAAATGAAAATTGGATGTAATTTTGGATCGATACTGAGCATTAACATTGGGATTGAAGTGCAGTTAAATTGACCCATAGATGTTTAATTTTAAGTTGAATTAGTGTGTTTCTATAAGGGAACTATGATAGTTTCCATGGTTGAGGGTATAAATGATAAATCTCCCTAGGATTCGGGTATGGACTCCAAAAATAATGTTTAGATGGTTATAGGATGCCTCAGGGAATAAAGGAATCATGAAGGAGTATGTTGATGATGAATTAGTGGTTAGAAAAAGTTTTTTTGAATTTATTTAGTTGAGGATGATACAACCGGTGTTTTTGAATCATTTTTGATATGGTATGTTTCAAACCAAAACATGTGTTTCATCATGGGTGCATTTTGAGAATCAAATCATTCATTCAAGGAAAATAAATTTTTTCCTTATATCCTGCACATATGATTTTTATTCTCTCATTCCTATTGTAATTAGGGGATGAGTTTAGGTATTAACATTTAGCCAATATTCTCATGGTTTTTTAGGTGTGGTGAATTGTGAACCACATTGGGCACATCTTTGGGATATGGGTTTCTATTTAAAAAGGAGTTTTGATGGGGGAGGGACCAAAGAAAAGTATGTTAGTGGTTTTGAGTTAAATCTTTTTATGGGGATAACCATATGATTTATAAGTATCCAATGCTGGCACCATTAGTGTTTCTGGATGGATTCTCTTGGTTAAGTTATATCCAAGTGTTTCAATTTTAATTATGGATATTGTCTCAAGTTATAGAGGTTTGAGAAACATGAGTTGGAAATGTTCCTTGGAGGTGTTTTGAGTGTCCAGCATGGAACAATTACATCTTGATTTAAATGGGTGAACAACATAAGTTTAAATGTGTGAGGAGTCAACCATCGGCACTTATCAAGGATGAGAAGTGTTATGGTGGGGAATTTTTAAGGCCTCAGTTATACTATGGTGCTTGAAATTTTGAGGATGTATTGATTTTAAAAATAGAGTATGATCTAGTTTTTTAACTAGGAATTGGAATAATGTTTTGAGAGTTTAATCACCATGAGAACATGTTTGTATTCATAAATGGGGGTTTTTAATAGTTCATGGGAGTTATCCATGGTCCTAGTGAAGGACCCAAGACTACAACATACAACTATAGTCCAACCAAATTTCTAGTATAGGTCAACCAACTATCTTGTAGGGAGGAAGTTCTACCTAAGCTCAATGGATAGCTTGGAATCCCAACAATGTGTAGTCATTGGGGTTCTACATCCTTTTATTATAAATAGGTAAATGTCCATTTTACTGCATTTTCCCTTTTTCTTCATAACCCGAAAAGGATCACCACTATGGCTATTTTCATGTTCAAAGGGGGGTCAATTTAACTATCCTTGACCATGGAGATAATACCTCTATTCTTAGTAATTGTGGTTCTATATATTTTTTTGTAATTCTCTAGGTGTTTTTAACACTCATCCATTCTCCACTCTGGTTTTCTTTTACATCATGATCACCTCCTTCATTTATGTGAGTAATGTACTATTTTAAAAAAATACATGGTTATTTAATTTTTTCTAATTAATATTCATCCAAAGGTTGACACCCAATATGTATAATCATATGATGATATGGTAGGTTTTTTCTTTAATTCAACCCATGGTCTGGTTTGTTTTCTGAGTGTGTACATGAGGTGATCAAGATAGATTTTCTAAGATTGATTCAATTTTAAAATTTAACTGTATACGTTTGAATTTACTTAGATAAATTCTCATTTAAAAAACCTTATATAATATGAAGTTTTAGTTTCTATTGAATTTATTATTGGGGGAGTAAATGTTGAGATGGCTCTATGCCTTTTAAATCTTAATTGGGTTTTAAATGTTTTAAGAGAGAACGTTGGTTAAAATGATAGTTGGGAAATAGAATTTAAGAACCATTAATTATTGAGAATTTTTTACCCTTAAAATCAATCATACCTAAATAAATTGGTAATTATTTAAACCACATATGAAATAGGAATTTATATTACATGATGACTTGGGTTATTATAATGGTAATTAGTTTTTTTGTATTTAAAATGGTGAGCATATTATTTCATATGAATTGGAACCTCATAATCTGTGAAGACTAATCAGACCTATAGTCAGAAATAATGTTTTATAAAATGATTTTTTTAAAAATATTATTAATATTTATTAAAAATTAGAAATTGCACCTAATACATGATGCGGTTATTACATAAAGAGGTGTCTTTAGGCCTAATAAAGATTAATTGAAATGAATAATTAATTAATAAAATGTTTAAAGTGATGCATAATTATTATGAATACTAAGATTAGATCTAAGGATTCAATATTTTATGTGCTACTTTGGAATTTATGGATGAGAATCTAAAATAAACATTATTAATTAATGATTAAGAATTTCCAGATGAGTGATCAGATTCTATGTGACTGATGATGAATTAGGGAGGGCATGGGGAGATCCTTAACCTGTGTGATGATTAATGATTAAGAATTATTGTATGAGTTCTAGGATTATACTGGAGTTCTAGGATGACATTCTAGATTTCTAGTGATTACTAATGATAAGGAATGTCGATATGAGACCTTATATTCTTTGGGAATGCATTGGGAAGAGAATTTGGATTCTATGTGATGATTGATACAAAGGAATGTCTAGATGAACTGCTGGATTTAATGTGTATATTTATGGGTTACATGGTCATTGAGACGTGCTCATAGACACCCTATAACTATCCTAAGTAGGTGTGGTCAATCATTCTCACAGACCTAGATATAAACAATGGTATATACATCCTTATGTTTCACCATGAACTTGAAGTTTTAGTGATTGTTATTATTTTTATTTTAAATTGTTCAAAAACAATAAAACTAATAATTTATTAAAAAATATCTATGGAAATTATGAATTCAATACTTATTATAATGGTTATTTAGGGATGCTATTAGTGGTGTCCAACATAGTTATACTCATAACCTACTCATACTTAAATTGAACTTGGGTACCTAAGTAGATGTTGTTATTTGATGTGAATATAAGTTTTAGGGTAAGGCCCAATGATTTTTTCTTTGGAATTATGGTTGGAGTTGAAAAATGGGGTTGGGTAGGTTTTGGGACTAGTTGGGGATGAGATTTTATCCCTATTATTAATTTATATTGTTTTACTCCTTATGTACGATCCACCTGTGGGTAATCCAATATGTATGGAATGTTAATTTTTTATTTCATTAAATGTTGTATTTATTTGTCAAAACATTACCTACTGATATATTTATCCGGATGTGTAACTTTTTTATTTTATTTTCATTTTCATTGTACTCTGATAATTATGGAATATTCAAACTATAGTAACCTCAATTCCCCTTACATTTAGTCGAAAACCTCTAGAATACGGGGAGACACAACTGTGGTCTTGTAGAAAAATAGTCTAATTAGTCTTAATAGAGTGAGAGTGGTTAGTATGTTACACTACCATGACTAGACATACACCAAACATTAATTCCAATGTTGGTTTCACACTTCATTCTTAGATTATAAAATAAATAGATGATCCACCCTCATCAAATCATATCATGAGCACCATGAACTTTCCATAGGAAATCCCTAGTGAATGTCTAAAATAAACCATCATATCCAAAATGACACACCCTTGGCACTTTTTATCTCACCATATTCTATATCACACAAAAGTTCCAGTCAGACCTCCTTTGTCTGGCCCTTATTGAAAACGCTCTTCTCTTCCATCAACTGCATTTCCAAACACCCTGATCGTAATACCTTCAAGGCCAAATGCATTGCATTATCATCTAATTATGCTCAATAATTTCCATGCCCAAAAATTTGAGAGAATTATTTGTAATATTATTAACCATACAAAACTACTATCACATCCTTACATAGAAACTAGCACACCTCTTATTCAATCATGCCCAGATCCCTTAAATTCCACCCCATCCCTACACCAAAACTTGATATCATTCTACCATCACATCTGATTTCCCATATATAATTCCCTAATTAATCCAATCACAAATAATGTTTATTTTTTGGAAAAAACATAATTCTATAACAAGTATCCAATGACTAGTTTTATACCCCCACAACCCTTATGTCATGAGTGACACACACCCATGACCAACATCTCACTCCCCACCCAAGGATGGTCCTTATCATCTCAAAATTGAAAAAAAAAATTGTGCTCATTGCATCCCCAACCCAATATATCACAAAACATACCATATTTATTGTCTAAACCCTTATATTCCTGTGTGTTATCATGTATCATTATATAACACCCATTCCCATTCCATTGGAACATCATCCTTGGAAGCTTCCAAGATTCTAATCATTATTAGGGTCATACCCTCAAAGGTATAATGTTGTACTCCACACCATATGGATTACCTTATACTACTACTAAAGAGAACTATCAATAGGATCCACTACCAAATGTCCATGCCACTCCACCTAATACATTCTTATCCTAGAAGCACATCCTTTATTTTTATACAAAGTTCCATGTCACCATGCTTTCAAGCATCTCATTAAACTCCCAACAATCATCTTATCACCCATAGTCATCACTAATTTATAATTAAAATGGGTACTACATGAAAATATAATATACCCTTCCCATATCATCCTACACAGTGGGTATACAATCCTATAAAACCTATTATATCACCTGAATCATTCTCTAAATGTTGTATAATATCAACCAGGGTTGACCATTCTCTACAAAATGTAAACTCAACAAGCTAGGAAATTCCATGTAACTACTCATCAAAATTAATAACTTCCCTTATTCCAAGTTCAATCGCATGATTTCCCAACCATTAGTGTTATTTCAAAACATGGGGTCTCACTCACACTCTCATTGAATTCTAATATGCATCCAATGTCAATAGGGTCAAGATCTCTAATATTACTTCCCTTTCAAACCAGCCTCAAACCCATAGTGCCAGTACCCAAGGTTCTGGATACCACAACACCCCAAATCATAACCATTACTCCATCGTAAACTCGATAACACCTCATGTGATTCGATCTAACACAAGAACATACCCATGTTCCCTACCTAAAAGGTGCTAATAAACCCTAGTCAACTCCTCTCAAGGGTTGCTGTCGATGAACCATAACTCTCTGTATCACTAAACATATAGTTTTAACACAAAGGTATATATGTACGCCCACCTAGCCCATAATTCTTGTCCACCTTGGTTTATAACTCATGAGTAACACCTCATGTTACCATTTATTCATATACGACACCTCATGCTCCCAAATACCCTCTCATGCATATCTCCACATAATGGGATCACATTTCATCTCAACAGCCTCCAAGGAAAGGATTATCCCTAAACATCCATGAAAAATATTTCTCCCTTGACAATCATAATCCCATTTTTATCTTGTATTTCATGATCTTGGATGATCCATGTCATGGAACCATAATCACAATGTTCAATTAGGTAGAATGTCATTCCATGCTATATGGGAAAGTATTGTATAGTTTGTTACTCGAACATTAAATAAATGATCCCAGTGCACTTACCCTCTCCAAGGATCTTCACAAAATACTACTCCCGACAAGATATAGTCACTCCATGACCCTAACTGATGGAATCATAATGGATGATACACACCACTCTATGACATAAATTTCTATCTGGATACCTGATGGCCTCTAATCAACCTTTACTGAAGGGACCTTACCACCATCATTACTATAGGACTGATTAGACCTACCTCCAGGATAAAACATATATACAAGATCACCCAACTAAGTATAATTCCTCCATGTACAAGTAAGACAACACCCCATATGAGTAGTTTTTTACACATTAAATAGTTGAGCCTCATTCATCGATGAAAAAAATAACACTAATAGGCATATATCTTGTGGATACTATGTTATTAATATGATTCATGAGATTCCTATTACCTCTACTGTTTAAGAAATGATGTCCAATAACCAAACCCTTTTTAATGGTCCAAGATCCTAGTTTGAAACAAATCATATCCAATAAATATCAAACCATATTTGTGTCACTCAAGGTGAAAATTGTATCAAAAATAACATAGAAATCCAAGAAAAATACTCTTATACCCATGGTAACCTAAACATCTACCAAGAAAGGTGTCTTCAATTCCCCAGTCTTGATTCCATCAAAAGCTACCAAACATTCCTATGTATCTAATAAACCAAATCATGAAATAGTATGTCAAGATAAAAAAATCCTTAAATACTATTGTATAACTCCTCATACCATATCATTCTTCAAATAGTAAATACAATGGTTCACTACAAGACATCAAGCATGCCTCCATGTATGTAAGAGGTTTCTGACTAGTAGAAAGGGTCTAAGGTAGTATTTTGGGGAGACTGTAACCATTATATTAGAGTTTAAAATAACAATAAATAACCAAACATCGATTACATACTAAAATACTCAAATTATGTATGCATAAATGAATATCCCGAATTAATATGTGAAATTTTAGTAAAGACCCTAACATTCATACCAATCATACATACCGAACCTCCCATGGGGCCGATCACATATACATACCCAAAAAAATTAAATAAAATATGTTGGGATATAATAATTCACTAAACAACTCCTTATCTCAATCTTCTAGAATCATCTGAGCTATCTATCTTGACAATGTTATCTCGAGCCTCAACCCAACCTATTCCTATAATGACCACATGAGGGATAATTAGGTTCCCATGCTCAATGGAATCTTGAGTAGGGTGTGATTAAAAAACTTAGTAGGGAAAAACAAACCTAATCCAATATTTACCGGTATATGTTTTTATATGTTCATTTTCCATAATTAGCTAAAATAATAATATAAAAATACAATGCAAACATGTAAATAAACAAAATAGCACAGTAACTACTTTGGACCAATGTTGGAATGTCTCTAAGAACATAAAAATGGCCATACCAAGCATACTATCACAACCAACCAAATTTCATACTCATACAAAAAAAAATACATGACCAATTAACATATTTGATCCATAGGTCTATGAGCTCGATCAACCATATCTTCCTCAACCAATGCTGGAATGTCACTGATTATGAGAATCACCTTAGGGGAACCTCTATCCAATCCCTGGGGATCCTAGGATCACACCTCCATCAATGAGTAGCAGACCCTAGGTAGTAACTAGGAATCCCATAGCCTCAATAACTCATGATAAACCCAAAGGTGATACCTAGTAATTCTTAATGTTAGACTAACAAATAATTACTAAGAGGGGGAATCCCAATGAAATACTATAAATTCATGCACGAATGATTCTTGAGATACCTAGGAAATAAAAAATGGAATTCCCTCCCAAGATCCCATGGTTAATATCTTAGTAATCCAATACCTCATGGATCCTCATCTAAACCATCATTGGTGCATCTACCAAATCCTAAAGAGTATCTTATGCATCAATAGAGGGGATACAAACATCACCCTCATGATGTAATATATTTATGATTAGGGATATATACTCACCCAAAACCTCATGCCACCATTAAAATAAAGGGTAATGTGGGAACTCATAATGGTATACTGGTATCTCTATTTGAATCATGGCACCCGGTCATTCGAAATAGCATCACTATATCAATGAAATCCCTATGATATTGGGCATTCTTGTACACTTTCAATATTATAGATCTAATGTCGGATAATATGTACCACCACTAAGAATAAAATACTATATCAACCATATTTATGGATTCTATCCAAGTAAGGAATCCACCCCTAGATAATCTATGAGACCCAATCCATCTGTACCAAGAATCTAAGGGTTTAATCAATCTCAATATGTGATTTCCAACCATCCTGGGTAACCACATTTATGCAAGGACCTATAGCCGATTCATAAGAATCCTATGTAATCACATACCCTCATGTGTAATCATAAAAAATATCTCAAGGGTCATTAAATTTCACATTGCCATCATTATCATCATATCCACATTAGGATTAAACATTGATTTAGGTTCTTAAGTGAAACCCACAACCAACACTACCCATAGCCATACACAACCTCTCAAGGATATTCTATCAATGGGGAACCCACTCAAGTCCCCTCAGTCACTATATATATAAGTAAACCTCACAAAGTTCATCAATCTCGTCAATGGTCTTGGGTCAACACTTGATTCTCTAAGTATATCACATCCCATGAAACTATCATAGGGTAGAATGGAAACATCAGCTACATGGGATTCTCTGTATACGTAATAGTTTGAGATATATCCTTTGGCCCATCATGGTTTTCAAAATCTCACTAGGTTAGTATTCTCACCTAAAAATTTATCCATAGATAATGGTATATCCCTATAGGTTAATCACATCTCTAGTTAAGGAATCATCCATCAGTGACTAAGGAAATCAAGCCAATGCTAAGGTCCATCAGGGACTTGGACTTCTTTGAATCCTAATGAAGGCATCACATATAAAATTAAACAAAAAATTTAAATATTTTGATTCCCTTATTGGAGTGACCACACACCCTATGAATTATAAACATGAATAAACTTTATAAGGAAAGTATGCTGACCACCTACCTTATTTTTAGATTTCTACTTTTATTTCTAAGGGTCGGCAATAGCTTCTAAGGCCCATCCAATCCCATCCATCCTTATCCATGTTCAATTGAGATCATTCGAACATATTGATCCCCTAATTAAATCCAAAAGTCAATAATTAACTTATTAAAAAATTATAATTAATTAATTTAATTCGTACATTGCATAATGTCTGATAATTTAGGGTTTTGTTGTGTTGCACTGAAACTACACCCAATGACACCCCAATAGTCTATCTCATACCCCAGGTCATATACTATGTGAAATTCCCAACAAACAACGCCAAATTAAATGAAAATTTATTTTAAAAGTTTTCAAAAACCTATGAAAATCCAAACTAATTACATACCTCATCAAATCACCAAAAAACCTTATGTAGATGGTGTCTTGGGATGCCCTCATACTAGGATGAACAAAAGACCCTTTAGATTCAGTTGATTCTACCAAGATCCAATGGATACACTAGTGAAAACCTAATATTGATATCTCATAATTATATATGATAGATGTATTAGAAAAATAGACATCATTATAGGGTGAGTTCTACCTCAAATCGCTATAGAACCACCACAAAATCATCTCCAAAGAAAAAGGTGAAGGTGGATAAGGGGGTTTTAACACCTTTTCATGTGAGGTAAAAATGATGTAGGTTATGGGGTTTTCCCATCATAATCTTGAGGGGTCTAAAAATGAAATTTACCCCCAAAAATAAACCATCAGTGATTCAATAGAGGAAATTGGTTGGTTGGTATCTCTAGGCAGTGGCTACTATTACTACTCTACACCATTGTCTAGTTAATGGTTTCTACCATTCAACCAATTTTTTACCACATTCTAGGCTACAGAAACTACGCCATGCCCTATGAGGGCCCTCTTGGGCCTCTGGAAACCTCCTGAATCCTGAAACTCATCTGAAAACTTCATATTGAGGTAACTAAACTTCTAAAATTCTGTTTGGATTCCCATTTCTATGATAACCCTTTTCTTTATTACAAATCACCTCAAGATTTATTACATAAGAATGCATATAAAAAACCTATAAGATTGTAAAATTTCATTACATTGGGAATTAAGTACATAAAACATCTTCATGAACTTGGTACACAATAATATTTTTGAAAAATTCTTTAACATACTCTTAGAAATTTTCGATCTTCTAAAAATGAATAGAATAACCTGGGGACATACATAAGAAAGGGATGAGTTATAAAGACCGGAATGGTAATAATAAATCATAACATTAAGAAATTATTATATTTATAAAATAAGAATTTAAATGGAACATAAAGGTATTGATAATCATATACATGAATAATAAGGCATTATATAGCATGGTAACATAAAGGAAACATAGGAAATGTCAAAAAAACATTAAACATGGAATCATAAACGTAGGTCAATGTTAACTTCCAAGAGGTCCTAACATGGTGTAAAAGTCCCATTATGTATTATATTCATTCTATAATCCATTTCATGATGTCTCGTGAGACTAAAACATTAACCAATGCATTGGACTGATATATAATTATAGGTTTACCCGTTACTTTCATATCATGTACATGCATAAGTGTTCCACATAGATAATTCAACATAGGATCATATTTCATCACATTTAATTTCACAATCATGGATTGTGGAATAAATAAATGGAATTTACCAATCAAAGGAGTATAGGAATTTCTAGGTGAACACTCTTGAGTGGAAATTGCAATGGTATTCACAATACAAAGGTTGGGCATGGAAAAATCATAATGAAATTCCTTAAGCATAATGATAGAACATAAAGTTTTAGAAAATGGTTTAATGAGAGAAAAAAGGGTATATAATCATTTCAAATTCAAATGGACAGTAATATGGATGTGTAAAAACATATCCCAACATTATAAATATGTAATAAAAGTCATATAATGAACGGGATACTTGAATAAAGAGGAGAAGGAGAGGATCCCTTACCTAAAGAGGGTGATTTAAAAAGCATGGGAGGAGCTTCTTGGAAGATTTGTGATACCTGGGTAGGGATATATAGAGGATAGGGAAGAGTATGAAAATGATACAAGGTTTTTTAGTGATGAGGAAGGGGGTCTTTGGTGGTATTATATAGGAAAATATAGTGGAGTACTTTATTATTTACAAAACTTAGGTTTTGGACACTATATGATGAAGTATTCAAAACCCCAAAAATTCCCATGGTTTTGTTCATAGTGGAGTGGATTTAATTATTTTCTATGTAAAAGGACCAAAATTAGTAAAATATTATCCATGTTGATGTGGAAGTTTTTCATGTTCATAAAAAATACTTTTAAAATCTTAATATATAATATTTGTTTTGGAGGATTCATAAAAGATTTATAAAATTACTAAAATAACCTAAAAATTTTTATTTTAAAGGAGAAACGTATATTTGGTCATTTATACCATTTATAGTATTTATTATATCACTTTTGGGTCATTATGATTTCATAATACACACCTTATATTTATACCATATTTAATCTTTACTAGAATATTCAACTTTCTCATAAAATTATGAAAAAATCACCATTGGATAATTTTGTTTGTCTGATTCAAAAAATAATATTTATTTTATCAAAATAAGTATATAACTATGATATTTTTTAATTTTAAAATAATAATTTACATTTCTAGAGAAATGATGGAGTTTTTTTCATCAACTGTTTTCGAACCCCTATAGAAATTACATTTGACTTCATAAAAATTATATTATCATTTATTAAAAAAAACATTAATTCATCAAAAGTAATGAATTATTTGGGGTGGTTAATTGTATATGGTTTGGGTTGTGATATTGATGATCTTGGATTTCTCCCGTAAACATTTTCTCTCATGATTTAGTTGTTGGATATTATCTTTATATTGGTCAATAGAAAATAACAGTGATTCTATCTCCCTTAAAAGCTATAATAAATTATCCTCATAGGGTATGATTCTACTATTTGATTTCATTTATTTTTTATTGTCAGTTATATTTATCATGAACCTATATTTATACTAATCATTCATTAATTTTTCAATGTCTATATTATCAATGGTTAAAATTCTTAATGATTTTATAATTTTGATAGGATATAATTAAAACCAAATTTTTACATGTTTTTTCTATTACCATAATATGTAATTTAATTCAATAATAATGTTAATTTTATTAATTAAGGTTAGGTTCACTACAATCATCACCCATTCAGAAATTGCACCTTCAAAATTTTCATTTCACACACTAAAATAGATGAGGGTGATTTTGTTTTATCACCCCCTCCAGTTCCCACAACACTTCATAAAATTTTTGGCTTCTCCATATCACTTTGAGCAGGTGTATTATCTTATTTCGTAGAACTTTGTCTCTATGATCTAATATCTTCATTGGCTTCTCCTGATATGAAAGATAATTCTCCAATGTTACCACATTTAGATTCAGAACATGTAAGGGTTTTGTTATGTACTTCCTCAATAGTAACACATGGAATACGTTATGTAATTAAGATAGGTTAGGTGGGAGTGCTAGTAGATAAGCCACCTCTCCAATGAGATCAAGGATCTCAAAGGGACCAATGTATCTTGGGATAATATTTCCCTTACTCAAAAATATCATTACTTTTCTCCATGGAGATATGCAGAGGAATACCTTATCGCCAACCTCAAACTCTATTTATCATAGAAAATTGTCATCATAGTTCTTATGTCAACTCAGAGCATCCCTCATGTGTTTCTGAATGGTATTACCCTTTTACACCATTTCTTCAACCATTTTTTGACCTAGTAGTTTACATTATCATACTTCATCCTAGCATGTAGGTGTTCTTCACCTCTTATCATAAATCTCTCCATAGATTTCCATTTTTATTATTGAGTGGAAGATATTATTGTTTGTGAACATGACGTGAGTAAGATTTTTATCCCAGCCTAATTTAAATTCCATTGATCATTCCCTAAATATTTTTGTGAGATTCTGGATAGTCTTAACATATTTTCCATCAATTAGAGGGTGATAAGTTGTGATGATGTAAAACTCTATATTTATATCATGTTGGATGATCTTCTAAGAATTGGAGGTAAATTTGGGATCTTGATCATATACTATCAATAGTGGTGTGCCATTCAGCCTCACTAATTCTCTAATGTATATCATTTCATTTTTATTGAGTGACATAACCTCTCATATTTTGATGAAGTGGTATGAATTTTTACGATGATCCACCAAAACCCATACAACATTGTTTCCTCTTTATTTCTTCAAAAGACCAGTGAAAACTTATATGGTTATGTTTTCCCATTTCTATGTATATATGGGTAATGGTTGCACCATCCCCTTGTATTTTTTCTATTGAACCGTCACTTGCTGACATACAAGACACCATGATGTATATTCTATGATCCCCTTATTTATATTGTCCCACCAATATAGATATCAGAGATCTCAATATGTTTTTGTGCTCCCTAGGTGTATAGAGAAGGTTGATTTATGTTCATCATCTAATATCTCCTTAATTAACTCAGGATTTGACGATTCACAATGTTTTGGCCCAAATTATACAACTCCTATTTCATTAACTTTTAAATTTGATGATTTTAATTTTATTATAACCTCCAATTGATTATGAATTTCTACATTATCTCTTTGAGTATCCTTTATCATATCCAGAAGGTATGTTTGAGCAAACATTTCTAGAATCATTGATGATTTTCCTTCCTTTATGATTCCCATGTCTAACCTTTTCAAGTCTAATAAGATCAAGTCCTTCTAGATTCTCATCAATGATAAAAGTTTTTGATACTTTCTACTTAAAGAATAATCCTCTTTATTTTCTTTCTTAGTGTGGTAGTGGATTGATCATTCATAGTTCTTAATTATATCTATCCAACTTCTATGACTCATGTTCATCCCTTTCTTTTTGAATATATACTTGAGGATATTATGATCTATATATATTTCAAACTTCTCCCCAATGAGATATTGCTTCTATATTTTAAATGAAAACATTATTGCAGCCAACTCCTAATCATGTGTCAAGTAGTTTTGTTCAATAAATATCAATTTCCTTGAGACATAAGATATCACATTTTAATTATTCATTACTATACATCCCAAACCCTTATTCAAATCATCACCGTATACCACGAAAATTTCCCCAATTGTGGGTAGTGTAAGTATAGGTGCAGTAATAAGACTCCATTTAAACTCCTTGAAGTTCTCTTCGCATTCATTATTCCAAACAAACTTGACTCCCTTATGAGTTATTTTTTTTAGATATTTTGACAATTAGGAAAAAATTCTCACAAATCATAAACAATACTCATACATTCCAAGGAAACTATGAATATCTATCATATATGTTGGCCTTGACTATCCTTCAATTGCCTCTGTCTTTGAAAGTTCCATAGATATCTCATTTATTATGATAATTTTCCCCAAAAATGAAAATTAATTCAATAAAAACTCACATTTTTTATACTATTCATAAAGAGTCTATTTTGTAATGGTTTTTAGCACAGTGATCAAATGCTCCTAATGCCCCTCCTTTATTTTGAAATATATTAAAGTATCATCTATAAGTACTATAAAAATTTGTTTAGGAAATCTATAAATAATATATTCATAAATTCCATGATTATTTCTATATAATTAGTAAGTTCAAATGAAATTACTATGAACTCATAGTTCCCATTCCTTTTATGGAAAGAATTCATTGGGATATCTTCCTTCTTCAACCTTACATGATAATAGCTTGACCGAATATCTACCTTAGAAAAGTATTGGGATACACATCTCTGATTGAACAAGTCATCAATCTATGTTAGAGGATACTTTTTCTCTATCGTGGTTTTGTTGAGATAATGATAATATATGAAAAGGTGCATTGACACATCCTTCTTCTTGATGAAGAGGACTGGTGCTCCCTAGGGTGAAGCACTTGGGTGTATGAACCCTTTATCCATATTCACCTATAGTTGTTTCTTCAACTCTTCATGTTCCACAAAAACTATTCTATATGGAGTATTGTATATTGGTAAATCCCTAGGTGTTATATTTATTGAAAATTCAACCTATCATCTATGATGGAGACCATGAAACTTTTTAGGAAACACTGTAATGTATTCCATCGCAGTGGGCATATCTTCAAGTATGTTATTTTCCTTAGTCTCAAACATTTTATTTAAAAATACTTACTCATAGGGAAATAATATCCATTCTTTATATGTTGGTTCCAAATAATATTTATCCTCATACTATCACTCATACAGAATATGAGGATGATTCATGATATGGAGATTTATTTTCTTCTCATAATAATTTATGTTGGATATATGTAAGAAAATAAAATCCATACCTATATTTTTATCAAATTATACTAAAGGGATTATCATAAGTTTCACTAATAATTTCATCCCACAAATTTTGATAGGGGGTGAGTTATATACTTGGGATACAATAATTTACCCATTTTTCGTTTTCATCGACTATTGTACTCCCATGCTTTGTGGGGGTGTTTGAATAGTTATACTTAACTTTATTGTTATTAAGGAATTCATATGAACATAATAACAAAGTATGTTCACTATTATTGAATGAATAAATAGCACACCTTTTACTACTACATTTTTAGGATCCACCTCAATTGTTGTAATTTCATATGCTCGCCCTTTCTACCTAGGAGGTTGATGGTGTTGATTGTCTCTAACAACCCTTGGATTAGTGCATTGGTTAGCAATGTTCCCTTTTCATTGTAGTTGAAAATTGTAAAAAATGATGAGGGTTAATTGTAGAACTAATATCTACCATTACATTTGTGGGTTTCTCCCATAGGAAATTTATAAATAAGTTCCCTTAGTTCACTCTCTTAAATCATTTCCTCATACCCTTTAGAAAATTTTGGGGGTGCAACTTTCTACACTTTTGACAAGGGGGGTGTTGAAATTTCTTACCCTCATTGGATTTATCCATCACACTACAAGAATTAAACTCTACTTTCCTCTTCTTATCCATGTTATATCCTTAAGAACAACTGATCTCCATTTCAACTTTGAGAGAACTTCAAATAATTTCCTCATAGCTATCAAACTTTCAGATCACTATGGATTTTTGTAGACTTGGTTATATCCCGCCAAATAAGATATAAAAATTTCATTTTTTTGTAACAAAAATGTGGAGGCATATCATGCATATCATTTGAAGTTAGTCACATAAACCCTGATGGATTTATCATCTATTTTCCTAAGGGAATGGAAATATTTTTCCATTTTAATTTGGAGAGTGTAAGTAAAATATTTTTCAAAAAACATTTTCAGAATATCCTTTCACCTCATAACATAGATATCTTCCTCATGCTTCATATTATTTATAAATGTCTACCACTGATCATCTTATACCTCAATATGATAAATATCAAGTATGAAATTTTCCTATTTGTAACATTAAAGGATAGATAATATCTTCCCAATGGAGTGGATCCATTGCTCAATGATCAAGGGATAGGATTATCCATTGAAATTTAGAGGCCTTTGTCACTTAAAGGTCTCAATTGTAGCTATTTATTTCTTAGGGTATTTGGGAGTTCCTATTAGTTTAAGTTTCTATTTACAACATCATTCAACTGATATAGTTTCAACACAAAGTTTTTTATTCCTACTCCCATTGGGTTGGGCACTTTTTTTGGGAGTCATCGTGTTTCCCTTCACATTGGATGTTTACATGGTTCATCCTATTTCTATCTATTTTATAGAATAATGATAAAATTATGGATGAGTAATTTGAAACTATTAAACACATAAATTATAAAGACCCGCACTTGTTACGTACATAATCTTGAATTTATTCAAGAAAACACTTCCTTTTACTTTGAGAATCTTTTCAAGTTTATAGATTTAGAGAATTAAGACAAAACATTCATAAAATTACACATTGTTACATAGTGGTTACCATAAAATCAGTTTCCATTTTCCTCAGAATATAAAACATTAAAACTTAAAACAAGACTCCTTGACAATTCTTCAACATTTAACATGTCTTCCTTCCTTGTATTACTCATACATTAACCTGTGAAAAATCATTTAAAAACTTGGGATGAGCACAAAAGCTCAGTAAGGTATGAAAAAGAAGTAAAAATCACATTAGTCCATGAATACACATGACGTATGAAATCATTTTCAAAAGACATGATTTCCACCCATAAATACTTACTTTTTGTAACATGAGATTTACACAAGATCCACACAAACATAAATATAATCATATAAGTATATTGGGGAATTACATACATAATCTTGTAACCATCTTGGCTACCTTAAAATTTGTAACCCTCACGGCTACCTTACTTGGTGTAACCATCACAGTTACACTTGGAGTAACCATATGGCCAACCTCCAACTTACTCATACCCAATTAATTTGAGGGAAATATAGGTCCCACCCTTCATCATAAACAATTCCCAATAACCAAAACATAATCATACAACATAAATAATATCATACAACATTGCTTTTGAATATTGCAAAACAGAATTTTAAAAAAAGGATTTTAGAAGAAAAGTCCCTTATAAACATCATATACTTGAAGTGAGACTTAATAGAGTGGATGGAATATGTATATACTCTGTAAATACAAATAATGAAACATAATATAAACAGAACCCATCATACAAACAATTTAAATAGCACATAAATAATAAAGAAGAAGGTTATCCCAAAGAATGGAAATCGGGTTAAGAATTCCCTTACAACAATGTGATCGGTCAAATCATATGACCAGAACATAATAAATATCAAGTGAATCATTGAATAACATGATTATAAAGAGGATAATGTTATTATATATATAAAATGAAAGTACACATATACCACATACAAGAAATAAGCGGTGAACGATGAAAATCTCACAAAAATGAAAGTGAGACGAGGAACCCCTTACAACTTTGTAAACAATTGATTCGTATGACCCAAAATTAATGATTGTAAAATGATAAATTTAATATCATAAAAATAAAGATATTCATGATATGAGACAATAATTGGCAGTATACATACACCATACAAAGTAATAATAGTGATTACGGAATATCTCACAAAAATGGAAGTGAGATGAAGAAACCCTTACCTTGGGCTTGTCTTACTTAAAAATTGTTTAACCCTCATGTATAATGGTTAAAAGAGTTTTATTAGTATTTTAAAGAAACATTTTCATTTTTATAACATCTTATATGGTCATTTCATAACCTCATTTCACCCAATAATTGTTAGTATTTTGTTCCTTGCATTATTTTGGGTGAGTTCTTTTGTGATTTTCACAATCGGTTCATGATGAATCGTTCTTGTTGATTGGAAGTGAAACTCAAGAATTGTAATGGATTAGTATTTACATATTTCCAGTACCATAATTTTTACCATTTATTACTTTGATGCTTTATATGATAATGACTTATAAGTCAAAACATTAATTATGTTTGTTTAGATCGTTTAAGTGGTTCTTTGATAATTACAACCTCATTTAGTCTTATAAATTTGAAACATGAGTACAAAAGAATTACAGAACCATATATGAGTTATAAAACATATATTATAACCTGGTTCAACCATATAAATGGTTTCATGACCAGACTTGAAAGAATTAATGGAAAGTGAAATTGCACCGTCCACGATGTCGGTAATTCGACACATCACGGACAATGTTTTTATTCCTTAAATAAGTGAGAGAGGAGAGGAATAATGATTTTTAATTTTCCATAAACATGAAAACATCCAAAATATACATGAATCTGGAGATTTCATGCCTCTTGGATAAGAGGGGATGAAGAAAGAAGATAAAGGAATCATGAAATAAAGAAAACATGAGAAATTTCTTACGAAAATTCGGCAGCCTAACGATGTCTCTTAAAATTTCATAAAAACAAGATTGATGAGAGGAATGGAATATCTCATCATTGATACAAAATTTGGATAGTAAGGGGAAATATTTAATGAAATATCCCAACAAAAAACAAAGTTAAAGGAAGAGAATAACATAAAATGGAAGAAAATAATGAAAATGAAAGAGGATGTTTACCTCGTGATCTCTTCTCCTTGAGATCCTTCTTAAGGGCTTTGATTTTGGTCTTTTGGTGAGACCAGCAACTCTAGGAAGTGGGGAAGAAGATTGGGGAGGGTATTTGGCAGAAATTAGACAATTCTAAAGGCTTGAGAGGTGTGAGAGGAAGATGGGAGTGAGGGTGATATTTATAGTGGAGGAGGGGAGGTATTTTAGATTATTTTAATTATTATTATAATATTTTTATCAAGACTGAATAATCTCAAATAAAGTGGACTTAAATAGTGCCAATATCAATTGAGTTCGAAGCAAGTGGCCTTGCATCACTTATGATGTCATAAATAGTGCATTTTTACTGATAAATTGATTATACGGTATTTTATCGTATTTCACTATTCACCGAAAATTCAAGAGTTTCAGAAAAATACCAAAAATTTACCCCAACCATTTTTCGACGTGTAGAATTCAAAAATGAACTCCATTTTTCAAAAATAATTTTCTAAATATTATTAACTTAATTTTTAAATAAGGTCACAGTTAATTCAAAAAATAACAATATTGAAGTGCAATTAGTTTTATGTGACATTGGAAAATTAATTAAGATCCCATTATCCTATTTCCATGGGAAAATAAAATAATATTATTATTTACTATTCATGAGGTCATATTACTATTCATATTACTATTCATAAGGGCATGTTACTATTCAATAAATAAACAAGTTTGTTTCATCAGACTCTAAATAACATACCGAACACAATTGTAGATGACAGTTTCATGAAATTCAAAACATAGAAGAAATAAAATTATGTTTAAAGGATACTTATAAATATATACCTTAAACAAAATTTCAAGAATTTTCAATTTATTTTTAGAAAACCTTGGGATGTTACATTATCCCCACCTTCTTGAAATTGTGTCCTCATAATTTTATTTACTTATTAAACAACTGAGGGTATTTTTCCCTCATAGCATTTTCAGACACTCATGTTGCTTCTTCAACCATATGGTTTCTCCACAAAACCTTTACCTGGTGGATTACCTTATTCCGCAATACCTGTTCTCTTCGATCAAGAATCTGAACCAGTTTTTCTTCATAATAAAGGTTCTCTGCCAGCTGAACTGCTTCCGGCCTCAAGACATGTGATGAATCTGGAACATACTTTCTCAACATCGAAACATGAAAAACATTGTGTACCTGAAATAAGCTCGAAGTCAAAGCTACACGGTATGCAACTGTTCCAACTTTATCCAAGATTTCAAAAGGACCGATGAACCGTGGACTTAGTTTCCCTTTCTTACCGAAACGCACCACACTTCTCCAAGGAGAGATTTTAAAGAAAACATGGTCACCTACCTTGAAAGAGAAGTCTTTCCTTCTGTTATCTGCATAACTTTTCTGCCTGCTCTGAGCTGTCCTCATGTGTTTCTGGATCATCCTCACTTTCTCAGCCACTTCTTCTAATAATTCTGGCCCCATAAACTTTCTTTCACTGACATCATCCCAAAACGCAGGAGTCTGACACCGCTTTCCATACAATGCCTCAAAAGGTGCCATCTGAATACTGGAATGAAAACTGTTATTATAAGAAAACTCAACTAATGAAAGATGTTGATCCCAACTTCCTTGATAGTCCATTGAACAAGCTCGAAGCATATCCTCCAATGTTTGAATCGTTCGTTCTGATTGCCCATCTGATTGAGGATGAAAAGCTGTACTGAAATTCAACTCTGTGCCCAAAGACTTCTGAAGTCCCTTCCAAAATTTAGAAGTGAACCTGGGATCTCGGTCAGACACAATGGAAATAGGGACTCCATGTAACCTGACAATCTCCTTTAGGTACAATCGAGAAAGCTGATCTAATGTCATTGTATCTCGAATAGAAAGAAAATGAGCAGACTTTGTTAGCCGATCAACAATAACCCATATCGCATTGTTACCTCGAGAAGTCTTTGGTAGCCCCACCACAAAATCCATGGATATATTCTCCCATTTCCATTCTGGCACTAGCAAAGGCTGAAGCATCCCCTTCGGTAACTGTCACTCTGCTTTAACCTGCTGACATGTAAAACATTTCATTGTAAAATCAGCAACATCTCTTTTCATCCCATTCCACCAATAATACTCTCGAAGGTCTCTATACATCTTAGTACTTCTAGGATGAAAAGAAAATTGAGAACTATGAGCTTCACACAACAATTCTTTCTTCAGCTAGGAATCACAAGGCACACAAAACCTTTTTCCAAACCTTAAAACACAATCTTTATCAAGATTAAATTCTGGAAACTTACCCATTTTAACCAATTCTACCTTTTTCTGTAGCTCACGTTCTTCCCTCTGCACTTTCATAATTCTGTCTGACAACGAATACTACACTGAAACCTGAAACAAAACAGATATATTCCATGCACCAACAACTTCTAATCCAAAATTCATCAAATCATTAATCAAGGGATCATGTTCCAAACGTATCATGGTTAATGATGCATGATTTTTCCGACTTAAGGGATCCGCTACTTTGTTTTCTTTTCCAGGATGGTAATTGATCGTGCAGTCATAATCCTTTATCAGTTCTAGCCATCTTCTCTGCCACATGTTTAATTCCTTCTGAGTGAATATATACTTAAGACTTTTATGGTCAGTATATATTTGGAATTTGGTTCCGTATAGATGATGCCTCCATAATTTCAAAGCAAAAACCACAACTGCCAATTCCAAATCATGTGTGGGATAATTTATCTCATGAGGTTTAAGTTGTCTCGAATCATAGGCAATTACCTGATCATTCTGCATCAAAACACAACCAAGTCCTTTCAAAGAAGCATAATTGTAGATGACAAACTCACCATTCTGGGAAGGTAAGGCCAAAACTGGAGCACTCACCAATCTCTTCTTTAGTTCCTGAAAATAAACATCACATTCCTCTATCCAAACAAATTTCACCCCTTTCTGTGTTAACTTAGTTATTGGTCTAGATAACCATGCAAAGTTCTTAACAAACCGTCGGTAATAACTTGCTAATCCCAGAAAACTACGAATCTTTGTAACATTTGTGGGTCTTGGCCATTCATCAACTACTTTTGTTTTAGCAGGATCAACTGTTATTCCATCCTTATTTACAATGTGCCCAATAAAAGAAATCTGTTGCAACCAAAAATCACACTTGCTGAATTTTCCATATAGTTTCTTTTCTTTTAAAGTTTGTAAAACAACCCTTAGATGTTTTTCATGCTCCTCTTTATTTTTAGAAAAAACCATAATGTCATCAATAAATACAACCACAAACTTATCCAAGTACTCATGAAATACTCTATTCATAAGATTCATGAATACATCAGGTGCATTAGTTAACCCAAATGGCATAACAACAAATTCATAATGCCCATATCTAGTATGAAAGGCTGTTTTCGGGATGTCATCCTCCTTCACCTTCAGCTGATGGTATTCGGATCTCAAGTCAATCTTGGAAAAGTACTGAGCTCCCTAGAGCTGATCAAAAAATTCATCAATATGAGGAAAAGGATACTTGTTTTTAACAGTAATGTTATTCAAAGCTCTATAATCAATGCAAATTCTCATGGAACCATCTTTCTTTTTAACAAAAAAAACAGGGGCTCCCCATGGTGAAGTGATGGGACGAATGAAGCCCTTGAAAAGCAAATCCTGCAACTAATTTTTCAATTCAATAAGTTCTATTAGAGCCATACGATATGGGGGTTTTGAAATTGGCTTAGCATCAGGAACTAAATCAATTGTGAATTCGACTTCTCGTTCAGGTATGACACTGGGTAACTCCTCAGGAAAAACATCAAGGTATTCATTTACCACTGGCACATCATTAATTTGAAAAGTTCCCTTGTTTTCAAAAATATGAGCAAGATAACTTTCACTTCCATCTTTCAGTAGTTTCTCAGCTTCCTGATATGTTATCAATTTTATGGTTTCATTCTTGTATACAAACTGAAACTCTTTCTGAAAAAAAACTTCTTTAGCTCTACATTCAATCTTAGCATGATAATCAGAAATCCAGTCCATCCCCAGAATAACATCAAACTCAACTAAGGGTAAAACAACAAGGTTTGTAGGTAAAGTCTTTCCACATACCACAATATAAATATTCTTATAATTCCTCTTTGCTATAACATTTCCCCCTGGTGTTTTAACAACAAGTTCAGGTCTCATTTGTTGAGGTGATATTTCCAATTTACTAGAAAATTTCTCAGAGATGAAGGAATGTGTAGAACCCGTATCAAACAAAACTTTAGAAAAATATAAGTTAAGAAACAAAGTACCTGATACAACTTCATTGGATGGGCCAACATCTACTGACATAGTCGCAAATGATCTCACTACACCTTTCTGCTTGTAGTCTGGCTTCTTTGCATCATTTGGATCCCTCTTTGGACAGGCATTTGCATAGTGACCCATATCACCACATTTAAAACACATTATAGTTTGCTTATCAGGATTAGTCTTTGGATCATTTTCATTGCAATCTTGGGCCATATGTACAAACTTACCACATTTAAAACACTTCCCAGTTTTGATAAGACATTCCCCAGGGTGCTTTTTGCCACACTTTTCACAAACTGGAAACTGGATTTTCTTACCATCAGATCTCTTTGGTTTATTCTTACCCATTGCTTTCCAACGATACCTCTTCTTCTCTTTGTTTCCAAAATGCATGTGATCATCGGCAAACTCCATCTCTACCCTCTCAGAAAATCATACAAGTTTCTCATAACTTTTGTATTCACAGGAAGCCAATGCCATTCGATACCTTGGCTTCAATCCTGAGTAAAAGCGGTTGATTTTGCTATCGATATCCAGAATAAGATTTGGAGCATACCTCTCCAGTCGGGTGAAGTTCGCTTCATACACAGCCACTGAATCTTCCTCCTTTTGTTTTAATTCATGGAATTTCTTCTCCATTCTAAGTCGCACCACCTTAGGAAAATATTTTTCAAGAAAAAGACTTTTAAATTCATCCCACACTAAGGCATAAAAATCCTCTCTACCCCTGATATTCCTTACCATTGACCACCACTGATCAGCTTCCCCTTCAAAATGATAAATGGAAAGACTTAACTTTTTATTGTCCGAACATCCCATAACATCAAATATCTTTTAAAGGGCTTTAATTTATCCTTCTACTGGCACTAGGTCAGAGGATCCATTGAATGCAGGAGGATGTTGTCTCATAAAATGTTCCACCACTATCATGTTCCATTGGGGTACCTCTATTGGTTCTCTTGCATGGATGCCACCACCATTTATAGCTTGTGTTAGCTGATCCATTACTGTCACAAACTGCTCGGTTCCAATCCCTACCATTTCGGGCTGTAGATCAGGAAGGATGTCATTCTGTCGGTGCCTCTCCTCTTCAGCATCCATGTTCTTTCTGTGGACAACTATTCTTAACAAACATTTATTAGATGAAGCAACATGGTAATCTTTAAATTCTATAACAAATTAAACATAGAGTGAAAATTATTTATGGTATTCTATTCGCATCACCTTAACCCCTAAAGTTATCTAAACCATCCTCTGATACCAACTATAAAGACCCGCACTTGTTACATAAATAATCTTGAATTTATTAAATAAAACACTTCCTTTTACATTGAGAATCTTTTCAAGTTTATATATTTAGATAATTAAGACAAAACATTCATAACATTACACATTGTTACACAGTGGTTACCATAAAATCAGTTTCCATTTTCCTCAGAATATAAAACATTAAAACTTAAAACAAGAATCCTTTACAATTCTTCATCATATAACATGTCTTCCTTCCTTGTATTACTCATCCATTAACCTGTGAAAAATCATTTAAAAACTTGGGATGAGCACAAAATCTCAGTAAGGTATGAAAAAGAAGGAAAAATCACATTAGTCCATGAATACGCATGACGTATGAAATCATTTTCAAAAGACATTCTTTCCACCCATAAATACTTACTTTGTGTAACATGAGATTTAAACAAGATCCACACAAACATAAATATAATCATATAAGTATCTTGGGGCATTACTTACATAATCTTGTAACCATGTTGTCTACCTTAAAATTTGTAACCCTCACGGCTGCCTTACTTTGTGTAACCATCACAGTTACACTTGGAGTAACCATACGACCGACCTCCAACTTACTCATACCCAATGCATTGGAGGAAAATATAGGTCCCACCCTTCATCATAAACAATTACCAATAAAAAAAACATAATCATACAACATAAATAATATCATAAAAACAATGCTTTTGAATATTGCAAAACAGAATTTTAAAAAAAGAATTTTAGAAGAAAAGTCCCCTATAAACATCATATACATGAAGTGAGACTTAATAGAGTGGATGGAATATGTATATACTCTGTAGATACACATAATGAAACATAATATAAACAGAACCCATCGCACCAACAATTTAAATAGCACATAAAAAATAAAGAAGAAGGTTATCCCAAAGAATGGAAATCGGGTTAAGAATTCCCTTACAACAATGTGATCGGTCGAATCATATGACCAGAACATAATAAATATCAATTGAATCATTGAATAACATGATTATAAATAGAATCATGTTATTATATATATCAAATGATAGTACACATATACCACATACAAGAAATAAGCGGCGAACGATGAAAATCTCACAAAAATGAAAGTGAGACGAGGAACCCCTTACAACTTTGTAAACAATTGATTCTTATGACCCAAAATTAATGATTGTAAAATGATAAATTGAATATAATAAAAATAAAGATATTCATTATATGAGAAAATAATGGGCAGTATACATACACTATACAAAGTAATAATAGTGATTACGGAATATCTCACAAAAATGGAAGTGAGATGAAGAAACCCTTACCTTGGGCTTGTCTTACTTCAAAATTGTTTAAACCTCCTGTGTAATGGTTAAAAGAGTGTTATTAGTATTTTAAAGAAACATTTTCATGTTTATAACATCTTATATGGTCATTTCATAACCTCATTTCACCCCTTAATTGTTAGTATTTTGTTCCTTGCATTATTTTGGGTGAGTTCTTTTGTGATTTTCACAATCGGTTCATGATGAATCGTTCTTGTTGATTGGAAGTGAAACTCCAGAATTATAATGGAGTAGTATTTACATATTTCCAGTACCATAATTTATACCATTTATCACTTTGATACTTTATATGATAATGACTTATAAGTTAAAACATTAATTATGTTCGTTTAGATCATTTAAGTGGTTCTTTGATAATTATAACCTCATTTAGTCTTATAAATTTGAACCATGAGTAAAAAATAATTACAGAACCATATATGAGTTATAAAACATATATTATAACCTGGTTCAACCATATAAATGGTTTCATGACCAGAATTGAAAGAATTAATGGAAAGTGAAATTGCATCGTCCATGATGTCGGTAATTCGACACATCACGGACAATGTTTTTATTCATTAAATAAGTGAGATAGGAGAGGAATAATTATTTTTAATTTTCCATAAACATGAAAACATCCAGAATATACATGATTCTGGATATTTCATGCCTCTTGGATAAGAGGTGGTGAAGAAAGAAGAGAAACGAATCATGAAATAAAGAAAACAAGAGAAATTTCTTACGAAAATTCGGCAGCCTAACGGTGTCTCTTAAAATTTCATAAAAACAAGATTGATGAGAGGAATGGAATATCTCATCATTCATAAAAAATTTGGACAATAAGGGGAAATATTTAATGAAATATCCCAACAAAAGACAAAGGTAAAGGAAGAGAATAAAATAAAATGGAAGAAAAGAATGAAAATGAAAGAGGATGTTTACCTCTTGATCTCTTCTCCTTGAGATCCTTCTTAAGGGCTTTGATTTTTGTCTTTTGGTGAGACCAGAAGCTATATGACGTGGGGAAGAAGATTGGGGAAAGAATTTGGCAGAAATTAGACAATTATCAAGGCTTGAGAGGTGTGGGAGGAAGAGGGGAGTGAGGGTGATATTTATAGTGGAGGAGGGGAGGTATTTTAGATTATTTTAATAATTATTATATTATTTTTATCAAGACTATGAATAATCTCAAGTCAAGTGGCCTTAAATAGTGAAAATATCAAGTGAGTTCGAAGAAAGTGGCCTTGCATCACTTATGATGTCATTAATAGTGCATTTTTACTGATAAATTGATTATACGGTATTTTATCGTATTTCACTATTCACCGAAAATTCAAGAGTTTCAGAAAAATACCAAAAATTTACCCCAACCATTTTTTGACATGTAGAATTCAAAACATAACTCCATTTTTCAAAAATAATTTCCTAAATATTATTAATTTAATTTTTAAATAAGGTCACAGTTAATTCGAAAAATAACAATATTGAAGTGCAATTAGTTTTATGTGACATTGGAAAATTAATTAAGATCCCATTATCCTATTTCCATGGGAAAATAAAATATTATTATTATTTACTATTCATGAGGTCATATTACTATTCATATTACTATTCATAAGGGCATGTTACTATTCACTAAAAAAACAAGTTTGTTTCATCAGACTCTAAATAACATACTGAACACAATTGTAGATGACAGTTTCATGAAATTCAAAACATAGAATAAATAAAATTATGTTTAAAGGATACTTATAAATATATACCTTAAACAAAATTTCAATCATTTTCAATTTATTTTTAGAAACCCTTGGGATGTTACATAAATAGTAATCTATTAACATTAAATGTATAATTTATTAATTAAATGTATTCCTTAACTTGAGAATTTCTAGGATTCAATCTATATTATCCATGATCTATTTGATAACATAAAATCTTGTGGTAATTTTTATTCCCTTAATAATGGTTCATAATAGGATTATCAATTTAAAAAATCATATCTCCAAGGAGTTTCAAACTAGGTTTTTAGTAAGGCTTGTTATCATGCACCAGTTCCCAGTTGAGTCTATATCATTGTGGTGTTTTTGGGTGTTACATCTATTTACATATTTTATAGAGCTATATCCACTTGTAGTATTAAGAAAGGGGTGTATTTTCTTAGATAGTATTTAATATATATTTTACCAACATTTTGGGATGTCTTATTATGTTTATAATTATCCCTAAGGAATTCACTAGAGTTTTCTAATCCTAATCACAAAAATAACTAAACCTCCCTCAAACACAAATCCTGACAACCCATGTCTTTATTACACATTAAGTCGTGATTTATTACATAATAATACACATAATACAACCCATAAGGTCATAAAGTCTAGTGTATTTGGTAATTAGGTACATAAAATAACATCATGAACATGGGATAGAAGAATATTATTAAAAACTTCCTTAACATGATATTATAAATCATCGGTCTTCTAAAACTAGATGGGATAACCTGGGGACATACATAAGAAAGGGGTGAGATAAAAATCCTAGTAAGGGAATAAAAATAATAACATGAATAAAGTATTACATGGTATAAAATATTCATTTAAATGGGACATAAAGGGTGTAAGAATCATAAACATGAAAAATGAGGCATGATATAGAATGGAAACATAAAGGAAACATAGAATTTGTTGTAAAAACTTTAGACACTCTATAATAAACATAGGTCAAGGAAAATTGGAAAGACATCATAAAATAGTGTAAAAATCACCATGATGAATTAAGTTAAATCTATAATCCCTTTAATTATGTCCTTTGAGACTAAAACATTTCCCAATGCATTGAAGCACTATATAATTCTGGGCACACTCATCGCTTTCATATCATGTACACGCATAGGTGTGCCACAAATATCTTTCAACATAGGATAATATTTCATCACATTTAATTAAATGATAAAGGACCATGGAATAAATAAAAATAATTCCCTAATGAAATTATTATAGGTATCTCCAAGTGAATATCCTTGAGTGAAAATAGAGATGGTATTCACAATACAATGGTTTGGCATGTAAAAATAGTATTGAAATTTTGGAAGAATAATGTGAGTACTTAAATATTAATAAAATGGTTTAATGAGTAATAAATTTGTATCTAATAATTTTTACTTTAGATGTACAGTTAAATGTATGTGTAAAAACATATTACGATATTTTTAATTGGGAATAAAAGGCATAAAATTAAGAAGATGCATGAATAAAGATGTTGCAAGGATCCTTTTCCATGAGAGGGTGATTCCAAAAGCTTGTAAGGAGGTTCATTAGAGATTATGGGAACCTTGAATGGAATATATATAGGGGAGTTGAAATTAAGGATTTCATCAAAGGTTTTTCATGAAGATTAAGGAGAGGTTGGGTGGGTTTATATAGGAAAAGAGAGGGAAGTTCTTTATTATTTACCAAACATATGTTTTGGAATATATAATAAATTAATAAAAAAAATATATATTTCCATTGCATTTTCACATAGTTTCTACCAAATAGTATTAGTTTTTATTATTCTATATGTCTAAGGGAATAACATATTAAAATATTACACTTAGATATGACCACATTAGTCATATTCATAAATAATCTCTTTTAAAACCATAATTTATAATATAGGTTTTGGAGGATTTATAATTTATATTTAAATTTGATCAAATAACCTAAAAATATCATTATTATTAATTTTAAATATATATTTGGTTGAGGATAACATTTATAGAATTTATTACATCACTTTTGGGTCATTATGATGTCCAAATACACACTATATATTTATACCGTATTTAATTTTTAACTAAAAATTCGACTGCCTCAGCAAATTATAAAAAATTCACCATTACATAATTTTTATACTATAATTCCAAAAATAATATTTATTTTATAAAAATAATTATCTATATATTTTAATTTTCAATTTTAAAATAATAATTTACCTTTTTTTAGAAATAATAGGTTTTTTGAAAATAACTATTTTAGAACCCTTATATAATTTACATTTAACTTCATAAAAATTATATTATCATTTATATTTAATAAAAATTATTTAATAATAATATTTTATTAAAATAAAATTTATTTAAAAAAATACATTAATTAATTAAAAGGAATGTCTTATTTGAAATTGAATATTTCTTAAAAATATAATTTTTGTTTTATTGAATCAAAATCATAGTCATTTACAAAGTAAAAAATATAAGAAATAAATTTTTTCATTATTATATAAAATATAAATATTCATATTACTAGGGTCTTGATAGATATACATTTATTACACCAAAAAAATCCATAAGGATAAGTTGTGTGATGGTGAGACTTTCATGGGGTTATTCGGCGTACATGGTTTGGGTTATGTTATCAATGAACTTGAACTTTTCCCATAAAAGGTTCCACTAGTGTTTTAGTTATTGGATCTCAGCTTGGTCTTGGTCAAGGGGAAATCCCAATGATATTATATCCCTTGAATTTTCTAATAAATATCCTTCATAGGGTATGATCAAACTAGTTGATTCCATTGATTCTTTTGTCTATGTCAATTAGATTTATCATAACTTTATATTTATATTAATCATATGATCATTTTTCAATGAATATATTATCATTAATTATTATTATTATTGGTATTTTAAATATAATAGGATATAATTAAAACCAAATAAATTCATGTGTTTTATATAACTATAATTGGGAATTTAATTCAATAATAAAGGAAATTTTACTTATAAAAGTTTAGGTCCTTACAAGTTCTAAAGAAGTTCCATCCACCAATATTAAAAATTAAAACCCCCCTATGAATTTTCCATGTCTTAAAAACTTGTGGCTTTAAACCCTAGTAATGGATTTCTCTTATTGGGAGGTGATTCATTTCATAATGATGGGATGTCACAATATAAAATTATGAGGGGATATTTTTATAGGAAGGTGCATCAAACTGCAAAGAGGGGAGGTCGTGTTATTTCATAGACAAAAAATATTTTAAAATAGTTAATTTAATCATTTACCACACATGATTGCATATCCATTCTCCACATTTATTCCAAACTCACATGACTTAGTGCTTCCTAACCATTTCTCACTTCTTATCCTTTCTCCCTTGAAAATCCTTCTATTATTTTTGTGAAATCCATCAAGGTAAACATTGTGTTACCTATGTATTTCTCATCCTCCCCTAATTTAACTCCTTGTTCATCCATTTCATTCATGTAATTTTTACCTAGTTGTATATAATATCTATGTCTATTTCTAGTATTCTTTTTTAAATTGAATCTATTGGCTTTCTATGTCATGAGGATCCCCTCTTCCCAAATATTGGGGTATCTAGAAAAGGAAATGATTTTACATCATATTTTTTTTTATATATAATGGTTATTTACATTGGATTACACTTAGTACTTGAATTCTATTTAGTTTTAATTATTATATTACACTTAAAATGAGTTATTTAATCCTTTTTTGTACACAACCTTTTTTATTCTTATATTTTTGTTGGAAAAAGTTTTTTTTACCTATTTTTAACATTAAAACCATTTTATGAACTTGATGTGTCTGAAAGAATGTTTAAAAGTGTATTTTGAGCCTCAATGTATTTTTAATGCATATTTCAGGGATAATTTCTATGTGAATTTCATTTCCATATTTTTTATGACTTAGATTTTTGTGAAGGCTTTTATTTTTTAACACATGGGAAAACATGGGGTTGTGTATGTAACCTTGACTAGTGTTGTTATAGATCAGTTGGTGAACTACCTAAGGGTTGTTTCTATAGAAACTAGTGAGCCATCTGAGTTGGTTTGTTTTTAGGATTACACAGGAAAGCTAGTGTTTTAGGAGAGAGTCCAAGTTCAATCACCTTAGTAAGTTAGATCTCCTGTTTCTTGTGTGGTTCGTTGTTAATATTTGTTACTTATTTTTGTTCCACTTATTTTTTTAGATACTCTAATGATTATAATTCCATGTTTCTCTTGGATATACCCTAAATATTCATTATTCATGATAATTATTGAACATATCTTATCCTTCTAATATAAAAGGATTTTCTGAAATATTTTCTAATGTTTATTTCAAAATAGAAAGAATATTTATTAAATTAGTCTTTCAAAACTTTAAATAATGGTTCTCATTGAGAATTATATTATGTAGATTCATAGTTTTATCTTACTGGTATTTTTCTCACACCATGCATATTATATTGGGAGAATGCATACTTGATTATGTCTAATAAATAAAAAAAGGAGTTGTGTATTATGGCAGTTCATCATTATTTATTCATCATCCTCCTTGGTATAAGTATGTTGTTGAACTTAAGTTATATATATATGGTTTGGTTAGAACATTTGGGGGATCCCTGGATGTTGGCATTGGGTTTTGGAAATATATAAACCTCATCAGTCTAGATTATATTTTAGATTCATGTATTAAAATATTATTGTCCTATCACATTAATTCCAATTTATTATGTGATGTTTGGATAATATTTATGCTTTCTTATTCTCAATTTTGATATTGTCAATATATGTATCTATTTATTTTTTTTACATCGATATCCAGCATATATGTACATCATTTTGGATTTCTAGGTGGATCCCTTATTGTAGATTGATACATTATAGTGGTAAAATCACTCCAATTGATTATTTTTGATACCTTACTACATATCTCCAACCTAAATTGATCAAGAATGCACACAAAGCCTTGTGGTTACTAATCTCGGGTAATGTGTCTAGTCAACCTAGGCTAGTTCAAAAAAATGTTCTATCTAAAAGATATATCCTTGAAACTTGAGATATATTTAAATACCTATTTTTGTGGGTCTTAGTTAGATTCAATAAGTATTAGTGGAAAATGATACATACATATAAAATCTATAGTTTCATATAGTGATAAGAATAAGAAGAAAATTTGATTTCACTACAAATGAAATCGAAATACATAGTTGTGGTAAGTTGAAATACATAAATTATTTAGATGATGAATACTTTACTAAAATATGAAAAAATATATGATCATGTTCCCATTTATTTTACAACACTATTTCTACTACCATTTTTATAAATCCTATTCAACACTCATGAACTAAGAACATTGAACTCATTCATTAAATTTTTAATATAACACTTTTATAAGGGTTATGTATTACTTGAATTCATAAATAAGGATCACTAATTGGATTATATCCTCTCAAAACCCCTAAAAAAGAGAAATTTTATTCTATTTTTGTGTGGTTGGGTTTAGATTGATTTTAATGATCTCTTTTACATATGTTAACATGATTTATAGAAGAATTGTTATTTTCAAGATTCATTAAAAAAATATTGAATCATATCTTGTGTAATTATCTTATATTTAAAATTAGATCATTTATTATGAATTCTATTTCTTGAATTAAATATTCATAAATATATTTATAGAATTTTTATTTAATAAATTATTCAATATTATATTGTTATTTAATTTATTTTTATTCGATTTATTATTATTTTTATGATGAAAAATATTTCATAATAATTTTTATTTTTATATGTTAAAATTTGTTAATTAACATAATTATAATAAATTTATTAATTTCAAAAAAACTTTACAGAAATCATTTGGGTTTTTATATTGTTTTAAGGTGCTATAAACTTTATATTCATTGAATTTTATTTTGTTTTTCTATGAGTTTTTAAATTGGTACTTAAAACCCAACTGGGATCTTAATGTATAACCCATATAGTTCCAATAGGTGGAACCTGACTTTATTTAGGTGGATAGATAACCTATTTAATGGTCTTCTAAGTAATTTTGTTTTCATTTCACTCAACCATCTCCCTCTTGGTTTGAAATTTACATGATTATTAATTATTACCACTTAGATTCTCACTTCTCTTCATTATATGTTGGTTAATTATTGTAACATTTATCCTCTTTTATTCCTTGATTTCATCATTTCTTCCATCTTTCACATTGTTTTAACTATATTTTTAATTTAATTTTTCTTTATAAACCCAATATTACTAACTTTATTGAAATAAATTCACTTAACATTTTTCTTTATTTAGTTTACTCAAACGGGGTTGTGAATATTTCAAAAGGGAGAGGAGAATGTAGGATGATCGTTGGAAACATCCCCTATTGATCTTATTTGTCTTTAAAAAACTACATTTTTGGGTAGAAGTATGGATTTTTATTATCTAAAGAGTTATTTAATTTTCTTCAATCACTTCATTATCTTTCTAGGATAAAAATCCATCATTAAACCACCATCATAGGATATGGTCTACCCATATGATATTCGTTAATTTTATATAATCTATTATTTTGATCACAAGGAATATTATTTCTCCATTATAACTTCAAAAAATTCCGTGTGATTTAAAATCACCTAAATAGAAATTGAATAACTCGTTAACATTCCTCATTTTTTCCCTTTTATCTCCTCTTAGATGGAATTTCCATAAGACAAAAAGTTTAATATTTTCAATTCTCATCATATCATTCTATGGAAATATAAATCCACCAAATTTTAATTAAAAGATATTTAATATGATCTCCATGTGGTTGAAAGTGTTATAAAAACCACCCCCACTTTACACCTTGGAAATTTTAATTTACTAATGTACATTAAAATATGTATCATTTCATTCATTTATTAAAATATTTGTTTTAATCTTATATAATATATATTCTAAGTCATAAACTACAATAGAAAGGCACAAAATGTGTCAAAAAATTATTTTACATTATCCAATTTTTCACATGTATCTTTGGATCTATTTATATGAAAATGTTCTCCTATTTTTGATTTAATTCATCGAGTAGATAAAATTTATTGAGTTTCTACCAAATAAATTTCCATAATTTGAAAACAAAGTGTAAAATACTAATTTTATGACTAAAAGTGTTTTTTATGGTTTACCCATGTCACAAACAGTAAGAGATACCCAAGGAGAATATCTTATCAAGAATTATGGAGGATTTTCTCATTAATGAAAAGGGTACATGGTTGATATAGAAGAAGAAGAATCCACTGACACTACCTATGAGAGGAATGAGGATATAGAAGATGGATAATAAGAAGAAGTTGATGAGGCACTTAAGGCTATAGGATAGCTTGTTCATTATAGGTTACCTCCCAAGCGTCATGACTTCATTTTGGATATTCACCACTTTAGGGATATCATTGATAAATATATCTTATGAATTTAATGACAAAACTATAACCATAATGATAAAATGTATAAGTTAGTGGAAGAAACTCATATATTTATTTGGTATTTATAATTTCATTCCACTAGAACTTGAGGCCATTTTCATCAATCCTATAGTTCATAGCCATAATCTAGGTAGTTTTTTATTGGTTATAATTGAATAGTATTTATTATTCTTATATAGTATGGTAATTTATTTTTTTTATAGAAATTTTTATATGGTATTAAACTTTATTCATAGTTTCACTGATTATTAATTATCATTATTAATGTTTGTTATAATTTTTTTAATTGATGGAAAACATATTTTGTAAAATTAAATGTTTTTATAATCATAACGAGGAAGATAGATAAAATTTTTTCCATTATAGTATCTTCAACCACCCAATCCTAAATTATTTTATTAATTATTAATTATTAATCACGTAAATTATTTTAATTAATACATTTAATTTGTTATTTAAAATATTAAGTTATTTATTAAATCTATAAAAGCATTTTATAAGTTTAATTATATTATTTATATTAACTTTAAATTGTTTTAAATGATTTGAAAACTAATATTTCTAACTATTTAAGTAAATTTAGTAAAATTAATTCTCAATAAATATAAATTTATTTTATTTTATTAAAAATTATTTGTTTTCTATTATCCTTGAAGTTTTAGTACATTCCATTAATTAGATTAAATCACCAAATATTAAATTAATTTTTCACATTTAAATTTATATCCCTTAATATTTCATTCTCCTTAAAATTTGATTTAAAATAAAAAATTTATTTACTCATAGTTCTGTAATCCATTAACAAAATATCTTGTATCTTCTCTTTTTTATTATTAGAAATCATTTATTCATGCTTGTTTAACTCTTCCTCAAATCATTTAAAAAAAATTTGTATTTTTTATAATCAAAAAAGGGGAGATAGTCATATATGGATAGCATACCCAAAATTATATATTAATGACTACAAATATATTTCTCAATCAATAAAATATTTTTTTTAGTTTCTTTATATGAAATATATATATTATGTATAAAAATTTCATTAATGGATCAAATAGACTCAAAAAAAACATCTACATAAGAAAATTAAAAAACACCAAATTTTATTCATAGCATTATAAAGATGGTCGAAATCTTTGAGAAGGTTGGTGTAAAAGAAAATGGATACGGTATTTTCTAACAAACCATAGGTTTTTATCTTCGTACTTTTTATAGAGCCAATATGCTCTTGATAAATTCCACTAACTCATTGGTGGTGTTATGAATCCTCCCATTTTTCTCTTTTTTCTATAATACCGTTATTGGTGTTGTAGAAATAGAATATTTTCTATCTCTAGAAAATTAAAATCAATAAAAATTAACACTATAATAGGTATATTTGTATTTTAATACATCTAATAATTCTTTAATAGCTCTAAACCATAAAACCTATTTGAGGATATATCAATAATATTTTATAGTGTCTTTGTAACTATTATTCACCAATATTACTCATATTTGTGAATCAACATCCATTCCTTCCCACTTTTACTCTCTTTCTAAATTTGACTCTAAATTCGCATACCATAGTCCTAACTTTTTTTGTATTTTAATGTGTAGTTCTTTAGGTTGGAGAAAAAAATATTTTTACATATTATTTTTTATTTTAGGCACCCATTACCACTTATGTGAGGGAAAATGGGTTTATTTCTATAACCATTAATCAAAAATGTACTTACTTTAATTAAGAGTAACTTGGGTAAAATTGATTATGGGTTACCTGGATATTGTAATATCAAGTACATGAGCATAAACCTCAAGCTAATAAAAAAATGATTTTTAGGAACTTTCAAATTAGTTTTTAGTGAAAATCCTTTATTAAATCATGTTTTCATTTTTATCCCATTTTATATTATTTTAATTTTTTATCATATTAATTTTTAATAGGAAATTAAACAGATTCCTTTATCACCATAGAAGAAAAAATTCACTTAGATGATATGAAAATAATCATCTAACAGATTAAGGTAATAAATGATTTTGGATTATGATATTCTTTATATGATAGTAAGAACATAGTAACCTTCACTAAGAATAATTGGGAATTATATATAGATGATAGAAAATGAACATCAGGGGGTGAAACCATTATGGGAACGAAATGCTTATAAAATTTAGAAAAGTAAAAGCAGAGTATATAACCAATACACTTTATTCTATTCAACTATCATTGATGAGTAAATAACATACTGATATTGGTGAAAGTACAAAGTTTCAAATTTTTATTTTTATGTTAATATAAATCCAATAAAATTTAGTAATAATTTGTTTAAATATTTTAGAACAAAATATATTGAAATAAACTATCATTTTTTAAGAGTATGGTTATCTAAATGAATTTCTAATGATGATAAAGTTAAAGATATTCTTGGTAAGTCACTTTGAAAAACATTATTTGAAAAAAATTGAATAAACATTCTATAACATTCCCCCACATATTATTTAATTATTTTAAGGAAATTACTCTTTCCTACTTGAAATTAATGTATTTTTATTGACTTTTATATTTGGAGAAACTCCTTTGAGGAAAAAATTATATAAGGAATCTATGATAATAAAATATTTTATAGAATATATATTTTTTTAATTTTTAATCTGTATTTATATATAGTGATTAACTCATATGGGATTAGGTTTGTTGGTTAAGAATACTTATATATATTAGATTTCATTATTTTCAAAGGAGGATACAATTAATTTGAAATTAAGGTGTAGTTTTTAGTAAGGTGGATTTGAACACTCTGCTAGAATGTTGAAGATGAGAAGAAGTATATGGTATGGGGAAATTAGTTTCTATGTAGGAAGGATGAAACTAATAGTTATTGAAAAAAAATCAATGGAGGAGAATTTTTGAATCTATGTGTTCTATATTATTTGTGAGGTCTTAGTCCCTTACTCCCAGATCTAGTTCTCATTAACATATAATTTTTTTACTTTCTTTGGTAGCAGATGTAAAATCATGGATATAACCAAACTTAAAATAAAAAAATTAATAATTATTATTTCATCTCTTACATCCAAACGATATTTTTAGTTTTAAAGCATTGGATAATTAGGATAAAATAATAACTAGAAAATCCAATGTTCTTTGTATCAAATATACATTTTTCATTTTTTATTATATATGAAACTAATTAATCCATAATGATTCTTCAACATCTCCCATAATTTATTTCATTCATGTCATCCTTCAAATAATTTCATCTATATAACTTCTTTCATAACCTTGGAATAGAAACGTATGAAATGTGCGAGATCAAATGATCCATAAGGGAAATATATATTTTAATAAATAATGAAATAAAAATGGTACAAATATTATGTAAGGAATAAGTAAATAACATGAAACCATAATAAACTTGAAACTAGTACCATTATATATCCATAAAATATAATTGAAAACTTAGATGTTAATAATATTGGTCTCATATTTAGGTAAATCATAATGTCATACATCAAAAGAAATCTCAAAACCTTATTCCAAGACACTTTACTTTTTTTCAAGACCATAGTCAGGAGATGTTGCAGAATTGGGAAACTATGTGCTAAATACCCAAAAAAAATTGTCTCCTAAGACATGTTTAAACATTATGTGTTTATATGATTATGTGCCCACCCATAACTTAAAGTACAATTAATTCTCTCTAAAATTCAACAAGACATTTCATATCATTCCATGAGGACCCTCCTAATAAATAAAACATAGATATCCCTATAATGAATGATAGATAATTTAAATAAATTTTAAACCTTGTTTATAAATTATTAATCATCAATAATATCAATATTTGTCCCCATGTCAATAATATGGTTAAAATAGTCCCAACCCATCAAGATAAATAAGATAAACGGTCAAATAGTTAATATTCAACTTACTAATAACTATCTATATTAGAATAACAATATACATAATTCCAATACTTTTCCCCATGTCAGTTGAATAACATTATTTCTATGTGACCTTCATCCAATATAAATTATGTGAAAAATATGATGTTCACACCATATAGAGTAATGATTATTTGGCTGATTCAATACTATAATAACATGATCATGTTCCATCCAAATAAATATGGTGTATGTAATAAAAATAACATAGCACCAGAGTAAAAAAAAGGAAACTTATAAGTATTATGACATATAAAAAACATCCTTGTAAAAATATTTCATTGAATGGTATCCCAAAAGAAGGGATCAAGAATTGAATTTTTTGACACCACAGTTTCAATACCACTAATTAAATATATATATATATATATATATATATTAGAGTATAAATCAAGAATAATAAACCCCATTATAGTAAATACATTTAAAAATAAATTGGGAAGTGGAAATTATAACTTTAAGGAGCTTTTAGAAAACACATTTAACAATGACATAAAATATAAAGTTATGGGTTTCTTCCAAAAGTATTTTTTAGAATTTAAAGTGAAAAAAATGTATACATTTAATTTTAAAATAATCCAGAATAATATATCCTTTAAAATAAAATAATTCTTTCTTTAGAAAATGTGGATCAAAAACATTTTATTATGGAATGTATATTTTTAATACTTGAAATTACCTTTGTTAAAAAACTTCATTATGAAATGTTTAATAAAACATTATTTTTATTAAAAAATAATTTTTCCCGAATATGATCATAAAATATAATATAATAAAATATTATTGTTGCATTACCCAATCATTTTAGAATAATGTTTAAGATCAAATAAAAAACTCAACTAGATATGAGTTACCAAAAAAACCAGACTACTAGGGAAATAATTGTATCAATGGCCACTTGAATAAGGAATCATTATTTGGCTGGTAAATAATATGAAATAAAATGAAATAATATATATATAATTCATGGTATAGTAAATAAATATAATAGTGTAAAAATGAAACATGGTTCTTAACATATAACTTGTCTCAAAAATTCAAAATTAGACCAAAAAATATATTACAGCTTCAGTAACACTATAATCCAAACCCTAGAAATATAGGGATTGTAATTGAACTTCTTATAACATGATTAAAATATTATTCCTGATATTATTTATAATATATTAAGTATTTAATCCTTATAAATAAAATTTGGTGCATAATATCAAACATGTCTCAAAGAGCAGAATTTAAAATGAAATCCCCACCTTGACCTGATCAGTTATTCACTTACACCAAACATCCTATATAATTATACTATTTTTATAAAATATATTAACAATAAAATAATTCATAACTATAACCATATATACTCCCCATTTTAATTCATTATATATATATAAATATTAGTTAGTCTTTACAAATATTGAATACCAGGTGTATGTAATCTTTATTACTTTGACCTAGTTCTGTAAATGAGGTGTTAGTATCTTTTATTTTTATAAATTATATAACTGTTATTTAACCTAAGCTAATGGAATAATTTTATGAGATATTTTATAATTCTGTAATTTCAATTCATTTCAATTTTGGTTACAAACCATGAAGATGAGTTCGAAGATGATCATGTTTCTGTGATTCTTAACAAAAAAAGGTGTTTTCTTAATTAATGAATTATATATTGATATAAATTTACCAGAAAAAATATATTATTTTCATATTTATATCATATTATAAAAATAAATAATGTATCATAGTAATCCATGAGGTAAATGTATACTATTATTTAAGTCTGTGGTAAAACCAACCCAAACATGAACCTTTCATGATTAATAGATGATTGTGATATCTTTTAGTTATAATATCATTATACCAGAAGAATAATGATATTATTTATTATTTTATTATTGTGATATATAAGAATTAGAAATATATATATAAATTATAATCAATGTTTATGAAAATATAACACAATCTGAATAAATAGTTATCCTCTCAGTATGATTGTTTTAAATGATTAAATTAGCAATAATCATTTTTTAATCATATCATTAATAGTTTATTGAATATGGAATAACATAATCATAATGATATCAAAAATATCATATGTACCTTTTAATCCATTCCTTATTTCCAATATTTTATGGAGGTGAAGGGAAACAAAACATGTTACTTTTTAGCGGCACCAATCCAAAAAACGCACGAACGATAGTTTTGTTTTTCTTAATGGATAGGGTATATGAATAAACCATGATAATAACCTTAATATTGTAACATTGTAGAATATAATATAAATTAATATCATTATATTAATATTGATATAATTTAAAATAAGATAATTATAGATAAAAGATAAATTTTTTATAACACTCATGTATGAGGGGAGGTGAAGAGAAAATAATGATATAAAAAAACTTGAAAAGAAATTAAAAGAAAATGAAATTTGAATTTACCGTTTGAATTTATCCTCCTTGATAACATTCTTAGGACAAAGGATTTAGACTTTTTATAAGAAAAAGAGATCATGGAAGTGGGGGGATCTTGGGAAGAGTATTGGGTATAATTTGGTCATGTATAAAACCATGGAATGGGTTAGAAGAAAAGGTGGTTAGGGTGTTGTTTATAGTGGAGGAGAGGGGTGTTTTCTTATTATTTAAATATTTAGTTTACTATTTTGGATCAAGAAAAACAATAGTATTGATTATAGTGACTAAATAAAGTAACTAGTTCATGTGAGTTATAAATAATTGTTCATACATCATTCTTACATTAATAATGACTCAAAAATTCTTTTATTTAGCATGAATAAAAAATTATCGTATTTTACTATTCACCAAAAATTTTAGTATTTTAGAAAAATCATAAAAAATCACCCTAACCATTTTTTTAGCTATAAAATTAAAAAATTAAATAATGTTTATGAAAATAATTTTCTAAATATGATAAATTTAATTTTTTAATTCAAATCATCATTTACTAAGAAAATGCCGATTTTAAAATTATAAATGATTTTATAACACTTTGGAAAATAAAATAAGGTCTTATAAAATTTTATTAAAATCATAAGAAAACAAACTATTAATTTATGACAATAAATTTATGAAAATAAATTTTCTTTTAATAAATAATATTAATTATAAAATTCTATTAAATTATTTATAACTTATAAAAATATTGGCACTTAATTAATAAATTTAAAAACATTTTTTTACTTATGAAATCATATAATTATATCATAATTTTACTTATAAGATACCCAAATTTTATTTATACTTTCATAGGTAAGTTTTCTATTCTATTGGCCAGTTTACTATTCATAAGGGTCACATTACTATTCTAATGGTCAAGTTACTATTCCACCAGTAAAGGTTCCTTAACTTCTATAAATACCATTTATTTCACTCATTCTTCATTTATAAAGTTTTTATTGGGTTCTTAATGTGATTTAATGTGATTTACACAATTTGAAATAATTATAAGAAGGGAATTTCCATTAATTATTTTTTAGTTCATTACAATATGACCATCCTTAAATTATTAAATAAATAATGATTATTTCATATTGTACATATGAAGGATCTATTTAGGTTTAATTATTTATAGAATTAAAACAAAACAATAACTATAAAATCCCAAGTTATTTGTATCAAACAGACATTTTTCCTTTTTTCATTATATATGAATATACTTAATCTATAATGAGTCTTAAACACCTCCCATAATTGTTTTCAAAAGTTCTATCCATAGAAAAATTTCATGTACACTATATTTATTCATAAGTTAGGGAATGAAAACATAAGAAAGGGGTGAAATAAAATTTTCATTAAGGGAAATATATAATTGAATTAATCATAACATAAACATGCAAGAATATTATAGACTAAATAGTTAAAAAACATTAATCAATAATCAACAAGAAACTAGAAGAATACTATATCTATGAAAATAAATGAAAAACATGTATATCAATATTAATGATCTAATACTGATGTAATGTATAATGTTCGACACCAAAAACTATTTGTCAAATCCTTGTGATAAGATGGTTTATTTTTCATTGAGACCATAATCAAGGCATCTTGTTGAATTGGTTGGGAATACACCAAGTACCCAAACCCATTTTGTATCATAAGATAAGTCAATTTAATGATGAGATATATAATATTGGGTCCCATAAATCACTTTTTTAGGTCCCGTGAATTCACCATAAAATTCAACATGACATTTCAGACCATTCTCTGAGGAACCTCTTAATCAATAAAACATTTTTATCAGTATAATGAATGATATGAAATTTCAAAACATAATCAATTTGGGTTAGTAGTAAATAATCATCCTGAATATCAATATTCTTCCCCATATTAATAAAGGTGATATCATGTTCATAACACATCAACAGAAGAAATGTGTGTGGTCAAACAATACATATTCAACTTTACAATAATCATATATGTTTGAATAGAAATATAAAGAATACCAATACATATTCCCATGTTAATGTAATAAAATTCCGTCACTACTTGATCATATAATCTACTATAATTGATGTACCAATATTTTTTATAAATCTATAATTTCATTTCATGTCATTTTTTATTTGGAAACATGAATATGAGATCGATGATGATTATGTTTTAGGGATTATTAATGAACAAAATGTTTATTCTTAATTAATGAGTTAATTGTTAATGTAACATTCATAGAACCAAAAAAAATTATTTACTAATTTATATAATATTAAACCATAAAATAAATTATCATAGTCATCCATGATATAAATGTATAGTATTGTTCAAGTAGGTGGTTATACCAACCTAAACATGAACCTACCATGATTAATTAATTATTATGTGATGGTTTATTTGTAATATCATTATATCATATGAATAATTATATTTTTTAGTGTGTATTATTCTTATATATCATAATTTTATATATGAAAAAATTAGATGTAATGGTTTAAGAAATATTATTCAATTTGAATAAATGTTTATTCAATTAGTATTCTTATTTTAAACAATTAAATTAGCGATGATCATTTTCCAGCCGTATAATTAATTGGTTCTTAAATTTTTCATAAAATAACATTAATTTTGTCATAAAAATAATATTTATCCTTTAATCCTATAATTTTATCCCACATTATAAGGATATGAAGGGAAATTATACACATTACGTCATGGAGGTGGTATTCTGCACAACACACTAATGATGGTTTTTTTTCATAAAGGATGTTGTATATGAAAAAAAATGAAAATAACATTAATATAGTAAAAATAAAGTATATAAATGAAATTAATATCATTATATTAATTATTATAGAATAAAATTCAAATAAAATAATTAAGGATAAAAGATAAATAGTTGATAATATTCACATCGGGAACTTCAGTTTTCCTTTGAAGTCTCCTTAGAAATGAAGTCCTTATGATATAAAATGGTGATTATAATATTTTTAACATGGGAGAGGGTTCTACGAGTAGAAAATTTAAAATTTCTATATGAAATTTTAATGATTATTTAGTCTTGAAGTGGTAAATATCATACCCATTTATAAGTGAGGAGAAGGATAGTTTTTGGAGTAACCCGTACATTTTCAATAATGTAAAGTTGATATTAAAGATACAAAAGAAAAGAATGGAAAAAAAGTAGAGGAAAATTATTGAGGGTTTAAACCCACCTCATCAACTCCTTTTTGTGAAAAAATTGAGTGTTATAGGGCTTTTTATTTTAACTTTTTAACTTTTTCCCTAATTTACATTTACAATAGTAATAAATTTCTAACCTTAATAATTAATTTTAAAGAAAAATAATAAGATTGACCTTTTTAATTAATTTAAAACTTATAATTAAAAATTTAAAAATAATTTTCACAAATAAATCTTCTAAAGGTTTGATGTTTTAATTTTAAAATTAATACACTTAATCGTGTAAAAATAGTGTTTAGTAAAATTATGTTTTTAAGATTTAAATTTATATATAATGTAAAATTATATTGGATAATTATTTTAATTATATAAATTGAATTATTATAAAAAATAAAGTATATAATGATTCCAAGGAAATAAAAATTGAACCACAATTAAAATTACATGATTCAATGAAAATACCACAATATTTTTTTATATTAAAATAACATTTCAGTTAGTTATAAAAATGATTTCCATTAGTTTTATAAGTTCATATATTATCTAAAAATTAATAATTTTATTCATAAGATTCATATTTTATTACATAAATGGTTTTATAAATTTCTAGTCCATTATTATAAAATTTTAAAGTAATACAAATTACAATTTTCCTAAAAACCCTACTTTTTAACTAAAACCCAACCATTTAAAAAACAACTCAAAATTCATAATAAGATAATTTTTATTTGAGGAAATAAAATAAAGAAGTATATTATTAATAATTTCAAATTCAAAAAATTATAAATTCCTTTTTTGAATAAAATCATAAAATATAATTTATAATTTGTTTTAATTGGAAAATGAAATTTTCAAATTTTAACAATTATTATTCTTATTTAATATTATTTACCAACTAAAGTTGTGTTAACAAATTATTAATATAAAATATAATTTTTCATTAATAAAATATTTCATTAAATAGACATTAATATCACATTAAATACAATTTTTTCAAAAAAATACTTTTCTAAACAATAAGTGGTCTTATTAGTCATTTTAGAAATAATAATTAAATTTCATTCATATTAAAAGTTTTCATTATTTTCTAAATACATATAATTCCTCTTGTTTCCACTCCTATTAATTTCACACTCATTGAACAACATGTATTTAATGGTCATACTTATATATTTTTAATTTATCTGAATATACCATAGTTTCAATTAAGTTTAGTGTTGCATGTGGAGAATTATATTAAATACACTGACTTATTTAAAGGTAATCATATAATATAATTTCAAGATGTAACATTCTGGATGTATTTTTAAGATTTATTATCAAATTAAATATGAGTGAAATCAAGGGAAATAGATTTATGGAAGTGGATATTGTTATTGTTATCTATAAAACCATCAAGAAATTATATATCATTGGAGTTAATATAAAGATACTAATTTTGATGATAAGAGGAGTATGAATCCCCGTGTTTTTAAATATATATTTCATAATATGTTACATCAATTGAATAAATAAATCATTTATGGTGATAATTTTTACCATAATGTGAAACATGATACAATGAATGAATCTTAGATATCATAGAAGGTAACCATATATATCTCAAAACATGACATAATCCCGAATGAAGATATAGATATGTCAAAAGTGATTCATATTGCATAATTTTAATTTTAATTTTAAAATATATAATATTTTTTAATTTGATGCATGAATTTGTTAGATATTATATTCTAAATAAATATTTCAAGAAAATGAGGACCACTATTTGTAATAGAGATAGTAGATATCAACTTTGGAATTGAGTCACTAGTTATGATTAAAAAAATCATTTTATGAATAGGGGTAGAAACTTTTGGAAATTAACTTATCATATTTGATGATATAAGAAATATCCAAAGGGGATAGATTCAAATGAAGCAATATTGGTAATAGTGAGTTTGGGTAAAAAGGAATAGACCACATATTTCCATCATGATATTTATAAATTAGAAAGGGGTTATTGAAAAAGTATTGGATAATTATGAATCATAGATGGAGACTAAGTATAACACTATATATGATTCAAATAATGACTATTATAGAGCATATGACAAGCTATGTGGTGAATCTCATGTTACAGTAAAATAAGCAAATAAATTCACTTTATGATAGAATCTTTTATATTCCAAAATTATTTTTTTATATGTTTAGGATGTACCAACCCAAGAAATGTCAAAATAAATCATTTTTAGTTATTATTTATATTCATTACGTTTATTTTATGGATCTATAATTAATTTAATAACATTAGGTAATTATTTAATCAAAAATGAAAAAGATTTATTTCTAACCAAATCAGTTTTTCATGCATTATAGGGTTTTATTTAAGATTATTGTTTTGAAATTATAAAATTGGAATTTGAAAAAAATAATTTCCATTTTTGAATTTATCTTGTCAAAATTTTCTTAGGATGAATTTTTGAGAATTTTTTGAAATGATTGATTTTTCACTAAAGAAGAAAAATACAAATTTTTATTGAAATCTATATTTTCTTTTCATGTATCTACAAATGCATATTATATTTTGGAATAGATTGAAAAAAAATTTAGTTACTCTTTATTAAATATAATCCAATTATAGTGTTTATAATTAATTTTATACTATAATTTGATATTGAAACTTTTTCATGCATAAAATCCATTTTTATGAAAAAACTGATTTTCATCATTTTTTGTGGGTATAATTTTAAATTAAATTATTTCATTTTTAGGAATTTATTCATGAAAAAATGATTCTATATTTTTAATAAATGTTTATATATTTTTTAAATATCTCTCTTATTTTTTTCCATCATGAATGGTAACCATAGTAAAAAAACCACAATGGTAAGGGTAAACTAGGTGATTAAGGTTAAAAATATTATGATAAGGACTAAAAAATGACTGTAAAACTTTCCTTTATCATTGATTATAAGTGAAGATTTCCCATTTCCATCCAAGTTTCGAAGATATTCTAGCATTGTTCCAGATTTCTAAGATTTGGACCTTTATAAAATTTAAGTTAAATATAATGCCAAAAAATTTCACTTTATTCCTTTTAATATCTATAATATTTAGTTTTAGGGATTAAATAAAATTATCTTATATCCTAAATATTTATTTTAAAGATAAAAAAATTATAATGGTAATTTATTTAAAATATTTAGATAAAATAATTACCCTAAATTATTATGTTACGTCAACATAGTGTTTGTGTACGTAGTAGAAAAATCAAGTAAGTGATTTTAAAAAATCTAAACTTTATTTGGTTATGCTAATATTTCCCATGAATTTTATAAGTAAATATAAAATATTATGGATGTGTGAATAGATTATATTAAAATTTCATTATTTTAATGTAGTTTTCAATGTCAAATTAAATGAATAGTTCCAAAAATGATATTAATGATATTTTATAATAAATAATATTTTATTAATTGATTTAAAATTTATAAAATCCCTATTATTAGGAAGGTGACTGGGATATGGTTTCAAATATCAACCATGTTCTATTTATGGGAAAAAATTTCTTTTATAGTAACTCTCTTAACCCCTAAAGTGTGAAAAACTTTGTTATCACGGTAGTCATCAAAAAGGGTTAACAAGGGTTAAAACAAAGATATGTGTGTAAAAACATATCCTAAACTTGTAATGAATTTATTAGATGTGATTTTCTTTAATAATCCTTATCTTATCTTTTAATTGTATCAATTTTGATCCATTTGAACATGAGAATTAATTTATATTAATTTAATAATTTAAGAAATTACAAGAATTCCTCCCCCCTGTCTTATAAAAGAGAACCACATATTCTCTTTTCATGACACTACAAAAGACTTTTGGTTCATCCAATCCCTATCTAAATACATTCCTTAAATTCCTTCCCACATCCTAGAGGACTTAGTTTGATCATGAAATCATACTATGAAGGATTTTAATTTAAACCTTAATTGGTTTTATGAAGATGAGGAAGATAAAGAACGTATTTAGTGATTCAGACTAAAGGTAAGGGAAAATTTACTTTAAATACATAATTTTAAATATTTTAATGATTTATTTTTAAAATCTTTATCAGAAATGTACATATTCCAAAAAAAATACATTTTATATGTATTTGTATGTACATAAATGAATTGTAAAGGATATTTTATGTACTTTTTTACTTTATTTCAAAGGTTTTCAAAAGGAATATTTTTACTTATTTTATATAAAAAAAATTTACTTTCTTTAAAAAATAATAAAGTAATGTTCTATTTTAACACATATGGATACAAAAAAATTTCATACCACCATAACAATTATTTTATGTTTGGATTCCTTTACAATATTTCATGTTTTCTTTAAAGAAAATCCCTCATTGAATTTATTTTTATTATTTTAGTTTTGAAAATGGATTTTTAAAGAAAAAGGGATATATATATATATATATATATCCACACATGCTTTATTTATGGGTTAAAAATTATATTTCAATTAGTTTGGTGATGGAAATGAAATACTTCATGTTCTTCATGCATGTCTTAACCCTTGGACAATTTTTATGATTGGTTGGTTCAAATATAGCTCTTTAATGCATTGTGTGATGATTATGTTCTCTAATGAATTATGTTGGAATTAAGTCATATGGTTATTCCAATTTTAAGGGTTCTTATAAGGGTTCTATAAATATGATTTCACAAGGAACCTAAATGTATTTTATATTCTTATAAATAAGTTTTCAGGGAAATCATTTGATTTCAAAATCTAAGGTAATGATCTTTTTTTAAGGAAACATTGTTCCCTTGTTGGGTGAAAAGTTATTTTTTTAAGGGAAAATAATTTGATGGGTTCTCATGTTTTATAAAAAAAATTATGGTCATGGTTTTTCCAATATTTTTTATTATAATGTGTTTTAGGAAAAAAAAATTCTAGTAAAACTGATTTCATGTTTTGGTAAATAATTATTCGACATCAATTTTTATTATTTTAAAGGAAAAATATTTTTATGATCTGATGGTTTTAATATGATTATTTATTTTTTTATGTCCATTACTGAGATTTTTGTGCTAATAACAATTTTTAAATTTTATTCATAGGTTTTAATCATGAGTTGGAACAAAGAATAATTCCTGTTCAAACTCTTAAATATTTTTCTTGAAAAGAAATCTTGTTTCTATTAAAAAGTTTTTTATTGTTGGAAAATGGATACAAATAATAAGTTTCCAAAATTTATTTTATGATTTTTTTATAAAATATGTATGATATTATTATATAAAACTATAAACATGAAAAGATATTTAAAATAAATTTAATTTAATTATTATATAAAAATGAAATTATTGGTTGAATAAGGATTGGTTCATTATATAACATATCATATTTTAAGACCTAAATGATGATTATGGGGGAAAATATTGACATGAAGAATAAAAAATATTTTTTATAAGGTTATATAACTATAAAAAAAGTAAATTATTAACATAATTGAAAGGTTTCACGTGATTTATGAGAGAGGTGGTTCTATGATTATTGGTTTCCTTGTTTTCTAGTAGTAAAACCTAGTGTTGAAGTTGAAAGGTATAGTTTTTGGAAGGTTTATGTAAGACATGAAAAACTCATAACAAATAAATATAAACATTTATTAATATAAAATAATAGATTTATCTATGACTAATTTTATTATAGAGTATAATAAATAAGGAATAATTTATAAATTGTATGGAAATACATATAAAAGAATATAAAAACAGTATAGTCCTATAGAGAATATAAATATGATATAAAATATATGGATGAGTTAGTTTATTTTATTTAAGGAAAGGATATTGATGATAGATTTTATACTAGTTTTATCATGTTATTAAACTAAGGCGTTATTTCCCTATTATTCTCATCCTCTGAAACTCCATTTTAATAATAGAATTAGGCGTTATTTCCCTATTATTCTCATCCTCTGAAACTCCATTTTAGTGGTTTTTTATGTTAAAAGATAATTAACTCTTTGAGAGGGATGTGTTTCATACCTCTCACAAAAAGGCATCATCCAACACTGTGTGATTACATTCTTTTCAAATCTATCAGCAATATAAAGCATTCTTTGTTCCTCATCCAATGCACATGCTTCAGGGGAAATCAATTGTGGGTCCACGAATCCATATACATCTGTCAGCTCATTCCTCTCACAAATTTTATACATATACCTAATACAAAGCAGACATAAGTATACATTTTTAATAAATATAACGCAAGGAAAAGGTGTTAAGACTTACATGATAAAAATTTGCACCACGTTGATGCCCAACTTATCTCCAGTGACAAACTCCATGATATCAGTTTTCATAATCCCCACACATAGTTCACGTCCACAGACATGAGCTTCCATTGTAAAGTCATAATGATCCGCCAACAAATTTGAATATCTTGACAATTTGTCAAGACTGCTAGTATCTGCATCTGATGTCATAGCTATCTGTCTTTGTTGTTGTCTATACAGTATTTCTTTACCTTTGAAGTATTCCTGTAAAAATAAATTGAAAAATATATTAGTTTTCAAATGATAAAACATTAATAAAAATATAAAATAAAAGATATAACATCCATACCTCTATGGTAATGAGTCGAAGAAGTCTGGATGGCCAAAGTAAAAAATGGCCGATACTATGTCCAACTGTCGTCACCTCATCTGTAGGTAATGGTATCCGAGCTGATCTATCTATAATATCTTGTACAGTGACCCTCTGATTCTCTACCTCTAACTGTTGATGATGAACTGTATCTCCTCTACAATATACCATCCCATATGCAACTATATGATGTTGAGGATCATCAACATACAACTCACAATAAGTAGGTAGCTGTGGCGGAGGAGGAGGATCAAAAATGGGGTCCGCAGGCTGAGGTGGGGGAGTGGGAGCTACTGGGAGAGGTGGAGTGGGAGCTGCACCCTGAAATTGTCTTTGCAAGTCTGCAAACATTAACTGCACCGATGCTCTAATCTTGTCCTCCATTGTCGCATTAATATTATGGACTTCAGCCTCCAAGGATTCTATTTTTTTTATAAACTCCCTCAACGTTAGATGTTGAGGAACGTGGAAACACTTTTCTTACCGATACACCTGCCGGATATCCTCTTACACGGCCAGGATGTTCGGGCTTTCCCAATGCCACAGATAAAATATCTTCCCTCCCAGATGGTGTAAATGTCCCCTGTGAACTCTGCTCCTCAAGAGAGTCCTGTAATAATTAATTGAACATTTATATAATGATTGGAAATATATGATGAAAATAGTAAACTTAAATAAATAAAATAGATATCTTACAATCCTCTCAACTACGAGTCTCGATTCTTCCGAAAGATATTGTCCTTTTTTGCCCTTCCGAGCTCTTTTCCATTTCTCATTTCTAGATGGAGGGGATGGAGGGGCCACCTCTCCAGAGCTTGAAGACTCAGCTCTTAGTTGTTGAAATTTTTCTGCCATCATTTGTTCTTCCAATAATGCATACCCTCCCCGAGATAAACTATGAGGGTATACATTTTTAGATTGGATCTCTTGATGAGCTTTCCTTGTTTGCTGTAAATTAAGAATAAGTAATCATTAACAAAACAATAATAAGATCATTTATATAAGAAAGCTTATAAAAGTTTACATTGCCCTTACCAAAAATGATTCTTTTCTTCTACTTTCAAAAAATTCTCTCCATGTGTCTTCATCTATAAAAGGATATATACGACATGGATTCTCACGACTCCTATGACCATAAATGAAATCAGATGAGAGGGTTGATTTGAAATCCCTCCATCTCCTAGCAGCCAACGATAAGCATTTCTTCCTGACTCCTCCAGTGTCAGGAATATCAAATGTCATCTGATAAAAAAGAGGTTAAAAATATTATATATACTAGAAACATTTAAAGAACAGTCAAACAATAGCAAAAGATCTTACCAAAATGGTCTCCCACAGCTGAGAAATTATCGCCTTATCCACACTTCTCCAATCATCATAGAGAATGCTTACTTTGCTCTTAGCCTGAGTTGCTACAAAACCCTTAAAATCTTTAGCATTTGGACCTCTAGGAAGATCATCATCATCAAACTCCACGACTATCCTCTCCTCCTTCGTACGGGCAAGTGATAATTTTGGTAAACGTGTGCACCCACGCTTACCAACCTTTGAAATCTTTTTCGTAATAGGAGCATGTGAATGTTCCTCCCTAGATGTATGACCAATATGCTCATCTCCAGAATCATGTGGCTGATCAACTGATTGATCTGTCATTTTCCTTCAAATCAAAAAAACAAACATTAGTTCACAAATAGAAAAGTGTACTAAATTACATAATATTAAACATTGGTAATATGGTAAGCATGTTAAACAATGATAAACATGGTAAACACAGGCAAAAGGTTGCCAAGAAGTTGGCCCAAGAAAGCTGAAAAGTGGACTCACTGATGCCACCGGCCGGCCGCTGGCTCACCACCGGCCGGCCGGTGGACCAGACAGAGAGCCTTCCTCTCTGTCTCAACCACCGGCCGGCCGCTGGCTCCTCACCGGCCGGCCGCTGGTGATCCAGACAGAGAGGAAGGCTCTCTGTCTGGTCCACCGGGCGGCCGGTGGTGATCCGGCGGCCGGCCGGTGGACCAGACAGAGAGCCTTCCTCTCTGTCTGAACCACCGGCCGGCCGCTGGCTCAACACCGGCCGGCCGCTGGTGATCCAGACAGATCCTTCCTCTCTGTCTGGATCACCAGCGGCCGGCCGGTGTTGAGCCAGCGGCCGGCCGGTGGTTCAGACAGAGAGGAAAGCTCTCTGTCTGGACCACCGGCCGGCCACTGGCTCAGCACCGGCCGGCCGGTGGACCAGACAGAGCTTTGTTCTGGACCACCGGCCAACCGGTGATCCACCACCGGCCAGCCGGTGCGCCCAGGACTTCTCCTCTTTACGGTTTTTATTGTTTTATCGTTTTGGTTTGATACATATTTTAATAAGTAAAAAATTCACAGTATCTAACATTATATGAAGAAACTAAATGTAAACAAGAAATAAACTTGTGTTACCTGTAATTTTAGGAATGTACAGTTGGATTGTTTTCCCAAATTCCTTCGTCGTGATCGTTCCTTATGGCACAAACCATGTCTTCAACATTCTCATCATTATGTTCTGTTAATCTTTCCATGGAAGTAGGGATCTCACATAAATCAGCATCTTCATCAAATTCATCCTCACCAACATATTGGTTTTTCCCTTGTAAAACAACAGCCCACTGCATATCTGATTGATCTACTACATAGAAAATTTGTTTGGCATGTGTTGCCATTATAAAAGAATCAGCTGTGTCTTCCAATCTATTCAGATTAACAAGTGTCATTCCAAATTCATCGTGTCTGACACTGTTGTTACCGATAAACCATTTACAGTTAAAAACGGGAACTTTAATTTTAAAGTAATCAGCCTCCCATATGTCTTCAATCACTCCATAATATGCACTTGATGCCGAAATTGGGTTTCTGTCCTTAGCACTCGAAAAATGCATTGCTTCTGCAAACACCATTACACCACTATTCTGAACTTCACTTCTGTTGTCCTGAGCTTTCGTATGAAATGTATAGCCATTAATGTCATAAGCGGACCATGTTATCACATTTAAAGATGGACCACCCACTATCCATTTTAATGTCTCTGATACATCTGATCTACCAAGCAAGGTCTTTTTAAACCATGGCAAAAAAGTTTTGTTGTGCTCATTCAAAATCCACATTTCTTTCTTCTTTGGATGACATTATTTCAACTCAATAATATGCAATGTGATATACGGTTGAACATCAGCTATGTTATTCAAGATGTATGATTCTAACTTCTTCATATGTTCAGCTGATAGTGATTTGACTTTCAAGCCACGAATCCCCTTTCCCTCATTATTAACCCGTTCATGGCGAGATGGAGGCAAACCTATGTGTTGCGCCGTAGCCAAGTAGCTCGTACAAAACTCTGCTACCTCCTCAGAAATATACTTTTCAATAATGGAGGCTTCAGGTCAATATGGATTTTTAACATATCCCTTTAATATTTTCATATACCTTTCAAAAGGATACATCCAACGAAGATATACAGGTCCACAAAGCCTTATTTCTCGAACCAGATGAATCAGTAAATGCACCATCATATCAAAAAAAGTTGGAGGAAAATACATTTCCAAATGACAAAGTATAAAAATTGCATCCTTTTCCAAAATGTTCAAAGCATTCACATCAATCGCCTTGTTGCAAATTGAATTGAAAAAATAACACAACCTCATTATAGTCTTTCTGACACGGATGGGCAATATTCCACGCAGTGCAACTAGTAGAATTTTTTGCATCATGACATGACAATCATGTGATTTCATACCTATCAACTTCAAGTCTTTCAATGAGACAAAATTTTTTACATTTGAAGAATAACCTTGAGGCACTTTGATATCATGAAGACACTGACAGAAGCTACTTTTCTCCCTCTTCGATAATGTATGACAAGCCGGGGGAAGAAATGTTCGTCTTCCTTTAGGAGTGGGAGCTAACTCCAAACGTATTCCCATTGACAGTAGGTCTAACCTTGCATTCAACCCATCTTTTGTCTTTCCTTTAATATCTATAAATGTTCCGATCAAAGAATCACAGATATTCTTCTCCACGTGCATGACATCAATATTATGTTTGACTTCATGATACCTCCAATATGGTAGCTCAAAAAATATTGACCTTTTCTTCCAAATATGTCTATCATTACCAGATTTCTGTGTCTTTCCCAATGTCACATCAAGGTTTTTCACCCTCTCAAAATACAATTCTGGGGATAAAGGTTGAGGAGCAGTATCAAATTCTTGTGAGCCATTGAATGCCTTTTTTAGTCTTCTATAAGGGTGATCCATAGGCAAAAACTTTCGATGACCCATGTACACTGTTTTCCTCCCATGATGCAATTGACAATATGACGTCTGTTGTTCGCAAATTGGACATGCTTTATGCCCTTTAACACTATATCCAGACAAATTTCCATATGCTGGGAAGTCATTTATAGTGAATAGAAGCACTGCATGCAGTTGAAAATATTCCATTTTATAAGAATCATACACCCTAATACCATCAGCCCATAACAGTTTCAAATCATCAATCAGCGGTGACAAGTATACATCAATATCATTGCCGGGTTGCTTTGGACCAGAGATCATGATACTCAACATGACATATTTGCGCTTCATACAAACTTCAGGAGAGAGGTTGTAAATTACCAATAAAACAGGCCATGAACTATGTGTGCTACTGAGGGTTCGGTATGGATTCATTCCATCTGTGCACAAGCCTAGTCTCAGATTTCTAATTTCATTTCCAAATGTAAGGTACTGGGCATCAATTTTCTTCCATTGTGGACAATCAGCTGGATGACATATTTTTCCATCACATACCCGCTCATCAGCATGCCATCTTAACCTTTTTGCATCATGTGAATTAGCAAATAAACGTTTGAAACGAGGAATTATAGAAAGATACCAAAATACCTTTGAAGGGAGCTTTGTAATCTCTACATCAGCTTGTGATTTTTCTTTCACCTTATACCGTGATGTCCCACATTTAGGACACTCTTTCAGAAATTCATATTCCTTCCTATATATAATGCAGTCATTCGGACAGGCATATATTTTCCTGTATCCCAATCCCATCGGGCATAATATTTTTTTGGCCTTATAATGTGAATCTGGAAGATCGTTATCTTTTGGAAGAATGTCTTTCATCAATTGTAGCAGCTCTGTAAAACTTCTGTCACTCCATCCATGTTTCGCCTTCAGGTTAATCAATCTTAACACCGCCGACAAAACCGTAAAATCTGTACAACCAGGATATAATGGTTTTTCTGCATCACCATATAGACGTGCAACTCTCGGTTCTATCTCAATTTGTTCTGCTACAATATCGCGAATCATTTCTTCAATTCCATCGGAGTTACCATCTTGCGATTCATTATCATCAGTGAAATTCTGTCCAGTTTCGCCATGCCAAATCCAAGGGTTGTAACTCGGATTGAAACCATGACAAATCAGATGATCTTTTATCTATCTACTTTTCAACTTCTTCATATTCAGACATTTCAGGCATGGACAGAAAAAAATGTCACTACTTGGAACATTTTGTTTAGCAAATTCCAAAAAGGCATCAACACCTTCCTCATATTCATTGCTCATTCGATGTGCCGTAATCCAACTTCGACTCATTATTACCTATAACAAATAGCAAAAATATATATATTTTTTAGATAAGACAAATATATGTTTATATGAAAAAAATCATAATTTGAATATAACAATTTTGAAATATAAAACAAATCGATGTGTAAACCCCCCTGGACACCCCCCGACCCCTCTGGACAGCCCCCCACCCCTCCTGGACACAACCCCCCACCCCCGACCTGCTTGGACACCCCCCTGGACACCCCCCAACCCTCTAGACAGCCCCCCCACCCCTCCTAAACACCACCCCCACCCCCTACCCCCTTGGACACCCCCCTGGACACCCCCCCGACCCCTCTAGAAAGCACCCCCACCCCTCCTGGACATAACCCCCCACCCCCGACCTGCTTGGACACCCCCCTGGACACCCCCCAACCCTCTGGACAGCCCCCCCACCCCTCCTAAACACCACCACCCACCCCCTACCCCCTTGGACACCCCCCTGGACACCCCCCAACACCCACCCACACCCTTGGACAGCCCCCCACACCCACCCACCCCCTTGTAAACCCCCCTGGACCACCCCCGACCCCTCTGGACAGCCCCCCGCCCCTCCTGGACACCACCCCCCACCCCCTACCCCCTTGGACACCCCCCTGGACATCCCCCAACCCTCTGGAGAGCCCCCCCACCCACCCGGACAACCCCAAATACCCTCTGGAGAGGCCGCCACCCACCTGGACAGCCCCCCACACCCATCCACCCCCTTGGACACCCCCCTGGACACCCCACCGACCCCTCTGGACAGGCCGCCACCCCCTTGGACAACCCCCCACACCCACCCATCCCCTTGGAAACCACCCTGGACACCCCCCGACCCCTCTGGACAGCCCCCTACCCCTCTAGAAAGCACCCCCACCCCTCCTGGACACAACCCCCCACCCCCGACCTACTTGGACACCCCCCTGGACACCCCCCAACCCTCTGGACAGCCCCCCCACCCCTCCTAAACACCACCACCCACCCCCTACCCCCTTGGACACCCCCCTGGACACCCCCCAACACCCACCCACACCCTTGGACAGCCCCTCACACCCACCCACCCCCTTGTAAACCCCCCTGGACACCCCCGACCCCTCTGGACAGCCCCCCGCCCCTCCTGGACACCACCCCCCACCCCCTACCCCCTTGGACACCCCCCTGGACATCCCCCAACCCTCTGGACAGCCCCCCCACCCACCCGGACAACCCCAAATACCCTCTGGAGAGGCCGCCACCCACTTGGACAGCCCCCCACACCCATCCACCCCCTTGGACACCCCCCTGGACACCCCACCGACCCCTCTGGACAGGCCGCCACCCCCTTGGACAGCCCCCCACACCCACCCATCCCCTTGGACACCACCCTGGACACCCCCCGACCCCTCTGGACACCCCACCGACCCCTCTAGAAAGCACCCCCACCCCTCCTGGACACAACCCCCCACCCACGACCTGCTTGGACACCCCCCTGGACACCCCCCAACCCTCTGGACAGCCCCCCACCCCTCCTAAACACCACCCCCCACCCCTACCCCCTTGGACACCCCCCTAGACACCCCCCAACACCCACCCACACCCTTGGACAGCCCCCCACACCCTCCCACCCCCTTGTAAACCCCCCTGGACACCCCCCGACCCCAAATCCATGCACCTATGCCATGGTTGTGTGTGAATAAAGTAGTAACAACTGTAAAAGGGCAACCCATCCAAATGGACACGCCCCAACCCTCTCGGGGATTTATAGAAAACGATGAAAAATTAGTGAAATCATAAAATTACTCAATATTGCAAGTCGAACAAATAGATCTAGGGATGATAAATAATATTATGGTGCCAAAACGAGTTAAAAGGGTTCGCAATCGAAGAATCTTAGCTAGTTTCAACAAAAAAATCACAACACATATATATTTACTATCCGCGAAAAAAAACGAACGAGTGGGAGGATTACCTGAGTGTTGCGAGTTTAGATGATTGATCCGAGGAGATTAAATATGAGAAAAGATGATCGCAAAACGAATCTAAACCAACGAAATGGACGAGCCGATTCGGGTTTACGCGCGAGAGAGACGAGTCGCGACTGTCGAAGGTAAACTCGCGAATGACAATCCACGGGTCTGGGTAAATTTTTAAATGAGTTATCACGTCGGTTATTCAATAACCGACGTGATAATTGTTTTAAAAACATTTATAACGTCGGTTATTTAAATAACCGACGTAAAAACCTTCCTCCGATTCATTTTTGACGTCGGTTATTTTATAACCGACGTTATAAAGGGCTCAAAATCCGCGTTTTTTTACGTCGGTTATTCCATAACCGACGTCAAAAACATCTGCGGATTCTTTTTTTACGTCGGTTATTTTACAACCGACGTAAAAAAGCCTTCAAAAACCGCGTTTGTTACGTCGGTTATTCAATAACCGACGTCAAAGGGCCTTCGAAAACCGCGTTTTTTACGTCGGTTATAAAAATAACCGACGTGAAAAACGAAGCCGCGCGATTAATAACGTCAGTTATAAAAATAACCGACGTTAAATGTGTACCGAACACAGGTTTTTACGTCGATTAAGAAATAACCGACGTAAAAAACCTCGTTTTACATATTTTGACGTCGGTTTTATATAACCGACGTAAAAAATGGTGACGTAAAAAACGTTTTCTGCACTAGTGAGATATTCCATTAAATATAAGATATACATATATATTATTTTTTAAATGTTTAAAATATGTATTTAAGACCTAAAAATATGTGATATAAATTTGGGTAGGATAAATTCCATTCATTGCTTGATATTTTAGGGTAATGAAATGGTGATCATAACCCAACCGATTAGAAATTTAGTAATTACTAACATAGGTTCATAACTACATGTACCGTGTGAAAAAAAAGAGTATATAATATATATCAACATGAGATATTTTATATTTATTTCTATTATTTTAGATATAGTTGAGTGTAAAAGGATCTCTTGCCTATTGACCATCTATAATTCCATTTAAGTAACCATGCCTCATTCGATGAGTATAAGGATATTAATATATGTTTAAAGAGTGTATAAGGATTATTTCTCTAGTATAAAGTATCTTTGTGTTTAAATTTTTAATGAATGGCCAATGAAATAATTTTTTAAGTTATGTATAGGAGCTCTAGGTGTCATAGTGATATGATAGAAATTTATTCTTTAAAATCCATCATTGAAAATAATTTTATTATATTATTGATGATATATTATTTGATTGAAATTAGAAAAAAAACCATGGTGTGGATCACTAGTATAGATTATAAATAAAAACTATGATGAATGATTAGTTCATAGATAGGTTTTCAAAATCACCAATTATTTCATTACTTGTGTAATATCCTCTAATGAATTATTTTATATAGGGGGACTCTATGTTGGGGAATAATGTAAAACTAAAATTTTTTAGGTTATTAATTAAAATTTAATTATTCATAAAATAAATTTTCAAAAATTATATAATATTATAAAAATTTTATGAAATCATGTTTTTTAATTATGGTCTATAAATTTCATATGTAAAATGATCTAGTCCCTATTTATGTTAAATTCAGCCTTTTATTTATCATAAATTATTAAATAGATTTAATAAAACCATTATAAATGGTTTTGATTATTTTTTATATGGGTGAGTGATTAATGTGGTTTATATGGTTCTAGAATTATAATATAGTTGTGGTTATTTGATGTATTTTTATTATTATTTTTGTTATTGTTGTTTTTTTAATTTTGGTGATGGAGAAGTGGGTTGATAGGTGCAATTTTTCTAGTGATCAGGGAACCCAAGTATCCCCTTCATTGGATCTAGTGCATGATATATACTTCCCAAGCCATAATTTATTATTTTTTGTAATTGAAAGCATTGGGTAACTCGTTCTAGTCAATAGGCATAACCAGTTGAAAAAAAAAGTGCATCACAATTTGGTATTAATTTTTGGATGTGAAGGATTACTCAAAGAGTTGAGTGAGAGTGAAAGGTAAAAAATTCATATTATAGACAATCTGATGTATATCATTGAAGGATTCAATAATATAAGTTCTCAATTATGGCTGGTGTCATTGTCTGTAAGGTAAACTAGTACTAGAATTTTTAAAATTTTTATAGAATACAAATAAAATAGTGTGGTATTCATGATTTTATAGTGAACACAATTGGTAAGGGATGTTATCTCACATTATTCCATTTTAATGAAATTAAGTGTAAATTTTGTGGGTTATTCTCTTTTATAGTCAAAAAAAGACACTCTTTTTCTTCAAGATTGGTACATATTTTTTTATCCTTTTAATTTTAACAATTCACATAATCTATTTTATTCAAATTATTCGGTCTAATTTAGATCCATTTGAATCTAAAAATTATTTTGATTATTGCCACTTTTTTGTGAACTAATTAAAATTGATAATGAAACAGAGATACAAATATATGGTTTCCCTTTTAGAAGTCAAGGTGATATTTATATTTAATCAACATTAGTTTAAAATATTATTCTTACCACTCTAGAAAAAAATATAATAATTCCATTCAAAATAAAAAACAACCTATGTTTTTTATTATAAAATTATTGGTCAAATATCCAATGATTTTTGGAAGGAATCTCTTATTAAACTCCCATGTTCTATTTTTCATCTTTCTCTTCGCAATGAGATTTCTTGAAGAAATAATTAATCTAAAGAAGGATAAAATGGTAGATTTATTTATCTCCCAATATTGAAGTAGGGGAACATGCACCAAGATATGTTAGTGAAGTACCTTGGTCCTTTATTCACCAACTTTAATTAGAATGATTTACATTTCGAGATAGTTGTCACTAATGGAACTATGGGACATGGTGACTAACCAGAAACAATACAACAAAATTTTAATGAACATATTTATCTAATTAATGGTAAAAATAGAAATGTATTTATTAAATCATTTATAAATCAATAAATTATGATTTTTCTATCCTTTAATTATTTCAAGTTCATGATTTCTTTTGTCTATGCTAGAATCTACTATATCAAGAAGAAAGAACTTTGGGACGAATTATTCATTTTATATGTAAATATTTATCTTCCATATTTTATATTGGTTGATTTCAATCCTATTTTTGGACCACATGAAATAATTTTATGTGCATTAATTTTTTCAAATTGTATGGATTTTTAAAAATTAATTTATATTTTTTCTCTCTATAATCAGAATGGCTGGAATGAAATTCACAAGGATGAGACCAACAGTGAAATTTAAGAAATTGAACACAATTTATTATGCCTTTATTACCTTGTCAAGTGATTCTATTTTTGTTCTTTTATCATTCAATTATCTTTTTTTAATAAATTTTAATCATAATAATTTCATTATTAATGACAAATGAAATAATTTTAATCTCTCTTCATCATTTATATTCAATAATTACTAGCTTATTAAGGATGAATACAAAGATAATATTGTATTGAAATGGTATATTATTTAAATGGTGAATTCTTTGTAGGGTACTTCCATAACGAAAGAAAATAGATAAGTTTGATTTTATGACATTGATTAAGAATTTAATTTATAATTTTAATAAGAAGATTATATGGGATTAATCCATTTTATATGAAATTTTTAGAAAGATAATTAATTAAGAGTGGCCTCTTGAGGTGACAATTAAACTTTATTTCAAGGTGGAGGAAATGATAAAGAATAAATGCTATATAATTTGAGAACCACGTTTCTTGATATTGATAGAGTAAGATGATTATAATAATAAAATATTTTATATGTTATATATAGAAATGAGTGTGAAAAAAACCCCTCACATAATTTTGTATTGGAAAATTTCTCAATTTGAGTGATGATGAGATTGTATGTTCCTTAGTTAATTATTTCTCCAATCTATTTAATTATTCAAATAATTACATTAATGATTTAAAAATAGTGGATTTCATTTCTAATTTAGTTAAAAATTAAAAAAAACTCATGTTGAGATCCCCATTATAGAGGAGTGTGGATTTCAATATTCCCCTTAAATGTTAATAGAATTGTTGGACTCGGTGGTTTTACAAATAAATTAATAATATAATTTTTGGATATTATTAATTTTTATCTTTATAATTATTTTAAATTATTATTTATTAAATATTCATTAACTAGGGATTTAAATTCATTGATTCTGGTTCTCATTTATAAAATTAATTATACATGGGATATTGAGGATTTTAGGACCACTGTGGTTAGAAAAACATTTTCTCAAAATCATTGGGAATGTGATATCCATGAGGCTTATCCCCACTTCTAGTAAAATGTTAATAGTTAATCAGTTTATATTTATCCCTAGTTAGAAGATATAGGACTATCTGTATACAACCGTTAAGGGGTTAAACTTATATAGATAAATTCAAGAAAATGGAATGTTTCTTTAAAACCTAATATTAGTAAGGATTTGGACAATATATGATAGGATTTAAATTTTTTTCATTCTTAAAATGTATGGGTACTATTCCATTCACTTCTAGTCTGGTATCTTTAGTATAGATAATCTCTTTGTTATTTTTAATGGAACCCCTATATTTTATATATGTTTTTTAGGGTTTTCAATCCTGAAGGTCCTCTATATTCACTTATTTGTGGAATTGTTTAGGACTATCTTAAAATTTGAACTATTAATTTTTTTAACATAGGTCTCATTATCCCAATTAGGGAAACTAATTACCTTTATATACTTAATCATATGTTTTATATTGATGAAATTATTCTCTTTTATAAGGGTATGATCAAAATATTAAGGCCCCCAAAGACATAATCAATCATTGTTAGGACATATTTCATTAAGTGTTAAGGTGGAATAAGTTCCTTATTTTATTTGGAAAGGTGTTTTATATTTATATAAAATATTATTTTTTCTAGATTGAATATTAAGTAAAGAAATATACCATTCAATTATCTATGTGTGCTAATTTTCTAGGACATAATTAAATCATCATCTTTGGATAGAATTTCCTTAAATATTGTTAATTTGATTTCTAGTTGGAAATGGAAATATTTTTTAAAATCTAGGATAATTTTTATAAATAATTTTTTTATTACTTTGAAATTCATCTAATCCTTTGATATAAGTAAATTTCCTTATGATATTATTAAAAATATAGAGGTTAAAACATAGAAAATTATTTAAACTACATATGTTCTTGAGAAGAAATTGTTATTGGTTTAATATAAGTAATATACTTTTCCACTTAACATGGGTAGCTATTGGAATTAAAATCCTTTACCATTTTAAGATTTCATTCTACTCTAATTATTTCTGGTGTTTTATTTTACCAAGGGTATCTCTAGTTGGTTCTTAGGAGTTGATTGATTGTTTAACTTCAAAGAAGAAACTATTTCAACATGTTAAATACCATTTATCCTATATTAATGGAATATATGATAATCTGATTAGGAACACCATATTATTTCTATCAATGTATTTTAGGTTGAATTGATATAGTATAAGATAACTTGACACACCTATTAATTAGTCTTTTGTAATATCTATGGATTATAATAATGTCCTACATCTAATTCCAATGATAGAGTAGATGGATAAAATTATTTTATCCCTAATTATATTATTATAGAAATTTATAGGTCTAAAAATATTAATTAGGATGTTATAATTTAGAAACAATATCATCTGGGCCAACAAAAAACTATTCTTCATTATTATTTTCCTTGTAAAATAAGGGAATGAATAGAATATGTGGATGTGGTTTTTTAAGATCATTTATTCCTCCTACCCAAGAAAACATAATTTTGATGTTATACATTAATTCTCATCCAATTGACGAAATAATTCATAAATATGGTTATAATATTACTTAAGTTTGTTCAAAGTTCATAAGTAAATATTAAAAATCATGGAATCAATTCCTTGAGTGTGGATTTTATATAAATATTTTTTCAAATTTTCTAGAATTATTTAGTAGAACCATATATATAATGGTAAGTTTTAATGAATTTATGAGTTTAATATCTACATTAATATTAGGGGAAAATCTCTGAACCATCTTATTATTATGATTATACTTGGTGTTCACTGTATTTAGGGAGAAAGAAATTATGTTTGACATTAATGTAATTTATTTACTATGAGAAAAAATTATTTCTTTGATTGGTAAATCTTTAATAGGGATATGTGAGTAATAGTATGGAGTACTTCATCACTATTCACAATATTTGAATTCAAGGTATTTTTTTGGGAAACTATAAAAAAAATAAAATCATTTCATTCCATCATTTTAATAATGTATTAGGGTCAATATAGATAGAGAATATAAAAGAGCATTAAGATTATTGAGGTGTGAAGTTATTTTTCACACCTATATTGGTTTTGTAAATGGACCATTCTATCACTTTCTCTACATCCACTCAACATTGGAGGATGATTTACGGGTTTTAATTTATGATTTATGATATTTCCCATGATTTGATTGGAATCAAATTTATATTGATAGTGATCAAACACTTGTGGTGGACTTCATTATGATGAGATCACAAGATTTACCATTTGGGTTCTACTTAGATTGGTTGGAATTTGTTTCCCTAATGGACACTACCCAATTGAGAATATCTTTAATCTAAAAAGAAGGTAACCATGTTTTTTATGCCTTGTCTGTGAAAATTTTATATCATAATTCTCTTGGATGGTTATATGTTATTCATGATTATTTTTTCTTTAATAATTCTAATGTAATATTAAATGTATATAAAAATAACACTAACTCTCATTTGTAACTATATTAAATTTTATTATTTATTAACTCTTGATTATGATCACCTTTCTCATTATTCACAACTTATTTTATTATTATGATTGTTATTAATTAATAGAGGTTTTGGTATGGTCTCTTAATAATATAGGTGTCTAGGTTGTTTTTTAAGACATTATAACCCCTTAATGTCTATTTTATATTATTATTATTTGAGTTTTTTTATTAATCATAGAGGCCCATCCTCCACCCCCACCCCCCCCCCACATAACAATAATTGAATTTCATGTGATCCAAAGGTATGGTAAACCCATACCCCTTTTATTACTCCTTACCTGGGTGATGGTGATCCAAATATTGATAAGTAATCTCAGAAAAATATTTTTTTTCTTATTATTAATCTTATATTTCCTCTATTACTTCCATTTTTACCATGTTTTTTCTGATATTTAAGAATTTAAAAATAGTTTTTTTACCAATTCATGGTGAAACTATGAATTTTCATTTTAATTTGGTGTCAAATGTTTTAAAATTCATATTCTATATACAAACTCTGAAATTAAAAATCCATAAATATTATCTTTGATATTTATATTGATATATTATATTCCCATCCTATTGACTTATATGTATTATATTTTTTGGATTGAGGATTATTTCTTGATGGAAGCCCATTATGTGATATGAATAATTTAATTATTTGTTATTTATCACTTAATATAAGTAGAAATTAATTTTATATTGACTTATTTAATTATTTCCTTCATAACCATAACTAGAATAACCATGAGATGTTACTGAGACCTAAGTAAATTATGGATAATACTATAATGATTATTATTTTTATTAAATTTGGAACTTAATAATAATTCATGGGAATCCCATCACTTACTACGATGCTTACTATTTCTCCCTTGGTAATTGTACATGTTGTTGAATTTTACTACCAAATGGTGGATGATCCAGTTAGAATTCAATGATTTAATTTTTTTCAAATTTCAAATATTAACCAACGAGTCTTGTGTTCTTTTACCCACTTGAGTGGACTATTGATATAAAGGGTCCATATAGAACTTTCACTCCATAAAGGGTTAATATTCTACCCTATTATCCTTAGTTCCTATATAGAAACATAAATATATAATGAATCTAAAACATGCATTGAAATTATTTTTAAATATAGAATAAATAAACTCATTTATTTTACATAAGTTATGTTTTTGACCACCGGATGCTTAATTTTCAAGTATAGTAGTTTATAAATATTATTATTTTCAATTAATGAAATTTAAAATGTATATTATTTATTTATTTATTTATTATTTTATATTCATAATTTTTTCCCTCATATATAATTCATTTTTTCTTAAAATATCAAATGTGTTATTCCATGGAAATTAACACTTCCATATAAAATTTTATTCATCCAAGGTGTCACAACCTGAATTGGATAATATCCCAATATGGATTATGAATAATATATAATTGGACAGCCTAATTTCATCTCTAATAATCTTGGTACAAGAATTCAAAACTATATGTATAAAAAATAGATGTTGGAGGTATCTACTCAGTAAAATAGGACCATGAAGTAAAATAAGTGTTAGGTAACATAAGATATCCCTAGAAATTCAATATCTGATGAAAAAAAATATTCCTGTATAGAATACAACCATATTTTTATTAAAAACTTTTCTTGGAAAAATAAATTCAGAAAACCCAAAATGTAATGAGAACCCATAAACCTTGCAGACCATAACTATAGTTTCTGATTACTCTCATTATAACTATCCTCCACTTCCATGTAAACATTTATAGGTACTACCACTAATACTATCCTTAATATATATTAATTATATTTATGAATGGTGAGTATAAATAAACATAATAGGTTACAAATCAATACTTTAATTATATTAATGTGATCATAAAATATTAATGCCCCCAGGAGTACCAAATATAAATCTGAAAACCAATCCACTCTCAAGTAAAGTCTAAAATTAATAAAACTTCCTTAAATATTTACATAATATGATCCAAAAAATAAAAATAAAATATATTTATTATCTAACACACACCACCAAATTATATCAAAACAAGGCCCCTCATAATTCCCACCAGCTACACTAGTAATCAACCCGCAATGTCACCCACCATGACACCAACACACTTCTAGTACTATCATGTAAATTTCGTAACCATAAAAAAATGTATCTATATGTAGGGTAAGAATAAAACTAATATTTTATCCAAATTTGAATCAATAATCATCATTATATCATCCATATGATCCCAATGGAATGAAATAATTTAACACATATCACCACATCCCTAAAAGAGGTTTTTCTCAATGATATCTCCGCCAATCGGATATGAGATAATCACCTAGCCTACCCAACCATTGCACTACCCTCCACCTATTAATAAACAAAATTATATGGATAAAATAATGGTTAAATCCATATCCTAAGTAGATATGTAACAAAATTCAAATAAAAACAAAAATAAACCGATTCACCAAGGACGCATCCCTATTTATTCCTTACTTTTTCAACCCCTCCCTCTAAAATGAATCCTCATAAATTCACTATAAAAAACCAATAATAAATATCACATCACACCATATTGAACATGTATATGGATATCTAAACTCTCTGGTATCTCCCAAATTTACCCAAGTTTTTAGGGTTAAGTGGTCGCTTGTAGTTTAGCTTGGGTTGTCGAATCCTGAGAGACCTAAGAAGTAACCTACAGACATGTACATTCTATGGATTTTTTTTGGCTATGAAATATACAACTTGGGTTTATTTTAAAAGGTTTTAATTTAATTCTAAGATACTTAATTTAATTCAATTTAAAATAATGATTTGATCCAAGGTTATCACTTGGGGTGGATTAGATGCATTCCTTTTTCAACAATTTCAATTTCTTATATTTGAGATGGGTTCATTTAAGAAGATCAAACAACATCATCACATACTAGTATAATACCTAAAAACTATAATACAAATCACTTATACACTTTAAGGATCAATTTTTTTAGCACTTCAAGGTAAAGGTTCGTATTAGCACTTGAAGTGTGTGGCCTTAAATTCAACATGGACGAAAGAGTTTGAATATCTTCAAACAAAATTATCAACTAAAAGAAGTGTTTAGAAATTAATGGAGTGGTAAATAGCATCCAATAAAGCACCTTTATACTCCCTTGGATCAACACATAAGTGGGTTAGACCTCTATTGATTCTATGGTTTTAATGTAAGCAGAAAGTATACTCGTGAGGGGGGAATTAGAAAATTAAAAGAAACAATGAAATAACGATCACTCTTCTGTTGTGTGATAATTTTACAAGGTTTGGTGTGAATAAATTCACAACTTGAACCAGAGGTATAAATGTGATATGAATAAGAATAAAATAAGAGTATAAGGTGAAATTTTATTAAGAAACTAAGGTTAATTGAACAACTTTCATGTGAAAGACAAATTTAAGACAAAAAAATCACAGCATAGCAATACAATGAAAGAAAGCTAAAAAGATGATTAAATCCTCCAAAAACACTACCTTAAATAGTAATTTTTGGAGCCTTGGGTCGAGAGCCCCTCTGTCCAAGTCTCCTAAATTAATGGTGGTAGGCCTAGGGTGGTGGAAAGTAAGGGAGAGGAGACTTTTCCACCCTTGACCCGAAGTTGCATCCAGCTTGCAACCACCGAATAGAGGTGCCTATATGACCTTCTATATGGCCGAATTGGAGTGGTCCATATAATATAAAAATGAGGAACTATATGTATTCTAAATATCTATAAAAATTTAGCCCAAAATAAATTTTTTTTCTGAGATATTATTAAATTGGTGGGCTGTTTTTCTGAGCCACAAAATCTGGCCCAGAATTTCATCTTCCACTTGGGATGCCTATAACTCCATTAAAACATCCAAATTATCTCTTTTCACTATTTTATGAAATGTTCCCCATTATTTTCTATATATTAAGTTAAATTTTTAGAATCACTGGGTTTGTATCTTGGCCGATATAGTCTCTTTATTAGGATGAAGTCCAGTTTAATTACCCAGAATGGGTTGGCATGAAAGTCCATTTTGGTGGTCTTCCAATGTGAATCATCAAGTTTTCAAAAATAATTAATTGTTCCTTATATAATTGGATACCTAAAAATAAAATATGAAAATAAAATCAAGACCATTTTTTATTTTACAAGGTGTTCAAAAATGTACCATGTAATAGTGCATTTAATAGGGAATTACAATCATAATGTCAATTAATGTTCAAAGTGTAAAATGCACTAAAATTGTGTTTATGAATAATAAAGCACATAAATAATATATATATTAAAAATAAATATTATCCTCATTCATTGTATAATCACTCTCCCTCGTAAATAATAAAATTCATTTACTACATTCAAAATGTCACAGCAATCAAAACAGGGCTCCAATTTTCTAGCCCCCCCTCTAGAACTAACTACCAAATTAGAAACACAACCATCCAAAATATGAAAAACAGATTTCACTCTCTAAGACACACCCTCTAGAACTATCAACCTTATTAGTTCCATATGATATTCTAAAACCACATCCTATAAATTAATTATTACATTAAGGATAATATATAATGAAAAGGTAATTTACATCTTTGTCCCATAAAAAATTAACCCTCTAAACTATGTCATACTGACATTCAGCATAAGGAACCTAAAGACTATATGATCCAATAAAATAGATCAATAACAACATAAAACCCTCTATATTCACACTCTATGATTTAATTCAAAAAACTATCAGAAATAATTTTATCGACTTTACACTATCTAAATTCTAACACAATAATAAATAGTAGAACAAGAAGAAAACTAAGAAGTCCCATAATTGTACACCAAATATATAAAATATTATAACATCTAAACCCCATCCAAAAAACATAATTAGTAAGGTTCCACATTATAATAACTATTAAAAATATAAAATGTACTCAAACTATTCATGTCCTCTTAATATTTTTACTATGAAAATGACTAATCATTATGACTCTGTATTAATTTAGATGACTTCATGGAACATCAATAAGGTATTTACATTTTGAAAGGAGACTCAATATACATAGTTATATTTATTCCCATATGAAAAATATGAAGCAAAAAAATTGATATATCATATAGACTATCTAGAACCAACCATATATACCCTATTTCTAAAGTGAATACAATCTTTATGTTTTTCTTTCATCTAAATCACAACATACCATGACCATAACCACCATCCACACACAAATAACAAGAGAACATAAATGAAATGAAAAAAACCTTGAAAACATTCATAATCATATTTTCTAATCTATTTTTATACTAATAGAAAATATATCCACGTTGGTACACTAAAATATTATAAAAGAGGAAATATATAATGACTAACCTCAAATAAACCACCATTATATAAGAAAAAATAAAAATATTCCCCTTATAAATCCATATAATATTGGATAACTAAATCCAAATAAACCCTTTGGATGATCTTGTTAACGTTTATGTACCACCTCCACATTGAAAAAATGATCCCTCTAGAAATCAATTTATTTTCATATAAATTCATTAATAATAACTCTTAAAACATATTCTCTCCATAATAAGAGAGACAAATCATATGATAAAGGAAAAATCCCATCAAATGATCCCCTAAAGACCTATTTATAATCTTAGGTATTATAAATATAAATTGAAACTATTAAGAACCAAAAATAAAACCAATATTTAAACACCATTGTTCACAATAAAACTATCACATGAGGGTAAACACCCCATTATAGATACAACCACATAAAAAATTCAAATCCATGGACATATATAATAACATAAATTACCAAATTTCTCTTATATTGAAAAAGGATAAAAATGGGCATATAATATATCTAAACACCATAAAAATCATACCATGACTAGTACACTTATAGAATAATTTCATTCATAAGTATTTTGATGTTATAATCACCCATAATCATGAAATTTGATACACATGAAACCTATGTTCTTAAGTACAATTTTTTATGGTAAATACTTCTAGTATTTAGATGAATAATTTATTAAAACATTCCTTTATATTTTTAAACAAGGAAAATATGTGGAATAAGACTACCCCCTTAGGGATATAATCTCCTATTTAGGCCATTAAGTAATGAATTTTATTCTTTTTATTCAATATATTATTAAAACAGCTATGTTATATTCTAATTCATGTATACTATTTATATTAATCTCTTAGTTATAAATTTCATATAGAGATGTAAATTTTTAATAAGGATATATATTTTTGTTCATTATTTTAAAAATATGTGATTAAGGAAAATTGTTCCCCCATGGTATATATACTTCCCTCTTCACAGGTCAAAAACTGAAAGGTTAGTGGATATCAATGTTGGTTTTAGGACATCCAAGGTTGGGTCATTACTAATTAATTTTTATATAAATTGTAAATATGGTTTAGGGATAAATACTCTCATATTTATAATAAATTACTATATTTAAAATGGTTGCCTTTAATAACCAATATTATATTTTTCCTCTTGGAATGAGTATAATGAATATTGAAAACTAAATTATGATATTATCTCATAGACATAGTAATATAGATAGAGGTTGAATAATAACTTTTTTTAGTTGTATTTATGTCTTAATTTTTTTAATTCCAAGAATCTAACTATTTTTGTAACATATTGATATTTTATGCTAATAAAATTATGTTCTATAACATATACCACACTTAAAATTGAGCTTAAAATAACCATGAAATATTATAATTTAAAAATGATAGTTATAACCTAGTCATTTAATTAGAGTGTATGAATAGAAATAAGAATATTATCAATTATATATATTGGTCCTAATCAATAAAAATGTTTTGATTAATTCTTAGTAAATAAGAATTAAATTTATTTTTAATGTCGAATTTTGCATCAAAAATATGTTTCCTTCAATTTTTATTTTTATATATATTTATGAGAGAATATTAAATTCGTTTTTTTAATTTTTTATATAATTTACTTGATAAAATTAAATAATTTTTTAAAATAAACATTTTGAATGTTTCTTGGAGTGAATATTTAAGAATTTTATGAAAATATTGCTTCTTTTAATAATAGTAAAAAATACTGATTTTTATTGAAAACTGTATTTTTGTTTCAAGAATTTAAAAGGTTATATTTTTTGTTCAAATTGTTTAAAATTAAAATTAGTTATTTTATATTATTAAAAATCCAATTAATTACATTGGAATCAATTTTATGGTTGAATTTAGTAAAAAAATAATTTAAAAATACATTTTTATATAAAACTCTTTTTTGTTGTGTTCTATGTTTTTATCTTAAATTAATTTTTTCCACTTCTATAAATTGAATATTTATAAATGTATTCTATATTTGGATTCAGGAGTTATAAATCTATTAAATATTATCCTTTTATTTTTTCCAATATGAATTGTAACAATACTAAATTTTATTGTCATGGTAAAGGTAAAATGGGTTAAGTAGGGTAAAAAATAATGTGATAAGGTCTCAAAATACATTCACTTATTTCATTAGATGGGCCTTGATAAATAAATTTATATTATTTTAGGTACAGAAAATTCTAAATTTTCATTCTCTTGACTTTAATATATATAATATTGTATCATAAGGCAAAAAAGTGTTTATGTTCAATTATTAATATTTATTTGAAATATAATTTGTCACGACCCGTCCCCCAGGGCCTGTGTCATGACTATCCCAAGCCCGCCTCCCGAAGGCCAGGGTTTGGAGATTAGCACTGAAGGCATCAACCTATAAGTGGGAGGCATTTTCCATTGTACCTTTCTGCACACACACGCCCAACCACATCCCAACAGACTGAAATGGGAACAAAAGAAACCACTAAAACAAAGCTGAGTGCAAGTAAAACTGAAATTAAGTGGTCCAGAATACAAACACAACAAAGAACTAAAAACATAAAAATACAAAAAATACACTCTGATGGCCATCCGCAAAAATCCCCACCAGATTGTGGGAGCAGTGAAGCTACTAGAAACCGAAGCAGTATGTCATGTCTTCCCGGTCCTATTGGGCCCTGCCTGGTCCTAGGCTGACAAGTCCACTGTCATAGCATCCATCAGTCCCGTTTCACTAAGAACCCCGTTCAAAACATTGGTTGTCTTCACCAGACACAACATGTGTGGGCGAAGCCCGTTCAGGGGTGAGTAACAAATTACTCGGTAGGGACCCCAAAAAAAAGGAAAGACCACACAACAATTCCTCAAAGTAAAGCATGAAACACAAGAAATCTCACACCAGGTATATTCTAGGGTAGTAATAGTAACATCATCAGTCACACCGTTGAACACCTCGGCTGCTGGAGAACTCCTCCTCTAGCGATTACAGTTGGCCTACCAAGTCACGAAGAGGTGCTTCCCACTAACCTTAGACTACTTAGGTACTCCACCCCATCGCATACAGTGGGCCTACAAAGTCATAGATAGGTGATTCCCACTAGTCATGGCCTACTGAAGTACTCCTCGTCGTTGTTTACTGTGGGCCTAAAAAGTCACAGAGTGGTGCTTCCTACCATGGGTCGGCCAAGTCATAGAGAGGTGCTTCCCACTGGGCCAAAAGTCAGTAGTATTCAAGTCTCAGCCAATCATAGAGTTCTGTACATAGTGCGCTTGGGAGAACCACTCATCAATCCCTTAGTTGCATTTAAACTTCCAAAAAAGTCACCATAGATCGTTCCAAAATATTTTCCTCATTAATAGGGTCCCAACACCGCGAACGAATCATCAATCAGACGCACGGTTTGCAAGATATGGGTTTTTTAGTAACCAGGGGGCCGGTTGCAACAGGGCCCTATCTGACCCGGTCAGACTGACCCAACCAACATAACCTAGGGGTCCCACATACCTTGATTCATTAATACGGACTTGACCCGACCTTGTCCAAGTCGAGGTCGGTCTGGTCTGGCCTGGCCAATGGGTCAGGCCCGATAGGCCTCGCTGGACCTGGCCCTGTTGGCCGAGGGTCCAGCATGCCGAGTAGCCCGGTGACCCGGTCTAGTCTGGCCCGTCTCGAAGAGGGCATGGGTCCGGCCTGTCAGTGCGGGTCCAGCCCGTGAGCGCGGGTCCGGCCCACCGGGCAGTAAGATCATCCCAGCCCGCTCAGGGCTCGGCTCACCAGCTGGGGACCGGCCGCGCGGTGCGGCCGGTGGTGCTGACCAGCCAGGACGTGGCCTGGCTACCACTTTCATCTCCCTTTCTTGGCCCCATAGGCATGGGTCCCTTCCACTAGCCACGTTCGACGGACCATGGCTTTTCCATCCACCCGGATGGCCCGGACGCGGCTTATCCCTCCACGCAGCGGCCCGCCTAGTGTCATGTCCTCCAGCGCACCGCCGCTACTGATGACCCGTGGCATCCCAATCAACACGGCCCGCTGGTGAGGGCCGCCTCCTTTATGCACCTAGAAAGGCCGGCTGCCGCTTCTGTCCGTACTAGCAGGGGGTTCAGCGGACCACCAGACGAGCTCCAGTGGTCCTTCCTTCAATACGTCTGCGTCTATGGCCTCCGGCGAGCACTGTGTTCTCCACAAGGATCCCGAACCTACCTTGCCATCATTTCGAGGGTACGACCACCAAGAACTCACATGCGGAGCCACTCAGGCCTTGTTCGTTTCATCCTGGGGCCTCCGCGTTAGAGGTTTAAAGATGGGGGAGGTTTGGGGAGTTTCAATTCAATAATTCCATGATGATATTTGGACCCCAAATAAAATAACCCCCAAGAAAAAATCACCCTCCCGCATAATGAACAAATCATGGATCAACCTATTCGTGGGTTGATCTATGATCGTCATTTTTAGAAAAGGACGGGGAAAATGTTCAAATCAAAAACCCCTACATCTTATGACATAATATGTCACTACGTTCATCCTCAAGGAATTAATATGTCGACATTGCTTCCCAGATTCGATATTTTAAAGTTGTCGAATATGAAAAGGTTTCACTGGTTTTCATCATTCTTTGCTGGGGTGGAATTCCTTCAGAGGTTTTCCAGAGAATCCTCAAAAAATTTAATCCTTATTTCTACATAGCATCGAACTATAAATAAGAGCACGTTGCAGTGTTCCCATTATGAGGTGACGTCACATCGTTATGCAGTTTTATTTAAGAAACAACATTATTGTTATGCATCATTAAAGAATTGTTATGCTATGAGTTAATGATCCATTAATGATCCTCATTAATTTTCATCATCGTCGCCTCATTACTACCCCATAGCATCATCGTCCTCCACTCAAAAGTGAGAAATAAAATAAAATAATTATTTCAAATAATTTTATTATTTTTCTCAAAAAGTCCAAAAAATAACTTTTTTGTCCATCCCTTGCCGGACAAAGTTAATTCATTTCTAGGTGAATACCAGTGTTCTGAATTCAACAGTTCCATCGGATTTTTAATCTGAGCACCAGTTAAAAAGATATAAAATCTCACTCGCACATTTACTGAATATATCTTTAGAAAAGTTCGAAATTCTGTTTCGGGCTCTCCAGACCTCGGAATCACGTGACGTCGAATTTTACAGTCTCAAAATAATTCTATATAAATAAAAAAAATACATAGAAATTCTGATACATTAAATTCTCCACACCTTATGGAATTACATACCCAAAATCCAAAACAACAACTAAACAAAATGATGGGGGTACTAAGCACGAATATGAGCCTCCCTCTCTCATGTGCTCCCCTAGATATTCTTATGCTGCCATTGGATGTGTACTTGAGGAATCAACTACCTGTGTAAGACCCGCTTCTATTGATCCTCTATCTCTATTAGGAACTCTACAAACATCGCCCCATCTTCAATTTCCATCTCTACCCAGTCGATGATGTGTGATGGATCATGCACATACCTCCACAGTTGTGACACATGGAAAACATCATGCACCTGGTGCATCTGTGGGGGGATAACTAGGCGGTACGCCACCTCACCAACCCTGCTCAGGATCTTAAAATGTCTGATGAACCTCAGAGATAACTTACTGCCCTGGCCAAATCTCCATAATCCTCATCGAGGTGAGACCTGAAGGAACACATGATCTCATTCCTCAAACTCCAAGTGTCTCTGTCTCCTATTGGCATAAGACTTTTTCCTGCTCTATGTAGGCCTCATCCGCTCCTGGATTATTTTCACCTTCTCAATGGTATCTCATACCAACTCTAGACCCATGATTGTCAACTCCCCTTGGTTTTTCAATCATATGGGTGATTTTAAAGGCCACTCATACAAGGCCTCGAATGGTTCCATTCCAATGGTGGAGTGATATTTTTTTTTGTATACAAACTCCACCTGTGGCAGGTGGTCCTCCCAACTCTAACCAAAGTCAAGGAAACAAGCAGAGAGCATATCCTCCAAGGTCTATATAGTTTTCTCTATCTGACCTCCATCTGGGGATGAAAAGTTGTGCTCAAGCGTAGATGTGTCCAGAATGCCTCTTGAAGTCCCTTCCAAAACCATGATCTAAATAGAGCATCACGATCTGAGACAATCATCGAAGGAACTCTATGGAGCCGCACTATCTCTTGGACATAGAAGCATCCCAATCCCTCTACCGATCCCTGCTCCCAGATGGGTAAGAATTGTGCCTCCTTGGTGAGTCGGTTAGAGATCACCTAGTTAAAATCATAACCTATAGATGTACGTGTTAACCCCGTCATGAATTTTATCAAGATACCATCCCATTTCCACTCTGGTACCTCAAGTGGCTGAGTCAAGCCTACTGGAACCTGGTTCTTGGCTTTCACTTGCTGACAAGTTAGGCATCGTGAAATGAACTCGGCCATAGCTTTCTTCATCCCTATCCACCAGTACGGACATTGGAGGTCCTGGTACATCTTCGCCACTCCAGGATGTACCGCCAAGGGAGATGTATGAAACTTCCTCAACACCTCCTCCCGCAACGCCACTGGTACTATGGTGCGCCATTAGAAAAGGATTATGTGATCCACTTATTGAAAATCCATTAGTAGCTTTCCATGAGGATAACTGACCATGTTAGGCCTCGTAGTTAACATACACCAGTTGTGCCCCCTAACACATTGTAAGAGTGGGGGAGAAATAGTCATTGGATAAAGGAAAGTATCTTCACCATCATCCACAAGGGATATCTTCATCACGGCTAACTGTTATGTCACCTCACTCAGCAGCTGCAACCCGGTCCTCCTGTTGAGTGTGTCTGCCACCACGTTCCCCTTTCCAAGGGTATAGAATCTCTAAAATTCATAGTTCTATAGGAACTCTATCCATCACCGATGCCTTAGGTTCAGGTCCTTCTGGGAGAAGATATACATGAGACTCCTTTGGTCAGCGTAAATGGTGAACCGCCCACCCAACAAGTAGTGCTACCACATCTTGATGGAAAATACCACTACTGCTAACTCCAAGTTGTGGGTCGCATAGTTATACTCATGATGACTTAACTTCTATGAGTCATAGGTGACCATCTCTCACTCCTGCATAAGGACACAACCAATCTTGGTCCCTAATGCATTGTAGTAAACTACATACCCAGCACCCTCTTCTGGTAGTCTCAAGATGGGGGCACTAGTCAGTCTCCACCTTAGATTCTGGAAGCTCAACTGGAATTTCTCCATCCACATGAAGGTCATTACCTTCCTTTTTAATGTCGATAAGGGTGCTACTACCCTAGAAAATTTAGGTATGAACCTTTGATAATAACCAACCAACCCCAAGAAGCTCTGCACCTCGGTCATGATCCTGGGTGGATCCCAAGAAAGCAACGCCTCTATCTTTCCTGGATCTACTGCTACTCAAGCCTCTGAGATGTTGTGCCCTAGGAAATGGACCACATGAATCCAAAACTGACACTTCGAGATCTTACCATAAATTTGGTTCTCTCAAAGTGTATCCAAGACTATTTGCAGGTTTATAGCATGCTCCTCCTCCGACTCTAAGTACACCAAGATTTCATCGATGAAGACCATGATGAACCGATTGAGGTAGGGCTAGAAGATCCAATTCATGAGGCCCATAAACACTTTTGGGGAGTTTTTCATGCTGAAAGGCATCACTAGGAACTCATTGTGTCCATACCAGCACCTGAAGGCTATATTCGGTACATCCTTGTCTCGTACCTGGAGCTGGTGATAGACTGATCTGAGGTCTATCTTTGAGAACCACTTCGCTCCCTTCAGTTCGTCGAAGAGGTCATCAATTCTTGGCAGTGGGTACTTGTTCTTCACAGTCGCCTAGTTTAGGCACCAGAATTCCAAGAACAGCCTCAAACTCTCACCTGCATTCTTTGAAAAAAAAACACCATGGCTGCCCATGGTTAAATGTTGTACCTTACAAACCTTTTCTTCAACAAGTCCTCCAGTAGTACCCTTATCTCGTGATGCTTTATGGGATCCATTCGATATGCTGGTGAAAATATTGGTGTCGTCACGGGGTATAGGTTGATATAGAAGTCTACCTCTCTATGAGGAGGTATCCCTGGAACCTTATCAGAAAAATACATCCTCGGACTTATCCACCACTATAGGGATGGTTGGAAAACTCTCCTCCAATGAACTGAGGGTGAGGCTAGCCAACTGGTCAGTGATCGGCTGAACCCTCCTCTGAGGGATCCCATCCTGTGCCACAAGGGTTTCCTTCTCTCCAGTGAAGGAAAACCTGGTCCCATCTCCATGGACACACCGCACTGTATGCCTAAAATAGTTGATCTAAGCATAGACTATGGATAACCAGTCCATACCCAAGATGAAGTCATAAGGCCTCGACACTGTGACTAGGAGATCCCAACCGAAGATCTCACCTCCTAGAGTAAGCTCACACTTCCAGAACCAGTGTGTAATAATCGAATCCCCTCTCATAGAAGTCTTTATCCATAAGGATTGATCAAACGGCTCTACCAGAATCTCTGAGTTCCGAACAAGAGTCATGGGAAGGAATGAGTGACTATTACCTGTGTCGATAAGTACTATATCTAGGGTGGAGAAGGCACATATCGTACCTCAGGTAATCTTTGGAGTATCGTGGTCATAAGCCTCTACTGCCTGGAGATGAGCTCTCCCCTATCCATATACTCCCTAAGGTTGGGGTGGACGACCTGGGGGTGGTGGGGGTAACACCTCAAATCATCACCCACCGCCTATCACTCGGACATATCCCCTGCCACACCTGCTGCCCTATGGACCTCCTCACTAGAACCACTCCTGCTGCCTCAGCGGCCCCTCGACCATCTACTAGTCATCTATACAGCGGGTCGGGTAGTCAGGTACCATGTATCACTGACCACCGCACGAGTATAAATGTATGGCCCCCATCTAACTCCCACTGTCCTAGGAGCCTCACACTGCCGAACCTAAGTCCTGGGGTCATCCTCTGAAATACCTAGACCGCTTGGTCCCATGTTCCTGCTATCTACTTCTTACTAAAGACTCTCCCACCTAGGGTCTTCTATAAGCCCTAACAGTGGACGCATGCTCCTCCAAGAAGCTCTCCATCATAAGGTATCACTCTGGCACCTCATCCTATGTAGGGATGCTGAGAGACACTACCGAAGCCCTGATCTCCCACCTCAGTCCCTATTTAAAGGATTAAGCCCTGAAGAAAGGGTCTTGCACCATATCTTTGAAGTAGCAAGAAATCTTCGTGAACCTTGTCGAGTACTCGACCACCATTATGATGTCCTGCTATTGGTGAAGCATCTCCTGGATGAACACAGAGTGCAAGGTCAGGGGGGGAAAATCCTCTCGGAAAAGCCTCTCGAAATCAACCCAAGTGAGGGTTGTCTCATCAATAGTCTGGATGGTCATACTCCACCATATCTCTACTAAACCCTGCAGAAGGCTCTCTACCAAGATCACCATCTAGTCAAGCGGTGTCCTCGCTAAGCGGAAGATGCGCTTCACAGCCTCCATCCAGTCCTTAGAGACCTAAGGATCCGTCTCTCCACAGAACATGGGGGGTCTCTATCTCTGAAACTCATGTAGTTAATTGAGCCTACAAACATCCTCTACTGGAACCACTGTCAGTAGATGATGACCATCAGGTGGTGGTAGCACTAGTGCACCATCCAGTGGGGCCATCTCTAGAACTGGCCCCTGAACGAATGCCTCATCGCTAGGTGGGCTTCCCTCACGACCTAAAATAGGGATCCTTCCTAGTCGTCTATGTATAGGCATCCTGAGATAGGTCAATATATTCCATGGTTATAATTTTATACCTGGTGAGCTGTCTCTTATTCAAAAAAATGAGACACTTATGCAACCATTGTTTTCATGTATTAAGTTGAAAACAGAATTCAATGTCCAAGTGTATGGATTTGTCAGCCACTACACCAACACTAGACTCCCCGAATCTCAAATTCAAACTCTCAAAACTTAACATTGTTGCCCCAAAACAAAACAACATACTCCTAGTATTTGTGGTAGGATCGACCGCCCTCTGATACCACTTTTTCAGGAACCGTACCCCAGGGCCTGTGTCGTGACTACTCCAAGCCCACCTCCCAAAGGCCAGGGGCTGGCGACTAGTGCCAAAGGCGTCAACCTGCAAGTGGGAGTCATTTTCCTTAGTACATGTACTCACACACACACCCAACCACATACCAACACACTGAAAGGGGGAAAATCAACCACTAAAACAAAGCTGAGTGCAAGAACAACTGAAAGTAAGTGGGCCAGAATAAAAACCCAACAAGGAACTAAAAACATCAAAATAAAAAAAAATAAACTATGATGGACATTTGTAGAAATCCCAACCTGGTCAAGGGATTAGTGAAGCTAATAGAAACCGAAGAAGTATGTCATGTCTGCCTGGTCCTACTGGGACCCACCTAGTCCTAGGACACTTAGTCCACCGTCGTAGCGTCCGTCAGTCCCATCTCCCTGAGAACCCCTGTCGAAATGTCGATCATATTCATCAGACATAACATGTGTGGGAAAAAACAGTGCAGGGGTGAGTAACATTGTATTCATTAGGGACCCCAAAACAAAAAGGAAATAACACACAGCAATTCCTCAAAGTAAAGAACGAAACACAAGATATCTCACACCAATTATATTCCAGTTTAGTAAAAGTAGCATCATCAGTCACATTGTCGAAAACCTCAGATACTGGATAACTCCTACTATAGAGAGTATAGTTGGAATTTCAATTCACAAATAGGTGATTACCACTAACCTTAAACTGCTTAGGTACTCCTCCCCATCGCGTACAGTGGGCCTACAAAGTCAAATAGAGGTTCTTCCCACTAGTCATGGCCTACTGAGGGACTCCTACACATCATGTACCATGGGCCTACAATGTTACAGAGAGCTACTTCCCACCATGGGCATGCCAAGTCATAGAGAGGTGCTTCCCACTGAGCCAAAAGTCAGTAGTCTTCAGGTCTCAACCAGTCACAGGGTTTTGTAAATAGTGAACTTGGGAGAACCACCCCTCAAGACCTTTGTTGCATATCAACTTCCATGAAATTCATCATAGAGTGTTCCAAAAGATCTAACTCATTTAGAGGGACTCAATTCTGCAAACGACTCATCAATCGGATGCATGGTTTGTAGGATACGGGCGTTTTAGTAACCATGGGGCTGGTTGTGACGGGGCTCGGTCCGACCCAGTCAGACTGACATGACCAACCCAGCATGGGGGTCCCACATATCTCAGTTCCTTAAGAAGGACTTAACCCGACCTGGTGTGGGTCAAGGTCGGTCTGGTCTAGCCTGGCTAGTGGGCTAGGCCTGATAGGCCCCACTAAACCTGGCCCGATTGGCTGAGGGTCCAGCCCCCCGAGTCACCCAGTGACCCGATCTAGTCCGACCCAGCCCGAAGAGGGCACAGGTCTGGCCTGCCAGTGTGGGTCCGGCCCATAGACATGGGTCCAGCCCGCTGATGCGGGTACTGCCCGCCAATGTTGTCCAGCGCACTGGGCCTAGGTCTGGCCCGCTGGGTAGTGGGACCGGCCCAACCCGCTGGGGGCTCAGCCTACTGGCTGGGGACTGGCTGCGTGTTGCGGCCGGTGGTGCCGACCTTCTAATACATGGCCTGGATTCTGTGTCCGGCTCTCCCCCTTCGTCATGCGGTTGTGGGGGGCTTCCACCAGTCGTGTTTGATGGACCATGGCTTCGCCAGCCATCCAGATGGCCTTGACGCGGGCCTTCCCACCACACGACACCCCTCCTTTCATTGTGTCCTCCAGTGCACCTCCGCGGTAGACGAGTCATAGATTCCCGGTCAACACGGCCCACAGGTGTGGGTTGCCTCCTCTATGCATCTAGTGAGGCCATCCACCATTGCTTCTGCCACTAGTTTTGTCGCTGCCGGCACCGGTAGGGTTTTCAGCAGACCACCAGACGCACTCCAACAGTCCATCCTTTGATACATCTAAGTCTATGGCCTCCAGGGAGCACCCTATTCACCAAGAGGATCTCAAACCTGCCTTTTTGTCTTTTCAAGGGTACGGCCACCAAGAAAGCACATGTAGAGGTTCTCAGGATTTGTTTGTGATGGCCTAGGGCGTCCACGATTGAGTTTTAAAGATGGGGGAGATTCAGGGAGTTTTCTTTCAATCATTCCATGCCCAGATTTATACCTCAAATAAAATAACCCCCAAGAAAAATTCACCCTCCCACATAAAACACGAATGTTGAATCAACATATTTGTGGGTTGATTTGTGTTCATCATTTTTAGAAAAGGACAGGGAAGAATATCAAACCAAAAACCCCTTCCTCTTATGGTGTTTGATGTCACAGCGTTCATCCTCAAGGGATTAAGATTTCAACGTCGCTTCTCGACTCCGATCTTCGAAAGGTGTTGAAGAAGATGAGGTTTTTCCTGCATTCGTCGTTATTCACTATGGTGGAAGTCCGTTAGAGGTTTTCCAGAGAATCCTCCAAATTTTAAATCTTTATTTCCCCAGTGCGTCGAACTATAAATGGGAGAACATTGCAGTGTTTCCATTATGATGTGACATTGCATTGTTACACTATTTTATTTAAGAAACAGTGCCCCTATTACGCATCATTAAAGTGTTGTTACGCTGCGAGTTAACGAGGCATTAATGAACCTCATTAATGTGAATCATAGCCACCTCATCGTTACCTCGTAGCGTCATCGTCTTCCACTCAAAAGTGAGAAATAAAATAATATAATTCTTTTAAATTATTTTATTATTTTTCTCAAAAATTCCAAAAAATAACTTTTCCATACGACCCTTTCTGGATGAAGTTAAGTCATTTCTAGGAAAATCCAAGTGTTATGGATTCAACGGTGCCCTGCGATTTTTAATCTGAACACCGATTCAAAAGATATAAAATCTCACTCACACGTTTATTGAACGTACCTTTAAAAAAGTTCAAAAATCTATTTCAGGCTCTCCAGACCTCAGAATCACGTGTCGTCAAATTTTGCGGTCTCAAAATAATTCTATATAAATAAAAAAATTACAATGAAATTTAGAGACATTGAATAATTGATTATATTTATTATATTAATTTATTTTTAAAATTTATTAATTTAATAATTACCCTAAATACTTAGGTGATGATGACACGAAATTCATTAAATTAATAGAAAAATAAAATTAAAAAATTAAAAAATGTTAAAAATAATAAAATTTGGGTGAATTTTTCAGTTCCATTATTTTTTTAGATAAATTTGATATATTTGTGATGTTTTAAAGGATTATATTTTAATTTAATATTTTAATTGGTTCCTTTAATATCAAATTAAATGAAAACTGTCAAAATCATCATTAATGATATTTTATGGTAAATAATATTTCATTAAATTATTTAAAAATCATAAAAAATTGAATTATGAAAATTTAAATGAGAAATGGTTAAAAATTACATCCATTTTTCATTTATGAACCAATTTTTAAATGATATATACAATTATAACCCTCTAAGAGTGAAAATTTTTTTATTATGGTAATGGTTAAAATTGGTTAGCTAAGGGGTTAAAGAAAAAGATAAGGTTTATAACACAATATAAACCTAACTAAATTTTATTAGTTAATGGGATTTAAACCACATCCTACATTATATTTTAATATATATCCATTTAGAATATTTTTTTGAGAATTATTTTTTATATTTTAATTATATAATAAATTGCAAGAGTTCCCCTCCCATCAATTATAAAAGTGCTCCACTCATTTCTATTCTTTACACCACATTGATCCATCGATATTAACAAATAACAAAAAAATTATTTTCTAAAAATATTTATCAACATTATAGAGTCACTTTTATTCCCAAAATACTAACCCTAGTATCCTTAAGATGAGATCAAAAGTTGTTCTTTCAATGAAGAGGAAATCACTTTAATCAGTCACTTTTTTTAAGTCTTATTTTACACTTATAAATATATAGTATTTATGAAAAATAATAACTCAATATTTATAAATATAATGAAATATTTTTATTATTATTAAAACACTATTATCCACCATCTTTCTCACCAATTGGGAACTGAAAGTATCGCTTGTGGGTACGTACGGCTTATCGTCTCCAAATAGAGATATAATTCATTATTCATTTGCATTATTTATTTATATCTATTATGATGGGTTTAATATTTTTATATTATATTTATGAAATATTTATTCTTATTCAATGAAAATATCATAACTACCATCTTATCTTCTGATCTTTTGGAAAATGATAATATCACTCTTGCATACATGTGGGATACAACCTCCACAAATCGATGTGATTAGTTTTTCATTTTAACTTCACATGGATGGTAATAAGGATGGATTTTATTAATATATATGATTTATATTATATAATAATTAATTTTTAATTTTTAATTATTTTTTACCTTTCTTCCATTCCATCTGTCAAAAAGGGAAAACAGTGTTCATGTTTATGCAAGACTTACTATCTCCATGAACGGTGTATTTCATTTATCCTTATCTAAAAATTTTGAATGACTCAGAATATATATATAATTAATATAAATTATATTTATATAATTATTAAAATTATAGATATGATGGATCCATGATAAAATTAAAACATCCATAACTACCAAATCTAAATTCTTATGAAAAAATGAAACATTTAACACCCAAAAACAATGATTTTAATAAATAATTATTGATAAATGGGTGTTGAAATGTTACAATGGGATCATATATGGTATTATAAGTATGTAAATTATTATATTATAGAGTAATAATACATTTAAATTTATTATATATGAGGATATATCACTTTCAATGCAAGTTTAACTTTAGGTAATGAATTTTCATCACACTTTTATTTATGTGAGACACATAGCATATTAACCTCTTGTTTATTTTATGTGGTGTATATATTGATCATTAATGTATTTTATTATACTTAAAATGAAAATTATGGTGATATTAATATCCATATATGGTTCTATATTTCATGAGGTTTTGATTCAAAAGTTACCAAAGTGGTAAGGAATTTATATTTCAATCCTATTTTAATTTAGATTTCTTATGCTTGAATTTACATTGAGGAAATTATATGATCCTTAATGGATAAATCCATTTAATATTTATTCTTCTATCATTACTTCAAAAGAATGCAATTTTTTCATTTCATTTTCCTCACTTTATATACTAAAGATATTGAAATAATGTTTTTATGGGAAATAGACTTTATTTCTCTCTTCAATAGAAAATCATTTTTTCCTCCATATCCTTGTTTTATAAAACAAATTGAGAATTTTTTTAATATTATAATATGATTGTTTAAATATAAAATCCCGGACCGGGTGCCATGCAATGGTGCCCTGAATCCGGTTCTCCACGTGACCTCAAGCGCATTTCCTCAAACGCCAGAGGCTGCCGACTAGCAGCGAGGGCCCAGGTCTGATAGTGGGGAAACTATGCCCTCATTTGTCAAAGTGTAGTGCAGCGGAATGGAAATAAAATATACAACAACCGGAGAAAGCAGTAAACCATAATCAACTGAAATAATCAAAAGTAGTGGACATAACCAACAGTGTATAAATAATGATGCCTCATGTCTCAAGTTCTATGAAAACAGCTAGAACATGTTATACATCAATACAGTACAGCAAAGAGCAGAGTACAGCAAAGAAAAGCAAATGGCTGGCAGTGGCATCACGACCCCGGGTTTGGTCCCATGCCCTCCTACTACACAGCAATAGTCAAGTACCTGTATAGGGACTCTTTCCCCTATCCACGCCTGCAGAAACGTAATCTGTTTGGGCCGAAAATCATGACCCAGACAGGGTGTGAGAAATATATCTCAGTAGGCACCCACCAAAGGCCCGTGCCCAACTGCGTGTAAGCATGCAACAATAGTGTGCAATAGAAAAATGAAATAAAGTAAGCAGTACTCAAAAGTAACTAATTACCAGTTATATTTCCATTTTATTATCCATTTAATTCATTTAATTTAAAATACCACCACGGTGAATATTCTAAATAACCAGCTAATGTCCTCAGACACATAAACCCCTACCCTCAGGTAAAGAGTATCCAACAAAAGAGTCTTCCCTCAGGTATAATAGAGTTTTCCCTCAGGCATAGGTAGTGTCACCCACAGGCACAGAGTCAGCTTCCTATAGGCATGGAAGAAGTTTCCCTCAGGCCGAATTAACTACTTCTCACAGGCTAAATAGTGCAGTGCCCACAGGCTAATCACAACAATTCCCTCAGGCTAAACAGGTAACCAGGTCATGCCCAACATGTCAAAATGAAGTAAACAAGAAATTCCTCTCAAGGCAATTCTACAATTACTACATTAAAGCCATACCCTCGGGTACCCTGGCCAAACGGCTAAACAGTGGAACACCCCCCCGGGGTGGTTCCAGATCCAAACAACGATCCCAACCAGAATTTTATTATCAAAATTTAATCACCTATGAAATTCTACGCATTAAATATAGCATCATCCTCAGCCACACGACACCCCAACATGGGTTTGTGGCACAAAAACTCACAAAACACATGGCAGTTAGAAAAACAAACACCAAGCCACCTACCTTATATGCCAACGAGCGTTATACACGAACGTCGGTTCCCAAAATGCCCATGAACGGCGTAGATCTGATGAAGAAGACAAACTGTTCAAACCCAAATAACTCCTGTTAGGAGAAGAATTGGTAAGAATCAGCCAAGGAGATGGAAGCCCTTACCTGTGTGGTTCCAACGGGATCGTCCGAGGCGGAAACCAATTCCAGATGAACACCCGACGGATCTTCAAAGGTTTGGCCTCCTCCTTTGACTCCAAAATGGCTCAAATGCCTCCTCTGCCAAATGAGGAGGCTACTGCCTATTTTAATCCGAAAAAACAAATTACACGGCGTGTACTTCTGAGTACACGGCCTGTACTTCCTTCATTTAATCGTTCCTCTAGCGGCACCGCCACACTGTTTATCCATCGACATGATTACACGGCATGTGCTCCTGAGTACACAGCGTGTACTATCGCCCAGCTGGCGGCTACTCCACCACCTTAGTGTTTAGGTCTGCCGAATGACTACACAGCGTGTAAAGGACTACTACAGGGCGTGTAGTCGGTTCCTACACCCCTCTTCTCCGACATGGCTACACGCCCTGTGTAATCATCCCAACATGGCCAAAAGTACACAGCGTGTAAAAAAGTACATGGCGTGTAGTTCCAAAATTTAGGATTTTTCCCCATTTTCCATATTTTCTCAGAAAAACTTAAGGAAAAGGAAAAAGAAGAAGCTCGTACCTCAAAACTAAGAACCGGGTTCTTACAAACTTCCCCACTTATAGCAATTCGTCCCCGAATTGCCCTTCTAAGGGTGGTGAAGATATAGCCGTGAACAAATCTGGCCACTGAGCATGTACGTCGACCTCCCGCTCCTAGGTCTCGTCCTACACTCGGCCATACTACCATAGCACCCGTACGAGAGGAACTGACCGGACTCAGAGAACCTTTGATCTCATGTCAACGATACGAATCAGATGATCCTCAAAGGATGCATCATGTTGAAGCTCAACCTCCTCTGGCTGAAAGGTGTGAGACGGGTCTTAATGGTAGCGACGCAACTGAGACACGTGGAAGACGTCATGCATGGCTCGGTACCACTGCGGTAACTGCAACCGATAGGTAACCAGCCCGACTCTCTCCAGAATATCAAATGGACCCACATACCTCGGTGAAAGCTTACCCTGTCTCCTGATCCACTTGTGTCCCAGTCTCGGTGAAACACGCAAGAAAACCTGATCCCTAACCATGAACTCTAAGGGGCATCTGCGGAAATCAGCATATTACTTCTGTCGAGACTGCGCGGTAGCCATCCACTTCCAAATCAACTGGACCTACTCAGATGTCTCCTGCATGAGTTGTGGCCCTAGTAAGGCTCCCTCACCTACCTCTAACCAGCACAAAGGTGATCAGCACGACCTACCATATAAAGCCTTGTATGGTTCCATCTCGATAGTTGCATGAAAACTATTGTTATAGGCAAACTCGACTAAGGGTATATGCTTCTCCCAAGATCCCCCAAAGTCTAAGATACATGTGTGCAGCATGTCCTCTAGTACCTGTATCATCCGCTCTGACTGGCCATCTGTCTGAGGGTGGTATGTTGTGCTCAGAAGCACCTGTGTACCCAGCGCCCTCTGAAAACTCTACCAGAAACGAGATGTAAAGTGGGCATCCCTATCTGAAATGATAGAACGAGGGACCCCATGAAGACGGGCGATCTCTCATATATACAGCCTTCCAAGCTCGTCAACACCGAAGGTATCCTTGATCGGCAAGAAGTGAGCTACCTTCATGAGTCTGTCCACAACAACCCACATGGAATCATTGCCATGAGGTGACCTCGGCAATCCCATCACGAAATCCATCACGACATCATCCCATTTCCACTCTATAATGGGTAACTGTTGTAACAGCCCAGCTAGCCTCTGGTGCTCCACCTTCACCTGCTGACAGGTGGAACACCTCGTAACAAAACCAGGTATCTCTTTCTTCATACCCGGCCACCATTACTGACACCTCAAGTCACGGTACATCTTGGTAACCCCGGGATGAACTTCCCAAGATGAATCATGAAACTCCCACATCAGCTCCTCGCGTATATCCCCTGGAACCCATACTCATCCATGGAAATGCATGACCTCATCATCGCTTATCGTCCACTCAGGAGAAGGGTCCCCACTTTCCACCGACTCCCATAGAACTAGGCCTTCTAAATCAGATAGTTGTCTCATCCTCACTCTAGCCAGGAGGGTAGAAGTAATAGCTAATTATGAAAGATAAGTATGCCCTTGACTGTCATGCACCTCCAAATTCATATGAGAGAACAAATCCATGAGCTAACACTCACCACGGGCCTCCTGCACTGCTTGTATCTGAGTCTTCCTACTCAGTGTATTAGCTACTACATTACCTTTACCAGGTGTATAGGCAAGCTCAAAATCGAAGGACTGTAGGTACTCAACCCACCTTATCTGCCTCAGATTCAGTTCAAGCTGAGTAAAGATATACTTGAGGCTTTTGTGGTCGGTGTAAACCACAAAATGCTCTCCCAAATGATAATGTCTCCAACAGCGCAACGCATGAACAACTGCAGCCAACTCGAGATCATGCGTCGGGTAATTCCGCTCATGTGGCCTCAACTGCCGAGGCCCGTACGCAACAACTCGGTCACCCTGCATCAACACTGCTCCCAGCCCAATCCCTGATGCATCACAGTAAACTGTATAGCTCTTCCCCTACTCTTGGAGTATCAGGATCGGTGCTGATGTCAACCTTCCCTTCAGGTCTTGAAAAGCTGCCTCGCAAGCTTCTGACCAAACGAACTTCACCCCCTTCTTAGTCAGACCTGTAAACGGTGCTACTAAGCGGGAGAAGTCCTGTATGAAGAGTCTTTAGTAACCAGCCATCCCCAAGAAACTTCATATCTCAAACACGTTCTTAGGATTATCTCAGGAAACTACTACTCTCACCTTATCTGGGTCTACTACAACTCCTGCCTCTGAGATGATATGACCCAGGAAGTAAATTCGGTCCATCCAAAAGTGGTACTTCGAGAGCTTAGCATATAGCTGATTCTCTCTCAGTGTACTCAGTATGATCTCAAGATGGGTGGCATGGTCGTTTCAAGTGCGATAGTACACCAATATGTCATCCACGAATACTACCATAAAAGAATCAAGGTACGGATGGAAAACACGATTCATCAGAGCCATGAAAACTACTGGTGCGTTCCTCAGTCCGAACAGCATAACCGTATACTCATACAGACCATATCTGCTCCGAAAAGCTGTAAGCGGTGTATCTGATGGCCTCACGCGCAACTGATGATATCCGAATATCAAGTAAATCTTTGAGAACACTCGTGCTCCAAGAAGATGATCAAAAATATCATCTATCCTCGACAAGGGATGTCGGTTCTTAACCGTCAACTATTTCAGCTTCCGATAATCCACGCAAAGTCTGAGGGTACCGTCCGCCTTATTCACAAAAAGGACTGGAGAACCCCAGGGAGAAGTACTGGATCAGATAAAACCCTTTTCCTGCAACTCCTCTAACTGCCTCTTGAGCTCCTACAGCTCAGGTGTAGCCATCCTATAAGGAGGAATGGACATCGGTGCGGCTCCTGGCATAAGCTCAATAGAGAAATCCACCTCACGCACCGGAGGTAGACCCAAAAATTCGTCCGGGAAGACATCCCTGAAACGATCAACAACTGGAGGGAAATCTGTCTTAAAAGTCCCCAGATCATCCAGATATAAACTCGCAATCTGGGATGTGACTTCACCTCGCCCATGATGCTCTGGTCTAGCTCGACTCGCCTGAACATCCCATTCGTCCTTTTATAGAAACTCTCTGCCCTCTGGTGATGTGAAACTCACCCTGCAACGATAGTAGTCTACAAAGGCTTGAAAGGGAACCAACCAGTCCATCCTGAGAATGACATCATAGCTCGTCATCTCTAAGACATAGAGGTCCCAAAGAAAGTGACACCCACCAACCTCAAGGGGTCACTCCTTGCACTGACGCACACCAGCCGTTCTAGTCCCCAATAGAGTGTCTAGGGTCATGATATCGGAAGAAGTAGAAACACAGAGCCCAAGGATCTCCACAACGGGTACAAATATGAAACTATGTGTATCACCCGTATCGAAAAGTACTAAAGATAAGACAGAAGCTACTAAAATAGTACCTCTGACTGTAGAAGGTTCGGGATCCTGCTCCTGCTAGGTCTGTTGCACTACATATGCCTACCCAGTGTCGCGGCCCTACGACACAGCCTGGCTACCCTGAGTTGTCCCACCCTGCTGCCTCTGAGATCCTAGTGTCTGGCTACCACGGCCACAACCACCATCTCTGCCTGTACGCCCTGACGTATTCCAGTTCCCGAACTGGTAAGAATCCACTGGTCCTTCTCCCGCACGCAGAGTCTGTACAGAACCCCTCTCACTATCCACTACTAGAAACGCCCTGTAAATGCACTGCAGATGACCCATCTTGTCGCAAGCTCGGCACTCCACTGGATCACGTGGACACTGTGGCCTCTTGTTCCCCTCTCTACCACACTGGTAGCACATAATCTGGCCACCTGAAGCATTCTTCTAACTGGTACTGCTTCCATGAGAGAATTTTATCTGTCTCTTCCTCTTGCCAGTAGAAATAATACCAGTAACGGGTGCTGAACCTCCCTGGACCACACCACTAGTTTCCCGTAGGTTCCTCTCTGAAATCAGCGCCTGATTTAAAATAGCGTGTACTGAAGGCAACCTGAAAACATTCACCAGTGCTCAGATGTCATACCTAAGACCATCCTCAAAATGTATGGCTCTCAACTTCTCATCACCCACAAGCACGGGTGCAAAACGATGAATCTCGGTGAAACGAGCAGAATAGTCCATCACCGACATAGCGCCCTGCTGCAGATTCTTGAACTCTCGAGCTCTATCTTCCCTAAGCGTCTCTAGGAAAAAGAATTCATATAATACTGCCTGAAAATATTCCCACGCCATGTCTCTGTGATTCTTTGACTGGGTGGTAACATCCCACCACCTCTTGGTGGAATCACGCAGCATGTAAGTCACGAGCTTGACCCTCCACCCTGGAGGCATCTCAAGATGCTCGAAAATAGTCTGCATCGATCCTATCTAAGACTCTGTAGCTTGAGGTCCTCCATCCCCTGAAAATATAGGCGGATGCTACTGCTGGAAGATACATGTCAGCTCAGCCATAGATGTGGCAGCCTGCGGTGCTCCCTGAAAGGTCTGCATGAACCACATAAAGCCTTCACGGAACTACGCCTCTGTGCCTGTGTCTGGTATTCCAACTGGCGCCGCATATGGATCTGCTGGAGGATCAACTTGTAGCCCATGTCCCACCATCTCCGGAGTATACTCTTCGCTGCTCTCTTGGAGAACAATGTGCGGTCGTCTAGTCGGCATGACAATACAAGGGCAAAGGCACGCCTTAGATTAAAGATTATTAAGACTGAAAACGAAGGAACCACAAAGGGAATAAGAGGAAGAAGGCATTTCAAAAATTGCAAAACAAGACTACACGACATGTATACTGTCTACACAATGTGTACTTGACTTCCCTTCCCCTACCCGGGTCCTTACACATGGCTAAGCCACACAGCTTCCGTTCAAAAAAAACTACACGGTGTGTTACACCCGCACACGGTGTGTACACTACCCTGTTTCCCCTCCACACCGCTAATTCTACATGGTATGTCCTCGAACAAGACTACATGGCATGTCCCAAAGGTACACGGCATGTTCCAGGAGAGGTGACACAGGCCCGTGTTGTTAGTTACACGGCCGAGTCCCCAGGTCACACTACACGGCGTGTGCATCATTGACACGGTGTGTTCTGTACAGGAGTTCACCGACCCGTGCTGTTAGTTACATAGCCGGACTCCGGTTCAACACTATACGGCATGTAAAAAATATACACGGTGTGTTTTACCCATGCATTTCCCTACCCCGTGTCGCCGCCCACACGTCTTGTGACACGGAAAGAGACTACACGGCGTGTACTCAGGGTACACGGATTGTACTCAAAAAAAATCATTTTTTTCTTCCCAAACAGAAGGTCATACACGGCGTGTATAAAGATACTACACGGCGTGTATACTGGGTTTCCAGATAGTATGCCTCAGAAACTTCCTCTGAACCCAAAAAATACCGAAAAACAACACCTAAGTGTCAAATTACGACTCGTGAGGGCCCATACTCCCCACGAATCAAAGTCTGACATCTTCTCTGTGTTATAACAAAATAATCAGTCAATGAGCCACAAAATTCTGGTCAATGGGGGCCCATACTCCCCAAAAACTGAAGTTTGGCGTTCATTCTATAAACAGGATCACATAAAATTACCCTATCACATAGCAGGTATTTTATTAGAGCAGCTATCACAACAGCATGCTTTTCTAGCACAACAACTATCACAACATCATGAAATTTCTAATGCACCTACATGGCATGGAAACTATGAATCGCATGTGATATTTAGCATGTGCCTATATGATGCATGATATGGAACACCCTCATCTCATCGGGTTGCAACTAAATAGAACCCACAGATAAAATATAACAGCACAATCTCAAGTGTGTCACCCAACGGTGAAAACAAATCAACTGTAAATTGAAAAATCAATAAAATTGAAATCACGAGGTAAATTGGCTTTTCCCTGTACGCGGGTTAGCTACTCCCGGGCACAGCTTATGACCAACTACCTTTTGTCCTATTCCTGACTACGGCTCCAAATAGTAAGTCAAATAAAAGAAACTCATCTGATACCACTTTGTAACATCTCAGACTCGGGTGCCACGCAACGATTCCCCGAATCCGGTTCGCCACGTGACCTCATGCACATTTCCCCAAACTCTAGAGGCTGCTGACTAGCAGCGAGGGCCCAGGTCTGATAGTGGGGAAACTATGCCCTCATTTTTCAAAGTGTAGCGCAGCAGAATGGAAATAAAACATACAAAAACCAACGAAAGCAGTAAACCATACACAAATGAAATAATCAACAGCAGTGGACATAACCAACAGTGTATAAATAATGATGCTACAAGTCTCAAGTTCTAAGAAAAAATCCAAAACATGTTATACATCAATACGGTACACCAAAAAGCAGAGTATAGTAAAGAAAACCAAACAGCTGGCAGCGGCATCGTGATTCTAGGCTCGGTCCCATACCCTCCTACTCCACAGAAATAGTCAAGTACCTGTATAGGGACTCTTTCCCCTATCCATGCCTGCAGACACATAATCTGTTTGGGCCGAAAAGCATGACCCAAACAGGGTGTGAGAAATATGTCTCAATAGGCACCCACCAAAGGCCCGTGCCCAACTGCGTGTAAGCATGCAACAATAGTGTGCAGTAGTAAAATGCAATAAAGTAAGCAGTACTCAAAAGTAACTAATTACCAGTTATATTGCCATTTTATTATCCATTTAATTCATTTAATTTAAAATACCACCATAGTGAATATTCTAAATAACCAGCTAATGTCCTCAGACACGTAAACCCCTACCCTCAGGTAAAGAGTATCCAACACAAGAATCTACCCTCAGGCATAACAGAGTTTTCCCTCAGGCATAGGTAGTGTTTCCCACAAGAACAGAGTCAGCTGCCCACAGGCAAGGAAGAAGTTGCCCTCAGGCCGAATTAACTACTTCCCACAGGCTAAATAGTGCAGTGCCCACAGGCTAATCACAACAATTCCCTCAGGCTAAACAGGTAATCGGGCCATTCCCAACATGTAAAAATGCAGTAAACAAGCAATTCCTCTCAAGGAAATTCTAAAATTACTACATTAAAGGCATACCCTCAGGTACCCTGGCCAAATGGATAAATAGTGGAACACACCCCCGAGGTGGTTTCGGATCCAAGCAACGATCCCAACCAGCATTTTATTATCAAAATTTAATCACCTATGCAATTTTAGGCAATAAATATAGCAACGACATCAGCCACACGACACCCCAACATGGGTTCGTGGCACAAAAATGCACAAAACACACGGCAGTTGGAAAAAAAACACCAAGCCACCTACCTTATACGCCAACGAGCATTATACATGAACGTCGGTTCCCGAAACGCCCAAGAACGGTGAAGATCTGACGAATAAGAAAAAAATTTCAAAACCAAATAACTCCTGTTAGGAGAAGAATTGGTAAGAAGCAGCCAAGGAGATGGAATCCCTTACCCGTGCGGTTCCAACGGGATCGTTCGAGGCGGAAACCGATTCCAGACGAACACCCAGTGGATCTTCAAAGGTTCGGCCTCCTCCTTTGGCTCCAAAACGGATCAAATGCCTCCTCTGCCAAATGAGGAGGCTACTGCCTGTTTTAAGCCGAAAAAACAAAGTACACGGCGTGTACTTCTGAGTGCATGACATGTACTTCCTTCATTTAACTATTCCTCTGGCGGCACCACCACACTGTTCATCCATCGACATGATTACACGGCATGTACTCCTGATTACACGGCGTGTACTGTCGCCCAGCTAGCGGCTACTCCACCGCCTTACTGTTTAGGCCTGCCGACTGACTACACGACATGTAAAGGACCACTACACGGCATGTAGTCGGTTCCTACACCCCTCGTCACCGACATGGCTACACGCCCTGTGTACTCATCCCAACACGGCCAAAAGTGCACGGTGTGTGGAAAAGTACATGGCGTGTAGTTCCAAAATTTTGGATTTTTCCCCATTTTCCATATTTTCTAAAAAACACTTAAGGAAAAGGAAAAAGAAGAAGCCCGTACCTCAAAACTAAGAACCGGGTTCTTACATTAAATTAAATTTTACACAATATTTAATTTTTTACAGAAAAATAATTAAAAATAATCTTATTTTTATTTTCCAAATAACGTACTTTTTGAATTTTTACAAAATTATGAAAGGAATGATTTCCTTTAAATTATATGGAATGAAAATAATTTACAACAATGATTACTAATAAATTATTTTAATCTTCAATTATATTTTTTTGAGGTTATTTTTGATGAAAATTTTTTCTTAATATTCAGGAAATTTTCAGATTTTAAATAAGTGATTTCTATATGAAAAGGGTATTTACCTCAAGAAATATTCAAGTGAGTCTTTTAAAGTAATTATTATTTATGATAACATAATTTGATGTTTATTATTTTTTACTAGGGATATGATCAAATTATACCAAACTTATTATTTCTCTGTATGGTTTTTTATTATGATGGTCATATGTTTATAAAACCCATTTATTTTCCATGGGTTATGCTATGATGAAATTATGAAATGTTAATGAAAATAGTTTTCTTTACATGAGTTATGATATGATGATATGATGAATATTTTATGATCTTATGGAACACATATGTATGGTTTCATTATGTTATGGGTAGACCTGTAATTATATATCCCTCTATTGCATTGGGTAAATTTCTAAATCTCATGAGATAATAATGTGAAAGAAGTTGATTTTATTGATCGACTATACGAAACATATCGATGTTCTTGATAAACTATAGGAAAAAATTTAATTTGATTGATACTGAATGAAAATTATTTTTTATTAATAAGGACACTTTTGAGGAAAAAGTGAGAAACCAAAAGTTTCAACAAACCCAAACAGCAATAAGAAAAAACCAGAAATCACCTCATCCAAGAAAAAACAGCATCGCTCACTCCGAGGGAGGACCACTCAGTGATCCCATGCAAGCATGGTCCCTCCCGATGGAAATCCATCCCTCCAATCAGCCACCTCCCAAATGACATGCCAAGGAAGGAGCAGCGTGCTCTAGCACATCTGAGCCAATCTGTCCCTCCAACATTCCACACACAACAAGAGCGGTAACTTGACAAAGCATTAGTTAGTGAGATTATAAACATAATCATTGAAAAAAAGTTGAATTCTACCAGATACCGTGTCCCTAAACAGCTTCCAGGATAAGTTAAAGACCTGCAAAAGAGGGTCCCCCTTATCATGGCTTCGAAGGCAGTGGTCAGTCTATTCCAAACCTATATGTACTCCTCGAGACTGATCAACCCCTTATTGAAGCCTCCAACCAGGATCGTATCCTGCTTGTCAACCCAAAAATACTTCTCTTCATTCAGCTCCACTTCAAGGTTCTGGCCCATCATTTTGGCTGCATCCTCTTTCGAGGCATTGAGATATGACACCTGTTCTTTTACCACATCCTCCGAGCTTAAAACCAAATCTGAGGAGATTTCATGCTGTCCAGGTGAGTTAAAGTGACACATGATCTCCCTGTCCATCACCTCAACCATTGGCTTCTTAGCTGACCGGGTCCTCATAGGAGGGGGTAAGGGGGAGTAATCCTTCCTACCCCTCCTCCTCCTCTTAATCCTGTAACTCCTTGACTCGGGTTCGGCTTCAAAAAAACTTCTACATATCACATCAAGTTATGTTTCCCCTCCACCATCATCACACTCCGGGAGAACATGCCCCCTGATCTGACCTTCCAACAAGAGGCCACCAGTGTTCCTCCTGTTATCTTTATCATCCACAACCAGAGCAGAAGATTCAACTCTAGAATCCACCTCAGCCAGTTCTGCAAACATGTTGCTCAAAACAATTGGAGTCTGAATTGGAGATACAAGCTCTGGAAGGATGCCAGAACTCAAACCCTCTAGGTCTCCAAGGTTGGTTTGAGCCTGCACCTCCACCCCAATTCCATTCAGTTGACCAGGGGTGTTTCCCAAGGTAGGCCCAACCCCATTGCCCCATTCCTTCTCCCTGACACAAGCTTCCCCAACCCCAAACCCATCCTGAAAATCTGGTTGATCGAAACCCCTTCCCATATACTGAGGCTGGGAATTCTGATCCTCCCAACCCCTGCATTCACCTGGAGGTAGATAGGTCCTTGCCAAAGCCTCATCTGAATGGTCCAGACCCTCCTTCCCCATGCTACTGGCCACCTGGACTACACCTAAGTCCATCCTGAGGCGATCAAACACAGCCTCCACCTGAGGCTCCGAGACCCTGGATGCCTCCTTCAAGATAGAACCGGCCGACCTCATCCTCCCCAAGCTAGACGGATCCACCGTCAAATCAATGGGAACACGACGCAACCCCACCCTAGGTTGACAAGGAGGCCCCTGCTCCTGATCCCCCCGAATTGTCTCGACAGACCTCAGGTTGCACATAGCAGGCTCAGAACTATGGTCGGAGCCTGACCCATCTCCCTCGACATGCACTGAGACACCCTTTTCCACCGGAGAAGTATCAACCACCACAGCCGAATCCCTTTTGCGGCACTCCTCCAGACAGTGGCCCTGTCTATGGCAGAAAGAGCCAAACGAAGACCAAGATTCATAGAACACACTTTGTACATACCTGTATTTCCCCTCGATCACAATCCAAACCTTGTTAGGTGGAGGACGGGAGATCTCCACTTCCACACAGATTCTCGCAACAATCGGGTGCACCATTACATCCGTTTTCCAATCCGCACAGAGGAAGCGACCCAAGGAGTTACCTATTTAACAGAGGAGGGATGGATTTTGAAAGGGAAGCAGAAACCCCGTAAGTTGAATCCAGATCGCCGAAGAGGAAGAGTCTTGATTCATGTTCAATTTGAACTTCCAGCGATTAAGATGGAACGGTAACCCTCTGAAGGACCTACTAGCTCGAGACCAGGACAACGCCAGGTCGTCTTTATCAACGAGACAAATAAGGATTTGATGCGGCCCGAGGAGACTGACAACCGCACGACGGCCTAAACCCCAATCCTGATTCACGTACCTCTCTAAAACCTCAACCGGAGGCCGACGACGAGTGAACTTTCCAACCAAGGTTGTGGAAAGAAGCGACGAAGCTTCAGAGAATTCCTTGGAAGAAACCAGGACAACAGGATGACTATTACAGATGCCAGGCACCTTTGGAGCAACCTCAATGCCAGGGAATAAAGAGCGCCTCCTGAGAACAGCATCCCCAGAAGAAGAAACCAGCCCCTCCCCCTGACGGGGAGGGTTCGTCGCCGCCGCCATGGAAGCTAGGGCATCAAACGCCCGTTGCCCATCGTCTGTTGCCCGTCTCTTTAATTTTATTGATACACTATGGGAAACAAGTTAATGTTCTTGATCAACTAAGCGAAACAACTAAATGTTCTTAATCTACTATGGGAAACAAGTCAACTTTCTTGATCCACTATGGGAAATGGGTGATCGTGTCAAATATATTATGATATGTGAAATAGGTTTTGATGCTTGATCCACTATGATTTAATGGTCACAGTAGTAAACCTTGACATGTGAAAAATTTTCTATACCAATGATGGTGCCACACTTTTATGACATGAAATTGTGTTTCATGTTTGATTTATGAATATTTTTAACTTGTATGATACATGTCTTTTTAAATGATAAATTGTTATTTCATGGATTTTGTTTATGATCCATGATATATTGGGTATTAACATTATAAGTTATGTTTGTAATGTCTTACCCTTATTCTAATATTATGATTTCATATGATCATGAATTTTTATCCCCGATTTTTACCCTTACTAAACATCTGATCTCGTTTTTCTTATGTTTTCTTTCCCTATGTTATGAAGAATGATTTAAGTATGGTATGTCTACGATGATTACTATAAGGGATGTTCTTTATTTGAGATGTTGAAGATCTTTCATGAAATAATAAGATTTTGTATCTAGTCTCCAAAGACACTAACCTATTATAATCCTTGAGAATGTATTTGAAAAATGTGTTGCATATTAATCTGAAAATAATACTGCAAATTGTTTATTTAATAGCGCTGGTAAAAGGGATTTATCACTGCTACAAAAGTGTTGATAATTTAAGTGATGTTAAAGGGTTTTTTTTAACAATGCTCGTCAAAATCATAGATAAAGGCCCCCTTTAAAATCGCTAAAAATCAATGATAAAGGAGGCCATTATCAATGATTTTTTTAGAGATGATAAAGGGGGCCTTTATCTGCACTTTTTTAGCACTATTAAAGGCCACCTTTATCATTAATTTTTTTAGGGCTGTTAATGGCCCCTTTTAACATCCCTAAAAAAGAGCTATTAAATCCCCCAAAGATATTTTTTATGCCCCCCCCCCTTTATCATCACTTCCCCCAACCCTTTATCAGATCTTTAAATAATCCCACCCTCCTGTAGGTACCCCTGCCTCTAGCGAGTTTCGAACCTGACACCTCCAACTTATACATTAGTGCCTTTTCCACTCCCCTATATTATTTTATATTAAATTTTATGACATATTTATATATTTATATATTTTTTGTTACATTTTTTCATATATTTATATATATATATATATATATATATATATTTAAATATATATTTATATATAAGTATATAAATATATATTTATATTTATATTTATATTTATATTTATATTTATATTTATATTTATATTTATATTTATATTTATATTTATATTTATATTTATATTTATATTTATATTTATATTTATATTTATATTTATATTTATATTTATATTTATATTTATATTTATATTTATATTTATATTTATATTTATATTTATATTTATATTTATATTTATATTTATATTTATATTTATATTTATATTTATATTTATATTTATATTTATATTTATATTTATATTTATATTTATATTTATATTTATATTTATATTTATATTTATATTTATATTTATATTTATATTGATATTTATATTTATATTTATATTTATATTTATATTTATATTTATATTTATATTTATATTTATATTTATATTTATATTTATATTTATAGATTTATATATTTATATATTTATATATAAATATATAAATATATTTTTTAAATACATATATAAAATATGTTTTTTGTCTATGTGTGTAGTTATAAATACATAAAACATAAATATATCATTTATGTGTGTGTGTGTGGATATATAAATATAATCATACGTGTTTATATTTATTTACATATATTATATATTAGTATTTATATACATATATTAGAATATATAGATAAATATATATTTGTTTTTCAATACACGCATAAATATATATACAAAAACATTATATATATATATATATTAATTTTTTAGGTATATAAATATTCATACATTTATATTTTAAATAAAATGGATATATTTTTTAATTATATAAGTTTTATATATTGAGAAATAAATTTTATATGTAAATATTTTTAATTATGTATTTATAAAATTAAATTTTTATTTGTGAATATACAAAAAAAATATGTATATATTGTTATATATTTATTATAAATAATAGTAAATTGTGTAAAATGATTAAATTTAAAATCCATAATATGAATATGAATGTAATATCAGGGAATAAATTTAGTCCTCATAGAAAAAGGGCAAAAAGACCCCATTAAACTGGGATGAAAATCCACTGAATGGTAAAAAATTTGGGTACCCTGACTAAAAACTCATTTTTGGAGGACTCCTAGGCCTTTTATTTTCAAATAAAATTATTTAATTTTTATTTCTCTAGTAAATTTTTCATAGATCTCATCGTAGTCTTCGATTTGATATATGGTAGAGCTCAAATGGACACCCGGATCAAAAGTTATGGTTGTTTGAAGTTCGGGTTGCATTTTCAATTTATTTTACTTCTTTTATTAATTTCATTATTTTTTTATCTTGAAAATTTTATGAAATGTATATTACTCAATAATAATTATCAAGTAATTATTTAAAAATATATTTTTTATTATTTTATAATCCATTTTCCTTAAATATCTTATATATTATGTGTAAATGCCTATTTATCCTTATCTAAAACATATTTAAAAAATATATATTATATTTATATCAATATAAATATATTTTTATATTAATATATTATTTTTAATGAAATATATATATATATATATTGAAATATACCCTTTATCAGTGCTAGTAAAAAGAGATGATAAAGTGGGGTCTTTATTAGCGCTTCTAAAAAATCATTGATAAAGACCCCCCCCCCCCTCAGCACTTTTTTCAAGCATTGATTAAGCCCCCCCTCCCCCCTATCAACACTTTTTTAGAAGCACTAATAAAGGATCGTTTTTTAGTTATTTTTTACTAGCACTCTTAAAGTTGGACCTTTATCAACACTTTTTTACAAGCACTGATAAAGGTCCACCTTTAACAGTGCTTTTTAAAGAGATGACAAAGGGGGATTTTTAACAGCGCTTTATCTAGAACTGTTAAAACCCTAGTGCTGGATAAATCTTGTTTTGTAGTAGTGAAATATGTAATATTTATATATTAAAATCCTTGGTCATTATAATTGGTATCAGAACTAGCTTTAGTTAATATTTAGAGATTGGGATTAGAGATTTTGGGGGAAACCATAAGGATAAGTCTAAGTATAGGATATCATCCTAAAGATTTCATAGGGAATATATTGTTTGGTTTTCCTAGTAATACATCCCTATTTGGATACTACAAGTGGATATGGTTTTTTCATAGATGTTTATTAGGGAAGTATCCATGAAATGAGTTGTTCAAGTATATATCGACCATCATTCTGGTCCATGGTGAGTGTGCCTTTACTATGCATAGGTTTGAAACTCCCATGGGATATGCTCGGGTTAATTCACATTTTCTTAATAAACCATAATTAAGGATATAAATATATGATCACCATGGATGACCTAGGTTAAACCAAATTTATCATAGATTGAAACTAATCCTTCATGATTTAGACATCTTATAAATTATTTTTTATGATCATGTGGTTTCCAACTATGATTATTGTTGCTCACGCTATAATTTCTTGTTTTAGTCAATGGTTAGAACTAGGAGAAACTATATTAGCACTGAATGTGGTGGAAAATGGAATGATTTTACATATGAGAAACCAATTGAAAAGGGACATGGAATGTGAAACCTTGTTATTATTCCTCATTATCTATCTTCTTATATTATTAATAACCTCTACTTGGGTGATATTCTTAACACCCCAAATAAGATAAAAAATGGAGATTCATAAATACCATTGATGGAAGAGGATTAAGTTTCCTAAATGTAAATTATGTTAAAATAATTATCTAGGTAAATCTATAAAAGGAAAGGGGATATTATTTGGGTGTGGAAAATAAGGACATATAGAAATTAATTGTCAAGTAAAAATGAAAAGTTTATTTAATAAAATGGATTAGAATATTCGATCCCTTAAGGTATCACCAATTATTGACTATTTTAAATTTAAAAAATATTATCATTATAAAAATAAATGTCTTAAGGGGAATATCAAAAATAGGATCAAAAAGGTTTTATGAGTAAAGGTTTTAATATTGACGGTGAAGAGACTATGAATGACATGTGAAAGGAATGAGTTATTATGGAATATGATGGTGAATACTACATAATTTTTTAAGAAGGAAGTGGAGTGATTGAAGTGTTTATTTATTAGAATTAAATAATAATGATGTAGATATATTTTTATTAATTGTATTCTTTTTATTATAATAATGAAACATATAAGGATTTTTCTATAGTAATTATTCTATAAGGATTTTCAAGAATATGTTGAATGGTACCGATAACCTAAAAAAAGTGATTTAATGTTAAGGTAATATTTTATACAAAAATATATGATTGGGAAAAAGATAACCCTTAATATTTTCTTGATGATTAAATAATAATGTTTATTTGAGATAAAGTGATTTTTGATAATGCATATTATAAATTGTTGATGACCTTTGAAATTATTACTTATTTAATGACAAAGTTGTTCATGTTATCATCAATGGAGTTTAAAATATTTCTAAATTTATGGAATATATTAGATAAACTGTGAATTTATTAATGGAATGATGGAAGATTTAATTTTCAGAATCATGTATGTTTTCATTGAGGCTTTTTGGTAATTCAAATATTATAGTGTTTAAGGATAATACATGGTCAAGGTATTCACAAATTTGGTATATAACATTTAGAGATACTTTATTTTTTGGGGGGGATTAATTTTAAGTCTATTTTGTAAATTTAGTGACCCTATTTCTAAAATTTTGGATATTGACTTTAGTGAGACATTTTGGAATAGTGTTAAGATAATCTATTTATGGAACGGATTATGTTGACCTTTTGGTGTTACTTTTGAGGTTTTATAGATTAATGTAATATTTCATCATTTTAATATTTATCCATATTTGATAACTTGTGCAGACCATTTTTTATTTCATGAAAAATATATATTTAAGGAATGATCTATCAGCCTTTTATGGGTATTATGATCAATTAAAAGTTAATTTTAGTGTTTCATACCTTAAAAATTCATCTTGGACATTCATTTATTTGAGTAAGAGATGTAGTGTAAACTGATCAAAGCACAACCAAAGGATGAAATTGTTCTTAATATATGGAAAAAGAATATTTTAACATATTATTTAACTTTATATTAAAAAATTCCCTCAAATTTAGTAAATTATCATGAAAAAAACACTTTTAACTTTATTTCAAATAAATAGATGGTCCTATCACCCATCATGGATTTATGGATTTGTAGTTGCTGACTTTATCTTAACCATGTTCTATATCACTCACTATTAGTCTTTTGGGGTTAGTTATCTCATACATGTCCATATTTTCACTTCACAATAACATTATCCTATTTATAATCCACGTTTTTTTATTCTAGAAGACCATCATATTTCCCTTTCCCTCTATTTAAGAAGATTTTTTATTAACCCTTTTTAGGATATGGTTTTTTAAAAAAGGAATTTTAAAATTTAAAACCCATGATTATTAAGAACAGTTTCAAATTTAGAGGATATAAGTTACTAAAGGGGAAAAATGTAACACCTCAAGATTTTAGAATTGGAAAATTATGTTTGATAGTGTATACAAAATTCAAGCCTGAGCTTAAACGTACCATGAAATGATATTATTTAAATATTACCATTATAACATAGCCATTGAATTAGTGTGTATGAATAAAAATATACACATTATGAGATATATATAAATTTCCTACCCAATAAAAATTTATTTCTTAACACTTAGAAAATAATAAGTTAACTTTTATATAAAGTCATATTATGCTTCAAAAATATGTTTCCTTCAAATATAAAGTATATTTCTTTTTGTGAGAAAATAATATATTTATTTTTTGAAATTTTAATGAAATTTACTTTATAAAATTAAATTAATTTTTGAACTCTTTATATCTAAATTATCTTTGAGTGGATTTTTATGAATTTTCTAAAAAGATTTATTTTTTGAGGAATAGTAAAAAATCCTGATTTTTATTGAAAACTATATTTTTGTTTTAGGTATTTACAAATTTAAATTTTGTTTTAAAATGTTTTTCATGAAAAATTTCTTTTATTATATAATTAATAATCTTATTAGTTTCATTGGAATGAATTTTATGGATGAATTTGGTATAAAGTTATTTTAACAAGACATTTTTCTGAAAAACTGTTTTTATTGTATTCTATATTTTTATCTTAAAATTATTTCTACAACTTATATAAATTTAATAATTAAAAATGAATTGTATATTTTTAATTGGGAGGTATAAATTTTTTAAATAGGTCCCATTTATTTTTGTTCAATATGAGTAGTGACTATAGTAAAATTTATTACTGCGGTAAAGGTAAAATGTGTTGATTATGGTTACCAATATGTGATAAGGTCACAAAATCAACCCAAAACTTGCCTTTATTTCATTATATGGGAAAAAATAAACCCTATTCATCCAAATTTCCAAGATATGGATCCATTTTCCCTTGATAAATACATTTAGATTATTTTTAATAAATAAAACTCAAAAATTACGTTCTCTTGACTTTAATATCTATAAAATATTATCAAAAGGGTAATATGTATTTATTTTCAATTATAAATATTTATTTTAAATATAAATTAATTTTATTTTTGATATAAATTTATTTTTAATTTTTAGAGATTGAATAATTACTCTAAATTATTATGCAACACTGATGAAGTATTTATTCAATTAATATAAGAGAAAAAATGATTATTTAAAAATGTTAAATTTAAGAACATTTGGGTGATTTATTTAGTTCTAATAATTTTTTAGATAAATGTGAAATATTAGGGATGTTTTAAAGGATTATATTTTAATTCTATCTTTTCCTTGGTGTCTTTAATGTAAAATTAAATGAATAGTATCAAAAACGATATTAATGATATTTGATGTTAAATAATATTTTTCCCTCAGGGTGAAGATCAGTGGTAAATGACCTTATGGGTCTTGATGAGGTCACTGGTTGATTCCTTGTTGATTATTTCCTTTAATGTTTGTGATTGATGAATTTTCTTTATAATATAGCCCCTTCTCCCGAATCGATGTTTGTTAAATATTAGTTTATTAAATTATCTAAAGATCATAAAAATAATTAAAGATGAAAATTTGGATGATAAATGGTAAAAAATTTCATCCCCTGTCCATTTATGATATAATTTTTACCTTATAATTAAAATTATAACCCTCTAAGAGTGAAAAGGTTGGTATCATGGTTAAGGTTAAAATTAGTTAACTAAGGGGTTAAATCAAGATATAAGGTTTATAACAAAACATAAAAATATAATTATTTTATTATTTTATGGGATTTAAACCTTATATTAAATTTTATTTTAATCTCTATATATTTTGAATCATTTTTATAGATAATTAATTTTTTATATTTTATTCATTTAAGAAGATCCAAGAGTGCCCCTCCCTACCCTTATAAAAGGGAATCGATCCTTTCGATTCGTTACACCAAATTGATCCTTCTATCTCTACCAAAAACAAAAAAAATTATATTCCATACATGATTATACAAATTATAGAGGTTCTTTCCTTCCCAAAATACCTACCCTAGGAACCTTAAATTTAGATCTAGATGAGTTATCTCAAATAATAGGTAATCGCGTTAATAGTTCACTTAATTTTCTCATCTTCTTATACATCCTATAAATATATTGTATATATACTAAAATTATATATCCAGAATAATAAATATAATTAATATTACTAAACCACCATTATCCACCCTCTTTTTCATCATAAGGGAAGTTGAATTATCGCTCATGCGTACGTACAACTTATCGTCTCCAAGTCACGATACAAATCATTTTTCATAACGATATTTTATTCATGGATATTATTATATGTTTAATGTTTATATATGATATTTATTACATGATTATTATTTTATAATTATATTATCATATCTACATTATTACCTTCCAATCCGTTGGAAAATAGTAACTGCACTCGTGCGTATTTGTGGACTATCACCTCCCTGAAGTGAAGTGATTTGTTTTTAATTTATACTTTAAATGAGAGTTAATAAGGATGGATTTCATGAATATGTATGATTTATATGATATAATAATGATTGTTTAATGGTGAATTATTGTTTACTTGTATTTTGTTCCATCTGTCAAAAATTGAAAACAATGTTCATGCCTGCATACGGCATACCTTCTCCATGAATGTTGTAATTTATTTTTCAATATCTAATTTTTATTGATGAATAAAAATATATATATAATTACTATATTATATATATATCATCATCAAAATTATGTATATTATGAAACCACAATCAAATTAAAAGGACTGAAACTATCAAACCAAAATTATTGCGAAAAAAATGAAACAGTTAACACTGGGAAATGATTATTTTAATAATGAATTTTTTCATTAATTGGTGTTGAAATGTTATAAAGGTATCATATATGATATTATAATAATGTAAATGAATATTGAATAAAATTATAATAAATTAAAATTTATTATATAGAAGGATAGATCACCTTCAAATAAAGTGGAACTCAGGGTAAGGGATCTCCATCTCACTTTTATTTCTCTGTGTCACATGTCATATTCGCCACTTATTTATTTTATGTGGTGTATATAATTCCCAATAATTTATTTTATGATTATTCTCAATAAAATTATATAGATAATCATATCCATATAATTGTATCTCCTTAATATTTTATTATTCAAAAATTACTAAAGTGGTAAGGGATTTATGTTTCAATATTATTTTAATCGGGATTGTTTAGGATTGAATTTCCACTAAGAAAATTATAAAATAATTTCATGATAAATACCATTAATTTTTATTCTCCTATGTTCACTTATGAATAATACAAATTTTATATTCATTTTAATCACTTTATTTACTCAAGATATATAAATAATACTTTTAAGGAAAATTGACATAATTTCTCTCTTCAGTCGAAAATAATTTTTTATTCATATCTATGTTTTATAAAAAAAATTTAATAAATTTTTTAATATTATAATATGACTGTTTAAAGTCATTTTTACTCATGATTTATGTTTTGAATAAATGGTTTTAAAGGAATTGTCTTTTCATTTTCTAAATGAGGTACTTTTTATCTTTTTACAAAAGTGTAAAATGAAAGTTTTTGTTTAACTTATACAGAAAGAATAGAATTTACCTCCATAATAAAAGCTAAATTATTTGAGGATTAATTTCTATATTCTCAAGTTTATTTTCAAAGAAAATATTTTCCTTAATATTTTATAATTTATTAAATTTTAACTAATTGATTTCATTTTGAAAAGGGTATTTTTCACAGGAAATATTCATGTGATTCTTTAAAAGGAATTTCAATCTATGATAATAATCATTTGACCTTTATTAAATTTTAATAGTTATATGATATAATGATACCATACTTATTATATCTAGGGATGGTTAATGATTGTGATATTGATATGTTTATGAAATGCATTTATTTTTCTTCGGTTATGCTATGATGAAATTATGAATTGTTTATCAAACTCGCGTTATTTTTACAGGTTATGATATGATGATATAACAAATGTTTTATTATCTTGAGGAATTCATATAAATGGTTTTAATTTTTTTATGGGTGGGTCTAGAATTATATATCCCTATAATACATTGTGTAATGTCTTATATATCATGAGATAACTATGGGAAATAAGTCATTTTACCTGATCCACTGTAGTAAATAATTTGATGTGCTTGACCTACTATGGTAAAAAAGTCAATATGATTGATCTAGTATGGGGAACAAGTCAATTTTCTTGATCTAATCTAGGAATCAGTTTTATTTGATTTATCCAGTATGGTAATAATTTGATATTCTTAATCAACTATGGGAAACAGGTGTTGATGCCTAATCTGTTATGATATGGGCAACTAGTGTTGATTCATGATCCACTGTGATTAGATATTATAAATAGTTAAACTTTAAATATAATTTTCTATATAACTATAATGTTTCCACACTTTTATTATATTAACTTATGGTTCATTATTTATTTATAATGATTTATCACTCTTATGATATATGATTTTAAAATGGTAATGTTTTATTCCATGGATCATGTTTATGATCCATGATAGATTGAGTATAAACTTTGTAAGATATGTTCATGATATCATACCCTTATTCTAATCTTATACTTTCATATTATCATCGATTGATATCCCCCATGATAGCACTAATTGAGTATCTAAGCTCACCCTTTATTATGTTTCCTTTCCATAATTTATAAATAAAGGTTTAAGTAGGGTATCTCTATAAAGAGTTCCATATAGGAAGTACTTTATGGGAGATATTGAAGATCTTTTAGGAAATAGGATGATTTTATATCTGGTATTGAGAGACACTAAAACTTTATTGTCCTCGGGCATGTATTTGTGGAATGTATTGAATATTAATCTAAAAAGGTATAATATTTACATATAGAAAGTATGGGTTTTTAAAATACTCTTAAAATACTTATACATCATGGTGCTACTAATATTTATAGATAAGATTTGGATATTAGATTTACCTAATAGCAACATATTTCACCCTATTACATATTACCAATATATTATCTTACCAACTTTGTGACTCTTTCTTTATTAATATTGAATTCTAAAATCATCCCCTCATCTTTATCTTTGATCATAATTCATAAGAATATATCTTATTTCTTTAAATATATATTTATAGTAGTGATTCTTAGAAAATTACATATGAATAGTTAAATATTTCCACTTCAATCATAACTCTTAGTTATATCACTAATAGATCAATAATCATTAAACATTCTATATCTTCATCTTGGATATACTTTTTAGATCATTTTTATTAAATACATTTTGTGTCATATTTTCCTTTTTTAGATGACATTATATAACATAATTATAACATTTTAATAGAATTATCGATCTAATTTTCTAAATATTTAACTCTTTTTGTGTGAATATATACTTTATAATTTTATGATTAGGATATATATATATATGTTTATATATGAAACTTCTATCTATAGAGGTTATTTATATATTTTCTTTGACCATCCACTTTTAAGTAGTATGGGTATAAATTTATTGAAATCAAGATCATAGTACAGTACTCTCTTATATATTAATCCATATTCATGAAATCCATTATAATAAAAATACCATATAATTTTAATGAAAGGAATTGATTGAAATTGATTATTTTAAAAAAAAATTATAGAAAATAAAATCATATTATACTAAATACACATGATATCTAGACATTATCAGGAGAAATTATGGTAATATAATTCATTAACTCCATATAGACAGTTACTTGTGAATTTATCTCTATCCAGAAGGTGTATAAAGAGGGAAAAATGTGCTATCAATAGAAAATACTGATAATACTGAGATATATGAAGAATGATTTTGTACCAAACATTAAATATGTTAATAATCAATTTCATCAAAATCTAATATTCAATTTCTAGTTATCAAGTGTGAAATTGAAAAAATGAAGGGAGTGTCTTCTACCAACTTTCCTCCTGAAGCTGTTATGATCATTTCTTCTAATGAGTATGTTGATCTATTGAATTAAAAATTTAAAACTATACAAAAATTATTTATAAGAAACATATAGTAAATATACCCATTGGAAATTAATTTTAGGATAAATCTATAACTTTATTATTTGATTATACATAGCAAGAAAAAGTTAATGGACACATAATAGAAAAATACCTCCACCTAACTAAACTAAAACCATACCCACCTATTTAGCTATCATCTTCTTCAATAGATCACCAATAGTTACTATCATTTATTACTGTACCGTCCTAAGAATATATAAGTTAACAAAGATAGATTTTAACATATGGGATAACATGAAATTAATTGATATTTTAAATCCAGTATTGGTCAACTATATTCCATTAAAACTACATGTGTGTTAGTATAAACTTGAGGGAAAAAATACAAAAGTGGGTGGAATTGAACTCCCAACTGACTAAGTTTTAAAATCCCATATTTTCATCCTTCAATGGTATGAGATACCCAGAATAAATATTACCCAGTATTAGGGAATCATGAATAATAGATGGTAACCAAGAATAAATGTTTTATTAAAACCTTGTATAGACCTATATTTTCCTATTATAGTAACATAGTATATGAATCTATCAATAGTTTTGAGGATATATTCTATGAATTAAATTATTAATTAAGTTATAAAATAAATAAAAAATTATTCATAACCTCTCCAACTGCAATAAATAGTAAAATGATAGAGTTATTAACTTTATCACCAGATATAATAGTCTAATATATTACTTGGATAAACAAATTCCAAACGATAAACTACTAGATATTTATATAGACTAATCCAAAGATGAGTTACCTTCCATTTTAATCCTATAAAATTTTCTCACTAGATTCATTGAATTAACTAAAAAATTGAACTATCTAGAGCATTATAACCATTAAAATAGATCATTATCTTAGAAATCTCCTTCTTCATAAATGGTGAGGTTTGTAAATGAACAGGATATTTTTTTACTCTCAAACTAGTATACTTATTATATTTTTTCCCTATGTCAGTTTTATTTCATGTTGTTCCACCTTTAGTACCATAATAGAATTAATGTGAAATATATAATCTAAATAAACAATATCTAAATATGGATCAAAGAAATTATAACATTGAGAGTTATAAAAATAAGGCATGTCCTTTTTTGTTCTGATCATGTTCTAATGTATTTTATTTATTCATTATAAAAAATATATACTATCAAAGTTTAATAATCCAGATAAAGTACAGTTGAGTGATCACCCTAACTAGTTTCACTAATATTAAATATTGAGTACCATATATATAAAATTATTTATATTATTTCCAAAGGATCTTTGTAGCCACACTAAGAGGGGGTGCTGAATCAGTGTGGAATATTTATAAAAATTTAGACTTTTCTTATTTACCTCTATTCCAATTTAGGTTGAATGGCTCTCAAACTCTATTTTATCACTTATCCAATACAAATGAAATATAAACAATCAAAGACCAAAAAATTGGCACACCAATTTTTAGGAGGTTTACTCGCAATGTGTGAGCTAGTCCTTAGTGAATAGTGGTTGTTATCCCCCACACTCATGGATGATATTTTATTATCAATAATCAACCAAAGGTAAGCGGGTAGTATTTAACCATTTAATTCGGCACCAAACATAACATGTTCACAACACCAACTTGCATTATAAATAATCCACCTGATACTTCTTAAAACTCAATCATCGACCAGTTACTTCATAAATATCTAGATTCAAATGGCTACTCTGTGGAGTAGATCATTAGAAAGAAAAATATCTTCTAGATGTTCACATGTTAGATCACCTTCCTTAGTTGAATAAATATTCAATGGGTGCCTCTTTATAAATAAATTTTCATTGTTCTCTCACTAATACTTCAATATCCTTAACACATCAAATAATCAATATAAATTTGTTATCTTATCTCACTATTTATCATATTATTATTTTTTAGTTCTCATAATAATTTATCACAGTAGTATTGGAATCTCCTCTACATAATATCTTCTTCAACTTTCCAAAATATTTAGTGGGTTCAAGTTAGGATCTATTTTCTAATTACATTTAATTAAACATGTCTTCTATATATAAACTAAAAAATATCACATGGATATTGTTCCATATTTTGAAATTACAATTTTATGTCAATCTCACCCTCATTAATTTCTCATTAAAATATTCACATTATTCATTTTTAAACTTTCCAAATATATCTTGAGAAATCCTCCAACCAAGATCATTATAAATGGAGTGGGTATTATTTTTAAATATTAATAATTATCAAGAAAATATATTCATGAATTAGTCATTGATATTCCTCATTATTTTTCTCATTTAAATATCTATAATTATACTATATTGTTTTATTTAAATCCTCCTTAAAAAACTGTAATATTTTTTCACAAGTGAATGGATACATACAAGAATTACATTATAGTGTTAATATTAAAATCTCAACATAATATTCTTATACAATACTTAGTAAAAAATATGAATTGAATCACATATCATAAAAAACGAATCTTGATATTTAAATATGTATGGAGTAGTAAAATAATTGTCTATTTTAGTATTAAAATTTAATGTTTTTATATGAATGAAGCTATTTTTGAAGTCAATAAGGATATGAGAAGTAGAAGTAAAAGTTTAATGTGAATATTATTTTGTTTCTAATGCTTCAATAACTTAGTTAGATAGATTAAATGATGTATCCATTAAATGTGTTGATTGATGTGATTTTCATTATGGAAAAAAAATATAATTTTTCATTCTTTAAGAGACATATCAAAAATAGTTCACAATAAGCATAAATAAGCCTTATAAATATCATAAGGGGGTATAAAGCTAGTTGATGAATTTTGGACTGATGTTATAAATGTATTTGAGTATTTTATTTCTATTTTTGAAACAACCATTGTTATAAGTATAAGAAATAAAAGTTAAAAGGTTGAGAAAACAATTACAATATGATTAAGACAGAACTATCATAAGGTTGATAAAATAATCTCATAAGTTTGATGGATGTCATCATAAGGTTGACACATTCTAGAAAATATGTGAGTATAGGTGGGATAGTTGTGTGTAATGTTGAGATATTGTATTCTTAAGGTTTTTAAAAGACCTCAAATGGTTAAAGTTATCCATAATCAGGCATACATTAAACATACAAACAATCTAAGAGTTCTAGAATAAATATTCTAGTAAAATAATAAATAAATAAGGTGATGATCTACACCTATTATTTAAATACTAAAACATAATGATCGATTCAGATGGACTATAATTAAATCCAAGATTAATAAAAAAAATTCTAAAGAATAATATTTTGTTTCTAAGTACCACACCTTAAGATGCAGGTTTCACATCACACTACATTCTCACATGCCACATGGATAGAGAATTAAAATAAGTTTAAATGCATGGATTTCATGGAGTTTCAAAGATATAAATATTTTAAGTATTAATAAATTAATCACTAGGTTTTTTAGTGATTGAAATGAGAATTAAAAACATAGAAATATATTCAATTATGAGAAAGAATATTGTTTCTTCTTTCAAAGATAAAGGATTTTCTAAAATTTAGTTTTAGAATCTATTATTAAAGATATTATTTTGTGAATTTATATATATATAATAAAGATAAAAAAATAAATTAATAGAGATCATAAATACTAATAGAGGAATTATAAGATGATTGAAACCCAATAGATTATGGTATCAAGGGGGGAAAGAATATATTGGATATAGGATCCATTTAGGGATGAAGAGTGCATATCTTTCTTATTATTAAAAGTTTTAAGGTGAACAAGATTGTATGAAGATCTAGTAAGATATGAAATCTAAATAACCATTTTATAATGAATACCTTGGTGTACATACTTGAAGGTGCATCCAAAAAAGTCCATTTTATCATGTCTATTAATATAGGAAGATAAACTTCAAGTGGTGAAAAGGTGTCCTAGATCATAAGAAGGACTTTATTTATTAAGATCGTACTTCATAGAGAATATATATTTATGTAATGACTCAATTATTTTCTTATAAAACTTTGGAAGATTTTTAAGAATTTTACTTATAAAAGGAATTGATTCGGAATGGGATTTTGGGGCTTGGGGAGGCTCTGTTTCATATAATAAATATATTAAATATAGTATATAATTCATGTTAAGTTTTTTTTAAATAAGGGAATGAATCCAAAAAAAGTGACTCATATAAGAAATATGATATCACCATTAATTATGAAAAAAAATTAATATAGGCATGACATAATCTTTTTTAGCTATAGGTGTTCCATTAAATAGAAGGTGTGCATGAATAATGAATAAATAAATTAAGGAAATAATTTATTTGTTTATTTAATTTTCATGACATGAACCCCTCTATAATTAATTATAGTTATGGTAAATTCCTAGGGTGATCCAAAATTGAGTTATGATTTTTGATTGTGTTATTTTAATACTGTATTTGTTTTACCCATATTGAACATGAATTAATTCCCTAAAAACAAATTCAAGGGTTGATTTTTTTAATTATAGTTGATGAATTTTCCTCTAGGATCTATGTTGGGTTAATTCTAGATTATCTTATTCATTGTTCAACCTCATGAAAATTTATTCAATCAAACCTAAAAAATGGTTAACATTTTCTCTCTAGTTTGTGTTTTTTTTCATTTCATCCATCATTATTTGCATGTTCTTCATCGACAATGTCTTTAGATGGAGGTCTGAAAAATACACGGTAAATGATCATAATTCAATAATTATTTTTCGAAATGAATTATTACCATGTGTTCAGGATAGATGGAATGATTTCATTATGTAGTGATGAAAGAGGATTGAGATCAAATCAAGAGTTCATGTTCCACAAGATCGAGAGTTTTGATAATGCATTGCTATAGGGATGATTCAAGATAATATTAGTGGTTGGAATCCATACACAAGTGATGATCGAAGATCGATAAACCAAGACCCAAGCTCTATGGAATGTTTCATGGTTGGATTGTAAGTAGAAGTGTTGTTATGAGAAGATATGTGAAAGTTCTAAGATTCCTAAAAATACTAGCATACACAGTTTGTGGTCTGAAAAATACACGTCGTGTAGTCCTCGAGATGTGAAAGATAGGGTTTCATGAAAATTAAATATCCCATACTGTGTGGTCTTACCACATTCAATGTGACTCGGTGTTGGAAACTTGATGTGTTCCCCTATGATACATGGTCATTTAAATGGACGAGGACATGGGCATGACCAAAGTATGTGGACACGGAATGATACATGGACATGGATAGAGTACCCAGACATGGATAGGTACACAAGTAGGGACAAAGTTCACAAACATGGGCCAAAGTACATGGCCATGTTCCAAATTACATATGAAATCCAATGTTTACAAGAAATGTTCTGTATACCCAATACATGTTGTGTACTTTTCCCAATGGCGGTTAAGTCCATTATTCTCTTTAGTATAGACCAGTATCTGTAGGTTTCATCACCTTATTCTATCCCTATATGGGTACATTGAGGTATCACATCTATAGTATAAAATGGGATTCCCTCTATGGTATTAATCTTGGATATAGTCTATAATCCCTCTATGTGGCCTAGGTTATGACCCTCTATCATTTCTTCCTCTCTATGTAGGTTTAAGAATCATGTGACCAACATACTAGGGTATTAGATCCTATACCTTTTGGGTTATCCTAGTTAGGGTCAGGAGTCTCATATATGCCCTGGGTGAGATCCCCTATCTATGCATCAATATCACCAATGTTCAAAAATGTACTTATTCGTGGAAATTCCTAACAGGAACAACCTCCCAGGTGAGCACCATCAGTGTTATCAGAATCATGGAGTGAGTTTTCTCAGATGAGTTCCCTTGAAGACTCAAGCATAATCCCAGGATACTAGTATGGTTGTGATATTACATTTAGGCTTAGTTTTAATCTTTAAAAAATATGGGTTTTTATTATTTTTATTACACATTTTTTGATTTTCATTCCTTTGTGATGATGAGTTTACTACTCCCTTGTTGTTTTATGTTTTGGTGATTTTGGGTTTCCCTACTAGGTATGTATATACTCACCCCTATATGGAATATTCCCACAAGTAATGTCATATGAAAAAAAACATTCCATATGATGTAATCTAATGTTTACAAGGATTATGTGGAGTATTGTTGAGCTAGAGAGGCCATGGTTCATACCAGGTGTTTCATTTGATAGTAGTTCCCTCCTTTATAGTATGTTAGACACTCTTTACATCTTTGGTGGGCTTGTATTTAGCCATTTATTCTTTATAGTACATTTTTCATACTCTTATGAGGGATGAAGAAATATTAATGCATTTAGGTATTAGTTTTATTTTACCATTCATTTTTATGTGGCTATTTTTAGATTTTTGTGTGTGAACAAGTACCTTAGGCTAAAGCCTCCCATGTGTGTGATATGCCTACTTAGTATAAGACGCTATCCCCTATCCTATTGGATATGTTATTGGGATTTCACACTTAGCTTACTACTATCCATGTAGACCTTGGTGACTCATGTCATGAAATATACGTATTAGAAGACGTTATCCTAGGACTAGAGTTTGGATAATGTCAGGTTGTGAGGTTTGGATAGGGAACTATGGAAATAGTGTTAAAGTGACTTGATCTCGACTCTTAGTCCAGGGAACCCAGTGTTGGTGTGGTGGATGATGAACCCATTCATCGGGGCACTAATAACCTTCCTTTTTACTCAGTATATGAAGGCACTAGTTTCAGGGAAAACATTTGTACATACATCATATAGGAATGAGTTGTGGTTTTAATGTCCTTCTTTAGATATCTCCCCATAAATCCTCTTTGACCATGGTATGTCTTAAATTTTTTTATTATTCCTCCATGATGATAAGAAACTAATATTCAACAATAGGATCATGAGGTTGATCTACCTAGTGATGAGGTGTTAGTATAATGTCATGTATATGTGGTGGTACCTCTAGGTGGCTTACCAAACTTACCACCACCTATCTAGAAGTAATTTTCACTCACAGTATCTACTAAGGGTGTGCATAGGTTTAGCACACTTCAAGACTTTCAGAGACAAATACCCCTCACTTTTTAGGGAGATTCAAACCCCCAAATATCTGAGGACTATATTGAGGTAGTTGGGGGAATTTTCCAACTATTCAGGACCCCTCTTAATATGATGTTGGTCTTATCAAATATTATTCTACAAGGATCTATAGGGTGATGGTGTATTTTAGTGACTCATAAATATGATGAGGACACTTTTTCTTGGAAATAGTTTGAGAATATATTTAGAGAAAAGTTTTATCTATCCACATTTTTAGTAGTGCACATCTAGGATCTTCTTGATCATTATAATGGTAGAATGATAGTGGAAGAGTATTCATCATGGTTCGCTAACCTCACATGATACTCCATGGATATAGTTAAAGATGTATTATTTCAAGTATGAACCTCTGAGAAAAGCCTCTGAAATGATATCTAGGATGGTGTTATATCTCTTTAAATTCCTTCTTATGATATTCTGATCATGAAATCTTTAGTAGTAGAGAGATTCTTGGTAGATAAGACATCGAAATTTGGTGCTGGTAGTGGTCACCATAGAGTCGAGGATTTGATACTTGGAAACCGACGTTGGAATTAGGGATCTAGGAGATATAGGTGTTTCTGAAGATAGTCATGGGACATAGAGTATACAGTTAAAGTATCGTGGTAAAGTTCTAGTTTTTCATGGGATAGGAATTTTTAATCTTGCGACATTAAGGGATATCAGACATGGGATTTCATGACATGTTGTGTTATTGATGGGAAGACAGTAAATGGACCGCCTAGGTTGAAGTAGTGGCAAGAGAAGGGAGGTCCTAAAGGAGGTGTATGTGCAATAGTAGATGGGAGAGAATAAAGAGGGGGTTGATGATTTTATTTATTTCCACCACCACCCACCGGTGGTCCATGACAGTTTTAGGGAGCTGGTGGTCAAGGATGAGGATAGTTACACGTAGTGGAGGCATATGACTTAGGGGATCTATGGACGATTTGAGGTATGATATATGTCTTATATACTTTAATTATAGTATTCATAGACTCAATCATGATTTAATATTTTATTTACACATCCATTATAAAAGATCTAGATATTCTAGCTTAGCCTTTCGCTCAATCCTTGAATTTATAGACTCCTTATGGAGGGGATTCAACAAAAACACACAATGGCCTAGAGTGTGACCGGACTCTTGGAGAATAGATCTTCACTTGGGATATTTTCATAGTATAAATGATTCCTTATGATTTCATATTAGGTATTTATTTTTTATCCACAATTCATGAATTGATTGAATTTTTTAGGTGGAGTATGCAGTGTATTGACATTTATGAGATGAGTTTTCCATTCATCAGTGAGAAGGAAACCTATATAGAGTGGGATGGTATTATAAATAGGTCGATACATCTGATTACTCATTATTTTACTATTATTTCCCTTGGATTAGCAGCTTATGTGGGATTTTAGCTTCCTGTAGTGGTAGAGGAGTATGTGTACATCTTTTTTAGGACGTTTTGGGATTACCAACACATCAAGATATTGACAACTATATAGACTTTCACCCAGGGATTTCCCTAATATCTTTACTTGCATATTGGATACCTCTTGTATAGATTCATGAGAAGAATATATAGTTGGAGGAGTTGTATATGAATTGATTTATTAGACCTAGTGTTTCCCCCAAGGAAACCCCAGTTTTTTTCAATAATGAAGAAAGGAATTTGAGGTTATGTGTGTTTTAACATCGCCTGAACTAGGTGACCAAAGAGAATAAGTATCCACTACCGAGATAGGACAAACTATTAAACCAATTGAAAGGTGCAATTTGGTTATCAAATATTAACCTCAGGTCAAGCTATCACCAACCTTGATTTCAAGATAAGGATATACTGAAGATAGAATTCCAATGTCTCTATAATCACTATGAGTACATGGTGATGCATTTCGGTATGAATAAATCCCAAAAAACAATTCATGGGACTTATGAAATATATCATTCCTCTCATCTTAGAACAGTTTGTGGTAGTTTACATCATTGAAATCCTAGGTTAATCGATGTTAGAGGTAGATCATGTGAGGAATTTGAGGATGGTCCTAGACATACTCGAGAGAACCATATTTATAGAAATATCTTGAATTTTAATTTCTAGATTTGAAAAGCCCACTTTCTATTACATTTCATATCATGAGAGGAATAATTAATTGAACTAGAAAAGGTTGAGGAAGTGTTAACTTGGGAGCCACCCAATAGTGTGTTTGAGGTGTGGAGTCTCCTTGGTTTGGTAGGATAATATCGGAGATTTATGCTTAATTTCTCTAGGATATCAGCACCCTTGACTTATTTGACCTGAAAGGGTAATCCATTCATATAGGTAGAGAGGTTCCACTAGGCCTTTCAATATCTTTGCTAAAAGTTAATGAGTTACCCCATATTGATACTTCTAAAGGAGGGTGATTAGTACATAGTGTTTTGTTATTCCTCTAACACTAGGATTGGATTTATTCTAATTCATATGAAGTAGGTGATTACCTATGGGTTCTAGTAACTAATACCCCATGAGAGGATCTACATAACCCATTATATAGAGATAGAAACAATTTTATTAACCCATAATACATGGAGATACTACCTAATGGGTGATAATTTCATCATCTATTATGACCGTAAGTGTATCAAGTTTATATTTTTCACATAAATATCATACCATGAGACAAAATCAATGGATATACTTCCTGTATAATTATGAATTTGAGATAGTATATACTCTTAGGGGTATGTGGTGGAAAATGTTCTCAGTATGAGATCTTGTTCTTAGTTATTATGTGAGGTTTCAGGTCATTTTTTCTAATTTTAGTTGTACTTAGTGGATGATATTGGTGCAGTATACCTCATGAAGATGGTTGTTACCCCTCCACTTCTACGACATGTTAAGGATGATCAGCTTGAAGATACCAATTATGAGACCTTTCATATTTAGATATCCATTAGATGTGCTCCTAAAGGATTTTATAAAGGTGTGAAGAACATAATCCTTTTCTTAGGGTCGACCATGGTATTATTGATTCCATGAGAGGAGGTTTTGAGGGAGTTTTGTAAATATCCCTTAGAAGTACATCCAGGTGTGTTGATGTCATACAAGGACCATAAACATCAATTCTGGTGTCTAGGGTTGAATAACTGTATAGATGAGTTTATATATTGATTTTTCACTTATAAGTAGGTGATGGTTGAGAAGAAACTTCAAATAGGTTTGACTCAACCCATTGTGGTGCCAATGTTAAAACAGAATGGTATCTCTATGGACTTTGTGATGGGGATTTTACAATTTTATAAAGAACACAATGTTATCTGGGTGATCATAGAATAACTCATCGAGATGAAACACTTCCTATTAATATGAGAGAATAGTTTAGTAGAGATATTGGGAAACATTTTCATACAAGAAAAAGTCAATATTCACATATTTCCCCCAGTGGTCATTTCAGACCATGATACTCGCTACACATCGTGGTTATGGAGAGGATTTTAGGAGGCCTTTAGGACTCAGATGAGGTTGAGAATTGAGTCTCATACAGTGGATCAATCCTTTTTATAAATATTATAATAGTATTTTTAACATAAATATCCATTAAATACAAAAAAATGATAAAAAGGCCTAGTGTATTAAGAAGGATATCTATATAAAACATCAATATAAAAATAAAACATCTTTATTTTAATCTCTACAATCAGTTCTTAAATCCCTTTGAGGACCTCAAACAGTATAGAATAACCTTAGGAATACATAGAAAAAATGGGTAGTCTAAAAATCCCATTATGGGAGTAAACATGATAAATAATAATAATATGTGAATCAAAGGTATAACATGATATCATAAAATAGAATTCCCATTAGTAATCACATTTTAGAATGACATAAATAATATGGTATCAAAATATCATGTAAACATAGTAAATGTGGTACAAACTTAAATCATTACATAATCATATGTCAAGGATAACTTCCAAGACAACATCACAGGGTAGAAAAAGTCCCATCGTGGATTAGGTTTACTCCCTCATCCCATATATAACTTCTCATGAGACAAAAAAAGTACCAATGAATTAGAGTTCTATATTGGTGAACTGATCCTAACATTTTCATCATTATATGTACCATAAATTTAAATCAACCATAAGGCATAATCATAAGTATTTCCCACAGAAAAATGGGATACATAATCATTCCTTATATCCTAATAAAAGGAAATTTCATAAATATTACAAAGAGAAGAAGGAATTAAAAATTATGGATATTAATATATAATTAAATAATCATGGTTCCCAAAATAATGTGTTCATTTAGGAATGAAAACGTAAAATGTGTTTAATATAAAAGGATTAAGGGATAGAAAATTTCCCCTTAATCGGGTTTGATTTTAAATAAGGAATTTGAGAAATGATTTTATGGAATGTATTGCCCCATAAAAGGAAGGAAAAATTAGAAAGGTATATATATGTAAGATACATATATATATAATTTAGAATCAATCCATAACTTCAAATGGATATAGAAAGTGACTTATAGAGATAATGGTCATAACCCAAAGAAAAAAGGTAGGTTCAGATATGTTCATTACCTTAAGTCTCAACTTTATTTGTATGCATTAGAAACTATTGTATAATAAATATAGATTTATTATAAATAGATTAAAACAATTAATCAAATATATCATACCATATATTATTTTCTAATAGAATCTTACCACCAGTTTATTAACAATTCTTTATTAAAATCACACTTCTGGATGATAATTGTTTCATTTTTCATGCATATTTTGGATTGGTAGTCTCAGTCATTATACATTGATCTTGGTTCAATTATCTTCATAATTTTATACATGATATTAATATCATTTATATTCATTATTTAAATATATATATTCATTAATAGAAAGTAGAGATAAAAAATTTATTTACACAATTCACAGAGATGGTAGGTCATATGTACACAAGAACATTGTTTTTATTTTTGATGGATGGAGGGAAAGAAAGTTAAATGATCATTAAAATTTATATAATAATAATAATATCATTAATAATATTTATATTTATTAAATACTTCATTTTAACTATATGTGGGAGGTGGTAATGGAAAATGAATTGCATCGATTCGCGAGGTGGTAGTCTGTCGTACAGACGAATGCCAATCTCGTTTCCCATTTGATGAAAGAGGAAATGGATGTAGGTGATTCCATTATAATAATAACATCTTAGTATATATACCATAATGTTGTTATTATTTCATAAATTTTTAATAATATTTGAAGTAGGTAGAATAAGAAATAAAACTAAAACCTTCGATTAAAGACTTTACCCCTTTTTCTGACAACTTCGATTTCTTTACACATTAAAACCTCTATGGTTGGTATTATACCCAATATAATACCTCTATAACATGGTTATAGATTTTAGGAAGGTATTTGGGTAGGGTTTTCAAAAATTAAAGTCTTTTTATGTGTGAAGAAAAGATTATATGAGGTGTCCTTTTATAAGTGAGAGGAGGGGCACTGTAGGAATTACTTAAAATATTAAATTAATATAAAATAATTTCCATGGAAAAAAGGATAAAAACATAAATAATTTAAATATATAATGATTATGGGTCAAAATCATATCATCCAATAAAATTTTTACAAGATTATATTAGGTTTGATCCCTTATATCTTTGTTTTGGCTCATGTTGGCCCTTTTTGACAATTACCATGATAAAGAATTTTTTTACTCTTTAGGGGTCAATATAGTTACTATAAAAGGAAAATTGTCCCATAAATGTTCCATAGTTTATATTTCAAAATATATACCAATCTCTTTTCTAAATATAGTATTTTTAATAATTTTAAATCATATGATAAATTATTATTTATTATAAAATAACATTAATGTCATTTTTTAACATATTCACTTAATTTGACTTTATAAAAATTAAAATAATATAATTATAATATAATCTAGTAAAACCTCTATAAAATTTTATTTTTATATAAAAAAATAATTTAACACAATAATTCATTTAAATTATATTAGTTTTTAACATTTTTAAAATCACTTATTTTATTTTCCTATTAATTGAGTAAATACAATATTGGTGTTATATAAGCATTTAAGGTAATTATTTCATCCCAAAAAATGAAAAAAAAAACAAAATAAAAAATAATTTATATTTAAAATAATTATATATAATAAAACTTAATTTTTCTTTATCATTTTCACAAAATACTATAGAAATTAAAAGAAAGAAAGTAACATTTTTGACTTTATCTTTTACTTAAATATTATAATGGTAAAAATCAAAGGAATATGGAACCCAGTTTCCATATTTCCTAAACATGTATAGAAATATATTAACTACACTCATATAATAGAATAAAGTCAAGTTTTGTGGTCATTTTTTTCTTATCATATTATTTTTACCCTTAATTCCCTAGCTTACCCTTATTGTGGTGACAGTTATATATTATGGTTACTGTTCATAATTACCAAAAATAAAAGGGACCTACTTACCAAATTCAAACCTCCTTATACAAATATTGAATCCATTTTTTAAAATTTAATTTATTGAAGTTGAAAAAATTAATTTAATATTAAAATGAAAAACACAATGAAAAAATAGTTTCTTCAGAAAAATGCCTTATTTCTATAAAAAAAATATCAAATTAAATAATAAAATTAATTAAAAAAAATATAATTCGATTATTTATAATAAAAATTAACTCAATTAATTAAAAATAAAATCTAAATTTTAATTTTACTATGCAAATACTTGAAAAGAAAATATAGTTTCAAATAAAAATCAGTATTTTCACTTTCCATTGAAAAAGAAATTTTTTCTAATAAATATCGAAAATTAACCTTAAGAGAATTTTAATATGATGATTTCAAGAATGAATTTAATTTTATAAAATAATATATCTAAAATATAAATAAATTAATTATAATATTTTCTCACAAAAATTAATAAAAATAATTTTTGAAGATATTTTATTTTCTTAAATAATAGAATGACTTCACTAAAAAATGAGTAATTAGTTCCTAAAATTAATCAATATGTTTTTATTAGGTCAAAAAATTATTTATATATATATATATCATAATTTGCTTAATCTTATTCATACCCACTAATTTAACAACTAGGTTATAAAAACATTAATATTTCATGGTTCGTTCATACTCAGTGTTACATATCGTATATGACATCAAACTTATTATTATTTTAAAATGTCATGGTGTTATATTATTCTCCCTTAAAAAATTTATCCCACAAATTTTTATATTACATAATAAGGTGAAAATATTTGAGGGTACTTATGCTTTATATATTTCTCCATTTCTGAGGTTTCCTCCTCATATTTATAGTTTCACTAAAGTACTTTGACTGGGTGAGTTGTTTTGTTATGTGTATTTTTATCTCTATGATATAATATCTTCACTGTTTGCACCTAATAATAGATATAATTTTCTAGTTGTACCACCAGTATATTTAGTTCATGTGATTCATATGGTATTTACTTCCTTAAGAGGGATATATGTAATATTTAGTGTACTTGAGATAGGGTTAGTGGGAGTTCAAGTCGATAGGCCACATCTCTAATGAGATCGATAATATAAAAGGATTTGATGTACCTAGTAATTGGTTTACCATTATTCCCAAATCTCAAAACTCCTTTACATGGAGATATGTGGAGAAACACATTATCTCTAACCTCAAAATTTAGGTCTCATCAACAATTTTCAACATTTCTCTTCTGTCAACTCTGAGAAGCATTGATGTGTTACTAGATGGTCTTGGACTTTTCTACCATTTACTAAACTATTTAAGGTTCAAATATCATGTGTTCACCAACATCATCCCAACATGAAAGTGTTCTATGTCTCTTTACATAAAGGTATTCATAAAGAGAAATTTGAATTCTTGAGGGAAATTTATTATTGTATGAGAACACAAATAGAATAAGATATTGATCCCATGTTCCCTTAAAGTCCATCACAAATTCTCTCAATATATCTTCCAGTGTTTGGATAGTCTTATCAGATTGGCCATCTATTTGGGGGTGATAAGTCATACTGAAGTTCAACTTAGTAATTATAGAATGTTGGAGACTCTTCCAAAACCTATAGGTAAATCTTATATCTTATTTAGATAAAATTGATAGTGGTGTTCCATACAGACTCACCCCCTATTTGATGTATATCATTGAAATTTGATGATGTGATATGTCCTATTTAATTATAATGAAGTGAGTATTCTTTGTAAGATTATCCACTACAACCCATATAGTATTATTTCCTCTTGATTCCTTTTGAATACTAGTTACAAAGTCTATGGTAATGTTTTTTCATTTCCATGTAGGTATAGCTAATGGTTTAATCATCCCCTTTGGTATTTTATTTTCAGACTTCACTTACTCATATACTAGACACTTTGATGTATATTTGGCATTCTCATTCTTTATATTTTCCCACCAATAGTTCTCTCAAAGATATAGATGCATCTTCATGCTCAATAGGTGGATAGAGAAGGTTGATCAATGTGAATCATTCAATAACTCCATCTTAATCTCAGGATTTCATGGTATACGTAGTTGTGACCCAAATCTTACACCTTCTTCATCAATTTTGATCTTTTAGTATTTCTCTTTTCTTGTAGATTCCACCTTCTTATAAATTTCCACATCATATCATTGAATATCCTTTATATTCTATAGAAGGGATGGTTGATCAATTAATTGAGAAATAAATGATTATGTTCCTTCCTTTATGATTCCCATTTATATCATTTTAAAGTCTAAGAATATTATATCCTTACCAATTATCATCATTATAAAATTTGATGGATCCTTTCTATATAGACCATCTCCTACTTTATTTTATTTCCCAAGTTGGTCATGGATTGAGAAGTCATATTCCTTGATCATCTCTACCCATATTCATTGGTACATATTAAGATACTTATATGTGGATATATTTTTTTTCTCTTACAATCCATATATATTTCAAAATTCTCCCCATAAATATAATCCCTCTATATTTTCAACACAAAGATTACTATAATCAACTCAAGATCATGTGTTGGATATTTTTACTCATGAACTTTAAATTACCATGATGTTTAGGCTATCACATTGTCATTTTGAATTAGTCTTTAACTGAGATCCTTCTTTGATTAATTGCAATATACCATGAATAGTTCCCCATTTGAGGGCAGTGTGAGGAATGGATCAGTGATAAGATTATTTTTCAATTCCTTAAGTCTCTCTTCACTTTCAATGGTCCAATAAAACTTTAATCCCTTCTGAGATATCTTGTTTAGTGGGTTTGAAAATTACAAGAAGTTTCTCACAAATCATTGGCAATACCCTACTATTCAAAGTAAATAATGAATTCATGTTTGTTCTAGGCCATTACTCAATATAATTTATTTTAAAATGGTCCAAATATATCCCATTAATGGTGATAACATTCCCCAAGAATGATACTTCTTTCATAAAGAAATCATATTTATTTTAATTTTAATATTTATTCTCCTTTTAGAAATCCTTAAACATGGTATTCAAATGCTTCACATGAATGCTTCACATGATCCTCCTTACATTTTGAGTATATCATAATATCATCTATAAATACTACCATATATTTGTAGATGTAATCAATAATGTCTCAATTATTTAACTCCATAAATATATATGGGTAACTAGTTAATCCGAAGGGAATCACTATGAAATCATAATATCCATACCTTATTCTAAAGGAAATTTTGGGAATATCTTCATTCATTACATTTAATAGTTGATTTCCCAACCATGGTCCACCATTGAGTAATAATGGGTCCCATGTTATAGATAAAACAAGTCATTTATCCATGGTATGTGATAATTTTTCTTTATTATAATTTTTTTGAGTTCATGATAATCAATATAGAGTGGAATTTTCCCATATTTCTTCTTGATGAAGTGTAGCGACGCACCCCATGGTAAAGAACTCAAGCATATAAAACCCTTTTCTTGGTTCTATTGAAACTTATTTTTCAGTTCCTCCAACTCAACGATGACCATTATTTAAGGATTCATGGATATGGGTAGAGACCCAGGTATAAATTTTATTTATAACTCAATCTCTCAATCAAGAGGAATGCCAACAAAATATTCAGGGAAAACATCAGTATAATCTATCATGATAGGAATTTTTAGAATAATGATTCTCCCCTTTATCTCAATCATTGGATCAAGATATAATTTCCTATAAGGAAATAATATATATACATTATAAGAATATTCTAAGAGATATTCATCTTCCTCCTAACACGTTTACAGAATTGGAGGATGAGTTGGGATGTGAACAGTGATCTCCCTCTCTCAATAATTGACGTTGGATTTATATAAGGATATCCATTCCATGACCAATATAGTATCAAACACCGCTAAAGGAAGTAATATGATATTTTATGGTAGATTAATTCTATAAATATTGACTCTAGAGGAGTTATATAATTGGGATACAACAATTTAACTATTTTTTGTTCTCAAAGATGGCTCAAACCTCATGTTTTTATGTGGTGTTTGAATAGTTCTACTAAAATTTAAATATAAGAAAGAATACATAAAACCAAAATCAAAAAGTATGTTTGTTATTATATAATTAATCACTATAATACCAATCACCACATCATTTTTAGGATACACCTCAATAGTAGAGATAAAATATTCCCTTCCTTGCTCTCTAGGCCTTTGAGGTTGCTATCAATGATTATCTCTAGCAACCCTTGGCTTAGGGAATTGTATTTCATAATGCTTTAATTCCGTGTAGTTGAAACACTATATCATGGGCAAGGTTTTTATGTGAAATTTTTTTCCTCCATTTACTTTGTGGGTTTCTTCATCTCACTTCAGTATCTATTAGCCCAATTACCTTTATTTCAACACTTGAAAAATCTCTTATTTCCCTTCAGATAGTTTTCAGGAGACTTCCTCCAAAACTTTTGAAACATGAGATTTTGGGTTTTATTTCCTCCAAGAGATTTATCTATTGATCCTCCTAAAGAAAGATCAATTTTATGGTTTTTATCCATAGGCCTATGAGATCATTGAGAGTCTCTAATATCTATCTCTAAATTTAAGGAACAACATATAATATGTTCATAGTTTTTAAATTCTCAAATCTCTAAATATTTTCATAGACATTGATTTAATCCACTAAATAAGAGGTCCACCTTACTTTTAGTGTTGATGAAGAATCCGAAGGTGTACTTTGAAGGCCTTATGATGTTTTCCACATACACCCTGATAGTCTCATATCCATTTTACTTCAGTCTGAGGAAGTCCCTTTCCATTTTAAGATGTATATTTTAGGTAAAATATTTATTAAAAAAAATTTCTTGAATTCTTCCCATTCCATGGAATCAATATCCAATTTTGAATTAATGTTCCGGATCAGTGTCCACCAATTATCATCTTCCCTCTCTACATAATAAATATCAAACCCAAATTTCTCTTATTATGGGAATTGGTGGATAGATAATATCTTCTCAATGGAGTTAATCCATTATTATAAAATAAGGGGATGAAAATATCCACTAAAGGTTGGGGCCTTTATCACATAAAAGGCTCAACCAAAACTTGATCTTTCTTAGGAGAATGCATTAACTTATAAACATTCAAAAGGGAAACTAGTGAACGTAGAAGGAATAACTTATAAAATATAAGTATATCCTAACTTATAAATCTATATGTTTCAATATAGGTTATCGATGGTAATTTTTATTTTATTTTTTCTAACCTAACAATATATTCACACTACTCAAAATTTAACCTATCCCAACTGTTTGAAACCACTGGGATAGGCTATCCCAACAGTTCCAAAAAAAATTAGTATGTGGGATATTGTTATAAACCTATACCAATAGTTTCTTTAAAACAATTGGTATAGGCTATCTCAATTTTCTCTATTCAAATGGTGTTAATGAAACAGTTGGGATATATGTATACCAATGGTTCAAGAACCATGGAGTACATATTGTCCAACATAACTGTATACCAATGGTATAAAGAACCATTGGTATAAACTCTTATCCCCAGTCCATCATACATAATTTTATACCAAAGGTTCAGTAAACCATTGGTATATCCTCTTCTCCCCAACAAACAACATATATCCATCATTCACCTCTTATAGAACCTATAAGCATGAAATCACCTACAAACATGAAAGCTTTAAATCTGAGTACCTATCAAATAATTTTAGAATTATAAAGAAACTTATATTTTCTATTATTTCTAGAATATTGAGGAGACTATGAATTTTTAATGGCGATTATTCACCTGAGTTTTTTCACTCTTTCTCTCTCACAACTATGGGACTGAGGTTGAAAATGATACATAGTCTTATATCCTTTTAACCTGCAATAGTGGGTTTGAGGTAAACAATATTTGTAATATTATTTATATTGGGAGATTAGTGGATATATATATTCCTATATTATTTATAATTAAATACTAGTAGATATGTGTGTTCCTCTGTCATTTAAGTAAGTAGAAAATATAGTGAATCATTTGGTTGGAAAACTATATAGGGTTGTGAAGAAAATATTATTTCTATGATGTTATTTATATTTTTTGACTCCCACATAAAGTAAGGTTAGAAGAATTCAAATATATCAGATGTGGTGGGAATGGATAACTACAATGTGATGACTATATTCTAAAATTTAATGAGAGGGATACCAGATAGATATTACAGTACCTATTACATCTCTAGTAGGACATAGTTCACAAGGGACCTATTTTATTTTTATATTTATAAAGTGTAAGTATATCTATAATAATGTATAATCATTATCATTTTCTGAGAATTGTGAATGTGATCTATGGGTGTCTTGATAAGTTATCATTGTAATATCGTTATGATTATAGAGGATTTTTTGTTATGTTTATTTTATTTAACTTATGTTTGTGGATCATGTGTGTAGAAACTTGTTATACATGGAGTGAACACACTAATTTGGAAAACTGTTCTATTTTTTATTTTTTCACAATAAATGTATACATGGTCATTTTCTTCACCTATGTATATCTAGATAATTATGTAAAAATGGTGGATGGTTATTTTAGGTTAGATATGGGTTATAGAAAAGGTAGATATTTTAATAGTTTTTTCATCATAATGACCACACTTATTGTTGAAGTGGTGTTGCACGATCCGGTTGGGCTGAATGCTTGTGGCCTGCAACTGTCGTGGTGCGGAATTCAGGGTCAACTTCACTGTAGTGCTTTTGACTTTCAGTCGGCAGACACTGTAGCTCTTTTGAAAAAGTGGTTGCCGATCACTATTGCAACGCGGACTTACTATTTCGGAACAATGGACTGTATTCTTTATATGTAGCCCATTTCAGGCTAGGGTTTAACTACTGAAAAAAAAAACCCTCTGTAATTTGTTCTCCCGAATAGTGAAATATTCTGCCTCTCCCGTGGATGTAGGGATTATTCCCAAACCACATAAATCTCTATGTCATTTGCTTTCTTTCTTTCGTTTTTCTCATTTCTGTCGTTTTATCTCCCGGCGATTCCGCAACACTTATGTCATCAGTATTCTCGATTATATATATTTTGGGTGTAATATTTAAATCTAGTAATTGTGTTTCTATTATATTATATTATGGAACTTTTGTAATAACTATACCCACTGGAACATATTAATTATACCTCCCACTCTCACACTCTCTAGGGTTGTGATTTAACCACTAGTTCCATCCCCCAAACAGTTTTACTCCTTTTAATAAGCTATCTTCTTTACCTCTATTACCACATTTATTAGTGTACTTGACGGTATTTAACCTTTTCAAGGGTCCTCAAAATATTTTTCTTAACAATTTCGATTTATCGGATGCATCATCCATCCATCTCTTCTTTCTATTATATTTATTTGGCCATCGCCACCCCACAATCAAGTATTTTAACAAGGCCATCAATGGATTTAGGGGGATTTAGATTTCAAAAAATGGTGTCACTAATTGAATCTTGGAAAATTCCCATTAATTTCCTCAAAGATAAAAACATGATTACTTTTATGTATTCCACCCATAATTTTTTCAATTCTATGCATTCCTATTATCATATATGGAATTTTGACTATCTTTTGATGCATGATTATCCCTCTCAATGGTTTGGGTAAGTCTTTATATCCTAACACTCCCATTCAAAAAAATTTCTATCCATAGGGTGATTGGAAACATTATTGTGTGTTATTTGGGTTTAGAATATAGAACTTGATATTTTTTTCATCGTATTATCATATTTATTTTCATGGAGTTTCACATATTTAAACCCATATTGAATTATACCTAGGATGAAATTGAATTCTAGTACATGTATAAACAAGAGGTCCAATTCTAGTCTTCGTCATAATTTTTTCAACTATACAATCGATAATTGAATTTGGCTAAAATTTTCCACTAGAATTTGAAATTCCTTCTATCTAGAATTGATGAGGAAAAACGAAATAATCTTTTGGTATACTAGATTTAGGTATCTAAATAAACTGAATAGCCCGAAGGCCTTCATTTTTATTGATTATTGATAACCCCCCTTTAAAGGGATGAGGGGGAACCCTTAAAAGGCTTGTAGTCTCAGAGATTACATGGCCCGTAGGCTTAGAAGATTACATGACCTGAAGGTCTTAGGGAATTCAGCCATACTATCTACAAGGAACTGCCCCTCCCCAGCATCTGTATCATGATAGTAGCTCTCCACCTTCGCACGGTCTTCTGGCTAGGATTATTGTACAAGCACAGGCTGATCCTGATGGCATATCCATACCCTCTCATTCTGAAAAATAAATTTGGCTCTGCTCTGGTGAGTGCACCTGCTCTGAATCCTCTTTTGGGGATGCTCATTTTTTGTAGTGTGTCTGGGGAAACTACATGTGGCTCGAAGGCCTTGAGGTGGCCCGAAGGCCTTGAGGTGGCCCTAAGGCCTTAAAGGTGGCCTGAAAGCCCTACTGACCCGAAGGCCTTGGTGGCCCGAAAGCCTTAAGGACTCCAAGTCCAAACTGGTGGCCCAAGGTGAATAGTTCCAACTGCTACAGTATCGAATAGTGCCTACTACAGTAACTACTACATTGCCTGTTACAGTACCTGCAGAGTGTAGAGTTCTGCTACAGTACCTGTACAGTGTACAGTTATTCTACAGTACCCGCATAGTGTACATTTCTGCTACAGTACCCGTACAATGTACAGTCCTCTACAGTGCTACTATAGTAACCTGGAAATATACCTCTACCTGGTTTTGAACCTGGGTATTATGGATGCACGTAAGGATACCTCACCAACTAGTCTGAGGCTTATGTGCTTGAGGTATCTAAATAAAATGTGTCATAAGAAAGTCTATCCATTCTAGGATTTATTGAATCAAGATCTATTTTTCTTCAAAAACCCCATCCCAAAATGTTTCATATCAAGTTTTTTTTAGAGGGTAAATCTCATAGAGATGGAATTTTGACCAATGTGGAAGAACTTATTCCCCTATATCCCATTGATAAATAAACAATGTAAATACTTTAATATGATTTCAATTATGATGTAGTTTTGATGTGTCTGTCTGTATAAGTTTACAATCTTGATGTGTTGGATGTTAAGAGTATTAAATAGAAGTCAGGGAAGATTTGTATTCATATACATAATTTTTTCATGTGCTTGGAAGCATCATAAATGGGAAATGGTGATATAAATGAAAGGTAGAATTTAATTCCAAAATTGAATATGAATCTAGGAAGATGAATTAATACAATTGTTATATGTTCATAGGTTTTATCTAAAGGACCAGAAGTTCCAACTAAGGAAACTAAATGGATTGATGTTTGTCCCCTAACATCCTCTGATTCTGAGGTGGATAGGTCATTTGTGTAATATATCCATCCAAGTAAAAACATTTAAAGGAGAAGAGATTTTTACATAGGGGGATACCTGATTAATTAGAGAAAAATATAGGAATTGAAAAGACTATTAAAATTTTCTAAGGCCAATGATTACTAGATCAGAAGGTGAGGCTACCTGTAATAGGAGCCTTGTAAAGACACCTAGAAAAGGGGATTTAGGAATAAGAGGTAATTTTAATCATCATAAATATGTTGGGAAATATAAGTAAAAGGGAGTTTATGTAAATTAAATAGCTATGAATCCTAAAAATAACATCACCAATGAGGGACCTTGGAAATATTTTGAGGATGTTGTTGAACATATAGAAAACAACCTAATAATAGAGGAAGAAGATGAATCCTCATCTACAGTGAAAAAGTAGGTGAGGATTAAAGGACCTCTAGTTGTTATTCTATAATAGAGCCATTGGATATTACTTTAGCTTCTAGTTTTTATATATTAAAGGATTAAAAGGATAAAAGTCTTGAAGGCAATTAGAAAGGCCACTGATTTTGGATTTTCCCTTCCTTTTCTCAGATAAAATGAAAGATTTATATAATACATTTTCCATTTTCTCTTAGAGGTAACTTGAAGAGGTTAATAAATTTATTTATGAATGGTCTCTAGAAGATAAGGGAATGATTAAATAAAAGATGATCCTTAGTTCTAGGACAAGGCTAATATCTTTTTTGGTCTCCATAATTGTATTATCCCATTATGGAAGTGAAATTTTCTTCTTCTTTTTTTATGATGATATGCCTAAGATCATGAAATTTATTTTCATAATCTTATAATACTAGCTTCATCTCTATTGAAACCAAGATAAGGAATAATTTTTCTAAAAATTCTAATCGGTTCAAATTATAATTTTTGGTGATGGAAAATGATTTTTTTCCTTATTTCCTTCTTTTCTAGATCATGATGCATGTACATTAATCGTCCTAGTTGTTCTTTTTATTTGTGACAGTTTGTACTAAACAACTAAAAGTTTTTGATCCAGATTAATAAAAAAATTAATTTAGTAGAAAATTTATAGATCTATTTTTGTATATTTATATTCTATATTTAATGGTTGATAATTAGTTATATTATAGTAGAAGATGTTTAATGATAATATGTGAAATGTTATGTATAGATTCAATGTAACCCATAATTTTAGTGGATACCACAACACTTTTTGCTATCCCTTAACATATTAAAGATGAACTTAGTGAGTTTTATTTCATGAAATTAAGGATATAACAATTTTTTGTCAATTTTTTAGGATAGAGTTTAGAGATAGGAACATTTTAGTATTTTTTTAGGATAGTTATAATCAATTATATTATACATATAAAGTATATAAATTCAAAATAAAGAACCATGAAAATATTTTTGGGGAGGAAATTATTCTTGATAAAAGATACAGTTGATGCCTTCTAACTGGGAATACATAAAATATGAATTATTGGATTTAAAATAGGATAAAGGTTATTAAATAGATTTAGGTCATGATTTTGTGATCCTAGTACTGTGTCTTTTGTTTGATTTGTTAGATAGTATATGTGAATTGTACTGTTGGAGGTGTAGAATTGTGAAAATGTTCCTAATCCCACCCTAGTTATTCAATGTTTCTTAGGCCCTCCCAAAGTTCATAACTAGTAATGACCTAGTTAGACTCTAATATAGTAATGAATAGGATACAGTAAGGTGGATGGACTATTCCCATGGGATGGAACAAGTGTTTGGGCCTCAAGTAATCCCCACTTGGGAACAATTTTACCCACAAACAATTAATTAAAACAGCATCGAAAAATTAGTAAAATTTTGGCATCACCCATATATATATCGGACATACATATAGAAGTAAAATAAAATAAACATAAGAAAAATGGTATAAAGATAGGAAAAAATAAAACCCACTAATTAATCCCTCCACTACCCCAATCTCCCTCCCTTAAAAAGAAAATTGTGTAACCACCTCCAGTTACCTTCTAACCCCTTCACAGAATATAACAACCCTTAATATGTAGAATTTGGTGAAAGGCCTAAGTGGATGATGTGATAAAGAAAATAAAATAAAAACTAAACTACAACATACCTGTCTCTCATGACTATACAAGTCACTGCCCAAAATATAAGAACAACGACGCCCCATGGGTCAAATCATGTTCCTATAAGCAAGGAGAAATATATCCAAGTTTCAAAATTATACTATCAAATATTAAATTACTATTAATTAACAATTACTCTTCCTATTTATGGTATGTAATTATTTTGGCTCAATTTTCATCTTATTTTGGTTTTTTTTGACACAATTTTATTTGGGAAATTTTTATTAGATTTAGTTTTTCTTATTTGTGTTTATATTAGATTAGACAATTTCATTAATTTGGGTTCTAATCAATTCATTTTGATTACATTTGGTTCATATCAGTTTGGTTTAGTTCATTTTATTTCATGTCGGTTGTAGTCATATAGGTTTGAATTCATTATATTTTTTCTAATTTGATTCATCATTTATAATATCATATTAATTCAAGTTATATTAGTTTGACTTGGTCCAATTTAGTTTCATTTAATTATTTTCAATTTGAATTCTATTTTCTTGATTTTTATCATTCTAATCTACCAAGATACTAGGTAATGAGTCCAAAACATGAAAAACTATTTTTGGGGTAGCATGATAGAAGATTTGAGAGGTTTGTAATCATATTATTAATAGTTCAGTTTTTAAAAATTGTGATCTGAGTCATTATTAACTATATTATTGAGGAAGATAAGCATTCAGTTTGGATCAATTATCTTCCATGTAACTAAATAAATGACTTACAATATTTATAAACCCTATATATGGATGTTAGACATAAAATTATGATGGAAAAATAACTTTATGAAGGATCGTGTTGATGTAGTTGATAGGAATATTTTAAGATCCCGGGAGGGTGATAACTTGCATTATTGATAGTTACATGAGAAAAGAGATTTAAGAATATTATTTATCAACCTAATAGGGAAAACACTTAATAACCATTTGGTAACAGGTTTCTTGGTAAAGTCACTATTTATGTTTGGATAAAACTATTAAAAATGAACCATGACAAGTATATCATACATTGATCTATTGAAAACTAAATTTTTAGCAATCCATCTGGTGAAGATATCATTTAATGTTGTTTTTATTTAGAATTATACTCAAATATATGGTCATTTTAAAATTGGAATTCTTTTAAATTGTTCCCTATTTTCACCCAAAAAAGGAAAGGAAAGAAAACTACCAAAAAAAGACATGAGTAAACATTAATAGATCGATCAACATACCTTTAACAAGTTATATTATCCACATTATTGAGTTTACCCAATAATTTTCATGGGGAAACAATAAGTATTGTATCCTGAAGGAGACTGGACTATATTTCAATTTTTGATCTGAAACTCTAAGAGCTGGAAATATCAATCAAAAGGGAACACAAAAAAAATAAAAACAAGAAGATATCAGGGAGAATAAATAAGAAATTGTGAATTTTTTCTACTAGTACTACCTTTAAATACAAGTAATCTCTCCACTTATACATTTATTTCACACATTTTAGTGACACTTGTGAAGGTCTAATAACCTGAAAAATTTCATGACTAACTTTAATCTATGGATGCTTATTAGAAAATAAATATATATAATCTCTAATTAAGATCTGATAACCATTCAAATCTATAATTTCCAGTTCCCTAGGAGGATCTAAAGAATCAATCCCAACATTAGTTAGTAATAATATACCATAAACCAGAAACACCAAAGAAACCACAAAAATCAAGTCAGCTCCTTGAACTAGGTTTCGACCAAACCAAAACAGGGAAGGAGAAATATACAAGGAAACATGAAAAAAAGGAATTTGAGACAAAACCTTGGGGATCCAACCATAAACCATGAATACAACACCATAAACCACCAAGGATTTAAGAATTCATGGGGAGGATGGAAGCTGAAGCTTGAACGGCAGAATCAGAAGGAAATGGAGCATCGAGGAAGGGTTTTTCCTTTGAGTGGGATGAGTGCAATGGATGACAGAGGAATTGGGGGAGATGAGGGTTGGAAGGGGAGAGGATAGGGTTCACGTGGGGTATGAGTGTGATGTATAATCAGGGAAGAATTTTTGTAGGGGAGATGATGTTTTTCGGGGTAGAAGAGAGTTTTCATGGTAGAGGTGTGTGGGGATGATTTTGATGGAAATGAGATTTGAGGGATGGTACACCAACAGTCTTTTTAAAATCATAGGGATAGGTTTACCTTGCGCATTTATCCCAATGGTTTTTATAAACCATTAGTATATATGTGGGGTTATAGACCCATTTTCCAATAGTTTCAAGTCCTTCATAATGGTAGATAAATAGTTTTTGAATTTTTCAAAGCATATCCCCTAGGAGGTTCAAACCAAGTGTACAATAAGACCCCATTTTCATAAAGCAGGTGATGATTGATTTAATTCCCAATGTACCCTTTTAGAGTTATTACCCTTATGTACAACTATTCTAGATCCATATTTACTGGTATTATCAATATTGGTATGTAAATGTTTGGAAACTACTCTCTTTATACTTCACAAAATTTCCAAGATATTTTCCAATAAAGATAATTATCCATATTATTTTCACTAAAGTATTCTAAACCAAATCCAAAAAAACTATTATTTACTCTGATACCAAATATAGCAACCCAAGCCCCTTTACACATATTATTACATGCTTTTTAACATAAATATCCATTAAATAAAAAACATGGATTGAAAGGGCTTGTGTATTTGGAAGAATGGGTACATAAAACATCAATATGAAAATCAAGTGTCTTCATTATAATCCCTATAATGAGTTTATAAATCCCTTTGAACTCTTAAAACTACATGATATAACTTAGAGAATACATAGATAAAAGGTGTGATCTAAAAAGCTTATTAAGGGAATATTCATGGTAAGGAAACATAACATTTTAGTCAAAAGTATAAAAAGATATCATAATATAGAAGACTCTTGAGTAATCACAACGGAGTATAACATAAATAATAGGTTGTCATAAGATCATGAAAACATAGGATATATGGAAGCAACATAAACCATTACATAACCCTAAGTCATGTAAAACTGCCAAGAAAACATCACATGGTAGACGTATTCCCATCATTGATTGGGTTTACTCCCTAATCTCATACATAACGTCTCATGAGGAAAAAACATTACCCAATGAATTGAATAATTATCCATGCTCAACCATCATAACTTTTTCATGATTATGTGTGCCATAAAAGAGAATTAATAATAATTTAAAATCATAATAATTACCCATGGAATGAAATGGGATTTATTTTCATTCCTCATATCATAATAATAAGAAAGTTCATAAAGATTACAAAGAAGAGAAGGAATTAAATATTATGTATTTCTATTGTAACGACTTGGATTTTTCAGTTGTATTTTTAGAAAATTATTGGAAAAATTATGACACCAGTAACTAAGACGGCGTGTGATTCTGAGGTCCGGTGTGCCCGGAAAAATCCATAGAAAAATGTTATGTTTTTAAATATAACACGTGAGAGGTTTTCCCAAAAAAATTAATAACTCTTAAATGTGTTCCTGGATCAAAAATATGAGGGCACCGTTGAATCCAAAAATATTGAATTTACTTAGGTAGGGCCTAACCTCGATTGGTGCAGGTCGAGGGTGAAAGTTAATTTTTGGATGTGAACGTCATTAAAAAAAATTAATAAATATTTTTAATTGATGTAACATGGAAACTCAACATCATTTTCCTTTTAATTGAGCCTTGTTAGGAAATCCTGGGTGATTGTCATAACCTTGGAATTTTTCAGAGGCAAGGAGGAGAAACCTTCCCATTGGTGAATGATGAATGACGATGAAGATCGAGGATCAATGAGATGATGGATCGTGACATCTCTCAATGGATCAAAAACGATGATTGAACCCTGACATCAACCAATCCAAAATCTAGGTAGGGGTTTTTATTTAAATATTTTCTTTCCCCATTCTTGAATTTTAAAATTCGAACATGGATCAACCCATGAATAGGTTGACTCGCGGTTTGATCATTCTGGCAGGAGGGTTCGACTTGCGAGTTTTAATTTGAGGTAAATTGTTTTTCTTAAGTTCATTTTTCTTGAACCTTATAAAAGGAGCAGATCAGGGAAACAAAAAACACCGATTGAGGTTCATTCCATGATTTTATCTTTTTTGTTTCTTCCCCCAATCAAGTTCTTCGCGTTCTTCGTGGAATAAGGAGTGGATGATCGTTGCACACACTTTTCTTGGAACAATGGTCCCAGATCAAAGATCTATCCTCATGATAGCCTAGAAGAGGTGCGAAAATAACGACGATGGATGGATCGAAGTGACATAGGAGATACCACCATTCAATATTTTTTTAGAGAAGTGGTTTGTAACGTGGATTTGATCCCACAGTAGTGGAGGCGGCAACCCAGGGATTGCAGTGGTACTCCCAGATCGGAAAACAGACCACCAAAATGAGTCTGGTGGCTCGCAAAAAAACCCATCATTGCGTTGGCGCCAGCGATAGCCGACGGTGGCACACAATAGTGCGCACCGGGGGTGCTTTGATGCAGTAGAATAAACCCATGGAATCTATCTCTGGCGATGAGAAGGGGTCATTGGTAGGCGGGCAGCAGGGAGATGCGGAAGACGTGGCAGGCTGGCCACATCACGCGGTTGGACGTCACGGTCTAGATAAACCATAGAGGTGACCCGCGAAAATAGATGTAGGTGGGATGCAGCACCCGCCACATCCCGGGTGGACCACACCAGCCCGTTCCAGTGGGTTGGGCTTGGCAGTCGGGCTAGCCATGGGCTAGGTGTGGTGGGCGGGCTGGCGCCTCAGGCCGGGCCAGCGCCTCAGGTCGGGCCAGCACCTCAAGCCAGGCTGGTGCAATGGGTCAGCCAATTGCAGTGGTTCAGGCCCATTCGATCAGGTTCGGGTCGGTCATCCTGGTCAGTTCAGACCGGACCTGGACCCAACCGACCCCTTTTCACTAAAATGCCTATAACATTCAAAACGTAAGTCTTTTTGATGAGCCATTTAGGGCATTGAGACCCTATTGACATGGTGGTACTTTTGAGATGGCTTAGTGGGGTTTTAGTTGGACCATCAGGGGATGGTGGCCTTATCATTTTATTCCCCATGATGGATCGATACGGGATCCCAATCCCATCATAGAGGGAGATATTAGAGATTAAGACCCTACCCTTAGACTTCTCTATAAATATTTGATACAAGATCATATACCTATAATAAGTAATGGCATGTTTTCTAAAGTGAGTTGGCTCATATTGTTTTTCTCAGTGACTCCATGGGCTGGAGCATGGATCGCACTAAGAGGCTTAGTCGGTTCTCACTTCTCTTCATGGTACCTTAGATATGGTTTGTGACATAGGTATGACCAATATTTACACGAGAACCCATCCCCTATCTAGGATGATAATTCTAGTAGGGCCATGATGTCGCTTAGTGAGACATGGGTAAAGGACCCCTTATCTGTGTATTGAGATCTCATTCTTTCCTTCATGGATTGACCTGACCAGTGTAATTCAGGTAGTTCTCAGGGTATTCACTTTGGGCAGGGCCCAAATTAGTAGTACCTCTTTGAAAAGGTCTCTGATAACTTCATAGATCAAGGAGTGTGTTCTCCCATAATGAGCATGGATCGAGAAGAATCATGTGACTAGGGTTTGGATATGATATCGAGACTCCTTGTCTCAGAGAGACCTGTAATGGCCCAGACCTCTCCGGCCCATTCCTTTGTCAAAAAAGGCCACGAAGTGTTCTGGAGGGTAAAATGGAATTTTCCCAAACTTTCCAGAATTTTTGATACTACATGACATGTAGTTTGATTACACGTCGTGTACCCCCTCGCCAGGTATACCCCATGTTGGAGTCGTGTCCTTGTCGTGTTAAATGAATGGGTACACACCGTGTTTCCAGTATTACACATCGTGTAGTCCTTCCCCGCGTACGCGTTACCAGTCAATGGTCGTGTACCGTGTTGGAGTCGTGTCCTTGCCATGTGCAATGAATATTTACACACCGTGTGTCCAAACTACATGTCGTGTAGTCCTTCCCCGCGCATGTGTTACCCTCAAACCGTGTGTTGACCAGTCAACGGCTGCGGAGACGTGTTGGAATCCGCGTGGAGACCGTGTAAAATAACCGAGTACACGTTGTGTACCATAAAGTAAATGCCATGTAATTTTGTTTTTCTCTCCTATAAAAGGAGGGGTCGCCTCCTCCTTTTCAACTCACCCCTCTCCTCCCCTTTCCTCTGAGAAGAGTTCTCCCAAGAGACTCGAAGGCTCTTTCTTCCATAACTTCTTCGTCCGAGCTCCGATTTACGATCCGTCAGCGGCCACAGGATCGTAAAGATGAGGTCGAACTTCTGAGCTTGGATCTGTTGTCTTTCCTTCGGCCTTTCCTTTCCGACTTCCACCCAAGGAGGTTTTTCTGGGACTCGAAAGAAGTGACGGACGCTGACGGATGTCTTCTAAAGTCGATATGGGGGAGCGTTGTGATCAGAACCTGTTTATGTAGAGATCTTAACTTCGTCTCTCTAAATTGTGCATCATGCGGGGTGGTTATCCTCTTGTTTTCATGAGAAACAGTTTAACCTTTAAATAAAGATAATAACTGGTTAAAGAATGGGGATGGGGAAGTTGTGATGTTTATCTTTGTTTATCTTATTGATATGTTATGAATTGAATGATCTTCTACCTACTAAAAATCACGGTCGTTGGGGCCCTTTGCTTGCGCAATTAAATGTTTCCCTCTCCTTCTGGATTTTCTTATGGATGGAACCTTGTGGAATGTGGAATTTGGTTAATCACGTAAAGTTGGCTGTTTAAAATCTAGAACCCTTGTGTGATCACCCCAGTTAAACAAAATGGAATAATGAACATATGGGTTTTGGCTTAGTTACTGGTGTGTGAAAGGGAGGGGTGAATCCTGGGTTGTTATGAATAGAACAGGCAGCAGGGATGCGGTAAATGATGTTAAAGGGGCGATGATGTGGCAAGAACTTTGTTTTGTGGGTTGTTGTGGATCGGGTGGGAAGTGGGGCTGCGATAAATGGTATTAAAGGGATAATGATGTACGGTGCAGTTGTGTTTATGGTGGTTGGCAGTGGGGCTGCAGGGTTGGGTTTTAATTTGAACGAACTATGGGTTGTGAATAATAAATAAAAGTGGAAGAGTTAATGAATGGTGGGTCATGGTAATGGAATGAGATTAATAATCAATGGGTTGGTTGGTTGATAAGAAGGAATTGGTTGTATTTCTTGTGTTTTCCTAACTTGATTTGTGGATGGCAGGGATATGTTTTATGAACGATCGATGTGGTTGGTTGTGAATAGTTTCCCAGTAGTTAAGGAACTAAATAAATTGATTCTGCTGAAACATGAAAACCTAAATGGGGTTGGGGTTGTTTTTTGTATGCATTCTTCGTGGTAGCAGTGCCGAGGCACGTGCTCAGTTTCTCTGTTTAGAAGCCATAGGTTGTGATGAGTGGTTGGTATATATATATCTGTATCTTTTGTGTTTTATCGCACCCCACCCATGTTGAGCACTTAGTGTCGAACACTCCCATTTCATGGGAGAGGGTGTTTTTCCCTTAGTTACTAACTCCTTCCTGCTCCTTGTCCCCTAGGTTGTGATGGCTTGAGGTGACCTTACACCTAAGACTCTTCGGGTAGGTTTTGTTTGGGTTGGTTTTAGCCCAAGACTCTTTGGGCAGGTTCTACTGTTTCTCAAGAATCTTCGGGATGAGGCCCAGGTGTGTGCGGGCGGCATACGTGGTTGTGAGGCCCAGGTGTGTGTGGGCGGGATGCATGGTTGTGAGGCCCAGGTGTGTGAGGGTGGGATGTGTGGTTTGTGAGGCCCAGGTGTGTGTGGGCGGGATGTGTGGTTTGTGATGCCTAGGTGTGTGCGGGCGGGGAGAGTGTGGCAGCGTCAGGACGTTCGTCGTTAGGAAGAGCAGCTAACTAAAGGGAAATGGTGCAAGGTACCCAATACTCTTGTTTCTTATATACTACTACCTGTTGTGATTGTGTTTTTGGCGAGTGTGGCTGGTGAGGTTGGGCGGATAGAATTCCTTGCTAGGTTTCTTCTGTTGTTCTCACGGTACATTAGGATGTCTCCCCACTTGTGCACGAGATCTTTAGGTTTCCCTACTGAGTATACTTGTATGCTCACTCTAAGTTTACTATCAAGTTTCCAGGAGGACTACCAGGGTCGTACGGGGCCCTACTAGTCAGACAGTTGGAGTTTTTGCATTTGTTATACTCTTGTTTTCTTTTGGTATTGTACTTTGAGCTTTCTTGTAGTTGCACCTTGTTATAAAATTGTTTAAACATGCATGTCGGCTTGGTTTGGGTTTATTTCTATACACTTGTTCTTTTCCTTTTTGGTGGTTGACTTGTCCTATTTCCCGATCTTAAAAATAATAAAAAGGTTAATGCCTCCCATATTTGTGAAAACTCATACTCTTGGTGCTAGTTGCCAACCCGGGGCCTACTGGAGGCAGGACTCGGGGGTCATTATCTCCCTTTCACCATTGCCATCTCAGGAGGGGCATATTTGGTGGGAGGGGGTCATGATAGAATGGTATCAGAGCTGATGGTTGAGAGATAGGATAGAGTTTGGAGTTAGGTACAGTGAGGATTGCATGGGATGGTGGGGTGAAAATGTTAGTTAATCTTGGTGTGTGACATAGTCCAGGTAAGACCGGCTAGGACACTGGATTTTAGGGCCCCCCGTGATCCGATGCAAGGACTCTGAGCCTACCGAATGACCAAGTGAGGCTACATTGATTGCAGGTTAGAGACCCTAGGGAAGGTACGTGAATCATCATGATTGTGTTTTACTTGATTTGGGTGTTCTGGGAAAGATATTGAAATAAATAATAAAATGAAACCTTGAGTTTTTCCTTACTACTTGGGCTTAGGTGATCCTTGTTTACTATATAGCTATGGAACCTGGACGTCATCCCTGGGTGGCTCAGACGGCTGAGTCCCATCATATTTAGGCGGTTGATCAGTTGAGGATTAACCGAAAGGAGGAAGATGGCCAGTGGAAGAAGACTCTCCGTTCTTTCCAGTGGCAAACCCTCAAGAAGTATGAGGGTAGTACTTTGGATACGGAGATGGAAGGGTGTCTTGAGGAGATAGGGATCTCTTTTACCTTGATCCATTCTCCGAGGGAGTACTGGGTTCCCCTAGCAGTCAGTCAGCTGAGAGGTGCGGCGCGAAAGTGGTGGACGCTCTACCTCGGAGAGAGGATAGAGGCAGAGGTTCCATGGGATAACTTTGAGAAGGAATTCCGAGAGGAATTCCTTTCTTCCATGATCAAGGAATAGAATCGGCAGGAGTTACTCTCCCTTCAGTAGGGGAGTATGTCAGTACGAGAGTTGGGGATCAAGTTCAAGGATCTCCTGCACTTTTCTTCGGATCTCTTTCCAGATGAGGAGTCTCGGGCGAGACGTTTGGAGGAGGCGCTTCGTCCTTCGCTCCAGTATGTTGTCACCCCCTTCACCCTTCTGACGTACTTGGCGGTACAGAAGAAGGAAGAGGTTGTAGAGAGGATGCACTCACTGGGAGGTGCACCCCAAGAGGGGATCCATCCTGGCTCATCAAAGGGGAATGAAGTCAGCAGAAAGTCTCCTGCGACGGGACCTTCCAGGTCCAGGACAGTGGGGAGTAGGTCCCGGCAGTTCTAGTTCAGATCTTCGGGTCCTCATCCAATTTTTATGAGCCCAGGACCGAAGTGTTTTTCTTGTGGAGGTTTCGGGCATGTTTAGAGTCAGTTCCTGACCCGATCTCAGTATGGTGGAGGTGGGCAGGTTCAGCGCCCACCTCAGCAGCACCAATTGCCAACGAGGCCCTTCCAGCAGCAGCAGGACCATGCTACTTCGAGGACAGACTTTGCGGGAGGAGGCCGACCTCAGGGTGCTTCTCAGGGACCTCTACTAGGGTGTGGTCGGGGAGGTGGACGACATCAGAGAGGCAGAGGAGCTGGGCGTGGATAGTTGCACGCAGCAGAGTTGATAGCTCCAGCAGGACCAGAGGTGGTGCGAGGTACGATTTGTTTGTTCAGCACTCTTGTTTCTACTTTGTTCAATTCGGGAGCTTCGCACTCTTTTTTGAACCTGATCTAGCCCATGATTTGGGACTAGACATAGAGAAACTTTCCGTACCACTAGTGTTGAGTACACCAGTTGGAAGCCAGACCAGCGTATCTTGTGTTTGTCGGGGATGTGGGCTGACGTTGGGACCACATCGATCTAGTGGGGACCTTCTTCTGTTACAGATGCAGCCATATGATGTCATCCTAGTAATCGAATGGTTGTTTTCTTTTATTGCCGTTATCGACTGCTTCCGGAGAAGATTCGTGTTCTCCAACATGGACGGGAAGCGTGTATCTTTTGTTGGCGAGAGGAGCTATCAGGTGGGAAGCCGGCATGTGAAGCCTCTCCTTTCCTTGTTAGGAGGGTTATCAGTGGTTCCAGCTGATACAGAAATGATGGATGTCCCAAAGGTTTTTTTGGATTTCCTCTATGTTTTTCCTGAGGAGGTTGTGACTCTACCCCCCGACGTGACGTTGAGTTCGGGATAGACTTACAGCCTGGTGCCCACCCAACTTTGATGGCCCTTTATCGGATGGCACCTTCGGAGTTGCGGGAGTTGCGGATTCAGATTGATGATCTGATGGAGGAGGGTTTTGTTCGACCCAGCTTATCGCCATGGGGTCCTCCATTTTTGTTCGTGAAGAAGGTAGATGGTGGTCTCAGGCTATGCATAGACTACCAAAGTTTGAACCAGGTAACGGTCAAGAACCGTTACCCCCTTCCAAGGATAGATGATCTCTTCGACCAACTGAGGGGAGCAGGTTGGTTTTCCAAGATTTATTGATAAAACACTATTTTATTGAATATTTTATTGATAATAAATGATATAATTTCCTCACATTTTGTTAAATATGTTTAATTAGAAATTATTTGGGATTAGATCATTCATTTGAATATTTGATGAAAATTCTAGTTTTACCCTTTATAGTTCACTGTAGTATTGCGAAGATACATATTTGTATATTTATTATTTGAATTTTAAATTTTGTAACAGTGTTCCTAACTTAATTATATACAATTTTTATTCAGGATACTAGAGATAAAGAGTGCATTTGGTTGTTGAAAATGGGCCATGAAGTCAAAGTTGGGCTGGACTCTCCATAATGGAGAAGCTTCTGTATTTTGGCCATAACGCCTTCATATGGGCCTGGATTAATCCAAAATTTGTAAAGGATATAGAGAACCCATATACTCACATTTTATACTTCTATAAGGCTGGCCAATGAACGTGTTTTGGTGGTCAAATGGGCGGTGAAAGTTGGAATAAAATATTTGTCCGAGATTCCCCATTCACACTTGAAACCACTTTGAACCTGGCCTCCCCACCAGTCTATAAATTGGTGTTTTTCTCATTTGGTGGGGTTGGTAAGTTATTTGGGAAGTTTAGGGCAGAGGATAAGTGGATCCACTCCAATTATCCAACCATTTCAATAAGGGTAGCTCTTGAAGCAAGGATCCCTTCGACGAAGCCTTCTTCTTCTCCTTCATGTTGTAATAATTTTGTTTGTGTAATAAACTTCTTTGTTATTCTTTTATTTCTTATATTTTATTCTGTTTTGTTTAAATTTATTCTTCTCTTAATCTTTCTCTTTGGCCTGGAATTCTTGAGTAGAAGCGTTATTGGGTTATACCCATTATAAACCTTTGCACATGCAAAACGCTTCTACGATGATTATGTCACCCATGGAAGAGTAGTCTTTTAGTGATCGATCTATCTTCTACCATCTTCATTTAATTATTTTGAATAAATGAGATAATTTAATTCAAATAATATGATAAATGAATTTTGTTTTTAAATTACAAGAAACTAAGCAATAAATTGAACAATTAACACAAAAACACGCGAGGTTGGGATTTTGTGTAAATTGTGAGAGCGTAATCTTAATCAGTAATACAAGACCACATGGGATAAATTTGTAGAGTTCAAATATAATCCCTAAACACAATTCATTATCATTTACAGAATGGATATGTTCTCTAATTAACCACTGACCATAATCTATCCTTAGAACAACAATCAAATCAGGGTGTTGCGATTGCGTGTTCCGAAGCTAGCCTAGGGTTTAAGTAATTTCATCTTTGTGGTTAAGTTAACTCTCGTAGGGTTCGACGGATAAAAAATTAGGGGATCATAATTAAGTGGATATTTATTTAAATTATAATGATTAATAAGTGAATGAAGAGGTAGAGTTAGATCGATTACACCTTTTAAAATAGATTTCTAAAAAAACATCTTCTTGTTGTGTCATTTTAATCGAAATTCATTTCAAAACTAAAAACAAAAAAAATATACAATCTTCTTCCAGCAAACTTCTTCTAGATTCATAAACTATAAAAAAAAACCCAATCCTTTAAAGTAGTGTTTTTATTTTATTCTCTTTTATTTTATTTTTAGAATACCTTTAATAAGTTGTTAAATTCACTTCCTCCTTTGAGAGACGACCTTGGTCAGCCACTCTGCTGCACCTAAGTACCCCAAAATCACATTAATCATTTGAGGGCGCCCATGACAGTGCTCTTTCAAATTGGCACCATTGCCGGGGAGGCAAGTAATTATTTTAACCAATTAGAGGTATTTATTTTATTTTACATTTTAATTATCTTCCTCTCTTCTTTCTTCCGTCTTTACCCAATCTGATTGTTTTTCCTTCTTATTTTATTTCCATATACTTCTTTTTAGACCATCAACTCAAACTTCTAATTTTTATTTTACTATGGACCACTAACTTTCTTTTAATTTTTATTTGATTTATGAAACGAACTAATCCCGAAGATCTCTTAGATCTTGACCCTGAGATTGAATGCAGCCTTAGGGCACGAATCAGACACTCTCAGTCTACGGGAAGTTTCAATATTCAATCAGTTGGTGAATTCCTCTCTTCTGGAAACATTGGAATTGGAAGTTATTCAAATTGAAACATAAAAGAATAACCAATGGCTAGAAAAAATGGAAATGAACTTAATAGAATCATTTGAGAATTGGCTGCACCTGATATTAACTATCAACTGAATTGTATTGCATACCCGAATCTCAAATCATACTTTGAGTTAAAATCTGGATTAATTCACCTTCTTCCAAAGTTTCATGGCTTATCTGGTGAGGATCCCAACAAAAACCTTAAAAAATTTAATGTGGTTTGCTCAACTTTAAAACCAAGAAATGTTTCTGAAGATCAAATCAAATTAAGAGCATTCCCATTCTCACTTGATGGAGATGAAAAAGATTGGATGTATTATTTGCAACCTGAAGATGTAACATGTTGGAAAGATTTGAAACGTCTTTTCTTGCAAATATTTTTTCCATTATCAAGGACCGCATCCATTCGAAATGAGATATCGGGGATCAAGAAAGTACAAGGGAGTCAATGTATGAGTATTGGGAGTGATTCAAGAAGTTGTGTGCAAGATGCCCACATCACCAAATCAGTGATCAATTACTCATTCAGTACTTTTATGAAGGACTCACACCTATGGAGAGAAGCATGGTGGATACTGCAGTTGGAGGAGCATTGGTGGACAAGACACCAGTATCTTCATGAGCATTGATCGACAAAATGACCCAAAACTCCAAATAATTTGGCGATAGAGGTACACCACATGTCAGGGGAGTACATCAGGTAAGTCCTTCTTCTCTTGAAAGTCATTTGATTGATACAAAGTTGGAAGAATTGACCACTATGGTGAGGCAGATTGATTTGGCTCAAAAGACATCCCAATCCATTCCTTCAAGGCCTTGTGACATTTGCACTGAGACAAGCCATCCAACTGACTGTTGCCCACAACTACAAGAGATAGAGGATTGTGCAGCAGTATTCCCTGGGAGACCATTTCAGCAGTAGTAACAACCATATCCCCAAAAGAATTTTGATTCATTTTCTCCAACATACAACCAAGGGTGGAAGGATCAATCAGACATGAGGTATGGATCTGGACAACAACAAAGGCCCCCTTTTCAACAAAACTTCCAGCAGCCTCTGCCTTACCAGCAGGGTTTCCAACAACCCCAAAGGAGATTTGAAGCTCAAACATCAACAAGACAACAACAAGGGAATCCCCCACCTAAGGTAGATTCTAACACTGATGATCTTTTGAAGCAAATTTTTCTTAATCAACAGAATGAATTGAAGAGTCAAGGTTTGGAGTTGAGGGAGTTAAAGACTCAAATGAGCCAGATTGCCACCGCCCTCCATGAACTTGTGAGTAAGAATTCTGGAAATCTACCTTCCCAACCCACTCCAAATCCAAAGGGGAATGTCAGTGCCATCACATTGAGAAGTGGGAAGCAAATGAACGATACATCTGTACCTACCATTCCACCGGGATTCACCTCAACTTTGGAGCAGCCACATTCCAAACCAACTGATGAGCAATCCAAGGAGAAAGATAAAGGTAAGAAAAATATCGATGATGTTCCTCCTAACCCCCTTCCTTTTCCCAAAAGGGTTGTTCAAACCAAGAAGATGGCTGAAGAAGCAATGAAAAAGGAGGTTTTGGACACATTCAAGCGTGTGGAGATCAACATTCCTCTACTTGAAGCCATTAAGCAAATTCCAAGGTATGAAAAATTCTTAAAAGAACTTTGTACCAATCGAAGAGGGCTCAAGGGAAATAAGAGGATCAACCTTGGAAGGAATGTCTCAGTACTCATTACACCAACTCTAGCAATGCCAACAAAGTTCAAGGATCCCGGGACATTCACCATCCCATGTACCATAGGGGAGTTTCACTTCTCTGATGCTCTTTGTGATTTAGGAGCTTCAATAAATGTGATGCCTCACTCTGTATTCTCTTATTTACAGGTTGGTGAGTTGAAGCCGACAAGAGTAGTGGTGTAGTTGGCGAATAGAGCTACGACATATCTAGCGGGATTTCTTGAGGATGTACTTGTCTAGGTAAGAGACATGATCTTTCCAGCAGATTTCTATGTTCTTAACAGGGAGGATGATTAGGTAAGTTCTCATTCCCCCATTCTCTTAGGTAGGCCCTTCCTCAAAACTGCAAAAACTATCATAAATGTCAATGAGGGTACACTTTCCATGGAATTTGGGGATGAAGTTGTGATATTTAATGTTATGGATTCCATAAAGTACCCCTCAGAGGATCATTCTTCATTTTTTATCTCCCATTTTGAACCAACAAGTAAAAACACCATGGAATTGGATTATCCTATGCTTATGGAGATTATGAGTATTGGTTCTATTTTGATGTCTAAAAGTACTTCCACACCCGTTTATAAGGAACAAGACTCTCTAAGATTTGATTTTGAAATGGAATCATATTCTGATTTTTATCATGTGAACTCTGATTATGACATGGCTATAGATTATGCTGATGGATTTGATGATTTATTCTCTGATTTTGATGATGTATATTATGATACTGATTATCTTTGTGCACATATTTCGGTTCCTTCAATGTCTCCATCCATACTACACCCTCCTTCATTAGAACTCAAGCCATTTCCACCAAATCTGAAATACTCATACTTGTTGAGTGGTGAGAGATTACCTGTTATCATTTCTAACAATCTCCCTTTTCAACATGAAGAAAATCTTTTGAATATTTTGAGGGAGAACATCAGGGCAATTGGGTGGACCTTGGCTGGCATATCAGGTATTATCCCCTCCATTTTCATGCATAGGATTCTCTTGGAGGATGGGGCTAAACCGGTGAGATAGCCACAAAGGAGACTCAATCTCACCCTCCTGGAAGTTATTAAAAAATAAGTTGAGAAATTTCTCGAGGCAGGTATAATCTTTCCCATTTCAGATTCTCAGTGGGTAAGTCCAATTCAGGTTGTGCCTAAGAAGAGTGGTGTTACTGTTGTTAAAAATGAGAAATATGAGTTAGTTCCAATGAGGGTGAAAAACAGTTGGCGTGTGTTTATTGATTATAGGAAACTAAATCATTCCACTCGCAAGGACCATTTCCCCCTCCCGTTTATTGATCAGATGCTTGAGAGACTAGCTGGGAAGACACACTATTGTTTCTTGGATGGATTTTATGGATATTTTCAGGTTCCTATAGCTCTGGAGGACCAGGAGAAGACGACATTCACCTACCCATTCGATACCTTTTCTTACCGAAGGATTCCATTTGGACTATGCAATTCCCCAGGTACCTTCCAGAGATGCATGGTGAGTATTTTTTATGATTTTATTGAGACTTTCATGGATGTATTTATGGATGATTTTACAGTGTATGGGTCTTCATTTGATGAATGTCTAAGTAGTTTGGGAAAGGTGTTGAATCGTTGTATTGAGAAGAATATGGTACTGAACTTTGAAAAGTGTCATTTTATGGTAGAGCATGGCATTGTCTTAGGGAATGTAGTGTCAAAACATGGGATAGAGGTTGATAGATCTAAGGTAGACATTATTTCATCCTTACCCTATCCTTCATGTGTGCGTGATGTTAGATCTTTCCTAGGGCATGCAGGATTTTATTGGCGCTTCATCAAAGATTTTAGTAATATCGCTCTTCCTATGTCACGATTACTTCAAAAAGATTATGATTTTGTGTTTGACGATTATTGTAGGACTTCCTTTGATGAGATATATAAGTGTCTCACCACTCCACCTATCATACAGCCCCCACGGTGGGAGATTCCTTTTGAGATTATGTGTGACACCTCCAACTTCGCAGTTGGAGTGGTCTTATCTCAGAGGGTGGAGGGATGTTCACATGTGATCGCCTATGCATCTAGGACACTGGATTCAGCCTAATCAAATTACACAACCACAGAAAAGGAGTTTATTGCTGTCATATTTGCTTTAGATAAATTATGTTCATATTTATTGGGCTCTAAAGTAGTTGTTTTTTCTGACCATGTAGCTTTGAGGTACCTCCTAAAGAAGCCAGATGCAAATCCACAACTTATCCGTTGGATGCTCCTTCTTCAGGAATTTGATATTGAGATAAAGGACAAGAAGGGATTAGAGAATTTGGTGGCAGACCACATGATTAGGCTTACTCACACACTAGAGGATGACACCTTGGACCAGGTACCCCTTTGGAACACTTTCCCCAATGAGCATCTCTATACCATCTCAGATACGCATCCTTGGTATGCTGATTTAGTTAATTACATTGTTTCCTATGAAATCCCAGCAAATTTGAAGAAGCAACAAGTCCAAAAACTAAAAACTGAGTCTAGGTATTATGTGTGGGATGATCCTTACCTCTGGTGCATGTGTAGTGACCAAGTCATTAGGAGGTGTGTTCCTGATCATGAGTTTGAGTCTGTTTTTCATTTCTATCATACACTTGCTTGTGGTGGACACTTTGGACCCCAACAGATAGCTAGGAAGGTTTTAGACTCTGGATTATATTGGCCTAGCTTGTTCCATGATGCCCTTGTGTTTTGTAAGTCATGCTCTCGTTGCCAACACACTGGGAATATTTCTAGGATACATGAGATTCCCCAACAACCCATACTATTCTATGAGATTTTTGATGTATGGGGCATTGATTTTATGGGTACTTTTCCTAGTTCATTTGTATTTTTGTATATTTTGGTTGTTGTTGATTATGTGAGTAAATTGGTGGAGGCCAAGGCCACCAGGACTGACGATTCTCATGTTGTTGTGGACTTTGTCAAAGCACAGATTTTTTGCAGGTTTGGAGTACCAAAGGCCATCATCAGTGACCAAGGGACACACTTTTCCAAAAGGAATTTTTCTTCCCTCCTTCAGAAGTATGGGGTGACACACAAAACATCAACACCATACCACCCCCAAACAAATGGCCAGGCTTAGGTTTCAAATTGTGAGTTGAAACAAATATTAGAGAAAACTGTGCAGCTGAATAGGAAGGATTGGAGAAAGCACTTGGATGATGCATTGTGGGCTTATAGGATAACATAAAAGACACCCATTGGTATGTCCCCATTTAGGATTTTTTTTGGGAAAGCATGTCATCTCCCGGTGGAAGTCGAGCATCGGGAATATTGGGCTATAAAGAAATGCAACATGGATTTGGCCCAAGATGGAATTCAAAGGAAGTTTCAAATTCAAGAGCTTGAGGAGATTCGATTGTCATCATATGAGAACTCAAGGCTCTACAAGGAAAGATCAAAATAAGCTCATGACAAAATGATCCAACAAAGGGAGTTTCATGTTGGAGAGAAAGTCCTTCTCTATAGTTCATGACCCAACTTGATGCCTGGTAAGTTTCATTCCATATGGTTAGGTCCTTATATTGTGTTTAATGTTTTTCCTTATGGTGCAGTGGAGATCACACAAGAGGACACTAGAAGGAGCTTTACAGTCAATGGGAAACGTTTGAAGAGATACATCGAGGGACTTCCTACCGATGCAGTTGATTTTATCACACTGCATGACCCCATCATCACTTGAGCACATCAGGTTGTTCCTAACCCTTTCACTTTTATATTATTTGTCCTATTTAAAAATTCTTCATTTCATGTTCATATATCATCTCATGGGTTCACATTGAGGACAATGCAATATTTTATGTTCGGGGGAGTAGGGAACCTTTTAGTTTAGTAATTTCAAATTTTTTTCCCTATTTAAAAAAAACAAATAAAAAAATTGTGTGTTTTTTTCAAATTTTGTGTGTTTATTTTTTCAATTTTCTTTGTGTTTTTGAAATTTTTGATCTAAAATGATTCTCATCACAATTTTTAAATGCATATCAATGAGTGAAACAATTTATCCCATGAAACTGAGCTTAAATGAATGCTGAAAATGACTTTGTTTCAAGTTCAAATATTTAGTAATTTCATGAAAAGTACACTGAATTTTGAATCTCATGCCACATCTCACTGTCTTTATATTTGAAATCACTTTCCTGTGATACTTATGAACCATTATTTTCATATTCGTTACATTCACCTCAATTCTTGAGAGAACCAAACCATGCTTGATTTAACCATAATTTGATCTATTCCTGTCAAAACTTGTGGGTTTAAGGTACTTATGTTTAAATGATTGAGGAATTTGTTTGGTATTAAAGCCCCTATTTCAAAGAATCCTTTTTTATAATGGCCTACCTTGAATATTTAATCCTTGTAGCCCTTAGAATCCATGCACATCCTGTTAGGTTAGCCACATTACAAGCCAATTTTCCCTATCCAACCAACTCTTGAAGTGAAATAGCATAATCTAGTTGAGCTTAAGTGTGGGGGAATCTGTCTTGTGTTGTGCCACCACATTCTTTGATACTTTGGGTGGAAAATTAAATTCATAAGAGATGTTTTTTCTGCTGAAGAAATTCATTATATTGAAATTTGTGCCTTTTCTGGAGCTTTCATGACAAGTGAAGTTGTGCCTTTTCTGGAGCTTCTAATTGAGGTGGAAAGTTATGCCCGTCTGGAGCTTTCAAGAAAATCATGTTTGAGAAGATTGACATTTTTTATGATGAAATGATGAATGGTGTAAACTTTTAATGACTTTTCATGATGATGGATCTGAATTGATACTATGGGGATTGAGGAGAAGACCATATTTAAGTGAAAATTAGATTAATGCAATTTTGCTTCAAAAAAAGAGTCAGGCCATCCTCATTCATCCTTAGAGTTTTTCAAATCTTAATCCTACCAACCAAAAGCCACAGAACAATCCTGAAAAGTCCTCATGATAAACATATTTCCTTGACTCACATTGGGTAGCGATTTAGGAATTTATCAAGCCTATGGTGACCCTTGTATGAGTTTGCATGAGAAAGACATTGCAAAAAAAATTGATATTTGAGTGATGAGAGAAAATTCAAGAGAGGTAAGTGTTTTGTGAATGGGAGGATAAATAAAGTGGAAATATATTGAATGATATAAATTAAGAACTTTAAATAATTGTTTTTTATGAGTCATGATATCTTTTTTTTCTTGGTGTGTAATTGTTTGATCTCAAGGATATGTGTTTTAAAATTGGTTTTGATTTTATATTAATGTTTACTTGATATGAGGTTTTGCTCAGGAGTGCAAAAGGGTAAGTGTGGGGGAGTTGATAAAACAATATTTTATTGAATATTTTATTGATAATAAATGATATAATTTCCTCACATTGTGTTAAATATGTTTAATTAGAAATTATTTGGAATTAGATCATTCATTTGAATATTTGATGAAAATTCTAGTTTTACCCTTTATAGTTCACTGTAGTATTTCGAAGATACATATTTTTATATTTATTATTTGAAATTGAAATTTTGTAAAGGTGTTCCTAACTTAATTATCTACAACATTTATTAAGGACACTAGATCTAAAGAGTGAATTTGGTTGTCGAAAATGGGCCATGAAGTCAAAGTTGGTCTGGACTCTCCAGAATGGAGAAGATTATGTATTTTGGCCATAAATCCTTCATATGGGCCTGTATTAATCCCAAATTTGGAGAGGAGATATAGAACCCATATCCTCACATTTTATCCTTCTGTAAGGCCGACCAATTCACGCGTTTTGGTGGTCAAATTGGCGTTTCAAGTTAGAATAAAATATTTGACCGAGATTCCCCATTCACACTTGAAACCACTTTGAACCTAGCCTCCCCACCACTCTATAAATTGGTGTTTTTCTCATTTGGTGGGGTTGGGACGTGATTTGGGAAGTTGAGGACAGAGGAGAAGTGTATCCACTCCAATTCGCCAACCATTTCAATAAGGGTGGCTCTTGAAGCAAGGATCCCTTCGACGAAGCCTTCTTCTTCTACTTCATGTTGTAATGATTTTGTTTGTGTAATAAACTTATTTGTTCTTCTTTTATTTCTTATCTTTTCTTCTGTTTTGTTTAAATTTATTCTTCTCTTAATCTTACTCTTTGGTCTAGAATTATTTAGTAGAAGCGTTATTGGGTTATACTCAATATAAACCTTTGCACATGCAAAACGCTTCTATGATGATTACGCCACCCATAGAAGAGTAGTCTTTTAGTAATCGATCTATCTTATATCCTCTTCATTTAATTATTTTGAATCAATGGGCTAATGTAATTCAAATAATATGATCCATGAATTGTGTTTTTAAATTATAATAAACTAAGCAAGAAATTGAACAATTAACACAAAAAACACACGAGGTCGGGATTCTGTGTAAATTTTTTAGAGCGTAATCTTAATCGGTAATACAAGACCAAACGGGATAAATTTGTAGAGTTAAAATATAATCCCTAAACACAATTCAACCTCATTTCCAGAATGGATATGTTCTCTAATTAACAACTTAACATAATCTATCCTTATAACAATAATCAAAGCAGGGTGCTGCGATTGCGTGTTCCGAAGCTAGCCTATGGTTTAAGTAATTTCATCTTTGTGGTTAAGTTAAATCTCATAGGGTTCGAGGGATAACAAATTAGGGGATCATAATTAAGTGGATATTGATTTAAATGATAATGATTAATAAGTGAATGAATAGGTATAGTTAGATCTATTACGCCTTTTAAAATATATTTCTAAAAAAACATCTTCTTGTTGTGTCATTTTAATCAAAATTCATTTCAAAACTAAAAACAAAAAAATATACAATCTTCTTCTAGAAAACTTCTTCTAGATTCATAAACTATAAAAAAAAAACCCAATCCTTTAAAGTAGTGTTTTTATTTTATTCTCTTTTATTTTATTTTTAGAATACCTTTAATAAGTTGTTAAATTCACTTCCTCCTTTGAGAGACGACCTTGGTCAGCCACTCTACTGCACCTAAGTACCCAAAAATCACATTAATAATTTGAGGGCGCCCAAGACAGCGCTATTTCATTGATCTATGATTTGGATATCATCAGCTGAGGGTAAAGGATAGTGACATCTCGGAGACGGCTTTCAGGTGCAGGTATGGGCACTTCGAGTTTGTAGTAATGTCGTTTGGATTTACGAATGCACCGACTGTGTTCATGGGACTTATGAACTTGGTCTTCTGAGAGTTTCTGGACCGGTTCTTCATTATTTTTATCGATGAAAACCTGATCTACTCAAGATCAGAGGAGGATCACGTTGAGCATCTTAGAGCAGTCTTGGAAGTCCTTCGACACCACCAGCTTTACGGGAAATTTTTGAAGTGTAAGTTCTTGACGCAAGAAATACACTTCCTTGGGAACGTAGTGTATTAGAATGGAGTGTCAGTGGACTCGTCTAAGGTGGAGGAAGTTGTTTCTTGGGTAGCACCCAAGAGCATGGCCGAATTTCGTAGTTTCCTGGGGTTAGTAGGTTAATATCGGAGGTTCGTTTCGGACTTCTCTCGAGTTGCTGCTCCATTGACAGCTTTGACTAGGAAGAACCAGGTCTTCCTATGGAGCGAGCAATGCCAGAAGTCTTTCAACTACCTGAAGGAGAAGTTGGTCAGTGCTCCCGTACTCAGGTTTCCAGAGTAAGGGTTGTTGTATGAGGTGTTTTGTGATGCTTCTGGCCTTGGTCTACGGTGTGTGCTGATGCAGAAGAAGGGAGTGATTTGTTATGGGTCTAGGCAGTTACGCCCTCATGAGAATAACTATGCCACCCATGACCTAGAGCTTGTAGCAGTAGTGTTCGCACTGAAGTTGTGGCAACATTACATCTTTGGGGAGTGCTTTGTGATCTTCTCAGATCACAAGAGCCTACATTATATCTTCTCCTAGCGTGACCTGAACCTTCGGAAATGGATATGGGTCGAGTTTCTCCAAGACTATGACTTTGAGATATCTTACACTGAAGGTAAGGGAAACGTTGTGGCTGATGCCCTGAGCAGGAAGTCGCATCAGGAAGTGGTTAGGGAGTGCACTGATTCTTGGAAGGCGATGGGAGAGTTGGCTGCCTTGCACTTGGATGCCAGGGTAGAAGGTGTTAGAGGTTGTCTGTTTCATATGACGGTGCAGTCCTCCATGTTGCAGCAGGTGGAAGAGTCTCAGTGGGGGGACTCTGAGGCAGAAGTGATGTGGGATCATGTCGATTAGGGGAATTCTCCAGAATGATGGTCATAGGATAGCCGACATCGGATTCTTTTCCATGGAAGGTTGTTTGTTCTGGAGGCAATGCGTGAGGGAGTTCTCCGGGAGTTCCATAGCTCAGCCTTGGCGGTACATCCAGGAGTTTCAAAAATGTACCAAGGCCTGAGGGAACAGTTTTGGTGGCCCGGGGTGAAACGGGCAGTGGCGGAGCTTGTGGCTAAATGCCTAGTGTGTCAGCAGGTGAAGGCTGAACATCATGTTCCCAGTGGTTTGTTGCATCCTTTAGATATCCTCGAGTGGAAGTGGGATGACATCTCAATGGACTTCATCACAGGACTACCTAGAGATCAGGGTGGTTATGATGTTATCTGGGTAGTGGTGGATCGACTGACGAAATCAACTCACTTCTTAGAAATTAAGGAGTCAGGCCCGGTGAGTACCTTAGCACATAGGTACGTAGATGAGGTTTTGCAGTTGCATGGAGTCCCGAAGACTATCGTCTCAGATCGGGATACTCGGTTTACCTCACGAGTCTGGAGGGGGTTACAGCATGTTTTTGGAACCATCTACGCCTTAGCACTTCTTTCCACCCCTAGACCGATGGGCAGACAGAGCGGACTATCCAGACGTTGGAGGACATGCTACGAGCATTCGTTCTAGATTTTGGAGGATCATGGGTACGACACTTGCCTTTAGTAGTGTTTTCCTACAACAATAGCTTCCACTCTACTATTGGCATGGCACCGTTTGAGGCTTTGTATGGAAGACCATGTCATTCACCCATTTGCTGGGCAGAGGTTGGTGAGACAGGTGCTCTTGGGCCAGAGGTAGTGCAGAGCACCATAGAGAAAGTTCATCTTGTACGTGAGAGGATGAAAGCGGATCAGGACCGACAGAAGTCTTATGCTGATCGTCGGAGGAGGCCCTTGGAGTTCGAGGTGGGGATCATGTGTTCTTGAAGGTTTCCCCTTGACAGGGGCAGCGGAGGTTTGGGAAAGGGAGAAAGCTCTCACCTAGGTTCATCGGACCTTTTGATGTGCTGAGGAAAGTCGGCGAGGTGGCATATCAGTTGGCCCTTCCACCTCAGTTGGATAAGGTTCATGACGTCTTCCACGTCTCCCAGCTTCGCCGGTACTTACACGATGACTCCCACGTTATCGACTGGGGAGAGTTAGATATGGGAGACGATGCAACCTTCAAGGAACGACCAGTCAGAATCAAGGATCGTAAAGAGAAGGTGCTATGTGGATGAACCATTCCGTTGGTTCGTGTGTTGTGGAGGCATGGCGGCCTCGAGGAGAGCACTTGGGAGCAGGAGACCCAGATGCACGCTCAGTACTTGGAGTTGTTTTACTTTTGTTTTCCCTTGTTCTTTTGAGATTTGGGTTGATTTTGTACTATGTACCTTTGATATATGGAATGCTTGGCTTGTCGGTTGTGAGATCTTTTTCCTTGTTCTCTGGAAGTGTGTATCATGTCCGGATGTGTGGGGAAAGGGAAAAACCTGACTCTTAATCGAGATTCATTAATGAGGATGCGATTGAACCCGTGCAGGCGAGTCAGTGCCGCCTAAAGCGGATAATATCTCGACATAGAAGAAGGAATTTTTCCCCAAACCACGTGTTCAGGTAATGTGTGGGATGTACGGTGTTAGGGGCAGTGTAAGTTGGAAAATCCTAATGTATGAAAGTGGGAAGACCCAATCCTTTTTCGAGATGCATTAATTAGGATGCGATTAAACCCGTGAAGGTGAGTCAGTGCCGCCTAAAGCGGATAATATCTTGACATAGAAGAAGGAATTCCTAACACATATGATTAGGGTTGTTGGTTGGGTTCTTGTTATAACGAGAACCCTAAGAGGTATCTTTTTGGGTTCCTCTGCGTTGGTTTTTGAATTCTCGGGGATGAGAATGTTTTAAGAGGTATCTGATGTAATGGCCTGGACCTCTATGGACCATTCCTTTGTCAAAAAAGGCCACGAAGTGTTCTGGAGGGTAAAATGGACTTTTCCCACACTTTCCAGAATTTTTGAAACTACACGCCATGTAGTTTGAGTACACGCCATCTACCCCCTCGCCGGGTATACCCCGTGTTGGAGTCGTGTCCTTGTCATGTGCAGTGAATGGGTACACGTCGTGTGTCTAGTACTACATGTCGTGTAGTCCTTCCCTACGTACGCGTTACCAGACAATGGTCGTGTACCGTGTTGGAGTCGTGTCCTTGCTGTGTGCAATTAATGGGTACACTCCGTGTGTCCAAACTACACGTCGTTTAGTCCTTCCCCGTGTATGTGTTACCCTCAAAATGTGTGTTGACCAGTCAATGGTCGTGGAGCCGTGTTGGAAGCTGCGTGGAGACCGTGTAAAATAATCGAGTACACGTTGTGTGCCATAAAGTACACGCCGTGTAATTTTTCTTTTCTCTCCTATAAAAGGAGGGGTCCCCTCCTCCTTTTCAACTCACCCCTCCCCTCCCCTTTCCTCTGAGCAGAGTTCTCCCAAGAGACTCAAAGTCTCTTTCTTCCATAACTTCTTCGTCCGAGCTCCAATTTACGGTCAGTCAGCGGCCATGGGATCGTAACGACGAGGTGGAACTTCCAAGATTAGATTTTTTGTCTTTCCTTCGGCCTTTCCTTTCCAACTTCCACCCAAGGAGGTTTTTCCGGGACCTGACAGAAGTGACGGACGTCGAAGGATGTCTTCTAAAGTCGATCTGGGGGAGCATTGTGATCAAAACCTATTGATGTAGGGATATTACCTTCGTCTCTCTAAATTGTGCATCATGTGGGGTGGGTATCCTCTTATTTTCATGAGAAACTGTTGAACCTTTAAATAAAGATAATAACTTAAATAATGGGGATGGGTAAGTTTTGATGTTTATCTTTGTTTATCCTATTGATATGTTATGAATTGAATGAGATTCTGCCTACTGAAAATCACGGTCGTTGGGGGCCTTTTCTTGCGCAATTAAATGTTTCCCTCTCCTTCTGGATTTTCTTATGGATGGAACCTTATGGAATGTGGAATTTGGTTAATCACGTAATGTTGGTTATTTAAAATCTGGAACCCTTGTGTGATCACCCCGGTTAAACAAAATGGAATAATGAACATGTGGGTTTTGGCTTGGTTATTGGTGTGTGAAAGGGAGGGGTGAATCTTGGGTTGTTACGAATAGAACAGGCAGCAGGGCTGCAGTAAATGATGTTAAAGGGGCGATGATGTGGCAAGAACTTTGTTTTGTGGGTTGTTTTGGATCAGGTGGGCAGTGGGGCTGCGATAAATGGTATTAAAGGGATAATGATGTATGGTGTGGTTGTGGTTATGGTGGTTGGCAGCGGGGCTGTAGGGTTGGGTTTTAATTTGAACGAACTATGGGTTGTGAATAATAAATAAAAGTGGAAGAGTTAATGAATGGTGGGTCATGGTAATGGAATGAGATTAATAACCAATGGGTTGGTTGGTTGATAAGAAGGACTTGGTTATGTTTCTTGTGTTTTCCTAACTTGATTTGTGGATGGCAGGGATATGTTTTAGGAACGATCGATGTGGTTGGTTGTGGATAGTTTCCCAGTAGTTAAGGAACTAAATAAATTGATTCTGCTGAAATTTGAAAACCTAAATGGGGTTGGGGTTGTTTGTTGTATGCATTCTTCATGGTAGCAGTGCCGAGGCACATGCTCAGTTTCTCTATTTAGAATCCATAGGTTGGGCTGAGTGTTTGGTATATATATATATATATCTGTATATTTTGTGTTTTATCGCACCCCACCCATGTTGATCACTTATTGCCGAACACTCCTATTTCATGGGAGAGGGTGTTTTTCCCTCAGTTACTAGCTCATTCCTGCTTCTTCTCCCCTACGCTGTGATGGCTTGAGGAAACCTTACACCTAAGTCTCTTTGGGTAGGTTTTGTTTGGGGTGGTTTTAGCCCAAGACTCTTCGGGCAGGTTCTACTGTTTCCCAAGAATCTACTGGATGAGGCCCAGGTTTGTGCGGGCGGGATACGTGGTTGTGAGGCCCAGGTGTGTGCGGGCGGGATGCGTGGTTGTGAGTCCCTGGTGTGTGCGGGCGGGATGTGTGGTTTGGGAGGCCCAAGTGTGTGCGGGCGGGATGTGTGGTTTGTGAGGCCCAGGTGTGTGCGGGCGGGGAGAGTGTGGCAGCGTCAGGACGTTCGTCATTAGGAAGAGCAGATAACTAAAGGGAAATGGTGTTGGGTACCCATTAATCTTGTTTCTTATATACTACTACCTATTGTGATTGTGTTTTTGGTGAGTGTGGCTGGTGAGGTTGGGTGGATAGAATTCCTTACTAGGTTTCTTCTGTTGTTCTCACGGGACATTAGGATGTCTCCCCACTTGTGCACGAGAGCTTTAGGTTTCCCTACTGAGGATACTTGTATGCTCACCCTATGTTTACTTTCATGTTTCCAGGAGGACTACCAGGGCCGTGCGGGACCCTACTAGTCGGACAGTTGGAGTTGTTGTAGTTTTTGTACTCTTTTTTTCTTTTGGTATTGTACTTTGATCTTTCTTGTACTTTCACCTTGTTATAAAATTGTTTAAACATGCATGTGGGATTGGTTTGGGTTTATTTCTATACACTTGTTCTTTTCCTTTTTGGTGGTTGACTTGTCCTATTTCCCGATCTTAAAAATAATAAAAAGGTTAATGCCTCCCATATTTGTGAAAACTCATACCCTTGGTGCTAGTCGCCAACCCGAGGCCTACTGGAGGCGGGACTCGGGGGGTCATTATCTCCCTTTCACCATTGCCAGCTCAGGAGGGGAATCTTTGGTGGGAGGGGGTCATGACAAACCAAACATCTCAGAGAAACTTCATGACATATCAAGACTATATGTTCCCTCAAATACTTTTGGTAGACTTTTCTACGTGGTTTTTTTCAGATAGCTCGAGGAGTGGGATCTCCCAGAATCAAACGAGCTACGAGAAAAACCATATGGTTGGTATTGGATGAGACATTTCATCTTGAAATACTTTATGAGTATACCTAAATTTTATTTTTATATGTTTTATTGACATATACCCATGCTGAGATGACTGTATCTTTTTAGTGGTGTTTCCTTTGTGGTCTTTTACTTTGTGTTTCTGGGTGCCCTACTAAGTATTTTTTACTCAACCCTACATGGGATTTTCCCGTGCATGTCTTGTGCAGACAACTGACGCTTTGTCAATGTCCTAGGTAGAGTAGGACTAGGTCCAAGACCATACGGATCCTTGTGAGACCAGATGAGCCTAGTTGTTTTTGGAAGCTTTCTATAGCAGCTTCAGTACCCTTGTTTGCAAATTGGAATTTTTAGTTTTCTTTCTTTTAGTGGGATTGTATTCTGGCCCAATTTTACTTTAATTCATTACATAATGTCATACATTGTTGTTGGATTGTAGTGGTATGCATTCATTTTCTTTACTTAGTTTTTTCACTTTCCAACCTGTGTGGCTTGGATTCATGTGCATGTGTACAGGCTCATAGGAAAATGCCTCCCATTTGTGGTATATGCCTACTCGTCACTAGTCACCAGCCCCTAGCCTATTGGAGGTAGGATTGGGGTAGTCACGACGTGGGCCCTGAGGGATGGTTTGTGGAAGATTGGTGTCAGAGGGTGGGGTTCGGTTCCACATTGGGACTGGGAGTGTGTGATTTTAGTTTGGGGAAACAATGTTAAGTGTTTCGAGTTCAGCTTTTAGGCCAGAGACTCTAGTGTTGATGTGGCAGCTAACGTATCCATACACTAGGACTCTGGGCACCTAATTTCCAACTCGGTACATGAAAACACTAGTTTCAGGGAAAAATAAAGTTACATGCATCAAGTAGGAAATGGTTTTGTTTTTCATTCCCTTCTTGAGTCAGCTCACTAGGTATGCTCTTTTAACCATGATATGTATTTTTTTCCTCATGATGTGTTCATGATGCCCACCAGTGAGTTTTCTTTAGTAGGATCAGGAGTTTGTCCTGATTCTTGATGAGGACTCCCTAATGGGAGCCTTTTATAGAGTATTTTTTCTTTATGATAGTTAGTAGGTGATGGTTTCTCCTAATGATCAGTTAGAAGACCCGCCTCCAGTGGTTCATGTGGATGCATCTTTCCAAACTAAGTCATGGGTGGATATTTTGGTGCTAAATGATGAGGTGCAGGGTTTGAACATGTGTCATAGGATTCTGAGGTAGTGATCTCCTAGAATACAGGGTCGGCAGGACCTACTGATAGCAAGTGTGCAACGTAAGCCGCAAAACCATACATTCCATTAGAAGTTCCAGGGATATGCTAGTTCCGATAAGGATAGGCTTTTCTATGCTATTCATAAAAGGGAGAATCTCGTGTGAGATTGTCCCACCATTTATGATGTAGTCATAGAGGCAGTTTAAGAACCGCCAATAAAGAGGCAGCATCATGAGAAGATAGATCCATCGAGTGGTGGAAATGGTGGGAGAGTAGGGGAAGTAGTAGGAGGTGGTATAATTTTTAATGTGTTACCACCACCACCTCCTGGTGGTCCATACTAGGATTAGGGAGACAGTGTAAAGACCCGTAAATTTCAAGGGAATTTTTTTTTCTTAAATTCTTTGGAATTTTATGAGCACACAGTTTCTGAAGGCACCTGATTCTGAGGCCTGGTGTGCCCGTACAAAATTTCTGAAGTTTTGTTAAGCTTAAATTAACGCGCGTAAGCAGTTTTCCTGAAAAAGTGGAATAACTCTTAAATGGTTACTCGGATCAGAAATATGAGGACACTGTTGTGCTCAGGATGGCGGGTTTACCCTATGCGTGACTTAAGTTTAGTCGGCGCAGGCCTCCTGCGAGAAAACCCGAAAATGGCATAACCGTAAATAAAATAATTAAATAAAGTTATTTTATTTTTCAAATGATTATAACTCACAAACGGTAAATAGGATTATAAATCTGAGACCACCGCTAAACTCGTGAGGGTATGCTTCCTTTAAGCAGATACTAACTTTTGCTGGCGCGAGCCACCTGAGAAAGTTAGTTTATGGTCGTAAATAAAATAATTAAGTGACAATTATTTTATTGTAAAATTCATAACTTCTAAAAGGTAAATTGAATTGGAAATCGGAGAGTACCGTTGAGTTCTTTGGGGTGTTTCTCTCCTAGGTAGAGCCTAACCTTGACCACAGTGGGTCGAGGGTGACTGATAATAATTTTCCGAACTTTTTTCGGGTACGTTTAGTAAACGTACGAGCGGAATTTTATAACTTTTGAACTGGTGCTCGGAATCGAATTCTGAGGGCACCGTTGAACTCACAGTGCAGATATTTTCTTAATAAGACTTTCACCTCAACGGCGAATGATCGAGTATGAAAGTTAGTTTTTTGGGTTTTACGTGGGTTAATAAAATAAAATAAATGAATAATTTATTTTGTTTTGTTAAACACATGCAGTGCGGATAAAGCGGTTAGAAGCTCCACTTGGGAGTTAGTGGTGGAACCGCCACACCCTAACCACCCATTTAATGGGGAGGGAGAGGAAACCTCTCAAACCCACCCATCAATTATTTTATATATCGACATAAAATTAATTTCACTCAATTAATTTTATGGTTCGACATAAAATTAATTGTTGTCCGTTGATTTTATGTGTCGACGTAAAATTAATTTATCTCAATTAATTTTATGAGTTGATGAAAAATTAATTTTTTTCAGTTAATTTTATGGGCCGGCGTAAAAAAAATTAATTGATGTGATTTAATTTTATGTGTCGACGTGAAATTAATTGTTGTCAATTAATTTTATGTGTCAACATAAAATTGATTCGTGTCATATGTTTTGACGCAAGATATGAGGGGAAACTTCTTGGCATCCCACAATATTATGTAGTGTCAACGCACCTCTTAAATTGCGCCAACACAATTTAATTCGCCCGACCCCCTTTTTAAATTAAGTAACCGCATCGTTGGAATTTAGGAAGGTTCCAAATAAATGAACCGTCATAAATTCCACGATGGTTACATACCTCTCCCCCTATCCTATATATAGGGAGCTTGGGAGAGGGTTTTGGGACGGCTTCGCCAAGCAACGAAGCGCTGGTAAAGTATTGCGACAGCCAACACCTGGGGAAATCATATCCTCTCCAACGAAGAACGCGAAGAACGCTGATGCCACCCTCAGCTTCATCCTTCCCGACGTTTAGGGAACGACACCTGTCTTTCGCGAATTCGTCTACCGCGACACCGACGAACACCTTATTCGAGGTAGGGGTTTGATTCTATGTTTGTGAATATTTGGGTGTTCATCATTAATCTTTTTGCCGCTTACTATCGATTAACGGGAGGGGGTCGGACCGCACAAACACGGCCAACCCTCCTCCCTTTTTACTGTTGTCCTTCGTTGTGGATTGGAACGGAGACGGCACGGTGCCATCGCACCGCGAGGAGACGAGGCAACCGCTGCGAAGGAGCGCGGCGCCGTCGCGCCACTCCGTTAAGGCCGAAAGAGGCCACGACTGGAGAAGGGGCCACGGCGGAGGGGTGAGGCGCCGTCGCGCCCCGCCGGAGCATCTTGAAGGGTCGCGGCCAGGGCGGGCCAAGGCGGAGGGGCGCGGCATCGACGCGCCGCGCCGGTCGAAGAAGGGTCGCGGCGGTCACCGACAGGGGGCGGCCGGACTTCCCGGCCGCCGGAGCATCAAGAGCCGCAACCCTTTGGCCGCGGTGGAAGACCTGGAGGCGGTCGGATAAAACTGGCCGCCGACACTTGGAGGGCGGGACCGCGGGGTCCCGCGACGGCGGCACCGGCCGGCCAACCGGGCCGGCAGTTTAGAATTTCGGGGGTCGTAACCCCTGGTGGTGGACAGGCGGTCCCCCCATGTGGGGTCTCTGTTACAAGGCGAGGGGGCAGCGCCCCCCCCCCCCCCCCCTCGCGTCGCTCGGTCACAGACCGAGCGCCCAACCGAGTCGGGTCGCTCGCGCTGGGCCAGGGCGCCCAGCCGCTGGGCCAAGCCGCCCGCTGGGCCGGGTCGCGCCACTGGGCCGGGCCGCGCCCAAGTGGGCCAGACCCGGACCCAGGTCGGGTCGACCCAGACCCAGTTCGGGCTGACCCAGGGGGTCTTGGGCCGGGTCGGTCCGGGCCCAAACCCCCCTAAAAGCGGGCAGATTCATTCAAACGCTCATAACATGGGATATGGACCTCCGATTGGCGCATCATCAGTTGCGACGCAATCCTTGGATTGAGACGGTCGTTTTGGTATATTACACTCAAAGTTTCGGAGAACTTTGGGTATGTCGGGGTTGGTTCGAACACGAAACTAACTGAGTCCTCGGAGCAGAAACGCCTATAACTTGAGCTCTGGAAGTCCGATTGACGTTCCGTCGACTTTGTTGGATTCCTCTTAGTGAGACGGACCTTTGGGCTTACTCTGCTCGAGTTTTGGACGCAGTTGGAGTATGGTTGGGTTGGATTGTACCTGAAATCCAACCGGGCCCCTGGAACGAAAAAGCCGATAACTTTCAGATCGGACGTCCTTTTGACGAACCGTCAGCGGCGTTGGTGATCACGTTGAGAAACGGTACCTATGAGTATACCCTTTGTGAGTTCAGGGTGAATTTGAGATACGGTCGGGTTGGTTCGTACACAAAACCAACCAGGCCCCTGGGATGAAAAGGCTAATAACTCACATACCGGGCGTCCGATTGATGCATCGTCTATTGCGTTGAAACCCCTATAACGAGGTGGTCCTTTGAGATACTTCTTTGTGGGAATTTGTGATACATGGAGTATCGACTTGTAGCTCGTGGAGTGTACCCTCCCGGAGACGAGCGTATGGAGTATGGAGACCGTGTAGCTGGCTGAGACCTGATGACTGCTTGTCCGATTTGATTCGGAGTGACTTGCATAGCCCAGTGGGTAGCACTAGTTTGGGAGGTGGAAGACCCATGGAGGAGGAGAACTACTTTGTGAGGTGGCAGACCCGTGGTACTCGACAGGAGGAGTACCTCTGTAGGCTATGAGGGGGAGCACTACTGTGTGAGGTGGCAGACCCATGGCGGAGGAGCACTACTTTGTGAGGTGGCAGACCCATGGCGGAGGAGCACTACTTTGTGAGGTGGCAGACCCGCGGTACTCGACAGGAGGAGTACCTCAGCAGTATTAGGCTAGTGAGTAGTACCTCGGAGTCGTGACAGGATCATTATACTCGTCAGAGACGGAGCTCTTCAGCAGTTACGGTTTCGATAATGAAAATCCTAGTTTGAGCTGAGTCATTGACCTTTGTGTTTTCCTCATGATTGATATGGGTTACTAGATAACTTACGTATATGTATGGGCATATGCCTAAGTAGTGGTTATCCGTCGACTTCATATCTGTGTGACACCTCGTGGATGAGATGGGTTACTTGGTAACCTAGGTATAAGTATGGGCTTATACCTAACTAAGGGTTATCTTTTGAGAACTTTATTTGTGATTATACTTGTTGGATTTAGTGAGACCTTGAGGGTCTTGGGGTCCCTGCTGAGTATCATATACTCACCCCTACACGGGCTTTGCCCGCACCTCATTGTGTTGGTTGCAAACGACGGACATCACTGATCGTGGTTGAGGCTTGTAGATCTGGAGGGTACCCGGAGGTGGATCTCATGACGAGTCGATACTCGGAGGTGGATCTCACGACGAGTCGGTAACCGGAGGTGGATCTCACGATGAGTCGGTACCTAGAGGAGACAGACAGACGTGGAGTGCTGAGGAGGACATATATACCTACCCTTCAAGTAGGAACCTGGAGGACGATCCAGGAGCTGTTTGTCACCTTTCAGCTGTTGTCCTTTGAGTTGTACTTTACTTTCAACTGTAGCTATATCTTTCTTTTGGTATTGTATTTACGGCCCCTCGTACTTTCAGCACGTTTGTTATACTGCTTTACTTAGTGTAGCTTCTACTTGTACTCTGTTTGTGTGTGCTTTCGTTTCGTAAAGGCAATGCCTTCCCTTTTGATTGGGATTTACGCCTTTGTTGCTATTATCCATCCCCTGGCCTATGGAAGGCGGGCTTGGGGTAGTCACGGCATGGGCCCTGAGGACGGGTCGTGACAAATTGGTATCCGAGGAGTCGGTTCTACCGCAGAACTCAGGACTCTGATCTTTCCTTTCTGTGAAGCAATAGTGTTAAGGGTACCAAGTGTGGTCTTCAGTTCAGGGAGTCCAGTGTTGGTGTGGTGGCCGACGTATCCATACACCAGGACCCTGACTACTGATTTCCAACTTTGTGCACGAAAACACAGATTGCGTGTATGTTTCCAAGAGTTTTAAATTCAGCTCAAACCAGGTCATCTCACCAGGTATAAATCGTTTGACTGTGTCACATATGTTTCTTTCATGATGTATTTCCACGGACGACCAGCTAGAGCCCAGAGGGATGTACGTACTGACAGCATGCCGAGCAATGAGGCCTCGGTACATGGCCCTCTTACAGTTGAGGCACCAGCAGAGGCACTAGCGATACTACCATATGTTGGGCCACCGATGCCACCAGCCCCAGCAGCAGGAGATGCACTCTGCTTGAGCATGCTTCATGAGTTCTAGTGCCAGAGGCCACCCAGGTTTCAGGGAGAGACAGACCCACAGGTGGCTGAGGATTGGTTGGAGGCTTTGGTGAGAGTTTTCAGGATTGTGGGTACACCAGGGGACTTCATGGTGATCTTTGCTGCCAGCCTCCTTCAGGCAGCAGCAGGCAGATGGTGGAGCCGGATGCTCCAGTTTTGTGATGAGATGACCTTCACATGGGGAGACTTCAAGACCTTCTTCAGGGTGGAGTTCATACCAGTGACTCTACACTCTGAGCATTCTCAGGAGCTTCTACCTTTTCCGCAGGATTTTCCATCAGTAGCCGAGTCATCTGTAGGCAGTAGACAGATGATGTAGGGGTCCAAGAGGACCAGACCAGCAGGTGGGCGACCTCAGGATACAGGTTTGTTTTTGCGAGTCATGCGAAATAGATCTATCCATACAAGGAGTAGGAAGTGTTATGAATGCGGCAGGAAGGGTCACATGGCACGTGACTGTATGACTCCCCGCACAGTTGATCTGCAAGCATTGGAGGAGCCACCAAGACAGAAGCAGCGGTGGGTGCTTGAGCAACAGCCGAGCAGTGGACAAGGCAGCAGAGCTCTAGAAGCAGGTGGACGGGAGAAGAACTAGTGGATTCCTTTTGTTCCTTGTACTTCTAGTTCCATGTTGCTATTGTATTTGTGTCTTTGTACTTCGATCTGCAGTAATAAAAGACACTTATCTTTGTGATGTTTTCTTTCCTGTACATTTGTTTGGTTGATACTGAGAGGTCCCAGTTAAAACTGTTGACTTGACACTCACTTTTGAGATACCTACTAGAGGAGACCCAGTGACCACACACTGATGCTGACAGTGTGACTCACCCCTTGGAGGCGAGAGTAATGGTTGGATCTCTTGGTAGTAGCGTCGAGGCCTTAAGACGTCATCCTTGGTATGGATTAGTATCATCCATGTCGGGATTGACTATATTAGGCAAAGAACGTGGTTCATCCAGGAGATGAGACCAGATTTTTCTTATCGGCAAAGAAAAAATCTTAGCAGCTCTTGTAGGACCAGAGAAGGTTCTGGACATCCAGGAGGTGGAGACCACTAGAGTTTGAGGATGGCGACCACGTTTTCTTACGGGTCTCACCTCGACGTGGATTACGTAGTTTTGGCTGGGGCGGCAAGTTATATTCGCGCTTCATCGGACCCTTCTAGGTCCTCAACAGGGTAGGCGAGGTGGTTTACCGCTTGACCCATCCACCTCAGTTGCACCAGGTGCACGACATTTTTTCCACGTATCTCAGCTGAGGAGATACATGCATGAATCGACGCATATCATCAGCCATGGGGAGCTGAACATTGATAACGGAGCGACTTTTGCAGAGGTCCCGGTGGAGATCGAGGATCGACAGGAGCGGGTCCTACCTGGATGGTCGATTACTCTAGTGCGCATCAGATGGCAGCATAGGAACCTCCAAGAGAGCACATGGGAGCGGGAGGCTCAGATGCGTGCACAGTACCCCTTTTTGTTTCCCTAGTTTTTGATGTAGCTTTACGGGGACGTAAAGCCCTGAGGTGGGAGTAATGTAAATACCCATAAATTTCAAGGGAATTTTTTTTTATTAAATTCTTTGTAATTTTACAAGTATGCAGTTTCTAACAGCACCTAATTCTGAGGCCTGGTGTGCCCGGAATAATTTTCTGAAGTTTTGTTAAGCTTAAATTAACGTGCGTAAGAAGTTTTCTGGAAAAAGTGGAATAACTCTTAAAAGGTTACTCAGATCAGAAATATGAGGACCCGTTGTGCTCAAGATGGCGGGTTTACCCTAGGTGTGACTTAATTTTAGTCGGCGCAGGCCTCCTGTGAGAAAATCCGAAAATGGAATAACCGTAAATAAAATAATTAAATAAAGTTATTTTATTTTTCAAATGCTTATAACTCACAAACGGTAACTTGGATTAGAAATCTGAGACCACCGCTGAACTCATGAGGGTATGATTCCTTTAAGAAGATACTAACATTGGCCAGCGTGAGCCACCTGAGAAAGTTAGTTTTTGGCCGTAAATAAAATAATTAAGTGACAATTATTTTATTGTAAAATTCATAACTTCTAAATGGTAACTCGAATTGAAAATCCAAGAGTACCGTTGAGTTCGTTGGGGCGTTTTTCTCCTAGGTAGAGCCTAACCTTGACCGCATTGGGTCAAGGGTGACTGATAATAATTTTCCGAACTTTTTTTCGGGTACGTTCAGTAAACGTACAAGTGGCATTTTATAACTTTTGAACCGGTGCTCAGAATAAAATTCTGAGGGCACCATTGAACTCGCAGTGCCGATATTCACTTAAGAAGACTTTCACCTCAATGGAGGATGATCGGGTATGAAAGTTATTTTTTGGGGTTTTACATGGGTTAATAAAATAAAATAAGTGAATAATTTATTTTATTTTTTTAAACACATGCATTGCGGATAAAGTGGTTAGAAGACCACTTGGGAGTTGGTGGTGGAACTGCCACACCCTATCCTCCCATTTAATGGGGAGGGAGAGGAAACCTCTCAAACCCCCATCAATTAATTTTATATGTCGACGTAAAATTAATTGTTTTCAGTTAATTTTATGGGTCGACGTAAAAAATTAATTGTTGTGATTTAATTTTATGTGTCAACACGAAATTAATTGTTGTCAATTAATTTTATGTGTCAACATAAAACTGATTCGTGTCATATGTTTTGACACATGCTATGTGGGGGAATCTTCTTGGAATCCTTCACTCTTAAGTAGTGTCAACGCACCTCTTAAATTGAGCCAACACAATTTAATTCACCCGACCCCCTTTTTAAATTAAGTAATTGCATCATTGGAATTTAGGAAGTTTCCAAATAAATGAACCGTTATAAATTCGACGATGGTTACATACCTCTCCCCCTCTCCTATATATAGGGAGCTTGGGAGAAGGTTTTGGGACGGCTTCACCAAGCGACGAAGCGCTGGTAAAGTATTACGACGCCCAACACTTGGGGAAATCATATCCTCTCCAACGAAGAACGCGAAGAACGTTGACGCCACCCTCGGCTTCATCCTTCACGACGTTGACGGAACGACCCCCATCTACCGCGATGTCGTCTACTGCGACACCGACGAATGCCTTCTTCAAGGTAGGGGTTTGATTCTATGTTCGTGAATATTTGGGCATTCATCGTTAATCTTTTAGTCGCTTGCTATTGATTAACGGGAGGGGGCCAGACCGCACAAACACAGCCGACCCTCCTCCCTTTTTACTATTTTCCTTTGTTGTGGATTGGGACGGAGAAGGCGCGGTTCCATCGCACCACGCGGAAACGAGGGAACCGCAGCGAAGGAGCATGCGCTGTCGCGCCGCACCGTTAAGGCCGAAAGAGGCCACGGTCGGAGCAGGGGTCGCGGCAGAGGGGTGCGGCGCCGTCGCGCCGCGCCGGAGCATCTTGAAGGGTCACGGCCGGGTCGGTCCAAGGCGGAGGGGCGCGGTGCCGACGCGTCGCGCCGGTCGAAGAAGGGTCACAGCCTAAAGCCATGGCGGTCACCGACAGGGGATGGCCGGACTCCCCGGTCGCCAAAGCATCAAGAGTCGCAGCCCTTTGGTCGCGGTGGAAGACCTGGAGGCGGCCGGATAAAACTGGTCGCCGACGCTTGGAGGGCGGGACCGCGGGGTCCCGCGACGGCGGCACCGGCCAGCCAACCGAGTCGGCCGTTCAGAATTACATGGGTCGTAACCCCCGGTGGTGGACAGGCAGTCCCCCCACGTGGGGCCGCCGTTACAAGGCGAGGGAACAGTGCCCCCCCCCCCCCCCCCCCCGCGCCGCTCGGTCACAGACCGAGCGCCCAGCCGAGCTAGGCCGCTCGCGCTGGGCCAGGGTGCCCAACTGCTGGGCCGGGCCACCCGCTGGGCCGGGCCACGCCACTGGGTCGGGCCGCGCCCAAGTGGCCGAGGTCGGTCCGGGCCCAAACCCCCCTAAAAGCGGGCAGATTTTTTCAACCGCCCATAACTTGGGCTATGAACATCCGATTGGCACACCGTCAGTTGAGACGCGGTCCTTGGATTGAGATGGTCATTTCGTCATATTACACTGAAGGTTTCAGAGAACTTTGGGTGTGTCTGTGTTGGTTCGAACACGAAACCAATCGGGTCCTCGGAGCGGAAACGCCCATAACTTGAGCTATGGAAGTCTGATTGACGTGTCTTCGACTTTGTTGGATTACTCTTAGTGAGATAGACCTTTGGGATTACTCCGCTCGAGGTTTGGACGCAGTTGGAGTATGGCTGGGTTGGATTGTACCCAAAATCCAACCGGGCCCCTGGAACGGAAAAGCTGATAACATTCAGACCGGACGTCCGTTTGACGATCCGTCAGCGGCGTTGGTGATCACATCGAGAAACGGTCCCTATGAGTATACCCTATGTGAGTTCGGGGTACAGTTGAGATACGGTCGGGTTGGTTCATACACGAAACCAATCGGGCCCCTGGGATGAAAAGGCTAATAACTCACAGACCGGGCGTCCGATTGACGCGCCGTCTATTGCGTTGAGACCCCTATGATGAGGCGGTCCTTTGAGATACTTCTTAGTGGGAATTTGTAATACATGGAGTATCAAACTGTAGTTCGTGGAGCGGACCCTCCCTAAGACGAGCGTACGGAGTACGGAGACCGTGTAGTTGGCTGAGACCTGATGACTGCTTGTCTGATTCGATTCAGAGTGACTTGAATTGCCCAGTGGGGAGCACTACTTTGTGAGGTGGCAGACCCATGGCGGAGGAGCACTATTTTGTGAGGTTGCAGACCCGCGGTAATCTACAGGAGGAGTACCTCTGAAGGCTATAAGGGGGAGCACTACTGTGTGAGGTGGCAGACCCATGGCGGAGGAGCACTACTTTGTGAGGTGACAGACCCGCGGTACTCGACAGGAGGAGTACCTCAGCAGTCTTAGGTTAGTGAGCAGTACCTCGGAGTCGTGACAGGATCACTGTACTCGTCAGATACGGAACTCTTCAGTAGTTATGGTTTCGATAATGAAAATCCTGGTTTGAGCTGAGTCATTTACCTTTGTGTTTTCCTCATGATTGAGATGGGTTACTAAATAACTTACGTATATGTATGGTCATATACCTAAGTAGTGGTTATACGTAGACTTCATATCTGTGTGACACCTCGTGGATGAGATGAGTTACTTGGTAACTTAGGTATAAGTATGGGATTATACCTAAGTAAGGGTTATCTGTTGAGAACTTTCTTTGTGATTATCCTTGTTGGATTTAGTGAGACCTTGAGGGTCTCGGGGTCCCTGCTAAGTATCGTATACTCACCCCTACACGGGCTTTTCCTGCACCTCGTTGTGTTGGTTGCAGATGACGAACATCAGTGATCGTGGTTGAGGCTTGTAGAGCTGGACGGTACCCGGAGGTGGATCTCACGAGGAGTCGGTACCTGGAGGAGGATCTCACGATGAGTCGGTACCCGGAGGTGGATCTCACGACAAGTCGGTACCTGGAGGAGACGGACAGACGTGGAGTGCTGAGGAGGAAATTTGTACCTAACCTTCAGGTAGGAACCCGGAGGACGATCCAGGAGCTTCTTGTCACCTTTCAGCTGTTGTCCTTTGAGTTGTACTTTACTTTCAGTTGTAGCTGTATCTTTCTTTTGGGCTTGTATTTCCAGCCCCTCGTAATTTCATCACGTTTGTTATACTACTTTACTTAGTGTATCTTCTTCTTGTACTCTGTTTGTGTGTTCTTTCGTTTCTTAAAGGAAATTCATTCCCTTTTGATTGGGATTTACGCCTTTGGTGCTAGTCGTCATCCCCTGGCCTATGGAAGGAGGGCTTGGGGTAGTCACGGCATGGGCCCCGAGGACGGGTCTTGACAGATAGGGGACGAGACAGTTGCAGGTCATCTAGGATTATAACCTCAGGACTCCAGGAATGATTCAAGGTATGATCTATGTCTTTCTACCTTAGTTGTAGTATTGATAGAAACTTGTACTAGTGATCTCCTTTCCTTTCATTTTTTATAGTTGATACCTAGAGGTTCCATTTAAAAACTTTGATTAGATCTACACATTTACAGATTCCTACTGGAGGAGAGCCAATGACCACACACTGGTGCTGATAGTGTGGCCTGACTCTTTGAGGCGATAGTTTCAGTTTGGATATCTTGGTAGTGGCGTTGAGGCCTTACTATTTCATTCTCAATAAGGACTAATCCACAGTTCATGCTTAGATTGATTGTTTTAGGCAAACAGTGTGGTTCGTCCATACTAATAGAACTAGATTTACATCTATTAGCAAGGGGGAATTCCTTGCAGCTCTTAATGGACTCATATAGAGGAGGGAGTGGCCAATTTTTATTTAGTTGTCTAGTCCAACCCTCAATGCAGTGGATGTTATGAGTCCTCGTAATTCTTAGTGGTGGCATAGTATAAGGATGTCTTCCTTGAAAATGTTTTAGGTTTACCTATATGTCAATAGTTAGACATATATGTTGGTTTACACCCTAGGGTGGCACCGATATTTACATCATTATATCAAATGTATCTCAAAGTGATTCATGAGTTGGGGGTGTAGATGGGGGAATTACATAGGAAGGCCTTAGTAAGACCTAGTGTTTCACCCTGGGCAGCCCCAGGTGATCTTCATTGATGACATCTTAGTGTACTCAGTATTTGATTAGGATCATGTGAGACACTTAAGAATAGTCCCGGACACACTCAGGGAGTACCATCTTTAATAAAATCACTTTAAGTGTTAGTTGTGGTTTCAGAAGGTCCCTTTTCTCAGGATGGGTCATCTCAGAGACTGGAGTTCTAGTGAATCTAGTGAAGGTTGGGATAGAGTTTGATGAGTAGAACTACACAACCCATAATCTTGAGTTAGCAGTGGTGTTCTTCCCATTGAAGATGTGGTGATACTACTTTATGAGTGGGCGATGCATCATCTACTTTGATAAAAATATTCTCAAGTAAATATTCTCTTAGAATGATTAGGGCTTGAGATAGAGGTGATGCCTAGAGTTCCTCTAGGAGTATGACTTAGATTTTTTCTATACTCCAGGGAAGAAAAATGTAGAATCAGGTGCACTCATCTAGAATCTAGTTAGCAGTTATTGAACGAGGCATCAGAGCGGTTGGCCTCATTATGGTTATAATTCATTTATGGATATTGAGAAGCTTATATCTAATCGTTGGTTGTTACCCATATACTCTTAAATGAGTCAGGGAGGCATATATTGGTGATACTGAATGTGTGTCTTCATGTGATCAGTTGTCCATAGGGAATACCCCTGATGGGAATTCAAAAGTTGGGGAGCGCGTCATTCTTTTCAGGAGACACACAGTTATAGCAGTGGACACCTAGAGTGGAGAGATGAATCAGAATGTGCATGTGGGTTTCAAGGTGGATGTTGGGGATAATGGAATAGGTTGAAGACTGGCTCACCTATTGAGATGAAAAACTGAAAGCTTGTTTGAATCAGTTTCATGGGTTTTCAACTCACCGTGTCAAGCCCCTTTTCTTGGCATTGGTTTCTCCTTCTCTTTCTTGGGTACCAAGAAGGAATTGAAAAGGGAAAATTGATGGACTTCATGAAGGGTATACCACATACATCTAGGAGACATGATACCATTGGGGTGATCCTTGACTAACTCACTGATTCAACCCACTTCCTAACTACCCAGGAATAGAGTTTAGTATAGGGATTGGGATGCCTCTATGAGTAGAATATTTTTTAACTCCATGGAGTTTCATTGACGATTGATTCAGATCATGATGCTTGCTTTACTTCCCAGTTGTGGAAGGTATTGTAGGAGGCATTTGAGGATAATGTTCAGGTCATCTAGAAGTAGATGAAGAATGCATAGGGTTGATCAATGCTTTGTGTTGGAAGACGATGGAGACCATTGGAGTTCGAGGAAAGGGATTATGTCGTCCTATGGATCTCACCTCGATGAGGGTTATGGAGATTTTTTCTGGGGTGGCAAGCTATCTCCGAGGTTAATAGTCCCTCTTTCTGGTACTACGTTGAGTGGGCGAGGTAGCGTACTACTTGGATCTACCCCGTAGTGGGGTCAGGTGCACAATGTCTTCCACATGTCACAACTGATGAGATTAGTGCATAACTCTTTGCATGTCATAATCTCAGACGAGCTGCACATCGATGTTGGAGTGTCTTGGGTTGATTACCCAAGGAATATCGAGGATCCTTTATGGACAATATTTTTCCTTGGTGTGTATGTAGAGGCATCGTGGGGATCTTAAGAAGATTACATTGGAGTGTGAGGCTTAGATTCATGCTCGGTGCTCTCACCTTTTGTTTGAGTAAACCATGTTTGGATTTCAAAGTACGTAAAGACTTAATGTGGGGAGAATGTAAAAAATTGGATTTTCTTAGTTCTATGTTTAGAAAAATTTTGGGAAAATTACGAGACCAGGCTCTAAGATGGTGTGAGATTCCGAGGCCTGGTGTGCCCGGAACAATCTGTCAAAAAATGTTTTGTTTTTAAATAGAACGCATGAGTGATTTTCCTAAAAAAGTGGAATAACTCTTAAATGGGTGCCTAGAACAGAAATATGAGGGAACCATTGCATCCATAACATTGAATTTACCTTAGGTAGGGCCTAACCACAACCAGAATAGGTCAATGGTGAAAGTTAATTTTTGGAAGTGAATGTCATTAAAATATTTATTAAAAATATATTAAATTGATGTAACGTGGAAACACAACATCAGTTTCCTTTTAATTGAGCCTTACCAGGAAATCCAGGGTGATAGTCATAACCTTAAAATTTTCCTGAGGCAAGTAGGAGAAACCTTCCCATTAGAGAATGAAGAATGACAACAAAGATCGTGGATCAATGAGACGAAAGATCATGACATCTGTCAATGGATCACCAATGGAGATTGAACCCTAAAATTGACCAATCAAAACTCTAGGTAGGGGTTGTTATTTAAATCTTTCCTTTCCCTATTCTTGAATTTTAAATGAAGAAAATGGATCAACCCACGAACATGATGACCCACAGTTCGATCCTTCTTGCGGGAGGGTTGAACATGTGGGTTTATATTTGGTGGAAATTATTCTTCTAAAGTTCATTTTATTAATCCTTCTAACGGGAGTGGATCAAGGCCGCAGCGAACAACAGCCAAGGTTCGTTCCTCATTTTTCTATTTCGCGTTTCTTCCCCCAATTACGTTCTTATCGTTCATCACAAAATAACGAGCTGATGATTTTTTCATGCACATTTCTTGGCATAACGACCCCAAATCAAAGATCAAACCTTTTGACGACCTAGGAGAGGTGTGACAACGATGAAGACGGATGGATATAAGTGACATGGAAGACACCTCCATTCGATAATTTTTTAGTGAAGTGGTTCATAATGTGTATTCAAGCCCATGGAAGTTGAGGCAGTGACCCAGGGATCACAGCGGTACTCCTGAATCAGAAAACAGACCACCGGAGCAAGTTCAGGGGCCCGTGGAAGAACCAGTCAGCGCGCTGGCGGTGGAATGTGAAGGTGTCCGCATGTGGGAGGCGGCGGTAGCTACCTTTAGGAGGAAGTGTGCACCAACAAAATTCTTTAGTGGTGGAAGAAACCTATGTCGTCTACCACTGGCGGCGAGCAGGGGCTGCCGACAAGCAGCCGGCGGTGAGTCACTGCGGACACGGCAGATAGGCCACGTCATGCGGCTGGAGGATGTGGTCCAGCTAGACTGTGGAGGCAACCCGCGGAAATGGCCATGGGTGGGACACAATCCCCACCACGTTCTGGGTGGACCACACCAGCCCGCTCCAGTGGTTCGGTCTTGGTAGGTGGGTCGGCCTCAGGTCGGGCCAGCACAGTGGGTCGGGCCCTTCCGGTTCGGTCTAGGCCGCAAAGTGGGTCGGGCCTAGCTGGTCCAGGCCAAACCCAGTGGGACAGGTCAACCGATGGGTCAGGCTGATGGACCCAGACCCCACCAGACCCTTTTCACTAAAATTACTATAACTTTCAAACCGTAAGTCCATTTGATGAGCAGTTTACGACATTGAGACCCTGTCGATGAGGTGGTCCTTTTTATATGGATTAGTGGGGTTTTAGTTGAAATAGAAGGGGTTGTTGGTGTTCTCTTTGTCTTTCCCATGAGGGATTTATGCAGGATCCCAATCCCGTCATAGAAGGTGACAATTGAGATTGATACAATACCCTTTGGATTCTATATGAAGGTTAGATGTATGATACCATACCTATCATAGAGAATGGCCCTTAATCCAAAGTGAGTTGGCTCAGCCTAGTTTTCTCAGTTGCTCTGCGGGCTGGAGCATGGATTGCACCAAGAGGCCCAGTCGGTCCTCACTTCTCTTCGTGGTACCTTATATAGGGTTTTTGGAATGGGTGAGAACAATATTTACATGGGAACCCATCCCTTGTCTAGGATGATAATTCTAGTAGGGATAGGATATCCCCTAGTGATCCCTAGATGTAGGACCCCCTATCTCGATATCGAGGTCTAATTATTTACTTCTTGGCTTGACCTGACCAGTGTACTTCAGGTAGTTCTTTGTGTGTTCTCTTTGGTTGGTGCCCAAATTAGCAGGACCTATTTTAAAGGGTCTCTGATAACTTCATATCTCAAGGAGAGATTTCTCCCAGAATGAGTGTGCCTCAAGCATAATCCTATGACTACGGTTTGGCTATGATATTGAGACTCCCTGTCTCAGAGAGACCAGAAGTCTCAGGGAAACTTCATGACATATTGAGACCAGATCTTCTATTAGATACTTTTTGTATACTTACTCTACGTGCTTCCTTTCAGATAGCTCAAGGAGTGGGATCTCCTGGAATCGAGTGTTCTATGATAGGAACCATATGGAAGGTAGTGGATGAGATGCTGCGTCTTGGAATCCTTTATGAGTATTCCTGGATGTTCTTTTTATATGGGTTGTTGACATATAACTATGTTGAGATTATTGTATCTTCTTGTTAGTGTTTCTTTTGTGTTATTTTACTTTGTGTTTCGGTTTTCCCTACTGAGTATTGTTTTACTCACCCCTGCACAGGATTTTCCAGCACATGTGATGTCTTGTGCAAACAACTGACACTTTGGAAAAGTCTTAGGAATATTAGGACTAGGACCAAGACCAGATGGTGCCTTGTGAGACCAAAAAATACGAGGTGTTTTTAGTAGCTTTCTACAGTAGCTTTTGTACCCTTGTTTGCAGGTCGTACTTTGCAGTTTTCTTTATTTTAGTGGTCTTGTATTCTGGCCCGGTTTTAATTTACTACTTTACATTCTATCCTACTCTATTATTGGGTTATAGTGGTATGAATTCACTTTATTTACTTAGTATTTTCACTTTCCAGCCTCTGTGGCTTGGAGTCATGTGTGTGTGTACAGGTTCTTAGTCAAATGCCTCCCATTTGTGAGGTATTCCTACTTGGCCCTAGCCGCTATCCCCAAGCTTATTAGAGGTGGGATTTGGGTAGTCATGGCATGGGCCTCGGGGGATGGGTCTTGACATCTATATTTGAGTATGTAATTATAGATCTCAAAATAAGGTATTTATTTGGGAATAAAAAAATTAAATAAGTGTAAACTAAAAGGATTAAGGGATAGAAAATTAACCCTTAATCAGATTTTATATTAAATAAGTAATTTGATAAATGAATTATGGGTATTTATTAACCCATCAATGTAAGGGATAATGATATAGGTATGTATATAAGAGAAATATATATATATAATTTTGATGTAATATATAACATCAAAGGGAGATAAAAAGTGAGTAAAGGAGAGATTGTTCGTAACCTAAAGAAAAAGGGTGGTTCAGAGAGATCTCTTCCCCCAAGTCTCATATAAATTCATATGTGTTAGAAAATATTGTATAATTATATATATTAGATTCTCAGGGGGTACAATTACCACTAACACACACACACACACCATAGTGTATAAGCTAGAAAGGCAGGTCATATCCTACCCCCAAGGTATAGCTTTCCCATCAAGACATTTATTTTTATATTAATTATATATAGGTCCAAAAACCCTTTAGTACATTCCCATAGTCCCATCATTAAATGGCTCAAAGGCCCCTTCGTTTGATTGTCAAAAGGCCATGCTTTCATCAGCATATACATGAGTTTTCACCCCTGTCATGCATCATGTATTCATCACCTCTTTCATGTATCATTCAAGTATCACTACCCCCTATGTCAGCACCAGTATAATAAGTCCCCAATTGGGATTTCCAAGATTTGAATCTTAGTCTTTTGGCTGTAGGATTATGGGGTTTACCACTCAGGCACCACCCTAAATGGGAGAAAATACTATATAATAAATATAGGTTTTTATACATTTATTATAGAATAATACTCAAATACATCATACAATATATGATTTTATTATTTTATATTGCCACCAATTTATTAACAATTATTTATTAAAATCGCTGTTTTTGTGATAATTGCTTCATTTTTCATGCATGTTTTGGATCGAAAGTCACATTTTTTATACATTGATCATGGTTTCATAAACTCCATAATGCTAATAAAGATATTAATATCATATATATTCATTATATATATTTATATTTTTTCATAAATGTTATAGAAAATAATGGAATTACATCGTTCCAGAAGAAGGTAGGGCGTACGTACGCATGAATGTTGTTTTCATTTTTTGATGGAAGGAACAAAATAAAGGTAAATAATATTTCACCATTATAGAAAAATAATAACATTTCAAATTACATATATATTTATTCAGTCCATAATTATAATTATTTATTATAGTTGGTGATGGAAAATGAATTACATCAGTTCATAAGGCGGCAATCCACCGTACACACAAACGACGATTTTGTTTCCCATGTGATGGAAGAGGAGAATAATGTAGGTGAATCCATTAACATAATAACATATCAGTATATATAATATAGTAGTTTTATTATTTCATCATGATTTAAGAATATTTGGAGGAGGTATAATAATAAATAATATAGAAATATTCAATTAAAGACTATACCTCTTCTTTAGACAACTTCTTATTCTTTACACATTAAATCATCTAAGGATGGAATTATTCCAAAAATAAGAACTCTATTACTTTATGAGGGATGTTATAAATGTATTTTGTTGGAGATTTTTGGAAATAAATAACTTTTATATTGTGAAGAAAATAGTAGAGGAGGTTTCATTTCATAAGTGAGAGGAGGGGCACTCTTGGAATTATTAAAATATCAAACTAATATAAATTAATTTTCAAGGAAAAAAGATCCATGATAATATAATATAAATATATTAAGATTATTGGTTGAAAATATATAATAAAATATAATTTGGATATGTTTTTATTTTTTTTTACCTTTATCTATTTGTTTTAACCAATGTTAACTCTTTTGACAATTACCACGATAACGAAGTTTTTCATTCTTTAGGGATCAATATAGTTACTATAAAAGTAAATTTTTCCCATAAATGGACCATATATGATATTTTAAAATATTTACCAATAAATTGTCTGGAGATAATATTTTTATGAGTTTTAAATCATTTAATAAAATGTTATTTATTATTAAATAACCTTAATGTCATTTTTTGGAACTATTCATTTAATTAGAATCTGAATACAGTAAGACAATAATGGAATTGGAATAAAATTAAAACCTCTATAATATTTTATTTTTAATTAAAAAATATATTTTAACACAATAATTTATTCAAATTATATTACTTTTAACAATTTTAAAACCATTTATTTTATTTTTTAATTAATTGAATAATACTATATTGGCATTGTGTAAACATCTAAGGTAATTATTTCATCCATAAAAATTAAAACTAAAATTAACATGATAAAAAATAATTTATCTTTCTGATATGTGTTTATAATAAAACATAATTTATCTTTATCATTGTCACAAAATATTATATAAATTTAAAGTAAAAAAGTGATATTTTTTAAATTTATCTTCTAATTAAATATTATAAAGGTCAAAATCAATGACATATGGAACAATGTAGTCATATTTTAGAAATTTTGATTGAAATTTTATAAAATAACTAATACAATGGAATAAAGTCAGGTGTTATGATCATTTTTCATCCTTTATCATATTATTTTTAACCTTCATTACCTGATTTACCCTTACCGTGGTGAAAATTATTTACTATGGAAACTATTCATAATGACAAAATATAAAATGGAATTAATTAAAAAAATTAGACATAATGAGTCCAAAAATGAAATAAAATTTTCAATATTTAAATTATATAAGTGGCGAAAATTAATTGAAGATAAATAACACAATGAAAAAAATGTTTCTCGGAAAAATGCCTTTAAGTACAAAAAATGTTTTTATACCAAATTAAATATTAAAATTATTTAAAAATAACATAATTGGATTCCGTTTAATCAAAAGGAACTAAATTAATTTTAAAACTATCCAAATGGAATTTAACTATGTAAATACTTGAAAAGAAAATATATTTTCCAATAAAAAATAGTATTTTTTCACCATTCATTAAAAAATAAATCTATTCAGAAAAATCCCAATAATTCACCCTAAGATAAATTTTATATTATAATTTCATAAATGAATATTATTTTATCAAATTAATTTTCAAACTTTTTCATAAATTAATTATAGTATTTTCTCAATAACAATCCTTTTTTAAGAAAACCTATTTTTTGAAGAATAAAATGCATTTACTAAAAATTGATCACTTATTACCTAAGAATTGATCAATAACTTTTTATTAAGTAATATATATATATATATATATATAATAATTTGGTTAATCTTATTTATACCCTCAATTTAAAGGCAATGTTATAACTAAAATAATATTTCATTGTTCATTTAACCTTGGTGTTTTATGTTTTATGCACTATCGAACATAGTGATCATTTAAAATCTCAGGGTGTCAAATTCTATCCCTAGAAAGATTTACAGACTGAATGAGCCATTCAGGTTTTAGTGGAAAAGTTTTGGGATTTCATTTTGGACTTCTGTCGTAGTTGGGAGGATCGCCTACCCTTGGTGGAGTTCACGTATATTGATAGTTACGACTCTACTATTTTTATAAAACCATTAAAGGATTTGAATGGGAGACTCTATTGGTAAACATTGTACTGGATGGGTCTAGTGGAGTAAACACTCAAGGTGAAATGTTTGGCATCAGCGATAATGGAGAAATTTCGGATTATCCAGGGGAGAATTATGACTTCTGAGAGATAGCATAAGTCTTATACAGACTGATGATAGAGGCCTTTAGACTTCAAAATGGGAGACCATGTGTTCCTAAAGGTCTCACATTTGTGAGTATTATGGATATGTGGATGTGGTAGTAATTTATCTTTGAGATTCATTATCCCTTTTCCAAATAATGTGTAGGGTGGTTGAGGTTTCATACTACTTATCCCTATAGTCATAGTTAGATTGGGTACACAATGTCTTCCATGTGTCACAACCAATGAGATATGTGAATAACCCAAATCATGTTATCGAATGGGGATATATGAACATTGATGATGGACCTACCTTTAAAAAATACCCAGCATAAGTTGAGCATAGGTAGAATAAAATCCTATTTGGGTGAGCAATTCACTTTTTATGTGTCTTGTGGAAGCACAGGAATCTTCAAGAGAGCACCTAGGAGTAGGAGAACCAGATTCAAGCCTAATGACCTCATGTTTTTGAGTATTTTTTTCTTTTTTGGATGGAAACCCCTTAGGGGAGGAGGATTTAATGACTATGTATCTTCCTGGGAAAAAATTGAAATATTTTAAGGAATATTTTCAAAACTAGGTGCTAAGTCAATATAGGTTTTCAGGTCCTAGGGAGGATCATCATTGATATAATAAAAATATTAAATATATTATGTCACACTTGTAGTATTTCTAAAATAATGGAATAACTCCAAAATGGATTCTATGATGGGAAATTTGAGATATCCATTAAATATCGAATGCATGTTTTACCCTAAGAAATACATAATCTTAATCATCATCAGGTATTTTATTAAACTGAATTCATGAGAGGATAATGAATAAATAAATAAATTAAATTATTTATTAATTTATTTATTTTGCAGGACCTAACCCCGTATCTATTTAAACCTAGTTATGGTAAAATTCTACATTGAACCACATAACCCTAGGTATTTAGAGATAGATTATGGAGGAGATCTTTAGTGAACTATGATCATATTTTGGATCTATGATTGATACCAAGGAGTTTTCTTTTATTAATAGAGTTTTTGGATCTCATCAATGAAAACATCTTGGAAGGATTTTTCATCAATAATCAATCCAAATTTTAGGTAGTATGTTTCACTATTTTGTTTTAATACCATAGTTTTTTTTACCTAAGTTAAATGTGAATTAATTATCTAAAAAATTAATTCATCAATCAATTATTGGATTACGATTGGTGGATTTTCCTCCTGGATCTATATTCAGTAAATTATTTATTATACTTTTTATTTTTCACCCCCAATATAAAGAATCAAATCCAACTGAAAAAATGGTTGAGTTTTATTCCTCATTTTTGTGTTTTGTGTATTTCTCTCATCATTATTTGCACATTCATCATTGGAATTTCATTTGGTCACAGATTTTAAAAATAACTTATAAACGATTTTTTCATAATCATTATTTGGTTCAAAATATCATTACCACATGTTATAATTCTGGATTAGCATAATTGTAGAATTTAGCAATGATAGAGGATTGGGATTAGATCAGAAGTTGTCATTCAACAAGATCTGGGGTTTGAATGATGTTGTACTACCAAGAGGATTCAAGATCGTATTGGTGGTTGTAATCTGGAAACCATAAATTATCAAAGTAGATCAACCCATATCTGATTTCTGTAGTGATTTTCATGATTATATCATAGGAATCATTAGTGTGGGATGAAAATGAGGGAATTTTCTAGGATTCATGAAAATCCAGCTATACACGGTGCCTATCCTGAAGAACACCCACTGTGTAATCCCTTGGCGGTGGAATCTAGGGTTTTAGGAAAATTAAATATCACATATTGTGTGGTCTTTCCACATGATGTGTTACTTAGTGCATGATTCTCAGTGCGTACCCTTTGGGTACATGGTCATGGACATGGCTAAGTATATGGAAACTACCAGAGTACGTAGGGACAAGATGATACTTGGACACAATCTGAGTACCCGAACACATGACCAACGTACTGAGGAATCACATGACCAAAATACTAAGGAGTTCAATCCCATGTTTAACTATTTATCCTAGTTAGGGTTAGAAATACCCCATAATCCTTGGGTGAGGTTCCCTATCTGTGTATTAATATCTTTAGAGTTTCAGTATGCACTTCTTCGTGGAGATTCTCAATGGGAATGACCTCTCAGATAAGTTCCATATATTTTATCATACTCATGTAGTGAGTTCTCCCGAACGAGTGTTGACTTGAATCCTCAAGAGGAATCCTTGGCTGGCAGTATGTTTGGGACCTTACTTTGAAACTTTGTATTAATCTTGAGTATATATGGGGTGTTATTATTTTTATGTATCAGTTTATAATTAACATTTTTATGATGATTTTACTACTTTGTTGATGCTTTATGTTTGGTATATTTGGGGTGTCCTACTAGAAATTTATATACTCATCCCTACATGGTATCTTCCCACACATGTCATGTCTAATATAGATGGTGGCCCTTTCTATGGAGTAATAGGTGGATCAGGAGTAGGTGGAGTATAATTAAGATTAACAAACCACGGTTTGTACCTGGTGTTGCATTAAATAGTAGACTCATCCTTCCTAGAAGGTTTGACTCACTTTACAGCTTTGGTGGGATTTTATTTGTCCCCTTAGGATTTTTAGTACACGTTTCATACTCTCATTTGGGATGTAAATATATGCATGCATTTTGGTATCAGTTTTATTTTACCTTTCAGTATTATGTGGGTATTTAGAGGTGTGTGACTTGTTTGTGTGTACAGGTATATTAGGCTAAGGCCTTCCATGTGTGTGATATGCCTACACAGCATTGGTATGAAACCCCTAGTTTATTAGAGGAGGGATTGGGGAAACTTAGTTTACCACCATCCTTGTGGTCCCTAATGAGAAATGTTATGATATTTTCTTCCAATGGGACTATGGAATATGAAACATAGTATCACTCTAAGTTGATAGGTCTAGGACTATCCATGGCTGGTTTCAATTTGGTTTATATTAGATGAATATGTAATTAGGGGACAAAACAATCATGGAAAATGGTTTTTATTTTAGGTAAAACCTTATAAATTTTATTTTTTTTATTTCTCTTTATATTTTGTGGAATAAGAGGTGATATTTTTAGAATTTTTTGAGTGGATGAGGACCTTAACAAGTCTATTGATTCATCCCTACCCCTAGTGAACAATTTGGTGTAGGGTTATAAAATCAGTATTAGAGCTAATCCAGGTTCCCTCAAAAGGATCCTATAATTTTCTAAGTATTTATATATTAAATTATATGAATATAATGGGTGAACACACATTTTATGGAAATAACTATCAATTTTTGAGGAATAGGATGTTTCCCTACCTTCTATCTATTGTCCTAGAAGTAGGAGATACTACAATTATGGTATTTCCACCCTTTATTAATAATTATCCCTTTTACCTTACTAAAAATATTAATATGGAAGTATATGAAAAATAAAAAAGTCCACTCTAATGTCTCTTTCCAAAAATGTTTACATAGAGGTCATGGGACTCCAAACTATAAATGAAATTTAGGAAAATTAAAGTGTTTATGAAGTAAATTTCAAAATCAAAAAAGAAAAATTGAAAGTTTTTAGAAGTATATTTTAGGATATTAAAATGGGATATGATGAAAACAGTGATTACTATTTCATTATATATGATGAAATTTTTAGTAATATTCTCAGTTTTTATGAGAAGTTGGATGACTCTATTATTATTAAAAAGATCATGAGAAAATTTATGGATATGTTCGATATAATTATTTGATAGTTTGAGGATATAGGGGATCTTTCCTTGGATGAACTTCAAAATAATATCAGTTAATATGAAATGAGAAAGACTTCAATATTGAATAAGAAATAAAAAAAAGATAAGATGGATTTTGAGGCCATGGTAATTGTAAAATCCAAATAGGAAGTTGCTGAATCAAGTGATTTTGATGATGATGATGATAAAAACTTCAACAAAATTATTAATATTCTATCAAATAAATTCATTAAGATTAAGTGGAATTGAAATGGAAAGAAACCACCAGGGTTTTGCAACTATAATGACATTGGTAATATTTTTCATGGACTTCACAAGGAATATAGTTGAAGAATCTAAATTATATGGGGAGGATGAGAAATTTCAAAATCATAAAAAGGGTTAAATTAAAAAAATAAGTATTCCAAGTGAATGAAAAAGCATTTATTGAAATTAATGAAAAATATGAATCATCAAGTAGTCAATAAGATGATGGATCTGATTTCATTCTACATGTTTAGAAAGTATTTTATTGCTCAATAATTGATTATAGATAAAAATGTATTGATATGAGTTTTAAAAAATGAGTTTTAATCTTATCTTGAGTATATTTCACATAACAAGAAATAAAAATGAAATATTTTTAAAGAGAAAAATAAAGTTTATTAGGATACATAGGAGTTAAACAAAAAATAATCAGGTTACATTGATGAGATCAGGAAGCACAATCTAATAGAATATAAGAAATATAATATACTAAGAGATCTTGAGGAAAATTTGGTTATAATAGAGGAAGATATATCTAAGACACAATAAATTTTTCTTGGTTCTCAAAATGAGTTGAATAATATAAAATAATAATCCTCAATGGATAATAAGGTTAATAAAAATCTTCTCAAGTTGGTGAGATGAAGATATCTAACAAGAAAGAAAAACCCGCACTAAATCAATCACAAAATAAATCTATTATTTCTAATAGTTCAACTGACTAAAATAAGTCTGGACCTATTTAGACCAAAAAGAATATTGATAGACACTCTTTAATAACAAATCAATATAGGAAAATTCCAAGGATACCACTTTTCTCTTACAATAAAGAGTCTCAGTTCCCAAAAGAACTAAAATAAAAAAATATGAATAGATTTATTATTAAAGAAGAAGATCACAATTTACAGTTTTTGTAGGTGTTTTGAAATGTATATATAAAGATACTATTATTGTTAGTATAACCTATCATTTATTGGGAGGATGCATGAATTAAGGGTGTTATTTTTTGGGAAGATGAGGAGTGGTTCTTAGAAAAATAATTTTGTAACCCGAACTTCATCAATCAATTCTTCCCAAAATAGATTTTGTTATTTAGAATAGGTGTGTGGATGATGTGTAGAGGAGGGTAAAAATTTTGGGTATTAATTACTTTATACTATTATAAGTTCTATATTTTTTCAAAGTGAAGTAAGTTTAGAATAAGAAATGTAGAAAGCCATATTTTGTTGAGGGTTCCAAAAAGGAATAGAGAAACCTAAACAAACTAATCATACTAAGAATGAATTATTTATAGTTTGTCTCGATCAACTGATAGTGGATAAAAAATGGATAAATCTCAAATGAACATTGCAGCTAATGGAAAACACTTTGTTTTAAAATAAAATGTTGAAGTTAATAAGAATTTTTCCATAAGTGGTGATTTAAATATTCAAATAAAACTACGTGAAAGGTATGGATAGGCTGGGATCTCCTAAAGAATTATATGAAAATTTTACCAACCTAATAAGATTTATTATGAAAGAAAATTCAAAAATTAGGAAAAGAATTTACGTAATTTATGGGTTAATGGAAACATATTTACATAATAAATAAGTTTAATGGAAGAAGTTGAGAACAATACCTATTAAGGATCATAATGAAATAGGATGTTTAACGAATTATTCCTATAATTAGTTTGAAAGGAATAAAAAATTTGGCTAAAAGGTAAATCTCAACCTTATATTTACTTATGAGTAACAAATAGTTCCATCCTTATTACCTTACCCTTTGTTTATTTTGTATTAACATATGGAAAATTGAAGGAGTTTATGATTTTTGTATACATCATATAGTAATGAAGGATATCTTCATGGGTTTTTCTAACTACTATTATAAATAAAATAAGTAAGTTTGCCCTTTGGGAGGGAGAAAATATGGGGTGTATCTAAAAAATCACAAACAATGTTAATATTGAATTATTTTACATACCTATATAAATAGAGAATATTGTATAAAAATAAAACTTATATCGCTTTTCTTTGACTGTATCAAATGAATTTATAAAGGGAGATTTTTTTATGAAGGGATGATGAAAAGGGGGAGTTAAATGACTTTCACCTGAGTTGTTATAATGTATTTGGTGATGATAAGTCCAAGTTATAAATTATTGATAAAACTATTTTTTAAAAATGTGAAATGGTAATTTCAAAATAATACCACAGGGTGGTATGATCATAAATAGCATTAAAATCCTTAGTTAAATCACTATTTTCTTCTACACTAGGCTAGTCCAGGTAGACATAGAGTTGAATAAATAATGGATTATTTCTAATTAAACATTTGTTATCATCCTTAATTAAAAATTGAAACATACTATGTTTTAAATATGAATATTGAGAAGAAGAAAATTGTAAAAGAAGTTTGATGGGATTAGAAGACAACTATATTACCATGAATTAATTTTCAATAAGGGGGAGATGAATTATTTTTACCTTTGGTAAATATGAAAGGTTTATTTTCCAAAAATATATAAATGGGGAGATTTAAGTGACCTAAAGAATGAATTTATATATATTATCAATAAGGTTATGAGAAGTAAAAAAATAAAATTGTGATATGAAGATTGTTGATATATTGTTTTTTGAAGAACATGACTAGATAGATTCAATGTAGCAGCAATTAAATATGGTGATTGATGTATTTTTATTTTTGTAAATAAAATAAAATGTTGGTTCTTAAAGAGACATTATTTACAACAGTTTATAGTGAGTCTAAGGAATCCCTATAAATATTGGAAAAGGTTTTGAAGTTGGTCGAGTATTTCTAGAAAAAAAAAACTAAAATGTATCTAAGTCATATCCTTGTGATTTTGAGACAACCATCACTATATGGTTAAGACATGGTGGTCATAAGGTTGAGACAACCATCACTATAAGGTTAAGAAAGACTGGTCGTAAGGTTGAGATTAGCATCTCATAAGGTTGATTCAAGCCATTGTAAGGTTGAGATGTTGTAGAAAAGTTCCATATAAGGTTTTGATAATTTTGAAAAAAAATAGGAATTGTCTTCATAAGGTTGATAAAGGGCCTATTAAGGATAAATTAGGCCATCATAAGGTACACATTAACCTTATAAAAAATATAAGAGTTATTAAATTAATATTCTTGAGAAATGAGAAATAAATTAGATGATGCTTCAGACCTATTCATAAAATATTCAAACATCATGGAAAATCTATGTGGATAATGATTCAATCTAGGATAAAATAATAATTAACTGAATGATATTATGTTGTTTCTAAGTTCCATTCCATAATATTCATGAGTCTCATCACAGTGTATGAAATAATTCATATGTGGATGGATAATTAAAAGTATTTTAAATTTGTGGATTATATAGAGTTTAAAAATGGTAGATATACCAATTCTTAAGGAATATTTTATCAGGTTTTTAGAAATTAAATTGAAAATTGAAAAAATAGAAATATACTCCAATATAAAAAATGAGGATTTATTATACTACTAAAGATAATTAAGTTACCAAAATTCCATTTTGTAAAATATTATTCTTGATATTATTTTTTGAATATATATCTATGTATAAAATAAGAATAAAATAAATATATTGAGAGAGATAATGAATACTAGGAATTTAAGGTGAATATGAGAGAAACAAGATAGATTGTGATATTAAGAAGGGAAATAAGAGACTAAATTCGTGAGACATTAATGGGTGAAGAGAATCAATGTGCCTCATCACTATAAATGATAATGAGAATTAGATTATATGAAGATCTAGTAAGCTAAGAAATATTGATAGCCACGTTCTGAAGAAGTGATAGGCATACAGACTTTAGGGTGAACATGTGTAGACTAGTACATAAAGTTTTTATGTGGAGGAAGATCTACATCAATTTTTTTGTAATAATCCCATAGCATAAATAGATCTATATTTATTTATATTATACTTTGTATAGGGGAGTTTATTATTAAAGTGGGACTCTTGAATCCAGAATATAGTGGTACTCATTTTTAATAGTAATTTGACTATCCTTGGTTTTATCCACTTTCATTTACAGTGTAATAATCTATAATTTGGGGGGATAACCAATTACAATAAGGACAAGTTCTATCTAGTTGAACCTTATAAATCCTATTTGTTATGATTTCTCTTTATATTCTACTATATATGGGGTGGTGCTATGAAAATTCAATACATGGATCGGGACTTTAATAATTTCAAAAGATTGAATTCAAAAGGAATAATTTGTAAAATAATACCATAGAATCCCCCCTATCAAAGGTAAATTTATCCTCAGGCATTACAAGATTCACCCATAAAATTTATTTTACTCTAATGTGACACTTAAAAGTATCTTATGTAGCTTTTAGCTTACTGAGGTTAATCCTTCATATCATCTAGGTTACTCTTATATGAGACTAAAGAACTTTGATTTACTTTTTCATAGTTTTTTATTACTCTTGTATAGCTTCTGAACATTTTATTTAATCTAACATAGCTTCCATTTAATATTATTTAGATCCTAGGTTATACTAACATGAATTTGAAACACTTCCACTTAATCTAAAGTAGTAGTAAGTTACTCTTTAAGATATCTAATATACTCTTATTTTAATTAGATTTTTTTCTGAAATAGTCACTATTTTCAATGATTGAATCTTACATAGATTTTTTTTACTTATGTGTATCCTAATGTTCATGGAATTACTCTTATATATCTCATAGGAAAACCATATTTTTTATTTACAGAGTGCATTATCAAATTTCCAAAAAACTATAACTTCAAATATTCTAGACATAATCTATATCCTTCTCAACATCACTATAATCATTCATAGTAATATTAATTGATTAAATAAAATCTCAAATAATATCAAAAAAAATTGGAAAGCCTACATAAAAACACTTAAGAAAAATATCAAGGAATGTCAGTGCAAGAGTAAACATAAAACTTTTTAAATAATCTCAAACATTATTTATAGTATCTTTATCCATTTTAATTCAAAAATAAAATCCATCTAAAATATTTTCAAGTATTTAAATAATTTTTTAGTATTTAATTCAGCTAAAAAAATAAATTCTTTAACAAATATTCAACTTCCACAAAACCTCTTCAACACTTCATACAACTTAATCAATACTTTAATGGTGGTTATTTCATCAATTTCATATTAACACAATGCCTATTTTTTTATTAATTTGTTTATTTAGAAAAACATCATCCTTGTGTGAATTCCATATAAATATTAGACTTTATACATGATAATAACTAGAATGGTCTCTCATCACTAGCTTTCCTTTTCAATATTCATATCCATCTTCTCAACGGGTCAACAAATCATCAACCAGCTTCCATATAAAATCATAGAGATATATAATTTAAGGATCTCAACACTCTATGAATAACCTCAAATATTTACACTACTTGAATACCAAATCTTATTATCATCTTATTAACTTCCTCAGTTTTATGAAACATATTCTACACATGAAATATCAATCAGAAGCAATCCACTTCAAACTTCTTTGACTCATGTAAATAAACCTATAATATCATATATAATGGAAGCATCTCATAAATAATCTCTTCATAGAATATATATAATCCCCCTTATTGAAAATAATATTTTTAGCATAAATAAAACTTGGGGGTACTTTAAACTCAATTATCCACATTGTTCTCTAATCTACTCAACTCAAAACATGTAACTTTGGTACTTCACTCTTCATATTCTCTTCTTCTCACGTATTTCCATAATTATTTATTTTAAAAAATACAACACAACACCAATGGGTTTAACAGTTTTTTCTTTAAATATTTTCTCTAAAATATGAAAAATTAAAGCCAAAATGTAATATATAATTCCAAAGATCAAATGATCAATGTGTTATCTACTTTTTCAAAATAAAAAGAAAAATGGAAGGATGTTTTCAATAAGAATAATTATAAATTAAATGAATGTACAATATAAAATTAGTTAAATCATGAACATGAAATCATCCAGGAATTATTGAATCCACCATTCATGGCCCCAATTCCCTATGCAATCCCCACAATAGTATCTTCCGACTCCGAAACTCCAAAATAAAATTATTCTCAATATTGATTTAACAAAAAAATTAGAATATAATCCCTTGAGAGTACCCAAAATAGTCTAGAATCTCATGCACTTCGTGCCCCCATTATTGGGGGGATGATAAATGACTCACCAAATAGAACCCTCATATAATTAAAAGTACTCAATAACTGCTATAATTTTCATTCAACTAAGGTATATGTGTGTATATAAAAGTATGTTTTATGAATCAAAATCTCTTATACATTCAAATTGAAGTATTCAAGGTAGTGGAAGAAACACATGAGCCGTAATGAGGAGTTAGGGAGCTATTATTGATTATATCATACCCACCACTCAAACAAGGAGAAAGGTGATTTAATGAGACCGGTAAGAGAGAAAATCCAATCCAAGTCCCTCCAATGCTCACCCTACTATAAGTATATTTTTTGGAATTTTTATCTAAAATATAGTCACCAAATTAGCCTTCGTGTAACACCTTATTTTTTTAGAATATATTTATCATTAATAAATTTTATACATTTGATAGCTTACGATGTACACAACTCCAAAAGTAACTGAATAATTTTTTTTACAATAAAAATAAAATATATTATAAGAAAATTAAATAAAAAATTATGAGTAAAATTAATTAAGTAATTATAAGAAGTACTTCTTTAATTATTCATGTCTAAACCAAAATGATTTGTTTAAAAAAATTGTTTTAATTATATATTGTATATATTTTAGGTAAATTTATAAAATTTTATAATTTGAATTTGAAAAAACAAACATTATTTTTTATTTCATCATAATAATCTTATCTTATGACAAAATTTTCAAGACCCATCCCCCGGGGCTCGTGTCGTGACTACCCAAAACCCGCCTTCCATAGGCCAGGGGCTAGAAACTAGCACCAGAAAGCTATGTCCCTAAAACCGGGAAGGCATTGCCTTTAAACCTAAAAACTCACCCAAACCAAGCACACAACAAGATAAAAACACAAGATAAACTATAATGTAAACAGGGTGTGTACAGTATGTAAAGGGGCTATAATACAACCCCAACTAGAAAGTAAAAGTAAAACTGAAAAAGAACAGCTCCTATGAACACCCACCATGGACCCTACCTGAAGGGTAGGTACAGCTCTCGAATGGTCATCCCAGCAGATCGTCTCGTCTAATGTCCACCTCTGATCAGCCTCCAGTCTGGTACCCTTGATGTCGATCAGCGTTTTCTGATGTCTTCATAAGACATATTAAGGTGCGAGTGTATCCCTTGAAAGGGTGATTATAATAATACTCAGTATGGACCCCAAGACCCTCATAGGTCTCCTAGAGTTCCAAAAAGTAAAAATCCACAAAGCACGAAGCAATAGTCATCAGCACTACTTAGCCATATGGACATACATATACCTAAGTTATCAAGATATACAAAGGTACACCATGAAGGTAGAAGTATCACAAAGGTAACACCACGAAGGTAGAAGTAACACACAGGAGAATACCATAATGTTAAGGACTCATCTCACATCAGGTATAAGTGAAGTATAGAAGTACAGATGATCAGTCGTGAAGCTAGATCATCTTATTCTGTCAAGATGCACTGATTCTGATTATACGGAGTCCGACCCACATAGGATCGATAAGTAATAACCCCTGAAATGACCCACATAGGATCTAACCCACACAGTATTGGTATGCACTGACCCACGTAGGATCACTGAGCGATGACCCACATAGGATCTAACCCACACAGGATCGGTATGCACTGACCCACACAGGACCGCTGAGCACTGACCCACACAGGATCTGACCCATAGAGGATTGGTATGTTCTAACCCACACAGGATCGCTGAGTGCTGACGCACACAGGATCGATAGGTACTAACCCCCGCATTATCCATCTCCAACCTCCGCCTCACTGCCAGCCACTGGATTCCTCGCACCCGGTGCACTCGAGTTTCGTATAATTTGTCCCTTGAGATATCGGTCATACCTTGACCACCACTATTCTCCACAAATGACTAAACCAAAGGTTTGTCACATCATAAAGGACCCAACGCAATAGACGGCGTGTCAATCGGACGTCTGGTCTGTAAGTTATTAGCATTTCCACTCTGAGCGCCCAGTTGGATTCGGGTTCGATCCAACTCGGTTATATTCCAATATTATCCAAAACTCAAGTGGAGTATACCAAAAGGACCATCTCGATCCAAGGATTCTATTTTCATAGACGGTTTGTCAAACGGACATCGGGTTCTCATGATATGGCCACAAAGGCGAAACTAGGTCCCGATGGGCCCGGGTCCGATCTAACCCGGTCTGACCGACCCGGCCTGACACGGCCTGAGCCGACCTGACCTGGTTCGGGTTGACCCTGCCCGATTCGGGTCTGGACCAATTGTTCTGGGCTGCGCCAGGCCCAGCCCGCTGGGTCATAGTCCGGCCCGGCCCGCGAAGGCGGGCAGCCCAACCCAGCCCACTCGCGCGGCCCGCCCCGTAGCCCACGGTCAGGTGGCCCTCTATGGCGGGGTCCGCCTTAGCTGCAACCCTGGGGAGAGGTGCCCCCCCCAGTATTTTGAATGGCCCGATGGTCGTTCGGTTGCCCTTCTGGCACGCGGGACCGCTCGGAGGTCCCCCTCGGTGCGTCACGGCTGGCCGAGTTCCCAACTGGTCCTCCCTCTAGTGGCACGATGACACCGCTATCCACCTACGACCGGTTGGGTGTTGGTCGCCCCCCAGTCTCCGCTGTGACCAAGGAACCGCGGCCTCTTTCTCCAGTGGCACGGATGTGCGCCGCCGCTTCACCTCATGGCCAGCCGGCATGTCGGCCGCCACCCTACTCCACCGCGGCTGATGGGCCGCGACCTCCTCTTCCAGCAACACGGACCCGTGCCTCCCTCCTTCCACGTGGCTGTCCAGGTTTCGGTTTCCGCCTTCTTCCGTAAGCCGTCTCAGCTTCATTCCATGCCAAAAAAATTTGACATTCACAAATTCACAATCCTTAGTTCGAGCTCTCCACATCCATATGTCGTGCTCAACGATACATTGTGTTTTCAGCATCATTAATTATTTGGTGTTGAAGAATGCATGAAGAATTCACGAAGAACAAAAGAAAAAGGGGAAAGGTATAAGTGTGGGACGATGGCCATTTTGTTTTTCCATCATCATTTTGAATCCAAAATATGAAGAATCAAAAAAATATATTTAAACATAATTAAATTTAAAACCCTTACCTTGACGTTCATTAGAGGTGTCGTGAGGAAGGAGATGAAGTTGGTGAAGGGGCGTCGGTATTCGTCGCTCCCGCAACTCGCTTTCGAACCATTATCCAAAATCAATGTTCTTGATCCGAAGAGTTGTTCTTCGTTGGAGAATATTTCACCAAAGGTTTTCCCAAGCTCTCCTTTGCCAACGATTCCCAACAAAGAAGTGAGGATCCAACTTTAATTGGGTTAATTCAATTAAAGTTGGCACATTAAAGTTATCATATTAAATCAAATATTTTGGCTCATTAAATTAGGAGAATTCCAATGGTTTCCTCAAATTAAATGGGGGTTTGGGTGGTCCCCACCATCCTGAATTCAAATGGATGGTTTCAAAAGAAAAATAAAATAAAAGTTGTTTTATCTTATTTTTATTCTTTTAACTCTCCCATGAAAATCCAAAAAAAATAACTTTCACCATCGACCTACTGTGGTCGAGGTGAAGGTCTCCTTAAGAGAATATCGGCACTGCGAGTTCAACGGTGTCCTCAAATTTCAATTTTGAGCACTAGTTCAAAAATTACAAAAACTCACTTACACGTTTACTGAACGTACTTAAAAAAAATTTAGAAATTCATTTCGGGCACACCAGGCCTCATAATCACGCACCGTAAATTTTCACGGACTCGTAATATTCCCATGTAATTAAAAAAATACATAAAAAATCCAGGTCTTTACATTTCCCCCACCTCAAGGCTTTGCATCCCTGAAATCCACAACCCAAATTGAGGAAACAAGTGGAGGTACTAAGCACGAATATGAGCCTCCCTCTCCCATGTTCTCTCCTGGAGGTTCCCATGTTGTCAGCGTACGCGCACTGGAGGTATTGACCACCCACGAAGGACCTGCTCCTGTCGATCCTCAATCTCTACTAGAACCTCCAAAAATGTCACCCCATCATCGATGTCCAGCTCGACCCAATAAATGATGTGTGAAGGATCATGTACATATCTCCTCAGATGTGATACATAGAAAATGCCGTGCACCCAGTGCAACTGAGGTGGAAGTTCTAAGCGGTAAGCCACCTTGCCAACTCTACTGAGGACCTGAAAGGGTCCGATGAATCTCAAAGATAACTTGTCACCTCGGCCAAATCTCTAGCCCCACAAGTGCTGACTCCCCGGGGTCAGTCCAGCATAGAGGTGATCTACAAGTTCATTCATACAATGCCTAGAATGGTTCCATTATGATAGTGGAGTGATAGTTGTTATTGTACACAAACTCCACCAAAGGCAAATGATCCTCCCAGCTACGGCCTAAATCTATGATGCAAGCATGCAGCATGTCCTCAAGGGTCTAAATGGTCTGCTCAGTCTAACCATCCATCTGAGGATGGAAGGCGATGCTCAATCGAAGTTGTGTCTCGAACGCTTCCTGTAACCCCTTCCATAGCTGAGAAGTGAAATGTGAATCATGATCGGAGAAAATCGTAGATGGAACTCCATGAAGTCGTACAATCTCCTACATGTAGAGGCGTCCCAAGCTCTCTACTGATCCCTACTCTCTGATAGGTAGGAATTATGCCGACTTGGTGAGTCGGTCAACAATCACCTAGATGGAATCATTCCCCTTGAACATGCATGGTTTTCCAGTCACAAAGTCTCTAGAGATTCCATCCCACTTCCACTCTAGCACCTCTAGTGGCTGAATTAAGCCCAATGGAACCTGATGCTTTGCCTTCACTTGCTGACAAGTGAGGCACCGAGAGACAAACTCTACTACTTATTTCTTCATTCTCGGCCACCAGTGCTGATGTTGGAGGTCCTGGTACATCTTCTCCACTCCTAGATGTACTGCTAGAGGGTACATATGGAACTCCCTCGTCAATTCCTCCCATAGCACCATCGGTACCATAGTACGCCCTCAGAAGAGGATGATGTGCTCCCCACCTTCAGAAAATCCATCAGGTGCATGTCCTATGGATATCTGAGCACGTCGAGCCTCGTAGTCAGTGTCCCCAAGTTGCGCCTCCCTGACTCACTAAAGGAGTGGGAGAGTGATTGTCAGAGACTAAAGATAAGATGCTCCATCTCGATCCATGTAGGATATCTGCAAAGCGGCTAGCGTCTATGTCGCCTCACTCGGCAATTGTATACCAGATCTCCTGATGAGTGCATCTGATACTACGTTACCCTTCCTAGGAGTATAGATTATCTTGAAGTCATAGTCATGGAGGAACACAAGCCAATATTTTTGTCTCAGGTTTAGGTCCTTTTGAGAAAAGATATACCTGAGACTCTTGTGATCAGAGTAGATTGTAAAACGTTCTCCCATCAAGTAATGTCGCCACATCTTCAAGGAGAAGACCAATGCTTCTAACTCTAGGTCATGGGTATCTTATTTCTGCTCATGTTGTCTCAGCTGTCGAGAACCATATGTGATCACTGCTCTCTCCTGCATCAGGACACATCCAAGTCAGATCCCTGATGCGTCGCAGTAGACGACGTACCCAACACTCTCCTCCGGTAACCTCAATATGGGGGGCACTCGTCAGTATCTTCCTCAGCTCCTAGAAACTCTATTGGCATCTCTCTGACCACACGAATGGTTTCCCCTTCTTCGTCAACACTGATAAGGGTACTGAAACTCTAGAAAAGTCTAGCACAAACCTCTAGTAGTAACTAGCCAAACCCAAGAAACTCCGCACTTCCGTTACACTCTTAGGTGGCTCCCGAGCAAGTTCAACCTCAATATTCACTGGATCCACCACAACTATAGCCTCCAAGATGACGTGTCCCAAGAAGTGAACCTCTCAAATCCAGAACTGGCACTTCGAGAGCTTTCCATAAATCGGGTTCTCTCGGAGTGTGTCCAGAACTATCTGCAGATTATAGGCACACTCCCCCTCTATCGCTGAGTATATCAAGATGTCGTCATTGAAGACTACCACAAAGAAATTGAGGTATGGATATAAGATCTTGTTCATGAGTCCCATGAACACTGTTGGGGAGTTGGTCACACCGAATGGAAAAACCATGAACTCATAATGGCCATACCGATATCAGAAGGTCATCTTCCGCACATCCTCATCTTGTTCCCTATGCTGGTGATAGCCTGATCTGAGGTCTATCTTTGAAAACCACCGTGCTCCCTTCAACTGATAAAAAAGATCTTCAATACTTGGGAGTGGGTACCTGTTCTTCACGGTCACCTGGTTCAAGAGCTGATAGTCCACACAGAGTCTCAAACTCCCATCTGCCTTCTTGGCGAACAAAATTAGGGCTGCCTAAGGAGAAACCTTGGGCCCAATGAATCCCTTTCTCTGGAAGTCCTCCAGCTTTACTCGCATCTCTTGAAGCTCCACGGGAGCTATCCAATAAGATGGTGTAGATATCAGTGTCGTCCTAGGGTAAAAGTCGGTGTAGAAGTCCACCTATCTGCGAGAAGTTAGACCCAGAACATCATCAGGGAAAACATCAGCGTACTGGTCCACCACTAAAGGATAGCTCATACTCTCAACATCAACCACTCTGAGGGTAAGTCTAGAAAATTGATGGGTGATCAGCTGCACCCTCCTCTGGGTAAGTCCATCCTATGCTGCAAAAGTTTCCTTCTCACCGGTGAAGGAAAACTTGGTCCCGTCTGTGCAGACACACCGTACTTTGTGCCTAATACAGTCAATTTGAGCATGGACTGCGGATAACCAGTCCATACCCAAGATGACGTCGTAAGACCTCGACGCCGCTACTAGAAGATCCCAGCCGAAGGTCTCGCCTCCTAGAGTAAGCTCACACTGCTGGCACCAATGCATAATCATCGAATCTTCTCTCATAAGAGTCTCTAGCCGTAAGGATCGAGACAATGACTCCCCCAGAACCTATGAGCTCCGAACGAGGGTCATGGCAATAAATGAGTGATTGGAACCTTTATCTATAAGTACTGTAGCTAAGGTAGAGTAGACATAGATCATACCTCATATCATCTTCGGAGCTCCATGGTCATAGGCCTCAGCTGCCAGGAGCTGAGCTCATCCTTTTCCACCTTCTCCATGTGGTCGGGGTGGACCACCTGGAGGTAGTGGTGGTAGAACCTCAAATTTCCACCCACCGCCTTTTGCATGGCTTGATCCTATACCACGTCCGACTCCTACCTATGGACCTCCCCGATCGAATCTTCGCTTCTACCCAGGTGGTCATTCAACCGTTTGTTGGTCATCTGTACGGCGGGTCGGGCAATCGTGAGCCATGTGACCCTGCCCATCGCACGAATGACACTTCTTGTTCCTTGCTTGTCCTACTCTGTCTTGAGAGCCCCGCACCATAGACCATGTATCCTAAAGTCGTCCACCTGTAGGTCTTGTCCTCTTGGACCTCTGTGTCATCTGTCTACTGCCATCTTCTGATGACTCTGCTACGTGTCTTCTGGTGGTGGGTCTCGGTGCCGGTGACTTCTCAGCAAGGAAGCTCTCTACTAAGAGTGCTCTCTCTAACACCCCCGCCTATGTCGGGATGCTGAGAGAAACCATCGAAGCTCTAATATCTCTTATGAGCCCCTGATCAAAGGTTTGGGCCCTAAAGAAAGGGTCTCACACCATGTCAGTGGAGTAGCGTGAAAGGTCGGTGAACCACACTGAATACTGATCCACAATCATGCTACCCTGTTGTAAGTGGAGAAGATCTTATATACGCACTAAGCGTAGGGTCATTGGGATGAACTCTTCCCTGAAAAGGCTCTCGAAGTCTGCCCAGATGAGAGTGACCTTGTCATGAACCTAGAGCATCAAGCTCCACCATCTTCCCACTGCTACCTAAAGAAGACTGGTGGCAAGGATCACCATGAGATCAGCTTGTGTCCCTACCAGTCGAAAAACTCTAACCACAGCCTCTAGCTAGTCCTCACCCGCCTGTGGATCCGTCTCACCCCTAAACCTCGATGGCCTCTAGCGCTGGAACTCGTGCAGTGTGCTCAAGCGGCGTGCAGCCTCTACTATTGGGGTTGGTGGTATCGGCTGCCCAACGGGTAGTGGTGCTGCCGGTACACCACCCGATGGTACAACTTCCATAAGGGGGACCTACACCGAATCCTTATCTCTCAGTGGAATATCATCACATACTCTACCTGGAACCCTGGATGGCTATCTGCGAAGAGGCATCCTGAAAGAACAGGTGTGACACAGTCAAAAAGTTAAACCTGGTGAGCTTAATCAAAGAGATCAGAAAGAAAAAATTTAAAAAACACACGCACAATCAGTGTTTCCATGCACTGAGTTGGAAAACAGAAGTCAGGGTCTTGGTGTATGGATACATCGGCCATCACACCAACAATGGATTCCCCAAACTGATAACCATACTCATAACACTTAACACTATTTCTGATTAAAAGATCAGAGTCCAAGTTCTTCGGTAGAACCGACTCCTCTAATACCAATTTGTCATGAGCCGTCCCCCGGGGCCCATGTCGTGACTACCCCAAGCCCGCTTTCCATAGGCCAGGGGCTAGAGACTAGCACCGGAAAGGCATATCCCTAAAACTGGGAAGGAATTTCCTTTAAACCTGAAAACTCACCCAAACCAAGCACACAGCATGATACAAACACAAGATAAACTATAAAGTAAACAGGGTTTGTACAGTATGTAAAGGGGCCAGAATACAAGCCCAACTAGAAAGTACAAGTAAAATTGAAAAAGAATAGCTCCTATGAACACCCGCCAAGGACCCTACCAGAAGGGTAGGTACAGTTATCGAACGTTCGTCCCTGCGGATCGTTTCATCTAATGTCCACCTCCAATCATTCTCCAGTCTGGTACCCTCGACCTCGATCACCCATGTCCGTCATTTTCACAAGACACAACAAGGTGCAGGCATAACCCGTGCAGGGGTGAGTATAAAGATACTCAATAGGTACCCCGAGACCCTCATAGGTATCCTAGAGTTCCAAAAAGGAAAAACCACAAAATCACAAAGCAATAGTCATCAACACTACTTAGGTATATGCCCATACATATACCTACATTATCAAGATATACAAAGTTACACCACAAAGGTAGAAGTACCACATAGGTAACACCATGAAGGTAGAAGTACCCCCAAAAGACAATACCATAAAGGTAAGGACTCATATCACACTAGGTATAAGTGAAGTATAGAATTATAGATGATCAGTCACGAAGCTAGATCATCTTATTCTATCAAAAGGCACTGCTTCTGATTATACAGAGTCTGACCAACACAGGATCGATAGGTACTTACCCCCGCAATGACCCACATAGGATCTGACCCACATAGGATTGGTATTGGCTGACCCACACATGATCGTTGAGTGCTGACACACACAGGATCGGTATGCGCTGACCCACACAGGATTGCTGAGTGCTGACCCGCACAGGATCTAACCCACACAGGATCGGTATGCGCTGACCCACACAGGATCGATGAGCGTTGACCCACACAGGATCTGACCCAAATAGGATTGTTATGTGCTGAACCACATGGGATCACTGAGCACTGACCCACACAGGATCGATAGGTACTAACCCCCACATTATTCGTCTCCAACCTCCGCCTCACTGCCAGCCACTGGATTCCTCCCACCCAGTGCGCTCGAGTTTCGTAGAATATGTCCCTTGAGATATTGGTCAAACATTGACCACCACTAAGCTCTACAAAGGACTAACCCAAAGGTCTGTCACGTCATGAGGGACCCAACTCAACAGATGGTGTGTTAATCGGGCGTCTGGTCTGTAAGTTATTAGTGTTTCCGCTCCGAGGGACCGATTGGATTTGGGTTTGATCCAACCCGGATATACTACAACTTTATCCAAAACTTAATTGGATTATACCAAAATTATCGCCTCGATCCAAGGATTCTGGGGTCATAGACAGTTCGTCAAACGGACTCTCGGTTCTCAAGATATGGCCACAAAGGTGAAATTGGGTCAGGATGGGCCTGGGTCCGGTCCGACCCGGTCAGACCGACCTGGCCTGACCCGGCTTGGGTTGAACCGACCTGGTTTGGGTTGACCTGGCCCGATTCAGGTCCAGCCTGGTTGTCCTGGGATGTGGGGGGGGGGGGTGGCCCGCAAAGGGGGGGCGGACCGGCCTAGCCCGCTGGGGGTGGCCCGTTGGTGCAGCCCACGGTCGGGTGGCCCACCGTGGCAGGGTCCACCCTAGTCGCAACCCATGGGGAGGTGTCCCCCCAACCACCCCTGATATTCCGAACGGCCTGATGGCTGTTTGGTTTCCCTATTGTCACGCGGGACCGCTCGACGGTCCCGCTCAGTGTGTCACGGCCAGCCAGGTTCCCGGCCGGTCCTCCCTCCAGCGTTGAGACAACGCTGTTATCCACCTGCAGTCGGCCTGGTGTCGGCTGCCCTTTGGCCTCTATCGTGGCCTAGTGGTCGCGGCCTCCTGCTCCGGCGGCACGGACGTGCGCGCTGCTTCGCCACGCGGTCGGCCTCCACCCTGCTCCATCGTGGCTGATGGGCTGCAGCCTCCTCTTTCTGCAGCATAGACGCGCGCATCCCTCCTTCCACGCAGTCGGCCGGGTGTCGGTCGTTGCCTTTTTCTGCAAGTCGTCGTAGCTTCATTACAAGCCTGAAAATTATAATGTTCGCATATTCATGATCCTCGGGTCGAGATCTCTACATCCATATGTCGCGCTCAATGATACATTGTGTTTTCAGCGTCATTAATTATTTTGCGTCGAAGAACACACGAAGAATGCACGATGAACAAAAGAAAAAGGGGCGAGGTATAAGTGTGGGATGATGTCCATGTTTATTTGGTCATCGTCATTGCGAATCTAGAATATGAAGAATCAACAAAATAGATTTAATCATAATTCAATTTAAAACCCCTAACTTGACGTTTGATGGAGGTGTCGTGAGGAAGAAGATGAAGTTGATGAATGGGCATCGGTGTTCGTCGCTCCCACAACTCGCTTCCAAACCACGCTCCAACGTCAACATTCTTGATCCAAAGAGTTGTTCTTCATTGGAGAATATTTCTCCAAAGGTTCTCCCAAGCTCTCCTTTGCCAATGATTCCCAACAAAGAAGTGAAGAGCCAACTTTAATTGAGTTAATTCAATTAAAGTTGGCACATTAAAGTTGGCGCATTAAATCAAATAAGTTGGCTCTTTAAATTGGGATAATTCCAATGGCTTCCTCACATTAAGTGGGGGTTCGTGTGGTCCCCACTATCATGAATTCAAATGGAAGGTTTCAAATGAAAAATAAAATAAAAGTGGTTTTATTTTATTTTTATTCTTTTAACTCTCCCACGAAAATCCAGAAAACTAATTTTCACCCTTGACCTACTGCGGTCTAGGTGAAGGTCTCATTAAGCGAATATCGGCATTGCGAGTTCAACGGTGTCCTTTGATTTCAATTCCGAGTACCAGCTCAAAAGTTACAAAAACTAGCTTGCACATTTACTGAACATACTTAAAAAAAAGTTCATAAATTCTGGGAACACCAGGCCTCGGAATCATGCATCGTAAATTTTCTCAGACTCGTAATATTCCCATATAATTAAAAAAATTACGTGGAAAAATCTGGGTCTTTACACAAGTTTTGATATTTTTTAGAAAAGATTTGTTTCTTGGTGAATAGTACAAAATATTGTTTTTACGAATACCGTAACTTCTATGAAATCATTCCGATATAAACAAGACTTAAAAATTTATGAAAAAAAATTATTGAACAAAAAATTATTTAATAAGTAAAATTATTATTATTTTTAAATATTATGTCGAATTTACAAGCCTATATTTGATATTTTAAATATTAAGTTTTTTTTATAAAATATTTTTATGCATTATACATTTATTATTTTAAAATAAATTTTTATCACTTTTATATATTTAATAATTTGAAATGGTTTTCATATTATTAATAATAATACCCAAATTATATAATAATGGTAATTTTATATTTAATTATAAAAATAAGTTATCAAGGTTAAAAAAGAGTTATCTTAGAAAGTATAAATTATGTTAAAAGTTAAAAATAAGGATAAAACACTTATAAATAATCACACTATATCTAAAAATATGTTTTATAGGTTTATATTGACCAAAAACCTTTCACACTCTATTATTCCCCGTTTTGGGATGGATTTCTTTGACTAGTGCTCCTCTTATAACCAAAATGTCACTCCCCCTCACTTATAAAAGGGGACTTCAACCACCCCTTTACATACACACTAAACATTATAATTCCACATGAACATCTACCCAAATCCATCCCCAAAATTAATATACAATACCTATAGGTTTTTATCTCATCAAAATATCACTTCTCAAAGTCTTAATCAAAATTTTGAAGGAGTTATTCCAAGGAGGTAAAATTCACAAATCAATCATTTTTATGTCTATTTATTTAGGTATCCTTCTTCTAATTTAAATTATATTATACCATAATAATATTATAAAATAATTATCATAATTACACTAAATTATTATATTCATTTAATTACCATTATCTATTCTCCTCCCTCCCATTTTAAAAAAGGAGAATGTCATTTTTGTTACATGTAGACTACCACCTCCAAGTGCGATGTGTTCCATTTTCCATAACCAAAAACATATATTGTTAAAGGGGGGAATTAAATAAATATATATATATATTATATTTATAAAATTATTATTATTCTAAAAATATAAATCAATTTATACTTATTGTCCTATCTATGTAAAACAAAAACTTTTTCCATGTATACGTGTGGACCACCACCTCCATAGAGCGATGTGTTCTGGTTTTCATCCCCACCCTACATGGATAGTTCTAAAAAATATTTTATGAATATATATATATATATAATATTAATTAATAATATGTTTTATTAATATGGTTCTTAAATTATTACTCAAAAATTAACTATCATTATAAAGTAATCTATCAATATCAGTAAATTACCCAAAACAAGCTCATCATATATCTCGTTCTCATGAACAATGCCCATAGTTTCATCAAGTGAATGTGGGAATGAATAAATAATTGAAAAAATGATTTAAATATATTTTATAATATGGTGATGATTAATTTTTCATCAAATAATGGGGTTTTACATCGCTATTAAAAAGCTTGCATGAAACAATCAAAATTACTGACATATGATGATAAGAATAATAATTAACTAACTAATATGTGTTTAGTGAATGATTATAATTGAATAATATGAAAGGTAATATATATTTATAAGGTTATTAAATAATTTTTTAATATGGTTGTTTTTACTACATAGGTGGTTAAATACCTTTTTTTAATCTGAAGAGAAAAAAATATGTTTTTATTTCTAATCTCATTTTCAAATAAATATTGTTATCAATTAATTTTTATCTATTGAAAAAATATCTAAAATGTATCTCCAATACCCTAACAATTTTCTTCTCCACTAATTATTACTAACTTTGTACATGTCCTATCTCAATTTATTTTCCATTATTAAATAATTTACCTGGTGCGATTATTATAAGTGAAATCAACACCACCAATTCTTTTTGTTTAGTATTATTCCTCCTCTATATCCAAATTCATTTTGTGTAAGTCCTTATATTTGCACCAATAATTTGTTATTTTTTTATAATATTTTCAATTTCATTACAAAATTTTAAAAATAACTTTTTTATCATTTTCCACATGTGTTGTTTTGATAAATACATCCTTTTTTAATGTTTTCCATGTGAACACATACTTTCACTATTATGAGCATTCTTTTTGAAAATGATTCCTTTACATGTTTCAAAAGGGTCCTCTAAATGATTTTAATTATAAATTTTTTTGAAAAGAAATTAATATTTATTCTTTTATTAAAATTTATTTATCCAATAATCTTAAAAAGGATTTATTTTATCATTATTTATATTTTTTGATATTACTTGAGGTATATGTTATTATATCACTATCCACATCCATTCTAGAGATTCTTTATCAATGGTTCTATGTTTTTTTTATGAAACCCATCTATTTTCCTCTATTTAATTAATTGATGATGAAATATGATTTTTCTCATGTTCTTTCAGCAAAAAAATGTATGGTTTTCATTATGTGACAAGTGGGACCATAATTATATATCCCTCTTATGCATTGGTTAAATATTAATATATCATAAGATAATATGAAAAGTGATGGGGAGTGAACTTAATCCATGGTGGGAATCTATCCACTATAGTAGTCTCTACAGTTATCCTTGACTATGGAAATGATTTTTTATTCTTATGTGTATACCAAAAACATATGTCTTATGATTCAGATATTCTCTCATGGATAATTATTGATTATAAATTATTTATATTATGATGACTCATGTCTATTTTTATGACACGTATTTATTCCATGATTTTTTATTTATGTTCTATGAAATTTTGGGTATGATTTACGCAATTTATAATCATTTTCTCATACCCATATTCTTATATTATGATCACTTATGATATTTGATTCTTATATCCCATGTTTTCCCTTACTGAGAATTTTTCCTCTCCATTTCTTGCGTTTCCCTTTCCCCATGTTATAAATAATGGTAATAATTATGATAAGTCTAGATGGGTACCAGGAACTTAAATATTAATATACATACTTATTAATATTTTAAAACATAGAAACACATTTACTATTAAAAACTAAAATTCTATTAAAGTAGAAAATCACCAAGAGAAATCAGTGTGGTCTAAAATGGTGGGGGAAAATAGAATCCCACTCCCCTAAAAATTACAATCATGTGGTAGAGATCCTAAAGAAGAGAAAATAAATTGAGGGTTATAATCATCCCATTATGTAGATAGTTTGTTCCACAACCTTGTTGCCCTAATTCCATGTATGATAGATGATAATATTATGTTTAAGAGGATTTTTCATTCCTGAATGATATAAGTGATATACATAGGGGAAGGGATAGATCATTGAAGATAACTAATAATAAAATTTGACTCTGATTCCAACATTAATAAGGAAATATTCCACTCTTTAAATATATAAAGACCACTAAACAAGGATTTGGATTCTTCTTGAGGTAGGTTACCCTTACCACAAAAGGTGATGATAGACAAAATGTCTAAGAAGATGTTGTATTTAATGATGACCATGCCCCACGTTCTTTCATTTAAAAGGGATAATTTAGTTTTGGGTTTCAAGCCATAGTAAGGAGGGGACCATTGGACCAAGTGGCCAAAACTACAATTATTGGTTTGGAGAAACACCTTGAATTCAAAGTAGATGTTCAAGTGGTAAGTTACTTTGAAGAGAATCACCGAGTATTAAAGACTATTTATAGTTTAAAATTATATTTTATTAAATTTTCTTCACTTTACTTGATTTATATAACCATTATGAAGTTTCTAGATGGTCCAAAAGATAGTAGTGAGAGAAACCTTATAGATATATAAAAGGCACACAACCTTTACAGTTCATGGGTGTTTATTATTAGGATATATACTTAATATTCATCTAAAATGGTGAAATATTTATGTTTGTGTTTCTAAGGTATCCGCAAGCTTTTATCAAATCTATTAATTAAAGTTTTTATTTTTGAACATGATCTAGGAGTGCATATTTGGGGCACCACATTTGGTATCAGAACATGTTTTACTTATTTTGGGGATTATGTTTAGAAAAAATTAGGTAAAAACCTTTGGATGAGTCTAAATATAGGAAATGTCCTAAAATTTTGGTAAATTATAGTGTGTGCGTAGTTTCCTAGAAATTAAATCCTTTCTATGATATAAAAAATAGATACAGGCTCTCGTACAAATGTACCTAGGGGTAATAACCCCAAAAATGATTCTTGGGTATTTACTCAAACTTCACTTAGTATACAACAAAGAGTCCTAACTATACTCTAGTTTTAATGATCCTTGGGGATATTATTTTACTATTTCACTTTCTATTTATAAACCATTTTTAGAGATTTGAATATATTTGGGCTGGAAAGACTAATAAAAATTGACCATGGAAAACATAAATAGAAACTTATAATGCAATTGGTTGATAAAAATGTTTCATAATTTAGTAAATCTAAGGAATGATTTCCATTTTCATATTAATTATCACTCTAATTATTATTGATTAATACTCACACTAACTTTTTATATGTAAGTAAATGATGATAACATGAATCAAATGGATAATGGTGTGCTTATTATGAATTCATGAGATTTAAAAGTCCTATTTGTATATATTTATCCCCATTATGTTCTATCTGGAGAATTTTCTAATATTATAACATCACCACCTCAATGATTAGATATTTAAATATTAGTTAAAACTCCTGGTGTTATGATGATCACATATCAATTTTATAACTCATCTCTTATAGAAGTTTTTTGGAATTTATTTTCTTGAAATATTTTTATTCTCTATATTGTGGAATTTTAAGTGATTTTAGGAATTTATTGGATCACTATATATAGTTCCCATATAAAATTCATAGGAAGGGTATTCACATTTTATATTCTAAATCCACCTATAATCATATATTTGTGTGAGGATAAACGTAAACTTCCAGTGTAAATTACTTCCATTATATGGGTCTTACTATCTATTAATAAGGGTAATTTATACCAAATAGTTGGGAATAAACTCAACATTAAAGATATTTTTATCATTCTATAATATGTCAATGTATTCCTTAGAGAGTTTCTTAGTCTTCCCATGAATCGTGAAGTTATGATTTCAATATAACTCATACTGGGGTTTATACCTATTTCAAAGAATTCCAATAGCATAACAACAATTGAGTTGAAAAAATAAATAAGGAACTCTAGGAAAATCTATAAAAGGGATTCGCAAGCCCAAGTATATATACATGGGGTTTTCCTATTCTTTTTGTTAAGAATAAATCGGGTCAATGAATCTTTTCATTGATTATTGGTAACTTAACAAAATCACTATCAAAAACAAGTTTTCCCTACCATGTATTGATTATTTGTTTGATCAACTACATGGAGCTCAATACTTTTCAATGATTGACCTTCAATTTGGATACCTTCAATTAAGGTTCAAAAGGTATGATATTAAAAAGAAAACCTTCCATATATGGTATGGACACAATTAATTTATTGGGATTCTATTTGGACATAAAAATTACCTTATTATATTTATATATATGATTAATATAGTTTTTAGATATTTCCATGATTAGTTTGGGGTAGTATTTATAGATTATATTCTCAAATATTACAAGAGTATATATGATCATTAAAATCATTTGAGTATTGTATTAAAGACCTTGAGGAGGGATAATTTGTTTTTCTAAATTTTGAATATATGAATTTCGGCTATAAAAATTCTCATTATTAGGACATGTAATCACTAGTGAGGGCATATGAAAGGATCCTTCAAATATGGAGGTTGTTGAAAAATGGATTAGAGAAAACTCTAAGTCTGAGATCCATAGTTTTCTTGGATTGGATAAATACTAATGATTCTTTATGATAAATTTCTCATAGATATAAAATGAAATAACCATGTTAATGTGGAATGGAGGAAAGTTCCTTTAGATGAATGAATGTGAATAAAATTTCAAGGACTTAACTGGAAGGTTGTTCTGTGCACCTATTCTTACACTACCCCGGAGTGTAGAGGTTTATGTGATATATAGTGATATATCAATGAAGATATTGGGATTTTATCCCATGAAAATTTACATGGTGATATAGTATGCCTCATTCCAATTAAAGCTTCATAAGAAAAATTACCTGACTCATGACTTAGATTTGTCAACATTAGTTTTTTCATTGAAATGTAGTGGAATTTTATTTTTAGATAAATGTGTGAAATATATACTATTCATAAAATCATGAAGTATATATTCACATATAAATAGTTTAATATGTTCTAAAGGAGATGGTTGGATTCTATTCATGTTAGGATTTATTGATACATTTTCGTCCTAGGAAGGTGAACACGGTGGATACTACTTTGAGACAGAAGGATCATACTAGTTTTTCCATGATGAGTATTAAAGGAGATCCAATAATTCTTGATTTTCATAAGATAGGCCTTAAAATCATAAGGAAATGTGAGGAATCAAATATTTCTCAAATAAATGTTCAATAATCCATCCATGTGAAGATTAAAGAGTCATAAAAGAAGGATGTGAAATTGTAAAAGTTGGTAATGAATTCTCTGGAGTTCAACCTTGACCATAATGAAATGATAAGATTCAATAATTGTATATGTGTCCCTATAATACTAGAATTTAATAATTATTTTTTAGATTAATCACATATCTTATCATTATCTATCCATCCCAGAAGTAAAAAAGATAAATATAGATCTCAAAGAGTATTTCTAGTGGGACATCAGGAATGTTAGGTCCACTAGGCTGGATACCCTGAGAGGGGGGGTGAATCAGGGTATGACTAATTAAAAATTAATGCCCGTTCTGATCTTGTTTCGCTGTTAAGCAAAACACTCTTCTCTCTTTTCCCTGTTGCACGATATAAACAGAATGTAAAGCAAGCACAGGACACAGCAATTTTACTTGGTTCACCGCTAAGGGCTACGTCCAAGGAGCATACGCCGACAGGTTGCCGGTCGTACCAAATTCCACTAATCTTCACTAGCTGTGGATTACAAGATTCGAGCTAGATCACTTCTATGCCCAGGCTCACTGCCTTTACAATGTTTAGGGTCAGCTCACTGCTTTCCCAAGGGTCACTCCCTGTTTCTCTCTCTCTGGCTCACTGCCGGTGGAGAGGATCACCTTCTTCCTCTTCCTGAGCTCACTGCTCTTGGATGGAATCCACTCACAGTTTATAGACCTGTAGGTCTCTTCATTTTCCTGAAAGAATGCATCTTCTCTTGTATGTAGATGCTCTGTTGAAGTTTAACTTTCACCCGTTGATGAATATCTCTTTGCACCGAAGGTATCGGGCAAACTTCCAGCTTCCACACAGTCTGAAAATCACTGCGGGAACAAAACCTTACTTGGCGCGCAAGTCAACCTCGGCGCGCAAGTATCGGCGCGCAAGTCACAACGGGCGCGCAAGTCCTCCTCTGACACTTGCGCGACACAAGCTTCCTCAACTCCAAACTTGCGCGACTCTCTTCCCTTTACGCCCAAACCACCATTGGTGCGCAACTGCAAACCGGCGCGCAACTTCTAACACCGGCGCACAACTTCAACCACTGGCGCGCAAGTCCCACCTGCGCGACCACAACACCACTTGCGCGACCACCACACCTGCGCGACGGGAGCTCTCGTCCTGAACTCCGGTGAGAAATGAGGAGGGGTGGTCAGGTATTTATAGGCAATCTGACCACCCTGCGCGACGGCGCGCAAGTCACCTGCGCGACCCAGTTTCGGCGCGCAAGTCTCCTCTCCTTTAGACACTTGCGCGACCAACTCCCAAACTTGCGCGATCCTATTTCCTTAGCCATATTTTGATCTTCTGATCTTGAAAAACATGTGGCGCGCAAGTTTCCTGTACACCATGTTCGCGGCGCGCAAGTCTCTTTGCCAAAAACACTTTTCTTCATTTGCCGATTTTCAGGCCCAAAAATTTGGCAAACACTGGAAAACGGCGCCACCTTGTATCTGTTCTTTTGTACCGCCTCCAGATCTTCCATTCCTTTTATCGACGTTCTTGAATCAAACATGGATCGTTGACCTCAGCTCTTGAACTCGACATTCCATCATGAAATCCTCTTTGTCAACAATCACAACTCAGATGTCCACTTTGTCAACAAACACAATCACCTCAAAAAGGCTTCAATGATACCTTGAGGGATTTTTTCCCAACAATCTCCCCCTTTGGGTTTGTTGACAACTCTTCCAAACAAAGATACGTCATTGATTCTTCAACCTCCATTCGCCGCATTGCGATTCCGATAGCGACCAAGGATTTACTCAACACATACTCTAAGCCCACATGAGCAATGCTCGGCGTGAGAAACAAGAGTAAATGAAAAGTTCATCAATGAATCACTTTGTCTCTAACATCCATTGTTGACACCAAACACTGTCCAACACCACTCTTCTGCTTTTATCACGATCCTCAGCTGTCGTGATATCTATTATTTGATCGATCACTTCTAGCATCGTCAGATTTAATACGCTCCCCCTTTCTGCTCACAGCTTCAACACCTCTTTAGCCATATTTCCTGTGTTGTCCAAGCTAAGCTCTGGCTAAGCACGTTCAACTAGCTTCAACTCCCCCTATCTGGCTGCTCCACCTGTCAGCTTCTCCCCTTATCATTCATGATTTATCAAATCTCCACATTGTCTCCCCCTTGAACAACCACTATTTTCTCCCCCTTTGTCAACGAACCCAAAGGTCACGCCTTTGTAGTCTGTAACATAGTAGAGAACACATCAGCACAGTAGAGAAAACACAGCATACCTCGGGGAGAGGGGGGGGGGTGATCCCGCGTCCACACTATTTCAAGTGCGGGGAATCGACTGAACTCCCAGAGCTAGTCGATGCCTCTCAAAAGCTTCCTTGGGTAAGGCCTTTGTCAGAATGTCTGCAACCTGTAGCTCTGTAGGCACATACTCCAACTTCACGATGCCCTGCTCAACCTTCTCCTTGATGAAATGATACTTGATCTCAATGTGCTTTGTCCTGGAATGATGGACAGGATTTTTGCTAAGATTTATAGCACTTGAGTTGTCACACTGGATTCCGATCGGAGACTTTACTTCAACTCCCATATCCTCAAGCTGCTGCTTCATCCACAATAACTGTGTGCATGCTTGAGTGGCCGCTATATACTCAGCTTCTGCGGTGCTCAATGAAATGCAATCTTGTTTCTTGCTTAGCCAAGAAATACACAATCCACCAAGATAGAATGCACCACCTGACGTTGATTTTCTATCATCTGCTGAACCGGCCCAGTCTGCATCAGTATATCCCAATAACTCTATCTGAGATTTGTCGTTGTATGTCAAACCGAAGTCCACCGTGCCCTTGATATACCGAAGTATTCTTTTCACTGCAAGCATGTGACTTTCCTTGGGATTGCATTGATATCTCGCTGCTTGGCATGTGGCGAAAACAATATCAGGCCTTGTTGCGGTTAAGTACAACAGACTTCCAATGATTTGCCTGTATTCTGTGATATTAACTGCCTTGCCATCCTCATCTTTTGATAATTTCATCCGGGTAGCAACCGGAGTCTTCATTTCCTTGGAATTATCCATTCCAAACCTTCTTAGAACTTCCTTGGCATATTTGGATTGAGAAATGAAAGTTCCATTCCTTCCTTGTGTCACCTGTAGACCAAGGAAAAACGTTAGCTCTCCAATCATTGACATTTCAAACTCATTTTTCATGAATTCAGAAAATTGTCTGCACTGAGCTTCATCTGATCCGCCAAAAATTATGTCATCGACATACACTAGCACCATCATCCTTTGATTACTGTCATTGCTGAAATAGAGATTGTAATCAACTCCTCCACGCTGAAAACCAAGCTTCTTCAAGTACTGATCAAGCCTTGAGTACCATGCCCTTGGTGCTTGTTTCAGCCCATACAATGCCTTCTTCAGCCTGCAAACTTTGTTCTCATCCTCATGAATGAGAAAACCATCTGGCTGCTCAATATACACCTCCTCTTCCAGAACCCCATTCAAGAATGCGGATTTGACATCCATCTGGAACACTTTGAACTTCCTTTGCACTGCGATGGCTAGGAATAATCTTATTGTCTCCAGCCTTGCAACCGGTGCAAATGTCTCATCAACATCAATTCCCTCTATTTGGGAGTACCCCTTGCACACTAGACGTGCTTTGTTCCGAATCACTGTGCCATCTTCATTCATCTTGTTGCGATAGACCCATTTGGTCCCAATGACATTCTTGTCTGCTGGCCTCGAAACAATCTCCCATGTCTGGTTCTTCTCAATCTGATCAAGCTCTTCGTTCATGGCCTGAACCCAGTTTTCATCTTCAGCTGCATCAGAAAAACATTTCGGCTCTACTTGAGACAAAAACGATGCTTGCTGTGATGATTTCATTCTTCGAGTCTGAACTGGAGCTGTTTGATCACCAATGATATTCTGCCTATCAATCTCAGCTCGACTCTTTGGCTTCCTCGCAGACACCGACTTGACACTTTCCTCTTCATCATCAGTATCTTCTTCTGAATCAGCTTTTGCCACTTCTACTCCCCTTGGGTTGCTTATCTCATCATCACTTTCATCCAGGAACTGTTCACTGGGTCGTTGAACAGTCTGTTCATTTTCGACTATAGTGACATCATTACTCTCAACAATTTTTCCCAGCCTCTTGTTGAAGCATTTATATGCTTTGCTTTTCCCTGAATAGCCAAGGAATATCCCTTCATCTCCTCGTGCCTCAAACTTCCTATGATGTTCTTTGTTGAGAATGAAACACTTACTTCCAAAGATTCGAAAGTATTTCAACGTTGGCTTCTTTCCGTACCACAGTTCATACGGAGTCTTCCCTTGCTTCGGACATAACAGGGACCTGTTTGAAACATAGACCGATGTCAAAACTGCTTCCTTCCAAAATTTCTCTGGTAGGTCCTTATCAATAAGCATTGTTCTGGCCATGTTGTTAATGATCCGATTCCTCCTTTCTACTACTCCATTCTGTTGGGGAGTTCTCACTGATGAAACTTGATGCCTTATCCCATGTTTCTCGAGATAGTTTTCAACCTGACTGTTTGTAAATTCCGTACCGTTATCAGTACGAAACTTCAGAAGTTTCTGCCCAAGCATCTTTTCTGATTCCCTCCTGTACTGCTTTATGCAACTGAATACCTCTGTCTTATGGGTTATGATGAATACCCAGGCCATTCTGCTATAGTCATCAATGAAAAGAACATAGTACCTTTGCCCATTTATAGCTCGTGGTGAGATAGGTCCACATACATCAGCGTGCACCAATTCAAGCACTCTAGTTGATTTCTGTTCCTTTGGCCTGTATGTCTTTCTGATGATTTTCCCTTGCTGACAAGCATCACATGTATGAGTGCGATCACGTGATAGTTTGGGAAGGTCTCTAGCAGCATCACATTTAACGAGATCCTCCATAGATGGTTGGCATAGATGACCAAGTCGCTTGTGCCACAGCTGGTTTTCTTCTTCTCTGGATAAAAGACAAGTATCTTCTTCCCCACTTACAAGATAGAGATTTCCCTTTGACCTTTTTCCCTGCAGAACAGCTGCTCCATCTTTTCCTTTCACAATACACATCTTCTTGGTAAATTGGATAGAGTGCCCAGAGTCACATAGTTGACTGACACTGAGTAGATTATGACTGAGACCCTCTACTACCAAGACATCAGCACGTTTCATCTCTTTGCCCCCAAACTTAGCTTTCCCTGAGCCAACAATCTTCAGGCCTTCATCATTTCCAAATTTGACAACTCCTTCTTTGTCATATTTGATGCCTGTAACAAGATCCTTATTACCCGTCATGTGGGATGTGCAACCACTATCAAGGATCCAAACACCAGATCGATCTGATGCTTTAAGGGCAATCTCCGCCACCACAGCCTTCTCATTTTTCTTCTTCTTGGTCCATACTTTTTCTTTCACACTCGGCATGGATTGAGGCTTCTGTTCTTTCTCAGAGTATGATGGACCATCCTCATCTTGCAGAGCTGCAAATCTGTTCTGAACTTTTAGCTCACTTGTTGGTTTATTGATCTGCTGCTTACGAACATTTTGATTATTCTTTGACACATTTCTCTGAATGATTGATGTGCAATACCTAGCCATGTGTCCAAATCCTCCGCACCAAAAACAGTGTCCTTCAAAATGTGTTCTGGAAAACCGTTCTCTGTTTGGCTGTTGTCTCTGCTCATGTTCCCTTCTGTATCTCTTGGCTATGGAACACACAAACTGTGAATGTCCCATTTTCCCACAGCAATAACACCTGATATAGGATGCATTCCCTCGTGATATTTCAGCACTGTGATTTCCCCTTTGGGATCTCTGAATATTCTGATTCTGTTTTGTTCCCAAATCAACCGTCACTTTCGGGATGAGTGCTTGCGGTCTGACTGCAATTGTCGCCAATTTTTGTTCTTGAATAAGCCCAGAAACGACCTTCACATCTGAGCTCAATTGCTGTTTCTTTCCTACTGAACTGCTAGGCTCCGCTTTCATCTTCTCTGTCTTCTGAATAGCCTGCTTTTCAGATATCACATTGGGGGTCAAGAGTTTATCTTGATCCTTGAGTTTTTGTCGCAGACTGACCACTTCTTCTTCAAGCTCTTTGATACATCTAACCTGCTCCTTTCCTGTGTTTGTCAGACAATCAATTTCCTTCTTTTGTTCCTCAATTTTAAGCTTATACTCAACAATATTTTCTGAGCTCTCTGGTGTTGAGGATTTTAGTCTTTCAATTTCTTCTAACAGCTCAGACTTTTCTTCATCCTGTTGTTGCATGTAGAGTTTGGCATCACGAACCACTTTATTGGCTTTCTTCGTTTTGGCTCTCCAAACATCTATCTCCTCAAGAGCTGCTTCCAATTCGGCTTCCATATCAATTCTCCCTTCAATTTCTTCTTCTTCTTTAGCATCAACTTCTTCTCCCTTTTGAGAACTACCAACAATTGCCACCAAGGCATTTACCCCACGATCTCTGCAATTTTCTATTTCCTCAACTTCTTCATCCTCAGACTCATCTGAACTTTCAAATTCTTGTGAGAGAAGATTCTTTTTCTTGAAGAAATTTCTCTTGAATTGTTTCTTCCCTTTCACAAAAGCTGAAGACTTCTTTTTGGGAATTTCAGCGTCATCATCATCATCATCATCTTGAAACTTCTTGGGGCATCTTGCCGCAAGATGCCCAACCTTTCCACATCTAAAGCATGCTAGTGGAAGTTTACCTTTAAACTTTCCTCTTCCTCTTTGTAGATTCGAAGAAAGGAATGACATCACCTCATCTGTCTCTTCTTCTTCATTAGAATCTTCAATGGTGAGCTTCTTCATGGACTTAAATGCCACCTCTTTAGACTTCCCCTTTTCCACAGCCTCATTATCATCGTTCCTCATTTCATATGCAACCAAGGTACTGTGCAAATTGTCCAATGTCAGCTCTTTTGGATCTTTATCTTCTAGTACTGAAACTTTCGGATTGAACCGAGGTGGAAGTTTCCTCAAGATGCGCTTTACAATTTTTATGTCTTCAATGACTTCTCCAAGACCTCGCATATCTTCCACAACAATGTTTACCCTATCAAAGAATGCATCAACAGACTCATTCGGGTTCATTTTCAGATCTTCATATTTGTTCCACAACACCTGCAGCTTTGCCTCTCTGACTTTTGTGTCCCCTTCATATATATTCAAAAGCTTTTCCCACATGGAATGTGACGTTTTGCATGACATCACCTTTGTGTAGATGGGATTGGAAAGGGCTCCCCCTAAGGCATTGATTGCTTTGGAATCAGCATCCAACTCTCTATGCTCAGCTTCTGATAAGGCACCACTATTAATATCAGCTGTGATACCATGCATAGCTGCTGAAAACACATCCATTCCCAAGGATCGGAAATAGTGTTGCATCCGATTCTTCCATATCTGAAAATTATATCCGTCGAAGATCGGAATCCCTTTATGATTGGTTACCTCCATTGAGAGAAGAACAACTTTCAACCTTTCCCTCTGATACCACTTGTTAGGTCCACTAGGCTGGATACCCTGAGAGGGGGGGTGAATCAGGGTATGACTAATTAAAAATTAATGCCCGTTCTGATCTTGTTTCGCTGTTAAGCAAAACACTCTTCTCTCTTTTCCCTGTTGCACGATATAAACAGAATGTAAAGCAAGCACAGGACATAGCAATTTTACTTGGTTCACCGCTAAGGGCTACGTCCAAGGAGCATACGCCGACAGGTTGCCGGTCGTACCAAATTCCACTAATCTTCACTAGCTGTGGATTACAAGATTCGAGCTAGATCACTTCTATGCCCAGGCTCACTGCCTTTACAATGTTTAGGGTCAGCTCACTGCTTTCCCAAGGGTCACTCCCTGTTTCTCTCTCTCTGGCTCACTGCCGGTGGAGAGGATCACCTTCTTCCTCTTCCTGAGCTCACTGCTCTTGGATGGAATCCACTCACAGTTTATAGACCTGTAGGTCTCTTCATTTTCCTGAAAGAATGCATCTTCTCTTGTATGTAGATGCTCTGTTGAAGTTTAACTTTCACCCGTTGATGAATATCTCTTTGCACCGAAGGTATCGGGCAAACTTCCAGCTTCCACACAGTCTGAAAATCACTGCGGGAACAAAACCTTACTTGGCGCGCAAGTCAACCTCGGCGCGCAAGTATCGGCGCGCAAGTCACAACGGGCGCGCAAGTCCTCCTCTGACACTTGCGCGACACAAGCTTCCTCAACTCCAAACTTGCGCGACTCTCTTCCCTTTACGCCCAAACCACCATTGGTGCGCAACTGCAAACCGGCGCGCAACTTCTAACACCGGCGCACAACTTCAACCACTGGCGCGCAAGTCCCACCTGCGCGACCACAACACCACTTGCGCGACCACCACACCTGCGCGACGGGAGCTCTCGTCCTGAACTCCGGTGAGAAATTAGGAGGGGTGGTCCGGTATTTATAGGCAATCTGACCACCCTGCGCGACGGCGCGCAAGTCACCTGCGCGACCCAGTTTCGGCGCGCAAGTCTCCTCTCCTTTAGACACTTGCGCGACCAACTCCCAAACTTGCGCGATCCTATTTCCTTAGCCATATTTTGATCTTCTGATCTTGAAAAACATGTGGCGCGCAAGTTTCCTGTACACCATGTTCGCGGCGCGCAAGTCTCTTTGCCAAAAACACTTTTCTTCATTTGCCGATTTTCAGGCCCAAAAATTTGGCAAACACTGGAAAACGGCGCCACCTTGTATCTGTTCTTTTGTACCGCCTCCAGATCTTCCATTCCTTTTATCGACGTTCTTGAATCAAACATGGATCGTTGACCTCAGCTCTTGAACTCGACATTCCATCATGAAATCCTCTTTGTCAACAATCACAACTCAGATGTCCACTTTGTCAACAAACACAATCACCTCAAAAAGGCTTCAATGATACCTTGAGGGATTTTTGCCCAACAAGGAAAAGGGATATTCTGGAGTATATATTTTGATTTCTAGTATTTTATCTAGTTACGGATAAATGTTAGAAGTATAAGAAGATGATAAAACCATTTAACATACCAATATAGAAATATAAAAACATCACCATGGATTTTTTTCATTGAACTCCATAAGACATCAAAAGGCTATAAATCTATTTAGGTTGCAGTCAACCACCTTATGAAGTCAGTGCATTTCATTACTATCACAGATGATTTCTTTCTTGATCCACTTATTAGTATATAAATTATGGAAGAGTTATGGTATCGTGTAGTACCATTATCAATTGTATATAATTGAGATATAAGGTTTACTTTGAAATTTTGGAGAAGCCTTTAGTGTGTGTTTGTTTCGTCGGGTTTTTGATATTATACCCTGAACAAAATGGTCCAATGGTGGGGGGGGGGGGCTGGAAAGTATGTCATTTTTATCTCACTAAGGACATTCTTTAGTAAAGTCTATTCATGCCAGGTTCACCATTTTGTTCTGTTGAGTTTTAAGGTGTGAAATGGGTTTCGCTCATCGGGCTACCATTGTCACTTTTCCAAAAAACACCCAATGGTTCCCCTATCCATAGATTGGTACATACCTGCTTTCCAAACGCTGGTGTTCATCTAGTTTTTTAGGCCCATCAACTCTTGGGGACTCGCATTGGTTGAGAGGATGATAGGTCGGGCTCATAGAACCCTTTTGGTGAGGGAATTGTTTCCTACTCTGAGACTCTCTTATAGATTTATGATATGTTCATGAAATCCTTAAAAAACCCCAATATGGGAATGGTTACCCCCATGTAAACGAATTTATTACTAACATCTATTGATAGGAACAATGGTCTGCATATCACGTGTTCTCTATCGCTCTCTTATTTAGTTATGATGCTTTGGGTTATGGCCATGTCTGAGAATTCTGGAGTTTTTTTGTCTAGGGAAGTGGTTTGTGTCTTGGATATGGGATTGAAACTCTATGAGGCATCCTACATATCTTGTGAAACAAGAATCAAAATCCACATAGTTTTTTTGACATAGTTTAAGGTCGTGTGACTCGACCCATCCTTGTAGTTTTGCATCATATGGTAAGGATGTGAATATCAGGATCGGACCTCAGTGAGGTTTCCTACGTATCTTTTTTAAGAGAAGAATCATATTCCATGTAATTCTTATGATGAGAATCTATGTCATAATGGATATGACATTAGAGGCCCTAGGAGGGACTTATGCATATGAGACTGCCCTAGATTGCTACTTCGAGAATATGGCCCTTTGAGAGGAGATGAAATGTAATCTGGCTTACAACCTAATAGTGATTCGTCTCTAGGGGAATTCTTATCATGCTATTGGTACAATCATCACTAGTCTCTAAGTTCATGTGAGTCATGCTCGGTGTGAGAAACAAGCGATAACATTAGATTGGACACATTACATGTGAGCATATCCATAAGGGGCTTACACATTAAAGTTTTCCATTGAGAGGTATGGTTTCCCATCCCATGGAGGATATGGTATGAAGCTCGGGCCCTAGTAAGGTGTCCTACATATCCTAGTTATGGTGGGAATCTGAGTTCTCAGAGTTCACTTTATCCCTTAACCCAATGATAGGCTAAGGTAGATGATCAAACTTAGAGACATTATGGATATCCTAAGAGGTTTCAGGAATACTAGGGGATTATACCAAGATGGATGCCTTATTGATTAGGGACATACTATATGATTTTGGTGTTTGGGGCTTACACACTGAGACTACCCTATTGGCCAGGGCTTACACTCTGAGGCTGTCCGATTGGTGGAGACATATTATATTATATTGGTAGTTGGGGCTTACGCACTAAGATCGCCTAATTGGTATACTCATTCTTTATCCTATGTTGGATTAAAGAGAGGTGACAATGACCATGAGAGGTATGTTCGAGAGCATGAACTTGGTAGGGTCACATTAGTGCATGACCCAAACTCATAAAGGACACTTCCCTTGTAAATGGGGAATAAGGCCAAAGATCCCTAGTCAGGGTCCATATGGCATGAGCCCAAGTAAGCCTACCAGACAAAGTCGAAATACCATGAGGGGTTTTCCTGACATATATTGGTCGTTTCCTGAGCAAGTCTTGATTTTATGCACAATATTTTGGGGCCCTAATCTGTCATGGAAGACACATCCAAGGGTGTCTTCATGATCAACTATCATGCCTTGGATGTCTTCGTATGGGTGAAGTAAACTTGCTGAAGATGCTTTGTATTACCAAAGTTAGCATGTTCGGGGTCTCGTGCATGATCAACTGACTTGTACTAGATGTCTCCACCTAATTGAAGAGTACATGTTTGGGGTCTTGTGCGTGATCAAAATAGACATGATCATACACAGTTGCTTGATCAACCAAGCCTGTCTTCAAACTGTCACATGTCAATATGGACATGTCTATGGACAATCGCATGATCATGCTGACAGGTCAATGACTCCTTCGAATGATCAAAGTGCGTTGTATGAGATGTCCACACATGACCAAGGTGGAAAACTCTAAGGTTCTTCGCATGATTGATATAACTTGTCGTAGACATATCAAGTGGGTTGTCGCCTTATCGGCTTGGCTTGTCCCTAGGTTGTCGCATGACAATGGTGACATGTCAATAGTTTGTCGCAAGGTCATCCCAAATGGTTTGAGGCTTGTCTTGCGATCAACATGGCATGTCCAAGGTTTCCTCGGGGACGTCGTGAGACCATATAAGGGTTTCATGATCGTGTGTCCTTGAACCATTCACGCGGCGGGGTCTTGCGGATATGTTTAGGGTCTTGCGTTTGTTTAAGTTTCACAAGTATATGTCCAAAGGGCATATTCTCTAAGTTGAATGGGAAACAATATATGACCAAGTGTACATGTTGAAGGCGTACACCATAGGGATTGCATGGAAAAGGGAGGTCATGTCCATAAACTCATGCAAACACTAAGTGGATGTTCCCATGATGCTCCATTGTTCATGCGATTCGTATGACCTCAAAAGGGACTTGCAAGGGAGCCAATGTACATGTGCGGAGGCTTCCTAAAGGAACTGCAAGCATGGGTGGGGTTCCTTGGTGCATAAGGACAAGGGTTTACCCACTGGATGATCTGCATGCTAGGTGGTGTCTTCATGAAATCGCATGACGCCTACACATTTGCAATCCACATGACCTTTATGAGGTCTCGCGATAGGAGTGCATGGTTTCTTGCGATCAACTCTCTGACTCCTGCGGGGCGGTCCTGTTCAGGGTCGTTTGTGAATATCATGAGGTAAGTGTGGTCTTGGAACTGCGAGACTGAAGTTAAGCCTACAAGCATATCCAAACTCCCTGCTTTGGAGAAGTTGCCAACCTCGCGGGCACCACACGATCATGTGAACACCGCGCAAGAACCAGGCGTTGCATGACATTCGGTTCGTCATGCAACCACCTGATCTTCAAAAGATCATGCGGTCGTCCCTTGTGATTACCCGGGGAGTTCTCTGGCAGGCGATGACCAGCTTCCCTTCTTTTCCCGTGCTCTTCTTCCTCCCCTCTTGTGTGTGTTTTTCTTGACGTCAGCTCGGTATATATAAGCCGCGGGAGGCCGAGGATGGCGCTACTCTGCACGAGATGAAGGCCGCGTGCACCCGTGAGGCGGTGGAGGTCGGCCCTTGATCTTAATTCATGACATCATATGATCATTTCATCTAATCATGTGATGCCTCTGTTTCTTTATGTGGCCTCGCATGATCTGGAAAAATCTGAGTTAATTTAGATGGAAAATATGTCGCGAGGCGTTGGAATAAAGCAGACGGCTGGGATCAGAGGAGGGTGCGATCAGACCGCGCGGATCGCTGGGAGGCACGGTCGAACGGCCCAGATTCGATATCCACGGAAAAAAATTTCCCACATCGAACAATTGTTGCGCTCCCCCTTCAGTATATAATTCATCCCATGGGTTTATTGCAATGTTTCGGGCAATGGGATTGGAATACTCCTATATGGTAGAACGGTTTTTTTTATGCCAAAAAGCGCACTCCTAAATTTTTTTAATAAAATATATTATTAATTTATGTAAATTTTTTATATTTATATTGACAAATAATGTTTATTTGTATAAATGTTTATAATTAATATATATTTTTTAATAATTCAAATTTATATATAATGTTTTAAAAAAAGTGTTTCTAAGATTATATTTTAATATATATATATATAATTTAATATAAATTAATATATATATATATATATAATTATAAGATTATAATAAATTTCATCAAACAATGAACAGATGTATTCGATTTATTATATTTATTAGATGTATTAGATTTATTATTTTTATTAGATTTATTAGATTTATTATATTCATTATATTCATTATATTCATTATATTCATTATATTCCTTATATTCATTATATTCATTATATTCCTTATATTGGTTATATTTATGATATGTATTTCATTTATTTTATTTATAATTAATATATTAAAGAGATTTATTAGATTTATTAGATTTATTAGATTCATTAGATATATTAGATTTATTATATTCATTAAATTTATTTTATTTATAATTAAAATATATATAAATACTTTTTAAATATATATTTATATTATAATTATTAAATATATATATGTTTCCAATGAATTTGGCAGATAAATATATTGATCGATCGTACGTGCATATATGTTACGTATCATCATCAATGTTCATTTATACATTAAACCCTTCTTATTATTCATGACGTCCATTGATGACCCACTTTTTATTATGTATATTTTATTACTAGGTATATATGATTAATACATGTTACCCATATATACTATTATGTTCTAAAAAATAATTATAGAACTACATTAAATATATTTAAATAATAAATATATTTATTATATTTATAATTATTAAATTTTAATTATATATAAATACCTTTTAAATATATTTATTTTTATTATAATTATAACTATATATATTTATTTAAATAATTATAAAATTACAATAAATACATATATTATAATTATATATATATATAATTATAATTATATACAAATATTTATAAATATATTTATTTGAAGTTATAATTATGACTATAAATAAATAAATAATTATATGTAAATAATTTTAAAATTATAATAAATATTTTTATTATACTTCTTATAAAGTTATAAATATATAATTAAATAAATATTTTTATAAATAAATACAAATATTTATAAATATAATTCTAAATAAATGTAGATATATTTAGATAATTAAAAAATTATAATAAATATATTAATTATATATATTTATAAAATTATAAATATATTTGTTACAATTTTATAATTATATATATATATATACTTATAACTGTAAATAAATATTTATTTATTATAATTTTAAATTACAAATAATAATAGAAATATATTTATTTAGTATTTATAATTATAAATAAATATTTATTTATTTAAATAATTATAAAATTATAATAAATATATTAATAAGATAATAAATATTATAAATATAAATTTGTTATAATTTTATAATTATTAAAATAAATAAATACATATTCATTTATAATTATAATTAAAAATAAATATATATTCATATAAATAATTATAAAATTAGAAGAAATATAATTATATATATCTATAATCTTATAAATATATATAATTAATATATTTATTATATCTATTTCTAAGATTATAAATATAATAAGTATATTTCTTATAAATTTATAATTATTTAAATTATAATTTTATAAATATAAATATATATATATATATATATAGTTACAGTTATAAATAAATTTATATATTTATCATATATATAATATTATAAATATATATAATAATAAAAATAAATCAATAACATTGAATCTTTATCAGTGCTTTTTAACGCTGATAAAGACCTATGTTTATCAGCTCTAAAAAGTGGTTATAAAATGAGTCTTTGTCAGTGCTATATTTTTAGCACTCACTACCACACAAACTGGGCAAGGCCAGCGCCACTCATTTATTAGCGCTAACGAAAAAGCACTGATAAGGGGGGGGGGCTTTATCAGCGCTCAAAAAAGTGCTGATAAAGGGTGCCTTTATCAGCACTAAAAAAGGTGCTGATAAAAGTACCCCTTTATCAGCGCTTTTTTTAGCCCTGATAAAGGCATCACCCTTTATCAGCGCTTGTTTAGTAGCGCTGATAAAGGGGGGACCTTTATCAGTGCTTTTTTTAAAAGCGCTGATAAATGGTTGAATTCAAAAAAAAATTAAAAAATATATTAATATATAAATATAATTATATTGATATAAATATAATATATAATTTTTAAATATATTTTAGATAAGTATAAATGTACATTTACGCTTAATATACTTAATATATAAGATATTTAGTGAAAATGGCTTCTTAAAAAATTAAAAATATATTTTTAATTAATAATTTGCTAATTATTTTGGATTAATAGTCATTTAATAACAATTTGAAGACTAAAAAATTAAAAAAATTAAAAAAATATCCAAAATATGTTGAAAACGCAACTCAAACTTCAAATGGCCATAACTTTTGATCCGGACGTCCGTTTGAACTCTATCACATATCAAATCGAAGCCTGCGACGATATCTACATCGCTGGGACTGGGGAGAGTCCCGGTTAAGTGTTTTTCAAGGCCAAAAGAGGCCCAGAAGGCCTCCAAAACTGAGTTTTTAGTCGGGATACCCTGATTTTTTAATATTTTGTGGATTTTTAGCCTCGTTTAAGGGGGTATTATTGGATTTTTTTGGTGGCAACTAAATTTATTCCAAGGTATTACATTTATATTGATATTATGTATTTGAAATTTTATTATTTTTTATAATGAACTGCTATTTATAATCAAATATATAACTATATGTACACATTTTTTATATATTCACACCTAAAAATTAAATTTTTTAAATAAATAATTAAACATATTTACATATAAAATATATTAGCTTTATCTAAATAATAACTAATATCCATTTTATTTAAAATACCAATATATGAATATTTATATAACTAATATATATTAATATAACTATATATATATTAATATAACTATATATACATATATTAATATAACTATATATATATATATTAATATAACTATATATATATATATTAATATAACTATATATATATATATTAATATAACTATATATATATTAACATAAATATATATTACTATAGGAATAAATATAACTAAATATATATATAAATAAATAGATATATCATAAATAATAGAACAAATCAATATAGGGGAGTGACAAAGTCTTTAGGTGCGCAGGGGGGAGGTCTGGAGATCAAATCTGGGTGGAGGTAGGGGCGTGCGCGCAATGCTGATTTAGAGGGGCTAGCGCTGATAAAGGGTGTAGGCGGTGCGTGCGGGCGCTGGAGGGTGCAGGGAAAACACTGATAAATGGGGGCTCAAGCGCTGTAAAAAGCCCCCCCCCCCCGAGATTGGTAGTATTTTTTTTTATTTTTTTTATTTTTATCAGCGCTAAAAACAAGCGCTGATAAAAGGGGTCTTTATCAGCGCTTTTTGGAGCGCTGATAAAGGGGACCCCCCTTTATCTTCGTCGGCATTAATAGCGCTTTTTCTAGCGCTGTTAATGACCATTTTTAGCACTGATAAAAGCCATATTTGTAGTAGTGACTGATAAAGACATTTTTTATCCAAACTTTTTTAACGTTGGTAAACGTAGGCCTTTATCAGCACTAAAAAAACATTGATAAAGACATGTTTTATCAGCGTTTTCTATTTTAGCGCTGATAAAACATACATTTATCAACGCTTTTTAGCTAGCGTTGATAAAAAGGTTCACCAGGTTTTATAAAAAAACCCTAACTTTCCCCTTCTTCTTCGCACCCCTCAAACTCTCGCGGAAGTTGATCGTCGTCGCTGCGCCTCCTCCTCTTTTGCTGCCTCTCCTCTACTATAAACCACACCTCTGCCGTGTGCCACACCTCCACCGTGTGCGAACCGGACCGTCATGGACCTCTCCTCCGCCGCGCACCGCACCTCCGCCGTGCTTGAACAGGACCGTCGTGCGCCTCCCCTCCACCGCACGCCGCACCTCCGTCGTGTGTGAACCGGACCTTCGTGCGCCTCTCCTCCACCACGTGCCCACCTATGTTGTTCGCCTCTCCTCCACTCCACGCCACACCTCCGCGGTGAGCATTCTCCTCTTTGTCATATGGTTCATCTATTTTACATATAATTATAGTTTGATATTGATGGTATGTTGTGAATTGTATGGGTTAAACATCCCGCTGAAAATCGTGGCCGTTGGTGGTTCTTGTTTGCGCACTAAATGAATTGCATGTTGGTTGGTGTTGCTCTTCTTATTTTTTCCTTTTATTTTGTGTGACTCAGTTATGGATTTGAAGTGTGATGCCACTAGAGCATAGTGTAATTGTTTTTTAATGATGAGGTTTTTTGTCGTTACGGGTTGAGGAGCATATCACTTGACATATTTATGTGTTCTCCATTAACGTCGATAAGTTTTAGCTTCGATTTTACTTGAGTGAGGTAGGTGTTTCTTTGGAACTCCCTTTTAATACATGTTATAAATTTCTTGGATGCTTCTAAATGATTTCTTATGAAATCATAATCCTATTTTATGACTTTGTTGGGTTTCAATTGGCTTGAAAACCGTGTAAAGACTTGGAATAGACTTATGTCACATGCCAATTGTTTTGTAAATGGTTAGAGTGGTTTTTAAGGGAATTTGCATAGTTTGAAAATTTGGTCATAATTTTTTTTCTTTAAAGTGAATATGTGATAGTTTAAAGTCATGTTTTGTAAAACGAACGGAATTGACCATCAACCTATGTAAATGAGTTTGAGGCCCTTAACTCTCATGGTAGATTAAGATATTTTCAAAAGGATATTGAAGCTTAATAGAAGGATTATTAGCACATATTTCCATAAAAAATAAAAGGGTTTATTGTTTTGAAAATTTATTAATAGAAAATGGTTGGGTTTCCAAATGGATTTCTAGTGCATTTTGATAAATGGTTTTGGATAAAATTTGAAATGTTGTTCTCAAATGGGGTGAAAATGGATTGGCTTCTAGAGAACATTTGTAAAATCCTACTTGGTAATTTAAAGGAAGTTATTTTATAAATATGGGGAACCCTCAATTGAGATCCATGCATTTATTGTTCTTGTTATGACTCGTGATCCCATGGGGGATTCTTTATATTCTTATGCTTATTGTGAAACTTATAAAAGGATGTTAAAGGGGTTGTTTCTTGTAAGGATGTAGGAGGTGGGATGTGGTTAAATTTCAAATTATTGAAATTATATTTATGTGATGATCTATTATTTCATTGGTTGCTCACTTACAATATTGAAATGTCATGGGTGTCCTAAGAGACTGGTACGGATCCAGATAAGTGAAATCCCTAGTGTGGAGTGTGCTGCCTAGAGTAAGGACCCAATTTGATTGACCGAGTTTCTGAGATGTTTCAGTGTCCCTATAATGTACTGGAAGGGACCGGGGTTTCTTTTGATCCCTTGATCATGATAGAGCCTAGTGAGTTCTATAGGACTACTTGGATATGACAAGTTAAATAGTATCGACCTAGGTTCCTCATCTCTAGTTCAGGATCCAAATACATGAGTCTTAGGAAGTTTCACATGATGGGTACATCATTATTAGGACACTTTAGAGGATTTATTTTCTTGGCTGGATTGTATTCCCCTAGTTTTTTTTATTATATGACACCATCGTTTGGTTGTTTTTTGGATTATGTTTCCTTGTTTCCTTAGTGCCTATGTATGATCATTTTTTCACTTCGAATGTTTATTTTCTTACTTTCAAATATGTTGATTTAAATGGTTAAAAAGTTTTATTTAAAAAGGAAAAATGGTTATTTGTTAAATGAGTTTTAAGAAAATGGATTTTCATTGTGGTTATTTATGATTTTTTTTAGAAAATGTTCTAAAAGAGGGATAAAATGTGGTTTGACATGTCTTATATGATTTTAAAGGTCCTCTTTCCATTTTTTGATATTTTTATTTCAAATTTTTATTCATCCTTATTTTTATATTATTAAAAGGGTGGTTGTTTGAAAATATGAAAGTTTATTGTTTTTACACTTGTTTTATAATTCATGTGAAAATATATTTTATACCTTATGTTCAAACTAGCACTTTATGAACTATATTATGAAGGGATTCAAAGATAATTCATTATGAGAGCATACAAAGAATTTTTATATCACACCCTACATATGAGCTGGTGAACGGGAGTGTATGACGCCCTTATATCTCCTTTTTTTTGTTCCCTATTTTGTTTTTTTCTTGATGATCATATTGGTCCATGGTTGGACGATAGGATGTGGTGAGTTAGCAGGGGTCACTAGTGTTGATTTTGGAGTTATTTGGGGTTTGATTCCCTTTTATATTTCCTTTTAGGATGTTTTAGTAAGAATGAGTTATGATTTTCTTAGGAATCAGGTGATCTTTGTGGAGTGGGTTCTTAATCACTACCCTTTTTAACGACTCTTAAGTTTTCATAGGCTAGTTATACTCCCTACATTGATGGTCCGGATAAGGAATGGTAGTAGATAAGACTCTATGTGAGATGGTGGAGGATTCTAAGATGAGATTTGAATTATATGAGATAGGGATGAACTACTAACTTCAAATTTCCATATATGACAATACCATTGAAATAGGCATGGCATTATATGAGACCTGACCAAAGTTGTGTAGTTCAATATGAGTATTTAGATGTTCATGAGTGATCCTTCTAAGATCTTAATGGGATATTGATGAAAACACCAATCTTAACCATAAATGAGTTGGGTAATGAGTATGTCCTATATTGTGATGTATCAGGAGTCAGTATTTGAACAGTTTCAATCCATGATGGTCATGTGGTTGCTTATGGGTCTAGACAGTTAAGAACACATAAGAGAAACTTTCCAAATCATTTCCTAGATTTGGAAATAGTGGTTCTTTCCATGAGGTGTTATTAGAATAATCTAAAAAAAGTGTTTGAAAAATGTGTTCAACATACATTTTTTGGGTTTTAAATAACTTTAAAATGATTTAAACACTTTGAATGGACTTAGGTTGCATGAAAAGTGTTTCTCAACTCACCTGATTGGATTTCATAAAGGGATATGAATGTTTTAAAAGTATATGTAATGATGGTTTCATTTTAATAAGGGTTGTGTGAAGTTTTAAATGAAAATTTGTAAAATATAGAGGGTTGTCGCACATTTTAAACAATTAACATTATTGGGTCATGAAATTACCTTGAATTCATTATAAAAAAGGAATTTGGGTTTTGAGAAAGAATTTTTGAAACAGATTGGTTTATTTTTAAAAGGGCGTGTTATTTTAAAGAAGAATTTGTGTAAATGGTTAGTTTTTTAATGGGATTTCAACTGTGATTTTATAAATAGTTTTCAAAGGAGACTTAAAGTCTATAACTATTTTTAGCCTTGGTTAGTTTTTATATCAACTTTTTGTCTATTTATTTTTTTAAAAATTAATATCACTGAATCAAATAGGATGAATATGAATAAAGACTGGATGGATGCCAATCATTTGACAAGAGAGTATAAAAATGGAGTGAAAGAGTTCCTTAAGTTTTCCAAAGATCATGCATATGACCCTTGTCAAATCATTTGTCTGTGTTTATGATATTTTTATTCAAGACAAGTTAGTTCAGAGGAGTTGGAAGAACACTTGATATGTCACATAAGAGATTGAAGTTATAAATGTTGGAATAAACACAGGGAAAAGCGAATGTAGCTAGTGGTTGGGATAACAATGTGTTTTATAGATCATCTAATATGATTACAAGCGTGGAAAATGAAGAAGACCGTATTGAGGACATGATTACAGATTTGAATGATGATGAAGATTGTATTGAGGAAATGACAAGGGTAGTTGAAGATGAACTTCACAATTTTCCAAAATTGTTTGAGCAGTTAACAAGTTTTGCAAAGATGCCTTTGTACGGTGGTTTCACTAAATACACAGCATTGTCAACCGTACTGAAGCTGTATAATTTGAAAGTAGGCAATAGATGGAGTGATACCTATTTTATAGAATTACTTTCTCTCTTGAATGACATGATCCCAGAAGATAATGAGCTATCGAGCCGAAAATACGATGCGAGATGAATGCTACGTTCGATGGGTATGATCTCTGAACAAATACACACCTGCCCGAATGACTATAAACTGTTTCACAAGGACCAAAAATCACTTAGAGAATGACCGCAGTGTGGTTCTTCTTTATAAAAGAAAGATGAATCCGGTCCTACGAAAGTTATATGGTACTTTCCAATCATTCCAAGGTTTAGGCACCTATATGGAAGTGAGAAGACCGCATGTCAATTGAAGTGACACACAGATAGAATAAATAAATATGGGAAAATACATCACCCGATAGACTCTCCTTAGTGGAAGAGAATCGATCACGAGTATCATGATTTTGGAAATGAGGTGAGAAACCTTTGTCTAGTGTTATCTACAGATGGAGTGAATCCTTTTGGTTTTCAAAGCAGCACCCACAGTACATGGCTGGTTATGTTGGTAAATTATAACTTGCCACCGTGGTTATTCATGAAATAGAAACACATCATGATATCTATGCTAATATTAGGACCGAAACAACTGAGTAATTATATTGATGTTTATTTGGCTCCATTGATCGAGGATTTGAAATTATTGTGGGATTGAGGTGTTATGTTGTATGATGCTTTTAGAGATGAATATTTCACATTGAGAGACATATTGTACGAGATGATAAATGACTTTACTTATTATGATAATTTGTTAGGATATAGCATTAAATGAATTCATGGGTGTCCTGTCTATGAACAAGGTACAAAGTCAATTATGTTGAAACATTCATCAAAAACCGTGTTTCTAGGACATCATAGATTTCTACCTCGATGACATAAGTACCGATCTTGGACAACATCATTTGATGGAAGTTCAGAAGAACGTAAAACACTGTCTCCACTAACTGGTGATCAACCATTTAAGAAGGTAAAATATATGGAAACTAATTTTGTTAAACCATTTTAAAAAAACCTTTCGAAAAACTGTTGGAATAAGAGATCAATTTTATTTTGAATTACTATACTAGAATTGTTTGTATGTCAGACACTTTCTTGATGTTATTGTCACGACCCACCTTCTACAAAATGAGGGAAGGGACAAAAAACTACCAAAACCTTCCTTCCTTAAGATTAAAGAGAGATAATGACCCCGAGTTCCACATTTAATAGGCCCTAGAGTGGCGACTAGCACCAAGGGTATACAATCTCACGTAAAATGGAAGGCATTACCCTTTTTATTTAATAAGATTGGGATATAAGATAGTAGATCCCAAAATATTCCAAATATTGAAATAAAATTAAAGCCCAAAAATCCATTCCCATATTCATGTCCAAAATAAGGTGATACAAAGTACAAGAAACTCTTAAGGAAGTACCAAAAGAAAGGAGAAGCAGCAACAACAACTCTCGACACCCGAGATAGTATGGTCTTACATGGTCCTCAAAGTCCTCATGGAAACCTGAAATCAGTTTTATATACATAGGATAAGTATACTGGTATACTCGGTAGGGAAAAAAAATCTCTAATGCACAAGTGGGGAGACATTCTAATGCCCCATGAGAAATAGAGATAACCAAAACACCTAGCAAGGAAACTATCCACCCAGCCTCACCAAGGAACACTCCCCAAATAATGCAATTTAGGTAAAGTAATAGTAATATCACAATGATATTTGGGTACCCTACACAGCTTTCCCACTAGTTATTTAGGACATCCTACGAGTCATACCTCCCCCCACAAGTTCCACTACAGTCCTACAACCGCCCTAACAACAACCTTATGGGATACCATAACCATGCGTCCTACCCGAAGACACTAGAGCCACCACAACTACACATAACCACACTTATAGACACCTGGTCTACAACAACCACTGCCATGCCCGAAGACACCTGGTCCAGAACAACCACTGTCATGCCTGGAGACACTTGGGCCTCATCCTGAAGACACTTGGGAAACAAACCTGTCTGCAAACACCTAGTGCAACCACCACAAAAAACCCTGCATGAAGAGTCTTGGTCCATAATGAACCTTATGCCATCACAGCCTACCTGAAGAATCTTGTGCTACCTAAGAGAGGGAGTAGAAAAGGAGCTAATAACCAGCCACTTATAGGAATGTTGGGAAAAAAAACCCCTCCCCCGTGAAATGGGGGTGTTGGGAACGAAGTTCTCAACATGGGTGGGGTGCGTATAAGAAACACAAAAACTAAATTTTATACATATAGGTAAAAAAACACTCATCTCAACCTAAGGGTCCCGAAATAGACAACCAACCCATACACAACCACTCTTGCTGCTATCCTTACATGCACAAGTACACAAAAACCACATCCAAACCCATTTATGGAAAACAATTCCCCATCGTACCCATTCTAATTATAATGTTCAAGTGATTCCATTTAAAACATTCTTACACTTCTAAGAAACTAACAGGCATAACCACAATCTAAAAAAAACTGAAGGAAAACGACCAAGCAGACATTTAAGCATTCACACCCAGTTCTCTAATGAAGTAACAATGTCAAAAGGGATCCGTGAGATCCCTTGAAGTACTGAAACCAAACCAATCCCCAACTTATAGGGTCCATAACATTTACCACCAAATCCACATGGCCCCAGATTCACAAACCAACAACCTCTCAACCAAAGATTCCATTCCCATCCATGCCACCCCACAAACATTAAACAGAATAACCATACATAACAACAGAACAAAGAAAAGAAGTTTTTAGATTTAGACAAAACATTTCATTAGGACCCTTCTTTACGTTTTGTTAACAGGGGTGATCACACAAGGATTTTCATTCACCATACATCCATTTAATCAACCAAGTTTACATGATTAAACAATTTCCATGTTATAGTCATTTAATCACAATATTATTAAGAAAACAGAGCTTCATTAGTGCACAATAAAGGATTACCAATTACCATGTTTTTTAGTGGACAATATCTCATACAATTCACAACATATAAATGAAGGTATAACAAAACAACATCATCAACATCCCCATCCCTTCATTATTTAAAGGTTCGTTTATTATCTTAGTTAAATTTGGTTTGATCTAAATCCTTAGGGAACATCATCATACCCACACCGCATGATTCACAGTAAAGAGAGGCGAAGGGAAAAACCCCTACATGGATGATCAAGGATCGAAGCTTTCTCGTTACACCAAGAACTAGGGAAGCACAACTTGTAGGAAGAACTCCAAGGATGAGCGGAAATAGATCCTGCACGAGCCCATAATTTGTCTCTAGAAGAGGGACTCCAAGCACACCAAGGAAAAGAAATAGACCAAGGAATAAAAAGATCTCGGTGTGTTAAAAGGCCCGATCCTAGAGTTACGGGATGTGCAATATCGAAGTGCTTAGAAAGAATATCATGGTTTAACCACACAGATGGGTGGTTTCACACATTATAATTTATTGGGATTTAATAATTATCCTCAGAGATGGTAGAGATAGACCAGTGGACGACTGTGAGTTGATGGATTTTCTTTAAATGGAGAAAAACATGTAACCAGGTTCAAACTGGAAAACACAAAAAAAGGTGTGGCACTGAGAAAAAAGGCCACATGTTTTGGTAATAGAGGGTTTCCCCACTCTTAGGGGATTTAAGATATCATTTATGGGATTCAAAATGGCCTTAAATCACTTTAAAATATGTAATAAAAATTAAAATAGACTCTATTGGAAAGACGGGGAAGGAAACCCCGACACCCCTCTATGGCATGGTTTGGGTGAAGCATCAATTAGTGGTGCCGATCGGTGGAACCGATAGGTGACACCATGGTGACACCCTACCATCGACACTGACACCCTCCTGATTCATTGATGGTGTCTAGGAAATCCCAATGCTTAGAATTTGACAAAGTAATGGATTCAAAGGGTCCATACCATTACATAAAATACCTCTCAAACTATTCTCACTCTCAAGAATTCAAGAGTAAACCCGATGAAAAGAGAGGGGTCCAAACAACCACCGCGTAAGATTCATCTTAGGGAAAACCACCAAGGGTTGTTCGAAAGCCAGAATAAAACCTAACATCCACGAACACCACTCTCATATATCTCCTGAACAACTATGGAAACAATTTTGCTCCTTTACTCCAAGAAACCACACAAACATAGAAAGGTCACAACATCAAAACTTATGGATTTGGGAGTCCCTTACTCCATGTTAAGATACTATCTACTTTGGGTAGCACTGACTCATCTGCATGGGTTTAATCACATCCAAATTAATGTGTCTTGATTAGGGATTAGGTTCTCCCTTCCCCAAAGTCAGGACTTCTCACACAAAACAGAGAAGAGGGAAACAACTTATCATAGAGTAAGCATGGTCAAACATTACATCGTAAGAAAGGAATACAGAAAACATAAGATCAAAACTTAGAACATCTCCTGGTACTGAGAACACATCTATGCCTCCTGTTCCCAGGTACCCTCCTTGAGGCCTCCATGCCTTCACAACACATGAACCAAGGGAATGGCCTATCCATAAAGTACCTTATTTTTACGATCCTCGATTCTCATCAGTCACTCCACGAATGTCGCATTGTCCTTGATATCCAACTCTCCCTATTCAAGGACATGGGAGTCATCGTGTAGATGTCGATAAAGCTGAGATACATGAAAGAATTTGTTGATCCTCTCCAACCGTGGTGGTAACGCTAGTTGATACACCACCTCGTCGACTCGTCTCAACACCTCGAAGGGTCCGATGAACTTGGGATAAATCTTACTCCCCCTGTCGAACCTCTACTGTCCATGCTGAGGGGAGACCTATAAGAACACGTATTCCCCAACCTAGAACTCCAAGGGACTCCTCCTATGATCGGCATATGAATTCTATTGGTCTTAATCCACCTTCATCCTCTCACACACAAGATGAACCTTCTCCATCGTGCTCTTCACCACCTCTAGGCCAAGAACACATGCCTCCCCAACCTCTGTCCAGAACACGAGTGTACAACACGGTCTCATGTAAAAGGCTTAAAATGGTGCCATGCCAATGGTAGAGTGATATCTATTGTTGTAAACAAACTCTAATGAAATAAAGTGTCATACCCACGATCCTTTGAAGACCAGAACACATGCTCGTAGCATATCCTCTAATGTTTGGATGGTCCTCTCTGTCTACCCATCCATCCGAGGGTGGAAAGTGGTGATAAGGCATAGCTTGGTGCTAAAAGAACGTTGTAATCCCTTCCATAATCATGAAGTAAATAATGTATCCTGATCTTAAATGATGGTTCTGGGAATTCCGTGCAACTGCACAACTTCACTCATGTACTTCTGTGCTAAGTCATCAACTGCGCTCGACTCCTTAACTGCTAAGAAGTGAGCTGATTTCATCAACCGGTCCACCACTAACCAAATGGAATCATAGTATCCCTCAGATATATGTAGTACTATAATTAAATCCAATGATATGTCATCCCTCTTCCACTTGGGAATGTCTAAGGTTTGCAATAGACCGTCAGGAACATGGTGTTCAACCTTTACCTGCTGACACATGAGGTACTTTTCCACAAACTCCGCCACTGCCCGCTTCACTCCAGGACACCAAAACTAACCTATCAATCCATGTTATTTCTTGGAAACTCCTGGGTGTACCACCAGGGATGAGTTATTGAACTAACGGAGAACTTTCTCACACATCTTCTCTAGGACAAGCAACTTCCCACAGAAAAGCATTTGATTCTAGCCATCCTCCGACAATCCTTCTGGAGCATCACCCTGGATAACATGGTCATGAATCACTTCAGCCTCCAAGTCCCCCCATTAATACTCTTCTACCTACCACACCAATGAATATTTAATTTTCATCTAAAACAGACATCCTCTACCATCCTCCATTCTCATGCCTAGATGTAAAGTTGCCAACTCCTCCATTGCTTTCCAAGAATCTGCTGACTCTCAAACCACATCCTTCTGTGACTTCCTACTCAAGGAATCAACCAACACATTCCCCTTTCTTGATGTGTAGGATATCTCGAAGTCATAGTCTTAAATAAACTCCATCCACCCCCACTGCTGCAAGTTTAGGACTCACTGGGAGAAGACATACCTCAATCTCTTGTTATCTTTGAAGACTACAAAGCATTATCTAATGAGGTAATGCCGCTAAAATTTCAGTGTGAACACCACTACTTCAAGATCCAGGTCATGGGTGGCATAGTTACATTTGTGAGGATGTAAATACCTAGAACCATAAGAGATCACTCTCAACTGCTACATTGGCAAAAACCCCAAGCCTAGACTAGAAGCATCACAAAACACTTCAAACGTTACCCCTTATTTTGGAAACCTTGGCACTAGGGCACTGACCAGATTCCCTTCCAGGTAACTGATAGATGTTTGGCATTGATCACTCCAAACGAAAGCCCAGTCTTTTCTGGTCAAGGATATCAAAGGTGATGCAACTCGAGAGAATTTAGGTACGAAACTTTGATAGTAACCTAATAGTCCCATGAAACTGCGAAACTCTACCATGTTCTTGGGTGCTGCCTAATAAATAACATCATCAACCTTCGATGGGTCCACTGCTATCCCCTTCCAGGACACCACGTGTCCAAGGAAGTGCACCTATCATGTCCAGAACTTGCACTTGGACAACTTCCCGTAGAACTGGTGGTTTTAGAGGACCTCCAAAACTGTCCTTATATACTTGGTGTGATCCTCCTATGATCTTGAGTAGATTAGGATATCTTCGATGAACACGACCACAAATCGGTCCAGATAGTCGTGGAAAATAGAGTTCATGAGTCCCATGTACATAGTTGATGCATTTGTAATGTCGAACGACATAACCATAAACTCAATGTGCCCATACCTTCATCTAAAATCAGTCTTCAGAATGTCACCCTTCTTTACCCTAAACTGGTGACATCCAGACCACAGGTCAATCTTAGAGAACCAACCTTCCCCCTTCCATTGTTCAAACAGGTCATCGATCCTCGGGATGGGGTATCAATTCTTGACTATCACATAATTAAATATTTGGATTGTAGGCATAGCCTAAGACCAATGCCTGCCTTCATTGTGAACAAGACTAGAGCACCCCATGGTGACACGCTTGGATGGATAAAACCCTTCTTTATCAGGTCATCAACCTGAATCCGCAACTCCAACAACTCAAAAGGTTCCATCCGATAGGGAACCATCAAAATTGGATGGGCACTAGGCTATAAGTCTATCCCGAACTCAACATCACGTCAAGGGGGTAGAGTCACAACCTATTCAGGGAAGACGTTTAGGAACTCACTGAAAATCCCTAGAAATTCCACCATATCTGAGTCTCCCTATTCCATTGAAATCTAGGCTGACAATGAAATAAGGGGATTCAATCACCAACTACCCTCATAAAACCCCTCTCACCAACAGAAGCTACATGTTGGCCACCCATATCTAAGAAAACGACCTTTATCTAGAAGCAATTGATAACAGCGTGCATGGAAAAAATCTAGTCGATGCCCAGGATGACATCGCATGGCTGCATTTGCAGTAGAAAAAGATCCTCACTGGACTGATGCGACCCCAACATTAGTCTGCATCCTCGAAAAACATCAAACATGATAATCTGACCTTCAAACTTCATGCTCAACACTAGTGTAATGGAATGTCTCTCTACATATAGACCTAAGGAATGGGCTAGAATAGGTGCAACGAAGGAATGCGAAGATCCGAAATCAAACAAGGAACATGCAAGAGTACTAAAAAAACCGATTGTACCTCAAACGACCTATGGTCCTACTGGAACTACTGCCTCTGCGGTGTTCAACTTCCCACACCTAGATCCTCTGCCCCTCAACTGTCGGCTGCCTCCCCAACCATGTCCTAGTTGAGGTCCCTGAGGATCTCCCTGTGGTCGGCCTCCTCCGATATTGTCTGCCCTCAGTGGAGAAGGAGCTTGATGTCCATACTGCTGTTGCTGAAAAGGTCTGGATGAAAACTAGTGCTACTGAGGTGGGTGCTAAACCAACCCACTCCCACTGTACTTCACTCAATATGGGAAATGATTTCTACGGTTCCCAAGTCCGCCACAGGTAAAGCACATCTGTCCTAGGCTCGTAGAGAAGGGGCGAGGACTGGGAGATCAGAACTGGAACTACTGAGGCCTACTCCCTACTGGCTGAAACCTAGAAGGCCCTAATTCTAGAGGTCTTCTACTAACATCCTTCCCCTTTGACAAGCTCAACTGGCTCCCCTCTCATGGAATACCTCCCAATGTGTGCATGATCTCCACCACTTCAACCTTCTTCTGAACCTCCAAGTACGTTGGTAGAGTGAAGGGAGTAACAACATACCGAAGAGAAGGTCGGAGCACCTCCTATAAGTGTCTTGCCCACAAATATTCATTAAAGAAGATGTATAGAGTGAAACAAAGGAGATAATTGAACTTTATCCCCAAATACCTTACCGACATACTCCCTTTCTAGAGGAAGAGAGGCTCTTGCCTCTTTTCATCCTTGATTAGACACTAAATGAGGATAATATTCATTGTTAATATATATAATATTAATTTTATTTATTATCCATAAACACCATTTTAGTGCATTTTACACTTTGAACATCATTTCACATTATGATTGTAATACCTTCTTAAAAAGCACTATTATGTGGTACATTTTTGAACATCATTTGAAGTGCCCAAAGATTCATCTGATTTTAAGGAATGTAATTATCCATATTTTAATTTGATATTTTGGAAAATTGATCTACACTTCAATATTAACATGTTTAATTCAGGGATAAATGGAGAATTCATGGAATAAGATGGGGATATTTTGTGATGAAAGGAAGCAATTCTAGAGAAGGCAGATTGGACACCAGCCCACTGATGAGAATGTGGGACCCACATTACAAACCCAATGAAGCCCAAATTTTGTGGGAAGATATAAGACATATATAGTAACAATTAATTATTCATAAGACAGTTATAATTAGGCCTCCATTGTGGTCATTTATGCGGCCCAAGTTAGAGATAAAATTCTGGGCCAGATTCTACGGCCTAGAAAAACAGTACACTAATCTAATCATATCTCCGAAAAAACAACTCCAAATGGGCCCAAATTTTACAAGAGGGTAGGAGACACCGGGGATACATTTTCTTATTCTATGGCCCACTCTTATTTGGCCATATAGAAGTTCTTCCAAGTGCGTCTGTTCGGTAGAAGCAAGCTGGATGCCACCTCGGGTCAAGGGTGGAAAAGTATCCTCTCCCTTACTTTCCACCACCCTAGGCCTACCATACTCAAGTGGGATCTTTTGTAATATTGGAGGCTCGACCCAAGGCTCCAAAAATGACTATTTAAGGCAGTGGTGGTGAATGAGTTTTTCATCTTTGAGCTTTGTTTTCATCTTAATGTTATGCTGCCAATTTCTCTTTGTAACGTTCTTCCTTCACATGTTAGTTGTTTTAATTCATCCTAGTTTCTTAATAAAAGGTCTTCTTATACTCTTATTCTGTTGTTACACATATAAAATTGATACTATTGGTTCAAGGTGTGAATTTAGTCATACCATACTTTGTGATATTTATCACACAACGGTGGAGTGATCGATTTTTGTTGTTTTTTTACTTCTTCAATTCCACCCTCGTAAGTCTACTTCCCGCTTCTGTTGAAGACATGTAATCAATGGAGGGATAAATATTTTATGGGTTGATCCAAGGGAGTAGAAAGGGGATGGATTGGATGTTATTTCTCACTCCATTAATGGATAATCACTTCTTTTAAATGAGATTTTTATTTGATGATTTTAAAACATCTTCATCCTTATTGAATTTAAGGTCACACATTTCAAGTGCTAATATGAACCCTTACCTTGGAGTGCTCAATGATTTGATCCTTCAAGTGTATGGGTGATTAGTATTAGGGTGTGTAGGCATTAAACCAGTAAGTGATGATTATGTTTGATCTTGTTAAATGAACCCATCTCAATTATAAGAAATTGAAATCATTAAAAAAATAAATTCATCCAATCCACCCCGAGTGATAACCTAGGATTAACTAATTACCTTAATTTGAATTAACTTAAATATATTAGTGATACCTTAAACCCATCTAAAATAAAGCCAAGTTGGCTAGTTAATATCCAAAAAAAATCCATATAATGTACGTGTATGTAGGTACTTCTTAGGTCTATGAGGATTCGATAACCCAAGAAAAACTATAAGGACTGTTCTACCTTCATCTCTTGGGTAAATTTGAGCGAGAATCAAATTTTGGCACCGTTGCTGGGGACCTAAGTAAGTTATCTTAGAAATTATAATCCTTTTTTTCATCCCTCTTCTCTGTTCTCACCCCCTCACTCCTATGGAATTCAATTCTGAACAAGTCCAAACATGGGAAACCTATCCATACTTTGATCACCCAATCCCATGTGTGATGTACAATGACCATCCTAATTTATAATTGTGGGGTCATCAACAACCTAATGAACCAAAATGTTTTACCTCATATGACCCACAAGACATTCCAACATATTATGAGTTCCAATCCCAACAAGGCCAATCTGAACATCCTCCTATAGAATTACAACAACATAGTTATCCTCCTAGAATAGACCATCTGTCTCAACCCCTTATCCATACTAATCCACATCCATTACTTGAAAAACTATGTCAAAAAATCGAGATAATGAATTTTGAGGTTTCATCATTAAGGTTAGAACTAAAAATCATTAAAACTTGTGAGGAACCCATCCCTACACAAACTATCCCTTCCATAACCTTATGTGAAGTGTCTAGTTTCCCACAAACCTCTCATGAGTTTACTGAAGTGAAAACCTTTGGATTTGGGGAAGATGAAGAGGATCAAGGAATTATTGATGGGTTTTTGAATCAGGAGGAAATTGACTTTTTGGATTCAAAAGAGGAGAATTTGACATCATGGATTGAGTCTCCTAAGTATAACTCTATTGATGAATTTTCAAAAACACCAACCATTGAACCATTGAGAGAAATCACAAAAATTGAGTCAGAATCCATTCCTAAAACTGATATTTCCAATTTTGTGGATAAATATTCTTTTCCAAAGGAACCAATTTTGTTGAGAAATTTTGAAAATGAAATTGAGTTTAATTCAAAGTGCCAACCGATGTCTGAATTTCCTATCCAAACCGGGCTCAAAATTAGTATTCTTCCTTCCTCGCTCAAGTATCCCTTAATAGTGTATAACCATGACCTTTATGATGTAATTAATTCTTCACTTGAAACTAATAATGTAGGAATGATCATTGATGTCTTAGTAAAGACTAGAGAAGCAACTAGATCCACCATTTCAGAAATTCATTGGATTTACCCACTCATTTTAGAATATAGTATTGTGAATGAAAAAAATTATAAACATAGAATAAATCCCAACCTAGTAAAATTGGTGAAACATGTGTTCCTTAAAATATTTAAAGTTGGTATTGGGTAATTTGGGGGGTTCAAGTCAAGCTAACGACCTTAAACAAAGCGCTGCACAGGAGGCAACCCGTGGTTTTCATCTTTACAAATCACCTTTTTTTTAAATAGGATTAATGAATCATTTTGATAAATAAAAAATATATACTTTTGACCTATTATTCTACTATGAGTATGGATGAGTATGAAAGGGGAGCACCATATTCATCCGTGTCACATGGTGTGATCCTTGAGTAATGCCTTACCCAGAAATTTAAAAAGAAGACAATGTATCATCAGTTTGTTTAATTTTAATGTGTTTGTAGGTTAAAATAAAAATAAATAAATAAATAAATTATAATATAATAATAATAATAAAAAGGGACACGTCGTAGGTCATGTGTCAAACCCCATCACAACCGGCAAAGCTGCAGGGATTCGAACCCGGGACCGAAGGGAGACAGGGGTGCACGCTTACCACTGACCTACGACTTTTTGTGCTTCCTTATTCTATAATTTTTATATATATACTTATATTATACATTCTTTATTATATATATATATATGTATTGTTTTGTTTTTCTTTGTTTGTTTTGTTTTTCCTTTTTCTACTAGGGAACTCTGCAAGTGACATGGATATCAAAGGATTAAAAGGGAGCAGCAAGAATTTCAACTTCAACCACCAGGTGACTTCATTCCATGATCCTCATTTTAAATTTTCTTTTTGAACATTCATTCTATACCTCTACCCCCTTCTAAACTTTCTTTTCTTTAAACACTAGGGACAGTGTTATTTTAAGTTTGGGGGGATATAAAATAAAAAATGCTTTTGTGTCAAAAAATAATAATAAATAAATGACTGATTTGAAAAAAATGTGTAAATGGAAGGAAAAATTCCTTTAACTTTGAACATGGTAATACTCATTTCACACTTTGAAACTGAATATCAAATAATTTAGCATCCCCTTAATCCTTTTATAATTTCATGATCATAGATTTTGGAAAGTGTGGCTGTCCAATGTGATATTTCATTGATTATATTTTCATCCAAATAAAAAAAGAATCACAATGCACGTCCTTTGGATAGTGGGGTATTAGTTTGAGTTCATGGGGTCCCCCAAATAAATATAGTAGGTTTTGTGATCATTTTAGTTTTAATACGAGTATTCAATAAATAAAAAAAATTAAAAAAATAATAATAAATTTGCGCGTAGAGCAATGAAATGACCTAATGCGTGGCTTTCGGCACTTGGGGATCGTGACTCCATAGTCATCTGTCTCTATTTTAGGTAATTTGAATTTGTTTTTGACCGAGTTAACTCAAGATGATTCCCAATTATGTGGGCTTCACTTGGTTCCCTAAGGTCTTTGAGCCTGGGAGTCATCGGCAAAGTCTCGCTACAGGGGTTGAATCTTTTGAGTGCAACTTCAATTACCATGGAAAAATTGAAACAAAAAAAAAACAATAAAAAAAATTAATACTCATATTAATATTGAAATGTGATTCTACCTAGCGCTTCCATCATTTCCCCCTTGAATAAAGATGAACCCCCATATCTATTGTGATACACAACACATCCTCATACTTAATTGATATTGGATGAAATATGGAAATGAATTTGAAAAAAGGAATGGGATTGGGATTGTGATCTACTTATGAAAATATCTTGTATTAAAATATTTTCATGGGTTTCATGATTTTTTGGTATAAGGGTTTTTGGTGATCATTGTGTATTAAAATGTTTTTGGAAAAGGGAATTCGAATTTCATATTATTGAGATATATTTTGCTCGGGACTAGCAAAACTAAAGTTGGGGGGTGTGATTAGCCACTAAATGAGGATAATATTCATTGTTAATATAATTAATATTCATGTTATTTATTATTAATAAACACCATTTTAGTGCATTTTACACTTTGAACATCATTTCACATTATGATTGTAATACCTTCTTAAAATGCACTATTATGTGGTACATTTTTTAACATCATTTGAAGTACCCAAAGATTAATCTGATTTTAAGGAATGTAATTATCCATATTTTAATTTTATATTTTGGGAAATTTATCTAAACTTAAATATGAACATGTTTCATTCAGGTATTGATGGAGAATTCATGGAAGAATATGAGAATATTTTTTGATGAAAGGAAGCAATTCTAGAGAAGACAGATTGGACACCAGCCCACTGATGAGAATGTGGGGCCCACATTAAAAACCCAATGAAGCCCATATTTTTTGGGAGGATATAAGAAATATATAGTAACAATTAATTCTCCAGAAGACAGTACTAATTAGTCCTTCATTGTGGTCATTTATGCGGCCCAAGTTAGAGATAAAATTCTGGGCCAGATTCTGCAGCCCAGAAAAAGCGTCCACTAATATAATCATATATCCAAAAACACAACTCCAAATAGGCCCATATTTTACAGGTGGGTAGGAAACATTGGGGGATCCATTTTATTCTTCTATGGCCCACTCGGATTCGGCCATATAGAAGGTCTTCCAAGCACGTATGTTCGGTGGAAGCAAGATGGATGCCACCTCGGGTCAAGGGTGGAAAAGTATCCCCTCCCTTACTTTCCACCACCCTAGGCCTACCATACTCAAGTGGGATATTTTTTACTGTTTTAGGATCGACCCAAGGCTCCCAAAATGTCTATTTAAGGCAGTGGTGGTGAATGAGTTTTTCATCTTTGAGCTTTGTTTTCATCTTAATGTTATGCTGCCAATTTCTCTTTGTAACGTTCTTCCTTCACATGTAAGTTTTTTTAATTCATACTAGTTTCTTAATAAAAGTTCTTATTATACTCTTATTATGTTGTTCTAAATATCACGTTGATAATTTTGGTTCAAGGTGTGAATTTATTCACACCATACTTTGTGATATTTATCACACAACGGTGGAGTGATCGATTTTTGTTGTTGTTTTTTTACTTCTTCAATTCCACCCTCGTAAGTCTACTTCCCGCTTCCGTTGAAGACATGTCATCAATGGAGGGATAAATATTTTATGGGTTGATACAAGGGAGTATCAAGGGGCTGGATTGGATGTTATTTCTCACTCCATTAATGGCTAATCACTTCTTTTAAATGATATTTTTATTTGATGATTTTAAAACATCTTCATCCTTATTGAATTTAAGGTCACACATTTCAAGTGATAATACGAACCTTTACCTTGGAGTGCTCAATGCTTTGATCCTTAAAGTGTATGGGTTATTAGTATTAGGGTGTTTAGTAATTAAACCAGTAAGTGATGATTGTGTTTGATCTTCTTAAATGAACCCATCTCAATTATAAGAAATTGAAATCATTAAAAAAAGAAATTCATCCAATCCACCCCGAGCGATAACCTAGGATCAACTCATTACCTTAATTTTAATTAACTTAAAACTATTAGTAATACCTTAAACCCATCTAAAATCAACCCAAGTTGGCCAATTCATAGCCAAAAACAATCCATATAATGTACGTGTCTGTAGGTACTTCTTAAGTCTCTGAGGATTCGATAACCCAAGATAAACTACAAGGACCTTTATACCTTCATCTCTTGGGTAAATTTGAGTGAGAATCAATCCTTCATCGTGGAAGAAAGGAATTCTTCCCATAACTCCTTCTCAAAGTCAGTCCACAAAACCAAGACTTCCTTCTTCTCCCTAATATTAAGCGTCCACCACTAACACACTGATCCCCACATCTGGATCACGACCAGAAGAACCCAATACTCTATCGGAGCCCGAATCAAGATGAAGTCAATCACCAACTCCTCGAGCTCACTCTCTGTCTCCATGTCCGAGAGGTTTCCATCGTACTTTCTGAGAGTCTTCCACTGAAAGGAATGAAGCATCTTCTGCCACTAGTCATCCTTCTCCTTTCAATCATCCCTCCGCTAATTATCCAAATCATCTTGCTGGGCCTCAATCATCTGCACTACTTGTGGACGTCATCCGGGTGCCATAGTTGCAAGGTAAAAAAGGAATTCCTAAGCCCGAGCAGTGTCAAAGATTCCTTTTAAATTTTTTAAATTTTTTATTTATTTTAAATTCCAGAAACACCCAATATATACATGAACACAAGTCATTATGATTCATGTACCTTTCCTAGGGTTTCTACCTTGCAATCAGTGTATCCTCACTTGGTCGTTCAGTAGGTCCAGAGTCCTTGCATCGGATCACAGGGGCCCCTAAAATCCTGTGTCCTAGCCGGTCTTCCCTAGACTACTTCGTGCAATAGGATTTCCTAACACTATTTCCCTATAATCTCATGTAATCCTCACTGTGCCTAACCCTGAAATCCATCATATCTCTCAACCATAACCTTTAATACCATTCTATCACGACCCACCTTCTCCAAGATGAGAGAAGGGACAAAGAACTGCCAAGTCCTTCCTTCCAAAAGTTGAAGGAGAGATAAGGAGCCTCGTGTCCCGCCTTCAATAGGCCCTAGAGTGGTGACTAGAATAAAGGTTATAGAATATCACATAAAATGGAAGGAATTAACCTTTTTATTTAATAAGATTGTGAGATAAGATGGTAAATCCCAAACAAATCCAAATAATGAAATAAAAGTAAATCCCAATAATCCATTCCCATATTCATGTCCAAAATAAAGTGATACAAAGTACAAGAAACTCTAACGGAAGTACCAATAGAAAAGAGAAGAAGCAATGACAACTCCCAACGCATGAGTTATAAGGTCCGACATGATCTTCAAAGTCCTCCTGGAAACCTGAAAGAAATTTTATATACGTAGGGTGAGTATACAGGTATAATCAGTAGGGAAAACCAAAAGCTCTCATGCACAAGTAGAGAGACATTCTAATTCCTCATGAGAAACAGAGATATCCAAAAAACCTAGCAAGGAAACTATCCACCCAGCCTCACCAAGGCACAATCCCCAAATAACATAGGTCAAGTAAAGTAATAGTAATATCACATCGATATTTGGGTACCCCACACTGCTTTCCCACTTGTTATTTAGGACATCCTACGTGTCAAACCTCCCCGCAAAAGTTCCACTACAGTCCCACTGCCGACCCAACAACAACCTTATGGGACACCATAACCATGTATCCCGCATGCAGATACCTGGGCCACCACAACCATACATAATCACACCCACAGAAACCTAGGCCACAACACCCACCACCATGTCTAAAGACACCTGAGCCAGAACAACCACTTCCACGCTCGAAGACACTTGGGCCTCATCCCAAACACACTTGGGAAACAAACATGCTTGAACACACTTGGGCCAACCACCACAACACACCCTTCCCAAAGAGTCTTGGGACATAATGAACCTTAGACCATCACATCCTGCCAAAATAATCTTGGGATACCTGGGATATGGAGTAGAAAAGGATCTAATAACCAGCCATTCATAGGAATGTTGGAGAAAAACCCTCCCTCGTGAAATGGGGGTGTTGGGCACGAAGTTATCAACATGGGTGGGGGGCGTATAAGAAACCAAAAAACAAATTTTATACATATAGGTAAACAATCACTCATCCCAACCTAAGGGTCCTGAAACAAACAACCATCCCATACACAACCATTCTTACTGTTATCCCCACATGCACAAGTATACAACAAACACAACCAAACCCATTTTTGGAAAATAATTCCCCATCATACCTATTCTCATTATCATGTTAAAGTGATTCCATTTAAAACATTCCTCCACTACTAGTAAACTAATAGGAATAACCACAAGCCAAAACAATAACTGAAGGAAAATGGACAAGCACACATTTAAGCATTCAAACCCGGTTCTCTTGTGAAGTAACAACATCAAAAGGGATATGTGAGATCCCTTGAAGTACTAGAACCAAACCAAGCCCCAACCTATGGGGTCCATAACATTTACCACCACCTCCACATGAAACCAAATTCACAAACCAATGACCTCTCAAATAGATATTCCATTCCCATCCATGTCACCCCACAAAAATTAAACATAACAACCATACATATCACCAAAACAAAGAAAATAAGTTTTCAGATTTATCCAACACCATTAATTAGGATCCTTCTTTCCGTTTAGTTAATCTGGGTGATCACACATGGATTTTAATTCATCGGGAATCTATTTAATCAACCAAGTTTATGTGATTAACCAGTTTCCATGTTATAGTCATTCAATCATAAGATTATTAAGGAAATAGAGATTCATTAGTGTGAAATAAAGGATAACCAAAGACCATGATTTTCAGGGGACAAGAGATCATAAAATTCACAACATAAAAATGAAGGTATAACAAAAAAACATCATCAACTTCTCCATCCCTTTATCCTTTAAAGGTATGTTTATTATCTTCGTTAAAGGTGGTTTCATCTACGTCCTGAGGGAACATTATCATACTCACCCCGCATAATGAACAGTCAAGAGAGACGAAGGAAAAAAACCCTTACTTGGATGATCAAGGATTGAAGATTTCTTGTTACACCAAGAACTGGGGAAGCATAACTTGTAGGAAGAAATCAAAGGCTGAGTAGAAATAGCTCCATCATGGGGGAATGATTCATCTTCAGAAGAGGGACTCCAAGCGCACCAAGTAAAAGAATGAGACCAAGGAAAAAGAAGATCTCAGTGTGTTAAAAGGCCCGATCCTAGAGTTATGGGATGTGCAATCTCAAAGTTATTAAAAAGATGATCATGGTTTAACCACATGAATGGGTGGTTGTACATGTTATAATTTATTGGGATTTAATAATTCTCCTCAGAGATGGTGGAGATAGACCAGCAGATGGTTGTGAGATAATAGATTTCCTTTAAATGGAGAACAACACGTAACAGGGGCGAAACAGGAAAACACGACAAAGGGTGTGACACTGAGGAAAAAGGACACACGTTTTGGTAATCAAGGGTTTCCCCACAGTGAAACCCTACCACCGACACCGATCGAGGCTGATCAGTGGCACTGATCAGTGGCACCGATCTGTGATACTAATCGGTGGCACCGACAGGTGACACCGTACCACTGACACTGACACCCTCCTGACTCACCGATGGTGTCTAGGACACCCCAAAGCTTAGAATTTTGAAAAGTAATGGACTAGGAGGGTCTGAACTATTACAGTTATGCATGTTGAAAAAATTTACATGACAGTGTCACCGACACATTGCTAAATGCACTAAAAAACAAAGGATAGAATTAAGGATATGTTAGACATGGATGGCATGGGAATACAAGAATAATTGGTGCCAGTGAAGGGTGAAAAAATGGACTTTTCTTACTCCAGATGATTATACTCTTTCTAGTAAGGAAAGATATCAATTTTTCAACTTCTTGAATGACATAAAGGTTCCAGAGGGGTATTCATCGAATATCAAGAACTAGTACCAATGACTGATTTAAAGTTAAAGGGTTTGAAATCACATGACTTCCAAATTTTGATGCAGGATCTAATTCCTATAGCTTTAAATTGATTTTTTCCCAAGAATGTTTGTTATATGTTAAAGAAGCTTTGTTTCTTCTTTAAAGCTATATGCAGCAAAGTTATAGACCCGAAAAAATTACTGAGCATGGAAAGAGAAATTCCATTCATATTATGTGAATTGGAAATGTTCTTTCCACTAACATTCATTGATATGATGGTTCATTGACGGTTCACTTGGTGGGAGATATTTTACCACGTGGTCCTATACACTATATATCGATGTACCCCATTGAATTATATATTGAGATTTTGAAAGGGTATGTCAAAAATCAAATTTGTCTAGAGGGTTTTATTATGGAGCAATATAATGTCGAGGAAGTCATTGAATTATGTACTGAATACCTGTTCAGTGCGGAAATAATTGGTCAACCGAAATCTCATCACACTGGATGGATTTCATGTGAAGGAATTTTTGGAAGAGTGGTTGTCACAATAAATATTACATATGAGGAATAATACCACCTTTATGTTTTGTATAATAGTTTGGAATTTGACCAATATTTCAAAACCCACAAAGAAATTATTAGTCATTTGAATCCATCAAGGGATGAAAAATGGATGTCAAATACACATAATCAACAGTTTATAGGATGGTTTCAAGACTATATATTTAAGGAGTCAGATGAAAATCCAAACTCAATTTTCAGAATGACTTTGATGGATAGCCGGAGGACCAAGTGTGTATGTATTATCTTATAATGCTTATGTAATTAACAGTTACACATTCTATACTAATGAACATGATAAAGAAAATACCATTAAGAATAGTGGAGTTACACTTGTGGTTAAAGTGATGCATGTTTCCAGTGATAAGGAAAAAATCTAATTTATGAGAATATGTCATACTTTGGTGTCATCAAACAAATATGTGAGTTGGATTATACAAACATCCAAGTGTTGGTTTTTTAATGCAATTGGGTTGATAACAGGAGTTCTTTTAAAATAGATGAGTTGGGATTCGTGAAATTTGATTTCATTAAGGAATGGTACAAAGACGAACCATTTATAATGGCATTATAGGAAGTACAAGTATTTTTATGTTCTAGATCCCACAAACCGAAACTGGTCAATTATTTTGTTATCCACCAAAACCACTGAAGGGTCAGATGAAAATTCAACAAAGGATGAACCTTTTATTTGAATGTCTCAATCATTTCACAGTTTTATCAATGTAGATGGTGTTTTTTATGTCATAGGATACCACAATGAAGGAATTTGGATAGTCGATAGAGGGGTCAAATCCCTTCAGCATTTAAAAAAAGAGAGTGTTCAATAATTAGGTTATATTTTTTTTGTAATATAGATCATGTCACCTTCTATTATTATCTGTTCGATGATACTTTTATGTAATCTAAATTAAATGTTGAACCACTTCTATAGATAATGACTTATATACCTGATGATGCTCCCAATCCCGAGGCACAACAAGTCTCTCAACTTACTACTGCTCGTAGTGCAGAGGACCAATAGGTTTCTCAACCTATTGCTGCTACTTATCCCAGTGCAAAGGTACAACCACCATCTACACATGCCAATGCAAGCACTCCGAAGGAACATATTGATGTTGTTGAAACTGAGGAAATGGTAGGAATTGAAACACTGGTGGCGTAGAAAAAAAATGAGTGCCGTAGTTTGAAGGTGTTAAGAAGAATCCTTAAGGAAAAAGTGAAAGGCATAAAATACGAGGTCAGAAGGACTAAGCAGGGCCAACATGTTAACCCCAAAAAGGCCGTGTTCAGTAGTTACATTAGAATCATCACTTGACAATGCATGATGATTGATGTATAGTCGTGGAACCATGTTTTCACTAGGATTAAGACACTGATGTGGTGATATATTATAGTAACATTATGATATCATTTCTTTAATTTTCTAAAAAATAAAATAATGAAACATTGAATTACTCTTCATCATCCTTTGTAGAGTGCATTTATAGTGGATGAATCACATAAGGACTATGTATTAAGGGTTTCTAGAAGGATTCACAGAGGATTTTTCACAATTTTAACAAAATGTTATCTTAAAGATGATGAAGGGAAAATTAACCTTCACCCACCTCCTATTTATGCACACATAACAACCCATGGAGCGTGGGATGTGTTTACAATCCATCGTCAGGAGCAGTCTTTTCAGGTACATTGTGTTTGTTAATATGTTGTTTGATGATATGTGTATTCATCACTTTGATTGAAAACTTTTTATTTATGAAAAAACAACCGAGTGCTGGAAATAAGGAATGAGTATAAAAGCTACTGTACCCCTACTGTAAAGCAAGAATGGGGAATGCTTCACTTGAAGAAAATGGTACGTATTTTAAATCTACCGTAATAATTTTATGTGACATAAAACAACACCATAACTATGTTCCTCTATATATATGTAGATTGATGAATCAAAATCCAATGTCACTTCCATCCCACACCATGTTCTATTAAAGGAGGAACATATTAATAAAGATAGGATACTAATAGATGAAAACACACAAAAAGTGTGGGAAGCATGTGTAAGTATGACATAAAAAATATTTTTTTTATTTAAATAAATATTACATAACAATGATTAATTATTTTTCTATATTTTCTATTTGACATAGTCACATGAATCAAAAACACCCAAAATAGATGTGGACATACATTCGGTGGCCTTGAAGCAGCCAGAAAAGTATGGTCATGTCAGAGGTGTGGGTTTTGGGGTGACACACCGATCATTTTTTAAGAAAAAAACAAGAGGAGGATCAAAGTGCATAAATAAAAATGATGAGAGAAAGAATAGATATCCTTGAAGAACATATAAAATTGCAGAGAGAGTTTATGGTAAATATGATGGAGGGGGGAGAATAGAAAAATCAACTCAAGAAAATCCAGTGCGTGAAGATCCCGCCCTACCCCCACTAGCTTTGAGGTGAGACATTACCCTCAAAAACCCATCTTAGATATGGTAATAAATGTTTTAATAGTTATTTATATGAATTTTGAATCAGATAGAAATTAATACCTTTCTTATACTACTATTTTACAGGGTGAAAATGAATGTGATTTATATCTATCAACACCCACTCATCGCCTTGTAGTGAGGGCTACGATGTTCAATATCCAGAACGTCATGCTACACAAATGACCAATTCGAAGAGGTCATGTCAAAGTAATGATTAATGTATCCTATGAGCTAAGCATTAAGCTAACCATTAAAACTGATGATGAAGATATTCATAATGTTGAACAAGCTCTTAGAACATTCATCGCATGGCCGCCACAGCTTGTAAAAAAACACATCGATAAGGAGGTATTCTTTTCCAATTTTCTTTTCAAGATAAACCTTTTACATTTAATGAAAAAAGGTCTGAAACGATGAGTGTTATTACAGATAGATACAGGGAAGGGGGTGAAAATAAATAACATATCAAAACCATCTCAAGGATCAACCAATCGATCAAAATGATCTATCAAAATCACCTTAAACCCACCTGTTCTATATCCATATTTATTATCATTGTAGGATCATGTGAATATGAAGTTGAAAAATGGTGGAGTTTACAAAATTCTTTTTTATAAAAATATGTATAGTAGGGGAGATCCAGATTTCATTAGAGTTTAAAATGTAAGTGAAATCCTAAAGGATGGTTGGCTAGGTGACTCAGTTGTAAATTTATACATGATGTATGATTTCATGATTTGATTTTCCAAAAGCGGATATACTATGGTAATTATGACTAAATATATTTTGTATTTTTCACAGGTGTATATATGAAATAAAAATTGAAGGGATTTCCCTATGAACAAAAATTTGGACTCGTTAGTCCTCACATCACCTCTACAGAACAAACAGATATATAATCTAAGAAAGAGGGTGAAATAGTGGCAGACCTTCTCAAATCGTTTAACATAAAAATTATAGATGACAAACTCTCCTTAATACCAACAATTCAGGGGTAAAACTGTACAATTTAATCACATAAAATATATTTTAATTTCTTTCATTACTTATTCATTTTTTTTAGGTAGCGTTGGATGCTCATTACGGTCAATTTGGATACTCCAAATATTTATTTCTTAGATTAAATGTATGGATATACAAAAAACCAACAAAAAATGATGGAGTTTGTCAATTTTTAATACACTACATCCAAAATTTTAGAAATAAACATCTAGTTATATAATTTATATTATCTTTTAATGAGGATTCTGTTATGATTGGGTGATGCATGAATATCATCTACATCGTGGAATGAGGCTAGAGGAAAAGGACAAGAAACATCACAAGTACTATGATTGGATACAAATCATGGTATATATAATAAGATTTCACTATCCAAACACCTATAAAAAAATTACTTATTTTTCTCAATAATTTTGTAGGGCCCAAAAAAAACAAATGATAAAGACTATGGTCATTATGTTTTTAAATTTATTAAAGAGATCGTATTCCATGAACAAACCAGCATCCCTAAAGAGGTATTTTTGAAGAAAATTACTATTTCATTTAAAATATTTATTAATCCTTTGTGTATTTATATTTTTTCAGTACTACCATGATTGTCGAAAAGACTCCTATTCACAAGATGAGATATATTTGTTTAGAAATTAATGGGCATCATACTTGATGGAAGAATGTACATAAATATAATGAATATGTGACTGGTATGACTCGAAGTGTCTATTTTTATTTAAAATTGCCAGTATTTTTAGTAAAATGAATAAGTTCCATATTGAAAACTAAGCAAACACATTAGGATTGTTTTGATACTTTAGGAAAATGACCCATAATTAATTTGTGACATATAGGAATAAACTACACCTAAATCCGACACATGGTGTGATTGTTATGACTTTAAGTGTGTATTTTTATAATAAATTAATAATAAATTTAGAAAAAAGAACAAGAGACATACTGAAAAATGATCAAACACATTCAGATTGTTTTGATACTTTAAGAAAATGATCCATCAGTCATTTGTGATGTGTAGGAATCAACTACACCTCAATCCAATGAATAGTGTGACCGATATGACTAAAAGTGTCCATTATCAGTTTTAAATTGACATTTTAGCTCAAAACAGGTCACTCACTGAAAACCAAGAAAAATCACTCCGTTTTTCTTCATAATTTTGGGAAATGATTCATAAGTTCATTGTGACATGTATGAATAATTATCATGCTAAAAAGACACAAAATGCGACTGGAATGACTCAAAATGCGTGTTTCTAGTTTGAAATGATATTTTAGTAAAAAACACAACTAGCATACTAAAAACTAAGAAAACACATTTAGATTGTTTTAATAGTTTAGGAAAATGATCTATATGTCATTTTTGATGTGTAAGAATCAACCAAACCTCGATCCAATGTACGGTGTGACCGATACGACTCAAAGTGTCTCTTTTTATTTAAATTTTACATTAATTTTTTGTAAAAAAACACAACTGGCATACTGAAAAATGATCAAACACATTTCGATTGTTTTAATAATTTAAGAAAATAATCCATGAGTCATTTTTGACGTGTAGGAATCAACCCACCTCAATAAAACTCATGATGTGACCAATATAAATCTAAATGTGTCTTTTTATTGAAAATTGACATTAATTTAAGTAAAAAGAACAACTAAAATACCAATAACTAAGAAAACACATTTAGATTGTTTTGATACTTTAGTAAAATGATACATGAATCATTTGTGACATGTAGGAATCAACTGCATCTCAATCTGACGTACAATGTGATCAGTATGACTAAAAGTGTATGTTATCAGTTTAAAATTTACATTTTAGCTCAAAACGTATCAATCACTAAAAACCAAGAAAACACTTTCTAATTGTCCTCATAATTTAGGAAAATGATTATTAATTCCTTTATAATGTGTAGGAATCACCCCCTCCTCAATACGATGTATGGTGTGACCTGTATAACTCCATATGTGTCTTTTTTATTAAAAATTGTCATTTTATTAATGTATTCTTTCATATTAATGTTTAATTTATTTCATTATCATATTACTAACATAATATTTTTTTTCTTATATAGTTGGAACCTTTTTCTTGAGTTGGGATGATTTTTTCGACATCTAGTACCATGGGTAGACATTTTTTGAGAAGGGATCACAAATGTCAAAGGATAACATTATAGTTTTTAACTGTTTGTTGGATAATTGTAAATGTAATTATATAAAACATTACTTGAAATGTATATAGTATTGTTTTACAAACACTTGTGTGCACTAATTTGTTATTTTGTGAGATGTTTTTTGTGTTTCTTTGTTCTTGTGTGTGTTGTGTAGGTGCTATTCTGTGTAGGTGGTGTGTGTGTGTTGTGTAGGTGTTGCTGGTGGGTGTACTATTATATGAACATCATATCACAGGAAGCTAGGCCATTATCAGCGTGATTTTGAGCATTGATAAAATCAACCTTTATTATCACTACTTCAATCATTGATAAAGTAACCCTTTATTAGCACTATTTCGAGCACTAATAAAGGCACCATTTATCAGCACTGATAAAGTGGTATTTTATCAGCACTACAAATAGAGCTGATAAAAATGAATTTTTATCTGTGCTAAAATAGCGCTGATAAAAATGTATTTTATCTGCACTAAAATAGCATGGATAAAGGGTGGACTTTATCAATTCTTTTTTAGCACAAATAAAGGACACCCTTTATTAGTGCTTTTTTAGTGTTGTTAAAGGGGACCCCTCCTTTATCTTCACTGAGATTAACAACACTTTTCTAGCACTATTAAAATAATTTTCTAGAACTGATAAAAGCACTATCTGTAGTAGTGTAACCCATACCATATGAATCATCTCCATCACATGGGCCTCGGCCCACCGAGCGTATGGATCGAGCTATGTGTGCACCTATGGGCTTGCATGCCGCGATCCCCATACATGGGCCCACTTGTCTCTTGCAGGAGCTATGATCCTGCTAGTCTGATGGTTGGCACAAGCTGACTCCCACCGGATGTGGTCGACCTCTGGTCCCACATGGTCCTATGGTCAAATTTTCCTAGATGGATAGTGTAGACCTTATTTTTTGGATAAGGGTGGTAATAAAAAACCATTAAATAATAAGAATAAAATTCTTAGTAGAACATAAGAGTCCCAAAGTGATCTCTTTAAACCAAACCTAATCCTTCCTTACATTTCATTCCCATGTTCTTTCATGAAAACATTATCAATGTTTTGCACGGTCTTCATATCCCTAGGGTCTTGGATAGAAAAGTGAAAAATGCACAAATATTGGTGTTAACAAAATTCCCCCCTTAGAATGATATTTTTTTGGAAGGAAAATAATCTAATTATATGGTAAATGTAAATAAATTTTACACATATATGAATGTTTGAAGATCCATGATACTGGAATTCTAGAGAGGATGTGTCCTGAGTATGTCTGAGGAACTCTTAGGTGCTACGTAGATGATACATTTGTCCATAACTAATCATTCAAATCTAATATAGTGAGTAGATTTAACTTGGGGCATGAATACCCAAAAATTTGAATGTATATTAATTCCAAAATGGAACAAGTATTGGGTGGAATGAAACTTGTGGTGGATCCGAAGTAAAGCACTTAGATATCTCTATGTATCCCATGAGTATAGGAACCAAGCCATACTTAGTTATGAAACATACCACAATATAGAAAAAACTCATGCATAGGAGACATATGTTCATGGATAAATAACTCTATGATGAATATCCTTACATAGATCTAACTCATACACAGGAGGGGGGATGTCACAATTTTGTCATCAAATCTTGGCTAGAGAGCCATGTATCAGTGGAGATATTGATCAGATCATCGATAATTCCCATCCTTTGTGTGTAACACCAAATAAATACAACCATATGGATTTGATTAATTGAATTTTTACAAGTTATTATTTGATAAATTTTCATGAATGAACACTAACATGAAATTCTTCATTGGTACACATTCTCCAGTAGTCTTGAGATCATTTGATTTACAAGGAAAATTAGGACATGATATCCTTCCTGAATGCTCAATCTTTTTCCTAATTCAAGGGACTTAGCTAAAATAGCTTGATTTTTTCTTAGTCCATACAATGGACCTCACATGCTTTGTATCTTTTTTCACTTTTTTTTGTATTTTTTTACCCTAATGTTTTCCAAATCTTTATATGGGGGAATACTTAGCAGGCATGAACTTAGATTTTGATTAGGCCACTATCTTACAGGTTTTCGACCTGAAAAGTTTATGTGACTCTTCTCTTTTATATATTCCCAATATTTCCTATATCAAACAAAGTGTACATATAGTGAGAAGATACTCAAATTTTTTCTAGGATTACCTTATCTGGTTTTCATCTTGGTGAGAAACATGTATCATTCTATTTAAACATCCTTCAAACTAAACCATCAGTTTGTTGTAATTTAAGGTTTTTGACCTTAGAACTTATCATCATTGTATTTTAGGTTATTCTAGATTAGAACTTATATAATATAGGGTTGGAAGACCCAGGATGACTCAAAACACTATAGGGTGATGAGTTCCGCTATGGTATTGTTAGATTTCACAAGGATTAGAGATCCTTTCTTATAGGGAGGATATACTTTCAGTTGGCGAGTTAAATCTCGTATTAATAGATATAATGGCCAATAAAAGATGATCTATACACTTTTTCAAGGGATTATGGAATATTTATGGGGTGAATATTGTTAAGGGAGAAATACTAGGGAAGTTAGGCCCCCCCAGATAGTTGGAATGTGGGCGATGAAAGTCACAATAAAAAAGTATAACCCAGGTAATATGGAATGGGGTAGACATGTAATGTATGTCCCTTAACACTATGGTGTGTCAGGTTCTACCACAGTGTTATTGAGGCTCACAAGGATTAAGAATCCCTTTATACTGGGCCAAGATTTCTTTGGTCGGTGGGTCTAAGCCCTTCTACATCACTAGAATGGTCAAAATTATAGATATATTTTCCTTTCCAGGGGCTATGAAATATTCATGGAGACTCAGAAATCTAGACGATGAAGTTGGGTATGGAAGGTAGGCTATCTAGGAAGGGTTCTAGAACCCTAGGGAAACTTATCTCTTAATTGAACAGCTCGATTCCTTCACCTTTTGGTTTCAAATAACGAGGTGTGATCCATCAAAAGGTTCAAGAATGAAGGGTTACATTCCCACCTTGGTAAAGGGTACAAAACATGGTGATACAATGTGGAGGATATCTAATATACTTATATTATGATATAGAGATTGTAAATCATAGTCTAAAGTGACTAGTGTTGGAGTTGGTGGTCTAGAACCAACTAATTTGTAATTTATTCATTAATAAATTCTTTACCACATATTGATTGTTCTTTTGAGTGACAATGCACGTGATAATGTCCTAAGGATAGCTATTGCATTAAAGGGTCATATCGGATCCCTGTTATGACGAGAACCCGGAAGTGCCATAACATTGTTCTGGAATATATGTTCTATAACCAGATGATGTTATTTGAGGGACACAAATAATACAGTCCATTAGGGGTGAAGAGTCATAAAACATTTAGGCACCCTCTCATGATGTGATCCCTTGGTAATATCCTAGAGGATATTATGATAATGAGACCCACCTGTAGGAAATCCACATTTCATAGTGTCATTGGATGTTCTAATCTATAGACATGTGTATTGGTCCTTAGACATTAAGAGTACTATTAATGGGTATTAAAACTCGTGCACTTAGATGTACTGATGAAAACCGTGATGACACATTATTCACAATGAGGTAGGATATGTTGGGTGCGTGACGAGCAATACAACATTAATAGATAATGTGAGAAAGGATTTGTCCCTTTTGTTCCATAACAGAAGTAGATATCTGAGGCCCTTTGATGGAATTGATATATCCAAAATAAATCCATGGCCATGATAAAGAATGGGCGAGTTCAATTCCAGAAAGTCAAAGAAAGAATAATCGGGTACATGGGTTGATGATACTAGCATGCAACCCGCTTGATTCAAGATATCGAGACAAAGGGATTACATTACACGATAAGCATTCATAGGAGGTGACACGTCATTGCAGCGTTAACTTCTTTCTCTATGGGTGCCTTGGCGTGTTTCTAGACGCTAACCTTGGACTTTAGGGAGGCTCCACCTAATTCCACTGATAAAGAGTCTTAGAGGGTCACACACTAACTGTGTCCAAGTATCTTAGTTAAATATTAATTTAACAAGTTGAATAAAGATTATTCCTGATTGTGGTTTAATAATTATTTACGGATGCCCGATTGCATTTATTTCAACACTAGTTATTTGAGAGAATATATTGTGGGTGAAATAATATATTTATTAGTGAGTAATGTAGTGATATTTATTTTAGAAATAAATAGCCGTTATTCAAGGTCTAATAAAAGCAGTGGAGGAAATAAAGAGAATGGAAGAAAACAAAAGTACACGCTGTGTATATTAATATACACAGTGTGTATTTTTTGTGGGATTTTATGAGAAATAATATTATTTATTTAATTAAATAATATTAGGTGTAATTCGCTGGGCGCATGTCAAGTAATAATAATAGTCAACTGTTATTATTAGACATGGGGTATTGCTAATAATTAAATGAAATGAATAAAAGATTTTGGGAAATTATTTCATTTTATTTTTCTAAGTAATTAAAATCCAAACTACATAATTCTCATTTGCCTAACCATTTTTGGTGGTTGTGGACAAAGGATCTAGAGAAAGCTCTCAAGAAAAGAGAGAATTATTTTCTTCCAATAATGCTCTCAAGCTACGATAGAGAGATCCTTCTCCATCAGATCAAGGCGATCAAAGGCGGACATTGCATGTGAAGGTTCTTCTGTTCTAGCACCCGGAGATCCCTTCGGCGATGTCTAGAGATACGTGGAGCACGTGTGGATCATAGCTAGATTAATCCTAAACTTTCATTCTATGAATCAATGATGGATCACATCAGATCGTGACTGGAAACATAAATGGAGAGAGAGAATTTCATCAAGGTAATTCTTGTTTTTTTAATTAAATTAATTATAACCAACATATGATTATCCTCTCTATGGTTCCGAGACTCCCTTATTTTCTTTCATTCTTCGTTCTATTCCGAAGATCCGGTGTTTTATTATCGTGACAGATCTCATATTAAACATCATTAATGGAAAAAATTAAAGTTGGGTACACCCACCAACACGCTTCCGCTGTGCCCAGAACCTACAATTAGGTCATGAGAATGATATGGGAAAGCCACACTGGGGATATCTAAAAACAAAATGAGATGATAAGTTCCTCTGTGAATATGTCAGGCTCACAAGAATAATAAATCCTTTTATACTGGGCCAAGATGTCTCTGTTTAGTGGGTTTGAGCCCTAGCATCAATAGAATGGACAAGTAGAGAGATCTCTTTTCTTCTTAAGGTGAAATTAAAGGTTTGAGATGACCTAATATGCTTTAGATCATGAAGTGGGATTTATAAAAAAATATAATATCCTTGAAGGGTTTGAGTACCCTAAAAGTTGCGCCACCACCTATCAAACATATTCTCATGGAGAGGAAATGTGACAAATCATTGCTCTAATTTTTTCATGGACCATGGGTTCCAATGAGAATATATTATATTTTCATAGGTATATAGAGTGGATCCTATAAGCTTTATGCCTTATTTATTTATGCCCTTATTTTTTCCTAAACTATGAATATGAAGAGTTTAGCGAACAAAGACTTGACGTTTTATCTGGCAGCCCTTTACAGATTTCAACCTAAAATGTTCTGTGTCTCTTTCGCTTAGTAGTTTAAATTCATGTGATTTGGAATATTATTGGCTAGAGTTTATGGTCTTAAAGCTTTGACCAAAGATAAGGCAATGTATGGTCATGAAACTTATGGACCTAATATGGGAGATGTTACACAAGATCCTAATTAAGATACCTATGGTCAAAAGCACTCCAACATCCTTATGAGTGAGAGGTCAATGTGTTTTAAATCATAGATAAAGTTTCTCATTTCATGAGTTTTGATATGGGAAAATAATTATGGGGATAACCTAAAACACAATGGGGTGATAGTTTCCACTATGGTGATGTTAACCTCATGAGAATCAATAATAACTTTATACTAGGCCAAGATGTCTCTGGTCGGTGGGTCTGAGCCCTTGCATCAATAGCATGGTCAAACAAAGAGATATATTTCCATTTTCAAGGGAAATGAATGGTTTTTAAATACCTGAGTATGCTTGATATGTGAGGTGTGGCGTATGGACTAAGGTTCTTAAAAATATGATGGAAGATTCTGGTTCCCTAGTTGGACGAGATAAGGATCATGTGGTCCTTTGATAAGGGAGGATGATGAGTGATGGTTTTCCTAGTTTATGTCATGTAGTGGGGACGTATTTTCCTCTGTGTAGTTTAACATCATGTGGTAAGTACGTACTTACATGTAGTTTAACATCATGTGATAAGGATGTACTTTAATGTAGTTTAACATCATCGGGTAAGGACATAATTCCATGTAGTTTAACATCACATGGTAAGGAATTAATTCCATGCATTTTAACATCATGTGGTAAGGATGTACTTCCATGCAGTTTAACATCATGTGGTAAGGAAATATTTCCATTCTGTTTAATTTCATGAAGTAAGGATGTATTTCCATGTAGTTTAACATCTTACTTTAAGGATGTATTTTCATTCAGTTTAATGTATTTTGGTAAGGATGTATTTCCATGTAGTTTAACATCATATTGAAAGGATGTGGGAATCGGCATGAAATTGTGGAAATTTTGTGGCTAGGCCCAAAGATGGAGACTTGGGAATCACTGCATATATCATGTGTATGAGAATCAAGCCACACATATTTCTAAATAAAGTCTCTTGCATAGGTCCGACCCATGCGCAAGGATGGGGAATTTTTATATTTGTTTTTTGTGACTAGGATCAATTTTTAAAATTATAGAATCACTATGTATCCTATGAGATTAGAAATCAAGTCACACATAGTTCTTGAAAGGAAAATACTCTACATAGGCTTGACCCATATTTAGAGGTGTGCATTATTTCCATTAACCAATAATGTTGGGCCCGAGATTTGAGATCCAGGCATCACTATGTATCTTGTGATGATAGGAATCATGCTACACATAGTTCTTGATGTTCCATGTAGTTTAACATCATGTGGTGAGGATGTGGGTGAATATATGTGAATAAATGTAAATGTTGTAGCTGATCCCAAATATGGAGACTTGGGAATCACTACGTGTCTCATAAAGATAAGAATCAAGACTTACGTAGTTCTTTGAAATCCCATGCAGTTTAATGTCATGTGGTGAGAATGAAGGTCAACCAATGTGAATTGATGGGAATATGGTGGTTGGGACCATGGGTGGAGGCTTAGGTATCACAATGTATCTCATGATAATGAGAATCAAACCACAAATAGTTCAGGTGAACCGTGTAGTTTAAAGATAGGCGGTTAGGACATTGACCGTTCAATTTAACGTCATGTGGAGAGGACTCATCGTATGCCTGGTATGGTCATGCATTCAGGACTTTAATGAACCTATTTTGTACATTTATGCCTTTATTTTGAGGGTAAAACCCTTCTTCAATTCCTATGCTCACGTGATCTATACTCAGTGTAAGAAACATGGAACAACAAGGGTATCCTTACAATGTAAAGACAGTTGAGGGTACACCAAGGGAAATTTTTATCAGGTGGTGGATGGACTGAGATATAGGATCGAGGAATCCCTATGTATCTCATTGGAAATGAGAATTACTCCATACATAGATATAGAAGAACCATTCAATTTAACATCATACTACAAGGATGTAGGTGACTCGACATGAATAGAGATGGATATCATGGATCTATGTAGTTTTATGTCATGCGGTAAGGACATTGGATGTGAAGTTTAATGTCTTGTGGTCAGGACAAAAGGTTTCACGTAGTTTAACATATTGGTTCCAAGAAGAAAGGGTCCATGTAGTTTAACATCTTTCCTATAGGAATAATTTTTATATTTTAATGTCATGTAACTAGGATTAGTTCTGTACGGTTTAGCGTCATGTTGTTAGGATGAGTTCCGTACAGTTTATCATCATGTTTTTAGGAATATTTCTATATAGTTTAATGGTATGTGGATAGGACAAATTTTTATAGTTCAACATCATGTATCTAGGGTGAGATATGGGACTTACACTAATGCATACACCCTTGTCATTCTTCAATGCTTGATACAAAAGATTTCCTCCCCTAATCCAGATCGACCAAGACGATGGTTGTATTAGCCAATGTGTCTATACAAACATTCTGTGATTGGGGAACATGATGAAATGTGGGATCAAAAGGTAATTTTACCATCAATCCCTTGACATAGCCAATGAGAGGGTCCAATTCTTCTTTTTTGAAGGCATATTCTCCATTGACCCACTTTATCAATGACTCTGGATCCCCTTTGATGTCTGGGTATGATATTTGTAGCTATAGGGATAGTTCCAATCTAGTGACAAGGCTTGGTATTCTACCTCATTATTTATGCAGCCTTTAGATAGTGATAAATAGTAGGGTAAAACCACTTTGTCAAGAGAGACAAATACAATCCCCATACTAATCTAGTTGAGCTTTGGGTTTTCCATCCTTGTTATGATATGGATTTGTGAGGCAACATCAAAATATATATCCCATATCTAGGGAGTTTAATGGGAATAGAAGAACTATTCATTTGGAATCTTAGTGTCTTCTGGAATATTTGTCAGGGTAGGATGTTCTGTAAGAAAATCATCAAGATCTTTTCATTTCACTAATTTCTGTGACACAAACTGAATGTCAAATTACAGAATAATGACTGCCCATCAGGACAAGAACCTAGTCAACATCCAACGACCAAGGATGTACTTGAGAGGATCAATACGAGAGACCAATTTGACTTCATGGTGATGCATGTAATGCCTCAGCTTTGGAATTGTGAAGATGAGTGCAATAAAGTTCTTCTTAACATCATAGTATCATGTCTCAATACCTATCATTGTTTGGATAAGGTAATAGAGACTATTCTCACCCCCACATCATTTTTTTATGAGAGGAGGGTCCCTAATGAGTGTTCCATGTAGGCCACATGTAATATGAGAGGCATACCTTCAACTAGAGGTATCATGATCGGTGGGTATAATAGGTATTGGTTGATACTTTCGAAGGATTCTTGGAAGTTATCATCCTATCTTAATAGGGATGATGTTGGAAAGCTGTCTTTGGTATTGCACTTTCTCATTTGATGTTTTATTTGATCAATTTTTAAACTCTCGCCTCTACCACTACCACAAAACAGGGCAAGGGAAGCACTTCCCTTTATCAGCGCTAAACAGAAAGAACTGATAAAGGGGTATGCCTTTATCAGCACTATCTAAAAGTGATGATAAAGGTATATCTTTATCAGCGCTAAAAAATAACTGATAAATGAATGTTTTATCAGCGCTTTTATTTCAACGCTGATAAAACATACCTTTATCAGCTCTTTTAACGAGCGCTGATAAAGGTTCCGTTGGTTTTTATTTAATAACCCTAACAGGCCATCCTCGATCACACGTGGTCAAGCTCTTGCAGAAGCCAAACCAGGCCCCTTTCCACCACAACCTCATCCTCCTCCTCATCCTCCTCGTCCTCCTCCTTCCTCCTCCTCATCATCCTCCTTCTCCGCCGCCGCTGCCGCCTCCGCCACCGCCGCCGCTGCCGTGACCCCCACTGCCTTTGCCACCTCCACCCCCACTGCTGCGACTGCCGCCGCCACCGCCTCCGCCTCTTCCACCGCTGCCCCCTTTTCCACCGCCGCCGCCTCCGCCTTCGACGCTGCCTCCGCCTCCGCCGCTACCATTATTGTTATTCATTTTCAGGTAATTTTTTTTCTACCGCTTGAATTTAACGTGTGAAATTCTGATTTAAGGTGTTATTGCAAGAGTCAATGGATTATTGATATTATTGATTTCTTTATTTAATACTTGCACCTCAATAAACACCTATTGAATCTTTTTTCATGGGTTATATGTTCTTGAACTCTTTTATGGACACCCCTTAAGTGTACCAAGTAAAATTATCCCTTTAATGTCAAATTATTAATTGACCTAAACACCTATTTAGCTTATGTCAAATCTTTTAAATGAGATTTCCCTTGATACAAGGGTATATAAATGGAATTGAAGACACATTATAGGTGTTTGGCCTAGATTCTTAATGGAATTTACCATGTAGGAAATTTCCATGTTGATTATGGCCCATTTTGAAGACCCGTTGAGCCTTATTAGTGAATTTTCCATTCTTGGTAAAATTGAATGTGTAATAATCATGAGGAATGTATTTTACATAATGGATTTATTTTAATTAAATTAATTAATTAAATGAATTGAAATGATCTATAATGGGTTGAAAGGGAACACCATCTACTGCATGTTATATAGAATGATAATTGTGTATTTCATTTTGTTGAATGAAATTGTACATGGATAATGGGACATATGAGATGTTTTTCTTCATGTTTTTTAATATAAATATGAATGTGAATAATGCCTTACTTATACAAATGGTCCTAATTAATTTGATGGATGTGAGGTAATTCCCCATTCTAGTTAAAATTAAAATACACCTTTATAGAGGATAACATAAGACGGTAAGGTAATTGTTGAGAATATAGGAAAATCACACTCCCTTACATCAGGTGTTGAGTATAACATATCACACCACAAATACTAATAGGATGTTGGTCTTTTTTCACCACACCAATTTCTTAGATTTATTACATGATGGCTTACTCCCCATCCTGAGTTCTATCTAGTTCACATTATTCTATGCTTGATCACTATTATGGTTGGATTTCTTTTCTCGAGGTATGTGATCCTTCTGATTCCTATTTGGATTTGTTTGCACCTATGGTCTGGATAAAAATTATTGATCAGATAGTGATTTATATCAATAAATTTAAATTTATTTGCATGCATTGTCTTTTGGGGTTTGTGGGATGTGTTAAATGGTGTACTCAGTTTTAGATTATTTTATTCTCATGGGTTTCCCCTATTTTATGTTTTCTTTTCAGTTGGAAATCTCCTCTACTGTGCGCCTCTCCTCTACCACGTACGCACCTCTGCCGTGTGCTTAACGACACCTTCGCGGTGAGTTTTCTCCTCTTACTCATTGGTTTCCTCTTGTTTTCATGTTATTACTATTTGATATTGATGGTTATAATGTGAAATGTACGGGCTAAACACCCTGCTGAAAATTGTGGCTGTTGGTGGTCCTTGTTTGCGCACTAAATGAATTGAATGTTGGTTGGTTCTTGTTGAACATTGAAATATATAAATTGGTAATTTACGTATACTTGACTTATGAATGAACACCCCAGGATGATAAAACTTCTGTGATAACCCCTGAATTAACAAAAAAAATTGAATAAGGGCTCTATGAGACACCCCAGGTAATTTACGATTGTGTTTTTGTATGGTGTTGCGGTTGTTGGCATGATTGATATGCCATTTTTTCCATGTTGTACTTCATCCACCATTAAATATCAATCCAAACTTTACCCATTTGAATGGCACCACCACTTTTTTACTAGTGCAATTCCACTGAATCCTAGAAAATCACTTCTAGAGGGATCTATGAGACACTTTAAAATACATGGAACATGCTTCACCATACATGGATTTCATATAGATTTTAATGCCACACAACATTTATCTCCAAAATTTACACCACATGACTAATCTTCTGACTCAAACTTGGAATAAGTTTCATTTTAAATGTTACATGTCATGTGAACCAAGGTCACACACAATGTATCTCTAAGACATATACTTCAACATGAAACCTTGTACATGCCATGAAATAATGGTAGAACCATATGACATGTGTTTTACTTCACTCACATCATGTATAAATACCATAGAGACTTGATGTGTATAGACTATACACCCCTAGTGGTCATGTAAGGACTACACACCATGTATTCCACAAAAATGTGATGCATAGCTGGTGAGGTGACTCAATATGTATCTAAAGTACACGCCTTTAGATCAAGTTGTTCTAAATGTCATGTATTTTCAAAGGAATCATTCAATCTTTGTAAGACTAACTTGGAATAAATTTGATATATGTCAGATTAAATCAGGTCTCTTATACATACACGATGTTCACCCTACTGGACACACCATGTATATGGATTTCACACGTGTTTAAAGGCATTTGTACCCTGATTTGTTTTTATAAAACCCAAACAATGCTACCTTATTAATTGAAACATAATATTAGGAAAGTTCTCGAGATCGAACCCATAAAGATGATGAATATGAATAAAGAATGGATGAATGCCAACAAACCTGTCACGACCCGTCCTCGGGGCCCGTGCCGTGACTACCCCAAGCCCGCCTTCCATAGGCCAGGGGCTGGAGACTAGCACCAAGGAATAATTCCCGGTAAAAAGGGAAGGCATTGCCTTTGTAAAGTAAACAAACACCATAGAGAAAGCAAGCAGTAGAAGTAAAATACTAAGTAAAAACTGAGTACAACAGTAAGTGCGGAAAATAAGTGGGCCAGTATACAAACCCAAACTGAAAGTAAAGTACAACTGGAAGGGAAAACAACAACTGAAAGGTAAAGCCGTAACGCCGAGCTGTCCACTGGAAATCCCACCTGAAGGGTGGGTACAGATAGCCTCCACTGCTCCTCGGGTCCAGTCGACCGCTCCGAGTACGTTCCGCCCAGTGGTCCACCTCCAGGTACCGTCCTGATCCGCAAGCCTCAACCATGATCAGCGATGCCCGTCATCTACAACCAACACAACGTAGTGTGGGCATAGCCCATGCAGGGGTGAGTATAAGCTACTTAGTAGGGACCCTGAGACCCCCGAAGGTCTCCCAGAATCCACAAAGGATAATGCACAAAGGAAATATATAATCACGAAGTAACATCCGACACTGCTTAGGTATATGCCCATACATATACCTAAGTCATCAATTCTCGTTCGGTTCCAACATCTAAGCCCAAGTACAACCCAGTCCACACAGGAAAGAAAAACGTAAATCCACACAGGATAGCACAACACAATCCACATAGGAAAGCAAAACAGGATTCAGCTCACACAGGTATACTTCTTCATATGACGATAAAGATGACCAGATATTGCCACTGATTCATCTAAGCCATCAGACCCACAAAGGATCGATAGGTACTAACCCCCGCAATGACCCACAAAGGATCTGACCCACAAAGGATCGATAGGTAACTAACCCCAACAATGACCCACAAAGGATCTTACCCACACAGGATTGATAGGTAACTAACCCCCACAAAGACCCACACAGGATCGGACCCACACAGGATCTGTATGCACTGGACCACACAGGACCGCTGAGTGCTGACCCACACAGGATTAGACCCACATATGATCGGTAGCACTGATCCACAAAGGATCGCTGAGTGCTGTAGTCGTCTTCGTCGAATCCACTGAGGATCTCTGCACAGTCGTCGTCGCCGTCACAGTCGCAGCCAGCTCTAGGGTTCCCCCACATAGAAAGCTCGCTCAGGAGGGTCCGCTCCACGAGCCGAGGGGCTGATACATCAACTTAAACATAGTTCAAAGTTGATATCTCCAAAAGATCCGTATCGTCAACAGGAACTCAACGTCGCAGACAGCACGTCAATCGGACACCCGGTCTGAGAGTTATTGGCTTTTTTCGTTCCAGGGGCCCGGTTGGGTTTTAAGGCAAAACCAACCCGACCATACTCCACCTACGTCCAAAACTCATGCGGAGTAAGCCAAAAGATCCGTCTCACTTAGAGGAATTCAACAAAGTCGACGGCACGTCAATCAGACGTCCCGGGCTCAAGATATAAGCGTTTTCGCTCCGAGGCCCCGGTTGGTTTCGTGTGCGAACCAACCCGGCAAAACCCAAAGTACTCCTAAACCTTGAGTGAGATATACCGAAACGACCGTCTCGATCCAAAGATCGCATTGCCACTGACGGTGCGTCGATCGGAGGCCCGTAGCTCAAGTTATGATCAAAAGACCAAAAAGGTCCAAAAAAGGGGGGTTTGGGCTCAGACCGACCCGACCCAACCCCCCTGGGTCGACCCGACCCGGGTCCGGGTCTGACCCGGTCGGCGCGGCCCTGCCCGGCCAGGGTGGCCCGGCCCGGCCTGGGCGCGACCGGTGCGGGCGCGGCCCGGCCGCCAGGCGGGTCAGCTCGGCTGTTACGGCCGAGCCGCGGGCGGGGGCCGCGCTGCCCCCGCATGGGAGAACCGCGGCCCTGCGTGGGGCCGCCCTTGCCAGTGGACGTAACAGCCGGCCGCGTCTCGAGCTCCACCGGTCCCGCGTGGTCGCGGGACCGCGCTACTGCCGTCGCGGCTTCAGCCGCGACGGTTCTCCACGGCGGCGCGCCGGGCGCCGCCGTGCCGGCGTGGCGCGCCGGCGGGTCGCTCCGCGGACCACCAGACGAGTTCTGGTGGTCGGAAATTCGCGCCGTCTTCACCAAAGGTCCTCCCAGGGTTCGACCTTCACAGTGAGGACCCCGCGTTTCCCGTGAGGCCTACTTTGTCGACATCCTCCATTTCACACACCAAGAACGAAAGGGGCGGTGGGTTCGGACTTGTTCGTTAGTCCGCACCCACCGCGTTAGCGGTTTTAAAAGTCTCACAACAATTTTAATCAACGCTGCGGGTATAAATCACAAATATTTAAGGAATCAAAACCCCTACCTCGTCGTTGTCGTCGGGCGTGAGTTCTTTGAGGGATTGACCGTCGCGGAAGAAGAGGATCGTCGCGTCGCGGAAGGGGCGTCGGGTCGTCGCGGTACACGACGTCGTGTCAACGATCTCCGAGGGGTAAAGAAAACACACAGATTTAATTTCACAAATTAAATCTATGTTGAGGATAGAATCCACAAAGGAAAAATTAAAAGATTCGTAATTCCCTACCTCAATCGGTGTTGATCGAAGGTTGTCGTGGGGAAGGATTGTCACAGAAGAACGTCGCAGGAGGAGAATTGTTGGCGTCGCGGTACACGACATCGCATCGTCAATCTCTGAGGGTTCGACATTCTTCTTCGCCTTTCGTCGAAGGTCGGCGTTCTTCGCGTTCTTCACGTTCTTCACAAAGGAGAATGAAGATAGAGTTTCTCCAAATCCTCTCAACAAGCAATCCTCAAGAAAGACATGTGTTGGTATTATTTTATTATTATGCCAACAGTTTGAAAAACAAGTTAAGAAACGAACCATTAATTCAGTGAATTAATGGTAACGTCTTAACTGTCCAATTAATAAGAGCGCTAAGAGTTTAGAAAATGCACCAGTTGACTTTCATTAAAGAGAAGTTTTCGCGGGTGCGTTACTTAGAGGAAAAGAAACGATGGGGCTCGTGCGGGCCCAACCTAACAAATATCCTACCAAGAGGGTAGGATATTTTGGGTTCCACCCTATCCGCTTAAACTTAGCTTATGTAGCTTTAAGTGGCTTTAAGTGTCTTTAAGTGAAATAAAATAAATTTGTCGCACCACTTTATTTTATTTTCTTCACTTAACCCCAAAAATTAAAAACCACACCCGAGCAAACGCAACTCCGGAAGAGGCGTTTCTAAGAAAGTACCAGTGCTGTGATTCAATCGGTGCCCTTGGAATTTGATTCTGAGCACCGGTTCAAAAGTTAGAAAAACCCGCTCGTTCGTTCACTAAACGTACCCGAGCCAAACTTCGGAAAATGATTCCGGGCACACCGGGCCTCAGAATCATATGCCGTCAGAAACTGCGTTCTTGTAAAATTCCAAATAAATTTAAGAAAAAAATTTCCTTAAAATTTAAGGGTCTTTACATCACTTCCACCTCAGGGCTTTACGTCCTCGTAAAGATACATCATAAAATAGAGAAACAAATGTGGGTACTGAGCACGCATTTGAGCCTCCCGCTCCCAAGTGCTCTCCTGGAAGTTCCTGTGCTGCCATATGATGTGCACTAGAGGAATCAACCATCCACATAGGACCCGCTCCTGTCAATCCTCGATCTCCATAGGGACCTCCACAAAAGTCGCCCCATCATCAACGTCTAGCTCCCCATGGTCAATGATATGCGTCAGGTCGTGCACGTATCTCCTCAGCTGAGATACGTGGAAGACGTCATGCACCCGGTGCAACTGAGGTGGTAGATCCAGGCGATAAGCCACCTCGCCAATCCTGCTGAGGACCTGGAATGGTCCGATGAAGCGTGGAGACAACTTGCCACCTCGGCCAAATCTCCGTAAACCATGTCGAGGTGAGACATGTAAAAAGATGTGGTCACCATCCTAGAACTCTAGTGGCCTCCGCCTCCTGTTAGCATAAGACTTCTGTCGGCTCTGAGCTGTCCTCATCTGCTCCTGGATGACCTGGACCTTCTCTGTCGTGGCCCGGACCATCTCTGGTCCCACAAGTACTGACTCCCCAGGGTCTGTCTAGCACAAAGGAGATCTGCAAGGTTGTTCGTACAACGCCTCATACGGTGCCATCCCGATGGTGGAGTGGTAGCTGTTGTTGTACGCAAACTCCACCAAGGGTAGGTGGTCCTCCCAGCTGCGACCAAAGTCGAGGAAACATGCGCGGAGCATGTCCTCGAGAGTCTGAATGGTCCTCTCCGTCTGACCATCCGTCTGAGGGTGAAAGGTGGTGTTCAGACGCAGTTGCATCCCGAACACCTCCTGCAACCCCTTCCAAAGCCGGGAAGTAAAGCGAGAATCCCGATCGGAGATGATAGATGATGTCACACTGTGAAGCCGTACAATCTCATGAATGTAGAGACGTCCCAATCTCTCCACTGAGCCCTGCTCTCTGATGGGTAAGAAGTGAGCCGACTTGGTGAGTCGGTCGACAATCACCCAAATGGATTCGTGACCTCTGGAAGTGCGTGGAAGTCCAGTCACGAAGTCCATAGATATCCCATCCCACTTCCACTCCGGGACCTCCAAGGGCTGTACCAATCCTGCTGGTACCTGGTGCTCTTCCTTCACCTACTGGCAGGTGAGGCATCGAGAAATGAACTCTGCCACAACCTTCTTCATGCCCGGCCACCAGTGCTGTCGTCTGAGGTCCTGGTACATCTTCGTCACTCCAGGATGTACCACCAAAGGAGAAGTGTGAAACTCTCTCAGCACCTCCTCCCATAAACAAACTGGTACCAAGGTACGTCCTCTGAAAAGGACGTCGTGATCTGCTCCAAAGGAGAAACCATCAGGTGCTTGTCCTAAGGAAATTTGTGCACGCCGCATCTCACAGTCAGCGTCCCCATGCTGTGCCTCTTTGACCTGCTGTAGTAGTGGAGGGGTGACTGTGAGAGACTGAAGGAAAGATTCTCTATCTCTATCCACGAAGGATATCCACAAAGCGGCTAGCTGCTCTATCGCCTCCTCAAGTAAATGAATTCCCGTCCTCCTGCTGAGAGCATCGGCTACCACGTTCCCCTTCCCAGGAGTATAGACTATCTCAAAGTCATAGTCCTGGAGGAATTCGAGCCATCGCCGCTATCTCAGGTTCAGTTCCTTTTGAGAAAAGATGTACCTGAGACTCTTATGGTCATAAAAGACTGTAAAGCACTCACCCATCAGATAGTGTCACCATGTCTTCAGAGCGAAGATCACTACTGCTAGCTCCAGGTCATGGGTAGCGTAGTTCTGCTCATGCGGCCTCAACTGACGTGATCCATAGGCGATCAATGCCCGATCCTGCATCAGGACACATCCGAGTCCGGTCCCTGATGCATCACAGTATACTACGTACCCTACTCCCTCCTCAGGAAACCTCAAGATAGGGGCACTAGTCAATCTCTATCTCAGCTCCTGGAAGCTCTGCTGACATCTGTCTGACCACACAAAGGGTTTCCCCTTCTTTGTAAGAGCTGAGAGTGGTGCCGCAACTCTGGAGAAGTCTGGCACAAATCTTCGACAGTATCCAGCTAGTCCCAAGAAACTCCGCACCTCTGTCATGCTCCTGGGTGGCTCACAAGCTAGCACTTCCTCGATCTTCACAGGATCCACTGAAAATCCCACCTCAGAGATGATGTGTCCCAAGAAGTGGACCTCACATATCCAGAACTGACACTTCGAGAGCTTTCTATAAAGCTGGTTCTCTCAGAGTGTGTCCAGTACAACTCGCAAGTGATAGGCGTGCTCCTCCTCAGTCGTCGAGTATATCAAAATGTCGCCGATGAAGACCACGACAAATCGATCGAGGTATGACTGAAAGATCATGTTAATGAGTCCCATGAACACTTTCGGAGCATTGGTTACGCCAAATGGCATAACCAATAACTCATAGTGGCCATACCGACATCTGAAGGCCGTCTTCTGCACGTCCTCATCCCGAACTCTGAGCTGATGATGGCCTGACCTGAGGTCTACCTTCGAGAACCACCGTGCTCCCTTGAGCTGATCGAAGAGGTCATCAATCCTTGGTAGCGGATACTTGTTCCTCACTGTCCCCTGGTTCAGGAGACGATAGTCGACACAAAGTCACAAGCTCCCGTCCGCCTTCTTGGAGAACAATATCGGGGAAGCCCAGGGTGAAACACTGGGTCGGATGAATCCCTTGCCCTGCAAGTCCTCCAAATGTACCTGTAGCTCTCAAAGCTCAACGGGGGCCATCCGATACACTGGAGTCGATATAAGGGCTGTCCCGGGGTACAGGTAAATATAAAAGTCTACCTCTCTGTGAAAAGGTAGCCCTAGAACGTCGTCGGGAAAGACGTCCGCATACTGATCCACCACTGCAGGAAAACTATGACTCCGCACGTCAACTGCTCCTAGGATGAGGCTAGCCAACTAATGAGTGATGGGCTGTCCTCTCCTCTGCGGAAGTCCATCCTGTGCTGCGAAGGCTCCCTTCTCACCGGTGAAGGTGAATCTGCACCCGTCAGTGCATACACATCGCACCTTGCGCCTAATACAGTCAATCTGAGCATGGACTATAGATAACCAATCCATGCCCAAGATGACGTCGTAAGGCCTCGACGCCGCTACAAGAAGATCCCAGCCGAAGCTCTCGCCTCCTAGAGTAAGCTCACACTACCAGCACCAGTGCGTAATCATCGAGTCTGCTCCCATAGGAGTCTCTAGCCGTAAGGATCGAGCCAACGGCTCTGTCGGAATCTCCGAGCTCCGAACAAGGGCAGCGGCTATGAAAGAGTGACTCACTCCTGTGTCTATAAGAACTGCAGCAAGGGTGGAATAGAAATATATAATACCTCAAATCATCTCGGGTGCGCCGTGGTCGTAGGCCTCCGCTGCCTGGAGTTGTGCCTGTCTTTTCCTGCCAGCTCCCTGTGACCGGGGTGGACCTCCTGGTGGTGGTGGTGGTAGAGCCTCAAAGCGTCGCCCACCACCTGCTGCTCGGCCAGCTCCTCTGCCTCGTCCGCCTCCTCCCTGCGGACCACCACAGTCGACCCTCTTCCTCTGCCTGGGTGGCCCCTCAACCGTCTGCTGCTCCTTGGCACGGTGGGTCGGGCAGTCACGAGCCATGTGGCCCTGCCCGCCGCATATGTAGCACTGCCTTCCTCTCGAAAGACTGGATCCATGCTGTGTGCCCCGAACTACTGAGCCAGTGTCCTGAGGTCGTCTACGTGAGGGTCTGGTCTGCCTGGACCCCTGAGTCATCCGTCGACTGCCTGCTGTAGAAGACTCTGCTACGTGTCGCCCTGCGGTAGGTCTTGCTGCTGATGAAGGCTCAACAAGGAAGATCTCGATCAAAAGGGCTCGCTCCAGTACTCCTTCCTGAGTCGGAATGCTGAGGGAGATCAGCGATGCCCTAATCTCATGTCTCAATCCTTGCTCAAAGTTCTGGGCCTGGAAGAACGGGTCTCGTACCATGTCTGTCGAGTAGCACGAGAGATCGGTAAATCTCGCCGAGTACTGGGCGACCGTCAAGCTTCCCTGCCGCAGTTGTAGAAGCTCCTGGATGCGTACCGCACGAAGGGTGGCTGGGACAAACTTTGAGAGGAAGAGGCTCTCAAAGTCTGTCTAGAGAAGAGATTCCTCATCGTGCACCAGGAGCATCAAGCTCCACCATCAGCCCGCTGCCACGTGCAGTACGCTCGCTGCGAGGATCACCATGAGGTCTGCTGGTGTCCTCACTAACTGGAAAACTCTGACCACTACCTCCAGCCAGTCCTCGGCTGCCTGGGGGTCCATCTCCCCGCGGAACCTGGGTGGTCGCTGGCGCTGGAACTCATGCAGTGCACTAAGGCGACATGCATCGTCAGCGGCTGGGGCTGGAAGCATCGGTGGCTCGACGGGTAGAGGTACCACCGGTGCCTCAGCTGTCAAAGGGCCCTGTACCGAAGCCTCGTCACTCGGCGGGCTATCATCACACTCAACTCTTGGAACCCTAGCTCGCTGCCATCCTGGGGCCATCCTGAAAAGGAAACAGGTGCGCCACGGTCAGAACAATATACCTGGTGAGCTGACACAAAGTAATCACAAAGAAAACTTGAAACACACATGCAATCAATGTTTTCATGCATTAAGTCGGAAATCAGAAGTCAGGGTCCTAGTGTACGGATACGTCGGCCGCCGCACCAACACTGGACTCCCTGAACTAATAACCACACCCAATATGCTTAACATTATTGCTTCACATAGAAAAAGTTCAGAGTCCAAGTTTTGCGGTAGAACCGAACTCCTCTGATACCAATTTGTCACGACCCGTCCTCAGGGCCCGTACCGTGACTACCCCAAGCCCGACTTCCATAGGCCAGGGGCTAGAGACTAGCACCAAGGCGTAATTACCGGTAAAAAGGGAAGGCATTGCCTTTGTAAAGTAAACAAACGCCACAGAGCAAGCAAGCAGTAGAAGTAAAATACTAAGTAAAAACTGAGTACAACAGTAAGTGTGGAAAATAAGTGGGCCAGTATACAAACCCAAACTGAAAGTAAAGTACAACTGAGAGGGAAAACAACAACTGAAAGGTAAAGACGTAATGCCGAGCTGTCCACTGGAAATCCCACATGAAGGGTGGGTACATATAGCCTCCACTGCTCCTCGGGTCCAGCCGACCGCTCCGAGTACGTCCCGCCTAGTGGTCCACCTCCAGGTACCGTCCTACTCCGAAAGCCTCAACCACGATCAGAGCTGTCCGTCATCTGCAACCAACACAACGTAGTGCGGGCATAGCCCGTGCATGGGTGAGTATAAGCTACTCAGTAGGGACCCCAAGACCCCCGAAGGTCTCCCAGAATCCACAAAGGATAATCCACAAAGGAAAGATACAATCACAAAGTAACATCCGACACTGCTTAGGTATATACCCATACATATACCTAAGTCATCAATTCTCGTTCGGTTCCAACATCCAAGCCCAAGTACAACCCAGTCCACACAGGAAAGCAAAACATAAATCCACATAGGATAGCACAACACAATCCACATAGGAAAGCAAAACATGATTCAGCTCACACAGGTATACTTCTTCATATGATGATAAAGATGACCAGATATTGCCACTGATTCATCTAAGCCGCCAGACCCACAAAGGATCGATAGGTACTAACCCCCGCAATGACCCACAATGGATCTGACCCACAAATGACCGATAGGTAACTAACCCCCCCAATGACCCAAAAAGGATCTGACCCACACAGGATCGATAGGTAACTAACCCCCACAAAGACCCACACAGGATCGATAGGTAACTAACCCCCACAAAGACCCACACAGGATCGAACCCACACATGATCTGTAGGCGCTGGCCCACGCAGGACAGCTGAGCACTGACCCACACTAGATCAGACCCACACAAGATCGGTAGCACTGATCCACAAAGGATCGCTGAGTGCTGTAGTCGTCGCCGTCGAATCCACTAAGGATCTCTGCACAGTCGTCGTCGTCGTCGCAGTCACAGCCAACTCTAGGGTTCCCGGACACAACGAGCTCGCTCAGGAGGGTCCGCTCCACGAGCCGAGGGGCTGATACATCAACTGACACATAGTCCAGAGTTGATGTATCCAAAAGTTCCGTATCGTCAATAGGAACTCAACGTCGCAGACGGCGCGTCAATCAGACGCCCGGTCTGAGAGTTATTGGCTTTTTCGTTCCAGGGGCCCTGTTGGTTTTTAAGGAAAAACCAACCCGACCGTACTCCACCTACGTCCAAAACTCGGGCGGAGTAAGCCAAAAGATCCATCTCACTTAGAGGAATTCAACAAAGTCGACAGCATGTCAATCGGACGTCCCGAGCTCAAGATATAAGCGTTTCCGCTCTGAGGGCCCGGTTGGTTTCGTGTGCGAACCAACCCGGCCAAACCCAAATACTTCTAAACCTTGAGTGTTACATACCGAAACGACCGTCTCGATCCAAGGATCGTATTTCCACTGACGGTGCGTCGATCGGAGGCCCGTAGCTCAAGTTATGAGCAAATGACCGAAAAGGTCCGAAAACGGGGGGTCTGGGCCCGGACCGACCCGGCCCAACCCCCCCTGGGTCAACCCAACCCGGGTCTGGGTCCGACCCGGCCGGCGTGGATCGGCCCGGCCAGGGTGGCCCGGCCCGGCCTGGGCACGACCCGGCCCGGCCGGCGCGGGCGCAGCCTGACCGCCAGGCGGGTCGGCTCGGCTATTACGACCGAGCCGTGGGCGGGGGGCGCGCTGCCCCCGCGTGAGAGAACCGCGGCCCCGCGTGGGGCCTCCCTTGCCAGCGGACGTGGCAGCTGGCCGCGTCCCGAGCTCCACTGGTCCCGCGCGTTCGCGGGACCGCGCTGCTGCCCGCCGTGGCTTTAGTCGCAGCGGTTCTCCACGACGGCGCGCTGGGCGCCGCCGCCTTCTACCGCCAACGCCGCCGTGCCGGCGTGGCGCGCCGGCGGGTCGCTCCGCGGACCACCGTACGAGTTCCGGTGGTCGGAAATTCGCCAAAGGTCCTCCCGGGGTTCGTCCTTCACTGCAAGGACCCTGCGTTGCCCGGGCGGCCTACTTTGTCAACGTCCGCCATTTCACACACCAAGAACGAAAGGGGCGGTGGGTTCAGACTTGTTCATTAGTCCGAACCCACCGCGTTAGCGGTTTTAAAAGTCTCACAACAATTTTAATCAATGTCGCGAGTATAAATCACAAAGATTTAAAGAATCAAAACCTTTACCTCGTCGTTGTCGTCGGACGTGAGTTCTTCACGGGATTGACCGTCACAGAAGAAGAGGATCGTCGCATCGTGGAAGGGGTGTCGCGTCGTCGCGGTACACGGCGTCGCGTCGACGATCTCCGAGGGTTAAAGAAAACACACAGATTTAATTTCACGAATTAAATCTATGTTGAGTATAAAATCCACAAAGGAAAAATTAAAAGATCCGTAATCCCCTACCTCAATCGGTGTTGAACGAAGGTTGTCGTGGGGAAGGATTGTCGCAGAAGAACGTCGCGGGAGGAGAATCGTCGACGTCGCAGTACACGGCGTCACATAGTCGATCTCCGAGGGTTCGGTGTTCTTCGTCGCCTTTCGTCGAAGGCCTCCGTTCTTCGCGTTCTTCGCGTTCTTCACGAAGGAGAATGAAGATAAAGTTTCTCCAAATCCTCTCAACAAGAAATCCTCAAGAAAGACATGCATTGGTCTTATTTTATTATTATGCCAATAGTTTGAAAAACAAGTTAAGAAACGAACCATTAATTTGGGGAATTAATGGTAACGTCTTAACTATCCAATTAATAGGAGCGTTAAGAGTTTAGAAAACGCACCAGTTGACTTTCATTAAAGAGGAGTTTTCACGGGTGAATTACTTAGAGGAAAAGAAACGGTGGGGCTCGTGTGGTCCCCACCTCACAAATATCCTACCAAGAGGGTAGGATATTTTGGGTTCCACCCTATCCGCTTCAACTTAGCTTAAGTAGCTTTAAGTGAAATAAAATAAAGTTGTCACACCACTTTATTTTATTTTCTTCACTTAACCCCCAAAATTAAAAACCACACCTGAGCAAACATAACTCCGGAAGAGGCGTTTCTAAGAAATTACCGGTGCTGCGATTCCATCGGTGCCCTTGGAATTTGATTCCGAGCACCGGTTCAAAAGTTAGAAAAACCCGCTCATTCGTTCACTGAACGTACCCGAGCCAAACTTTAGAAAATGATTCCGGGAACACCGGGCCTCGGAATCACGTGCTGTCAGAAACTGCATTCTTGTAAAATTCCAGAGAAAATTAAGAAAAAAATTTCCTTGAAATTTACGGGTCTTTATAAAACCAACCACGCATGATGGCGTTTGTTAATTTTTAATACACTAGATCCAACATTTTAAAACTAAACATCTAGTTATATAATTTATGTTATCTTTTAATGAGGATTCTGTTATGATAGGGCGGTGCATCAATATCGTCTAATGCATGGAATGAATCCAAGGCATAAGGATGAGAACACCTACAAGATCTACAACTAGAAAAGTATCCAGGTATATATAATAACATTGCACTATCCAAACACATATAAAAACAAATTACTTATTGTTTTCGATGTTTCTGCAGTGTCCAAAACAAACAAACAGAAAAGACTGTGGTTATTATGTTTGTAAATTTATGAAAGAGATCATATTTCATCAAAAAACTATCATCCCTGATGAGGTATTTTCCAAAATAATTATGAGTTCATTTAAAATATTTATTAATCCTTTGTGTATTTATATTTTTTCATTACTACCATGAATATCGCAAAAACTCATATTCAGAAGATGATATACATGTGTTTAGAAACGAATGTGAAACATACCTGATGGAAGATTGTACAAAAATAGGATGAAGGTGAATTCCTACTACTTATGTTATCTATATATGATCATTGATTATCCTCCAACCTTCTTTGGTGAATTGAGAATGCTCCTATGTATTGAAATATTAATTTATTACTCAATGTTTTCTATCCCCGAATTCATATTATTGATCTTTGAACAAATCAATATTGAAGTAAGGCACGATGGTGTGCAGTGCGTATGGGGTGAACGACGAAACCACCTAGGATCAAAAAAATCCATTTTCCAACAAACGGTGGATGGAAACAACAAATATGGTCTATATCCACCATTTTCAGTTAGATATAGGGCCTAAATATAAATATTGATGAAATTAAAGTAGAGGGATCAGATTCAACATGCAGAGATAGTATTTGAGCACATGTGTACCCCTTGGTTCATTTTTAAAAAATTTCAATGTTATGTATCTCATTTTTTTGAACTTGTATTTGAGCACATGTGTTGTTGTTTGACATGCACAATTATTTATAGGTAGATGCATGAGATAATTGGTATCTTTGAGGGATTTTTTGAAACCAAAATATGTGTCCCAGGATAATTCAAGTAAGGGAAAGGCTGGTTGAGATGAAATCCAAGCTCAAACAACCAGTACATCATCAAAAGAATCAACCCTGTGATGCACCATCATATAGAATCTGGTCCTCGTGATGTTTTGAGGTGTTTATGGAAGGTATGTGGAGTCTGATGAGCCCCATGGCCACCATAAATAATGTTTACAGACAGCTCCACATGTTTTTTGTGCCTCGTGCCTCTTTACAAGGATCACGCCATTCACATGGTCCATCTTAGCACGTATGTCCCATTCATCCCATTGCTACTCTTGGAAGAACCTGGGAATATGACAATGCATAAGCCCCACAAAACCCATACTCATCTAACCAAGAGTATTCCTAGTGTGAAGGGAAGCTAACCATGGGTAATACCCACACCATACCTCTTTTAAATATATGGGTTTTGATCCTTGTATTCTAAATAGGGTACGTAGGAAGCCTCCATGAGGTTAAATCCCAACCAATGGTAAACCATGGAGACCCCCTCACTGGTGTACACCTTCGCTTATTTTCCCTCCTGTATTTCCCTTAGTGGCATCCAAATAATTCTTCAAAATGAGAAACCTTACCTTTATGGGATGCACCATACTTGGGTTAGACCTCATTGGGCGTTTTGATCCATCTATCAGATAAACATTCCGGGTGCTCCCTCCTAGAGATGTACCTACCTGATCCACCTTTATAAGTGTTTTGATCCACCCATTACATCTCTGTAAGACATTAAATCATGACCCTATATCCTTGTGGGATGTTAAACTCATGGAATACCACAAGTTAAACATGGGTTTCCATTAATATATTCAATATTAATGTTTAATCAGTCCTTATTAAGGTATTGTGGAGGTGTGGTTTTATGTTTTCAAGCAGATTTCGGAATATTCCAAGCTTTATGTAGGTGATTCCATGCTTTTACATTTTATGATGATTTTATTGTGCTGTATTTTCTTACTAAGTGTACTTTATGAAATGTTTGTGTGGTTAAAAATGTGTTATCAAAGGAATTTGGGGTGTGTATAGACTTGAAAGTTATTTTTAAAATGAACGCGGTTGTATTTCTTGTGGATTTTCATGCTTTAGTCCTCTAAATGTGTTTGAAGAAATGAGAAAGTTGTGTGATGGGTGTTTTCAAATGGATTTAATGTGTTTGTGAATTTTAAAGAGGGTTTTCTTATGAGATGTCGAGAGTCTATATATGTGTATTTACATTGAATGAAAGTACATGAGAATGTGTTGATATATATGATGTGTATAATGTAAATTGAGCACAATTTCCATACAAGGTATCTAGGTGGGTAGACTATGACATGTACAACAGTTTATTTAGAAGTGTCTTAACCCATATTAATCATCATGGATTTTTGATTACAACACTAACAAAATTATGATGACGATTGGATACTGCTAGAAAATTGGATGAATTCCTCTCTAGTGGATCATGCACGAAAACATTGAGGGTTATGGTTGTTGTACAATGATTCATAGGTATATGAGGATCCTAATGCCTCAATAGTTCTCGTACAATTAGGGATTTCCTATGGTTCTCTGTTGATGTTTCTCATACCATTGTTATATGAGGGACCTTAATCATATGATAATTATAAAATATTATTTCATGAAATAAATTTTACTATGTTTTTGGGTTAAAAATGTTTCCATGTTCTTTCATATAATATGCATAGTCAATCTTATTCTAATGACATGGCATGAAATCCCTCTTTTGGGTGTCATCCTACTGTCCTCTCACTCATACCCTACATACAACTTTGTGGGTATGTAGATTTTGTTATGTACGGCCTAGATAAAGGAAATATGTAACATGGTGATAAAGGTGGATCCAAATGTTTGTGTTCTATTTCTTTTAGATATTGGTGCTGGTGGCTTGAGGATGATTGTCCTCTTATTACAGACAGTTTTTAGGATATTTTCCTTGTTCCCATACCACTGTATTACTTTTGGGTTTTTTTGATGTTTTCAAACTTGAAAATGAAAAATGGTGTTCTTTGTTTGGTTATGTTTATTCAGTTTATGTGATTTTTATTAATTTTTTCTATTTGTGATTATATAAATGGGTAATATCATTCCCAAACCACCTTATTAAGAGCCATTCAATATTTTCCATCCCATGTTGATTGGGAACACCCTTTGGGAAATGTTTTGAACCCAACTTGGTGTCGGGTTATAATAAATCCCATATTGGTTTGTGAAAATTAACATGCTCCATAAACATAAATGGATACAATCATATAGGTACGATAGAACAACTACATTAAAAAATATGTGAACTATTTATATATATCTCTAAATAGATCGATCCATGATCTATATGAATCAACCAAGTATGTTGATGTACATGCAAAGCTACATCAGCTTCCACAAATCTAGCTATCTTTGGAAAGATAAAGCAAATTCCAATATATCAATGATAAATGAAATAAAATTTAAAAAGTCCAAAAATGAATAACTAGAGATATCACATCAGATACCTATCGATTGATGAAAATATGAGCGACAATGGGAAATAGGTCTCTAGGGTAACCTTGTAATAATTATAAAGAAAATACATATCCAAGGATGTCAGCACAGTTATTATATTATTTTAACTTAGGAAATACCACTACATAACTCATAACATTGGTGTACTACATAAAAAATGAATTTTTTCAATGAAATAAGAAGTCTAGAATAACCCATTTTATAGTCAAACTATAATCCCCATCATTGGTATCCAATATAATCATGATGATATGGAATGGAGACCAAAATCCCTAATAGTTGAAACCAAAGTTAGGGGAAGAAAGAGAAGAATATAGAGGAGGATACTAGGGTTGAAGATATTCCACCACTCTTTTAATGTAACTGATAATATTTGATTTATCTCAAAAGTAAGGGAGATATCCCATGGGGGAAGGGAGAAGGAGGGGAGTGCGTGTAAAGGATTTTGTTGAGTGGAATGAGGGATATACGAGGGTAACCCGCTTTAATGGTTGATAGTGAAAATTTGTTAATTCCACTCATTAATTTGGTGAATTATTAGGCATAAGGGTAAAATAAATCATTTTCCAACAATGTGGGAATCAATATACACACACTTCTAATCCGTATAGTTTCATTGAGTGGCTTACAATCCATTATTCAACCATATAGAGATACTTCCCCAAAAACTCATACCTTACTCAAGTTCAACACATTATTTGACAAACTATTAACCATCAATGTGAGACCATCATAACCTTAGAACCAAACTGTAGGTTTATCTTTTCCCCCTCGAATCACTAAATAGACCTTGTTTTACTAAACATTGGGCCATATGATTATTATAGATGATTATCCCTAACCATGCACCAAATTCGTTAATTGGTTATTTTATGTTTTGTGCCTCACTAGTATAATTACATTTAGAAACCCCATTATTTATTTAATTATTGTATTACTAACATAATATTTGTTTTATTATGTAGGCAAAATATTTTTCCTCAGTTCGAATGATTTGTTCAGAAACCGCCGCCATGGACGACAATTTTTTAGAGAGGATGGATGCAAAAAGGATGGAACATCATTGTTTTTTAACTTTTTGTTGGATAAATGTAATTTTAACCAAATTAAACATTGTTTTAAATGTATATAGCAGTGTGTTGTTTTGTATTCATGATTTCAAGTAAATGTATGTATCATTTTTTTTCTTCTGTGCTTTGTGTGTGGGTGTTGTTTGTGCTGTGTGCAGGTGTTGTTTGTGCTCTATGCAGGTGCTGTAATGTGTGCAGGTGCTGGGCAGGTTGTATGCAGGTTCTGGTTTTGCATAGGATCTTTGGCCTTTAACAGTGCTAGTTAAGCGCTGATAAATGGATAATATATTAGCGCTATTTTGAACGCTGATAAAGGTAGTTTTTATCAGCGCTCAAAATAGAGATGATAAAGGTAGTGTTTATCAGTGGTATTTTTAGCGCTGATATATTATACATTTATCAGCGCTGAAAATAGCGCTGATAAAGACTAACTTTATCAGCATTTTCTTAGCACTGATAAAGGGGCACGTTTATCAGCGCTTTTTTTAGTGATGATAAAGGGGACACCCCTTTATCTTCACCAAGATTAACAACGCTTTTTTAGCACTGTTAAAGGTGGTTTTTAGCGCTATTATAAGCCATATTTGTAGTAGTGTACATTGGTGACATTAGAGGGGTGCATCCTCCTATATACCTTCTTGAATCCTTGATTCTCATTGGATAGTCCATGGTGGTGTGTAGAGTCATCTAGGTTTAGTCTGGTCATTTTTGTGTAGTCCCAAGAGAACACATATTAGTGCTGCTTCGAAAATGCAATGTACATCTATTTCTCTTCAAGGGGCATGGAGACACTAAATATTGCAGGCTATAGGTCTTCCTCTATTCCTAGATTTATCTACCTAAGTTCATTGATGGTGGTGGATACATCTTCCTTGAATTATAGAGGGGCGTTCCTAAGGTCAGCCTCTTCTTCTTCCATCTCCGAGTCATTGCTTGTTGTTTAAGTTTTCAAAGAGAGATGTATGAACTTATTTTATTGATGATTTCACTAGGGACAGGAAGGTCTTGGTCCTCTAGGATTATATCTGCTTCCTCAACTAGGCTTATGGGGAGAACCTAGTAACTGTTGAGTATACTTGAGGGATTCACAAGAGCGATCCCCTAAGCCCTTGGGAGCTACAATCTGTACATCATCATCCACCATTGGTTGCTCACCTCCCTTATTGTAGAAATTTATTTTTCAATATATGTGGCTCGTAAGTCTTAAAAGGGGGGTTTTTTCACCATTTGGTATACCAAATTTCCCATTTGATGTGGATGATATATCCTAGAGATTGAGATGCCACACAATTTATCGTCCTATGAATAGGACATGTTCCATGCAGTTTGTCATATTGTGGTAAGGATGTGAATATTGGTGGTTGAGCGAGAATATAGAATCCAAGCATCCCTATGTATCTCATTAGGATGAGAATCAATTAATATGTAGTTATTGAATAACCTTATAATTTAATGTCTTGTGTAACGTACACAATACATTTAGTTTAACATCTTATAGTGAGAATGATGGCCATGTAATTTAATGTATTGTGGTAAGGACATTAGACATTCAGTTTAATGTATTATGGTAAGGATGAAAGTTAAAGAACCTATCAGGAGAGTGGATATTCTGATGGATCTTAGAAAACTATTTCGCATATTATATGATTTTCAGGATCTTTCAATTCTATTAAGCCTGCAGATACCTATTCCTCCAACTGATCCTTGAAGACAAAGCATCTTTCGATTATGTTCCCAAGATGTCGATGGTAGGGTAAATAATCATCATGGCCTATCAATCTTGCATCATTCATCTTCCTCATTATTGGGATCTTCATTAAACCATTTTTCAAGGAATAGTCAAAATATTTAGAGACATTATTTATAGGGAGGGAATAGGTTTTTTCTAATCTTTCATTGAAATATTGTTGTTTCTCCCTAGGAGGTGGGTTACTCATGCTATACTACACAATCGATGATCCTTGTTCAGAGTGATCATATGATTGGAGCGGGGACTCAGGTGTTGGTGATTCTCATATCCCCATGTTTATCTTCACTTGAATCCAGTCTTTAATGGAAAATAAATCTTCTATCATGTCTCTGAGATTTTGATGGTAAGGTAAATGATTTTCATGTCCCACCAACATTTCCCCACTTGTCTTCTTCATCACTGAGAACTCAATCATACCACTCTCCATAGAATAGTTGAAATACCTGGGAACATTATTGGCTTAAAAGGAATATACTTTTCGATTCCTATCTTCAAGGGATGGGCGACTAGGCCACTTCTCCCTCATGTTATCCATGCCACCATTAGTGCAGGTGCATGACTGAACTTGGAGTTTGGGGTAAAGAATCCCAATCATTATTGGTCTGGGGGTAGGTGTTGAAGCATTGGAGGTCTTGGATGATGTAGATGCTTCCCATTGATTAAAAGATTATAAATCTCCTAGGGGTTTTGTGGTGACATCTGAGGTTAGATGGTTTCTAGAATATCCTTGATGAGGAGGTGGGAAATATAAAAATTCCCCCAGTATTTCAGGTTGGGGTGAGGTGGAACAATTTTTTTATATCTCATTATGAGGGTATGAAAAATATAAAAATACCCCCACACCTATGGGTTGGGGAACTTCACTACAAGGTGAGATTCTATAAGAAGAAACAATAAAATCATCCCTAGGTGTAGATCTTAGGATTATTCCCACAATTATCTCATGGAGATTCATATTCTCTTTCTATAGTTGATAAATCTATTCTTTTTGATAAACTGTCTTGTCATCCTCAAGGGTCTGGTTGGCAGGATCCATTAAAAAAACCCTTCCTCTATCGGTGGTAGGGTGAGTGGATGATGATGGGAGTTCTGATGTGGATCTTAGAGACTGAATACACTACTTACACTATCCATATGATCCATTTTCCTTACCTTATTAGATACTAACATGATCAATAACACCTCCAATAGATTCTTGGGGGATATCATTGAGCCTTTCTTCTCTTGTGTTGATGGCAGAAGATAGACCAACCCACTTTGAATCAGAAAAATATAGGAAGGTATGATTATATCCTTCATAAACATGCTCATATGGATTTAATGAGGAGTTTTGAGATCTCACTAATTTCATATTGGCTGATACACAAGTAGGATGGTTCTCCTCCTCAACAAAGTACCTCGTTTGATGGGTTGGTTCTCAGTATATCATTTGAAGGGTCTGTGCCCATGATGTCGTTTGAGGGGCCGGTTCCCATGATTCTATTTGGGGATTTGGTTCCTATGATGTAGTTTTAGGGGTTGGTTCCCATGAAGAAGATGATCCTAGGGTAAAATATTTTGAAAATTCCCCCATCCCAACGGGCTGGGGCTTTCACTAGGATTCCGCAGTCACTGAGGCTAACTGTGATGAAGTTAGAGACTCCCAACTAGTGATGCTCAAGGACTAGTTCTAGGAAACTGTTAGGATACACTGGTGGTAATTAGATATATTGGTGATAAAAGGGATATATGCCTGATCTAGATATGAATCGTTTGGAAACCCCTGGAGGGATCTCTTATTGGGTGTCCCAACATGGTCAGTTTGTGTAAGCATGAATTCCTCTACATCTCCTTGAGGAGTTGTGGTCATATGTTGATGATGACAAAAAGAATGGATGGGATCCCTCCTAGGAAGCTATTGAGTGATTCGGTTTTCATGTTGACTATCCTCATCCCACTCTATAAGGTAGGGAATGTCGCCACTACTGTTCTCTAGGGACAGGCTCCCGAAGTAGTTGAAAATGAAAACAAGGGCCATTTACCCTCTTGGGCCTATCATGGGAAAGATAGACAGGGGGATATCAACCTCAATAGGATTTCATAATCCAATTCCAGAGTTGGGATGAATCTGTTGATGTGGTATTCCCTACCCAAGATGTGAACCAATCGATAATAGAAGTGGTTTTTTGGTCACAATGTATGTCGGGGCCTCAGGATCAGAGCATCTTTTCCAGTGACCTCGAGATCTATTGTCACATTTGATGATTTCATTTTTATTACAAGGAATCTATAAATTCTAGAGAAGAAAAAAATCCACATTATCAGTTCAACATAATATATAAGAGTACATGTCTGATTAATAAATTTTACAGTTAAATGATAAAAATGAAGTCCCTTCTTTTTACAAAATGTTTAGTGCGATTAAAATAAATATTTTGGGTTCATCATTTTGTTGTGTGATGAGAAAAAAATAAACTGGCCTGATGGGCACTAGGTGATCTATAATTTTTGACCCGTGAAATAGATGTCAATGTTAAAGTAATTCACATCAGGTTCACCATTTTTGTTTCACAGGGTTTTTGATATTATACCCGAAACAAAATTTTCTAATAGGGAGGGATGGATAATAAATCCTTTTAATATCACTAAGGATGTTCTGTAGTTAAGTATATTCACATTAGGTTCACAATTTTGTTTCTTCAGGTTTTAAGGCATGAAATGGTTTTTTCTCATTGAGATACCATTAACACTTTTCCTAGAAACACCCAATGGTTCCGCCATCCGTATTTGGGTACAAAACTTATTTCCAAAGGCTAGAAGTCATCTAGGTTTTCAAGCCCAATGACTCTTGTGGACTCACATTGGTCGATAGGATGGGAGGTCGGGATCATCACACCCTTTTTGGGGGGAATTATTTCCTACTCTGGGACTCTATTATAGATTTAATATATGTTCATGAAATACTTCCCAAACCCCAATACAAGACTGGTTACCCCCATCTCAATAACTTGATTATGTACTTTTATTGATTGGAATAGTGGTGTGCATATCAAGGGTTCTATATTACACTATTATTTAGTTATGATGATTTGGGTTATGGCCATGTCTGAGCACTCTAGAGTTTATTATCTTCCGTGGTGGTGGATGGGGTCTTAGAGATGGGATTAAACCTCTATGATGCATCCTATGTATCTTGTAAAATAAGAATTTAAACCCATGTAGTTTGTTTGAAATTGTTTAAGGACATGTGACTGTACCCATCCATCTAGTTTTGCATTATACGGTAAGGAAGTGAATATTAGGCTCAAACCTTAGTTAGGAATCATACGTATCATGTTTAATATATGAATACAAGACCATATAGTTTTTGTGAATGGAGTCTATTACATGAGAGATACAACATTAGAGGTCCTAGGTGGGACTTATGCATATGAGACTGCCCTGGATTTCTTCTTTTGGAATATGGAACATTGAACGGAGATGAGAAGTATTCAAGATTAGACATAAATGGCGATTCCTCACTAGGGTAATTATTATCATTCTATTGGTAAAATCGTCACTAGTCTCTAGGATCAAGTGATCCATTCTCGGTGTGAGAAACAACAGAAAATGGTAGATCAGACACATTACATGTGAGCATATTCATATGGGGATTACACATTAAAGTTTCTCTTTGAGAGGTATGGTTACCCATACCATGTTGGATATGGTATGAAGATCGGGCCTTATTAAGGAATCATATGTATCTTGGTTATAGAAGGAATTATATTTTTCGTTGTCCACTTTATCCCTTAACCTGTTGAAAGGTTAAGCTGGATGATCACACTCAGAGACATTATGGTCATCCTCTAGGTTTTAGGAATTATATGGGCTTATAACAATATGGACATCCTATTGATCAGGGAATTACAATATAATGTTGGTAGTTGGGGATTATGCACTGAGACTATCTGATTGGTCGGGCCTTACACTATGACGTTTCTCGATTGGTGGAGACATATTATATTATATTAGTAGCTGGGGATTACGCACTGAGAATTCCTGATTGGTATACTCATTCTTTATCCTTTGGTAGATTAAATAGAGGTTTTTATGACCATGGGAGGTATATCCGAGAGCATGACCTTGGAGGGGTCACATTAGTGAATGGCCCAAACTCATCAAGGACACTTAACTTATAAACATGGAATGCATCCAAAGATCCCTAGCCAAGTTCCATATGGCATGCGACCAAGTAAGCCTATTGAACAAAGTGGGCATGTCATAAGGTATTTTCCTAACATGTATTGTCCATTTACTAGGAAAGTATTGATTGTATTCCCGATATATTGGGGAACCAATCTATCATGGAAGACACATCAAAGGGTGTATTCCCGATCAATTATCATGCCTTGGATATCTTTTAATGGGAAAAGTAGACATACCAAAGATGCTTCACATGACCAAAGATGGCATGTTAGGGGTATCACACATGATCAACTGAATTTTCTCCGATTTCCCCACCTGAGTGAAGCATACATGTCTAGGGTATTGCGCATGATCAAAACATACATGATCATACACTGTTTCATGATCACCCTAGCTTGTCTTCAGACTGTCACATGTCAATATGGACATTTCTATGGACAATCGTATGATCATGAAAACCTATCAATGACTCCTTATGATGATCAAATTTTGTTATCTGATATGTCTTTTCATGACCAAGGTGGAAAAATCTGAGGTTCTTCACATGATTGATATAACTTGTCATAGACATCTCAAGAGGTTTTTTGTCTGATTGTCTTGGCTTGTCCCTGGGTTTTCTCATGACAATGGTGACATTTCAATGGGTTGTTTCTAGGTCAGCCTAACCTATCCTAGGATTTTATTTCAATCAACATGGAATATCTAAGGTGTCCCCATGGACATCACGATACCATCGAAGGGTCTTACAATCGTGTGTCCTTGAACTATTCACGAGTTGAGGTCTCACAGATATGTTTAGGGTATTGAGTTTGTTTAAGTTTCACAATCATATTTCCAAATGGATAATTCCTTAAGTTTTATGGGAAAAAATATGTGCCTAAGTGTACATATTGAAGGTGTACACAAAAAGGATTTCATGGAAAAGTGAGGTTATGTTTATAAACTCATGCACACACTAAGGGGACGTCCAAGAGATGCTCCTTTGTTCATGAAATTTGTATGACCTCAAAAGGGACTTGGGAGGGAGCCTATGTACATGTGTGGAGGCTTCCCAATGTAACTTCAAGAATTTTTGGGGTTCGTTGGTTCATAACAACAAGGATTTTACCATTTTATGATCTACATGCTAGGTGGTGTCTTCATGACATCACATGATGCCTTCACATTTGTGATCTAAAAGACCTTTATGAGGTCTCGTGATGAGATCCTCAATTATTACTAGGGAGGATGCATATAAAAACTAAAGAATTAATGGGTGATTGTTGTTTCATGACTAGGAGTGCTTGGCCTATGGGGAGGTTTTCCTCGTTTCTTGCATAGAGGAGGTATCCCTAGAGGATGCATGCAAACATCATGAGTCACAAAGGATATTCTTGACGCAAGACCGAAGGACCATAATGATCGCTTGTTAAATGATTCATGAAGGCATCGAATATATAGAGAACCTATATTGGGAGCTACTTGTATTGGTTATAAAAATCCAAGAATGTCATCTTGTATGATCGCGGGTTCACAAGATCATGAAGATCCCTTGTTCATATGATTTTTATGTCTTCAACAAAGGGTCCAGAGATGGTTTCTTCTAGTATGATACAGAAATACAGGGGTACTTGTAGGACAAAGAAACCATGTCTAAGGTTACATGTGATCAATTAAAGACAAGGATGCTTGTGGTGTTTGAATATCGGGGTTGGAATGTTCATCAGCGTACACTTGTAGGCACCAGTATGGATGCTCTATGTGCCGCATGAGGTTCCATATCTCATGATATTATGTAACCCATGAAAGGGATCCTCAAGAGGTCTTTATATCAAGTGAAGAGGTTATACATTCCTTGGTTTTATTCATGGACTATGACAAAAATTTCTTGCAAGGCACATGTCCATGGGTGTAGAGAGTTCATGACATCAGCATGGACATCACCTTTCTACAATCGCATGACCTTAATGAGGTATCAAAATCAAATCTATGATTCTAGAGGGGTGGTACTATTTAGGGATGTTTGAGAATATCATGAGGTAATGGGGTGGTACTATTTAGGGATGTTTGAGAATATCATGAGGTAATGGAGAATCAAATCTATGATTCACCGAAGTTAGTACTACAAGCATAACCAAACTCCCTATTTTGGTGAAGTCACAAACCTTGAGAGCATCACTCCATCATGTGAACACCACGTAATAACTAGGAAATTCATGAAATTTGGTTATTCATATGATTTCATAATCTTAAAAAGATCATGTGGCTGGTCCTTGGGATAACTTGAGGAGTTCTTCGGCAGGCGGTGACTGACTTCCCTTCTTTTTTAGAGTTCTTCTTACTCCCCTACTATGTGTGTTTTTCTTGATAGGAGATTGGTATATATAGGTCATGGCAGGATGAGGATGGTAGATATTTTCATGGGATGAAGGAAGTATGCATCAGTGATGTGGTGGAGGTCTGCACTTGATCTTTATTTGCTATGTCACATGATCATTTCACCCGATCATGCAATGAATCTATTTCTTTCTATTATGTCTCATGATCTGAAAAAAATTGAGTTAATTCGGATGGAAAATACATTATGGGTGGAAGGGGTTCGTGGTCACTGAACATCTTGTGATTCCTTAAGTGTTTTTCCTTTTCTTGGTCACATGATCAAAGGATGATCACGTGATAGACTCATCTCTCTTCTGTAGAGCCATGTGTTATATATAAATCTGATTTAATTTGGATAGAAAATATGTTGAAGGAAGAAGGGGTTCCTAGATTCTAAAATGGTCATGAATCCCTTAGCAGTTATCTTCAGTTCGGTTTCATGATCAAAGGATGATCATGCAGCAACTTCGATCGTTGTCAGAGGCTCTAATAGAAGGATTTGGCGTCTATGCCTTGGATATCACGACAACTCGCGTTCATTGTCTTGGAATTATGTGGATATCATTAAAGTACTAGAATTGGAGATCCTAGTGATCACTGAGGGATCATATGACAATCTTTGAGTCTCCATGTCGAAACATCAGTGTTAGGGAGTGGAAGCCAAGCAGTAGGTTGAAGATGATGGTTTTTTGGTGCACAAGGTCACCTGACTTGAACTCACGTGATGTTGGATTGAATCAGGTAGCTGAGATCAGCGAAGGGTGAGATTGAACGATGAGGATTACTGGGAGACACAATCAGATTTCCCATATTCAATCTCTATATAAACATCCCATCACACATCAAATGCTTATCACACTCCCCCTTTGATATATAATCCATCCTGTGGATTCCAATCAAATGATTCGACAATGAGGTAGGAACTTGTACCATATGAATCACCTCCATCATGTGGGCCTCGACCCACCAAGATTATGGCTCTGGCTATGATCACGCCAGCAGGCTTGTGCTCTATGGGCCCTATACATGGTCCCACTTGTATCTTGTAGGAGATATACACCTGTTGGTCTACTGGTTGGCCTTAGTTGACTCCCACTGGGCGTGGTCGAACTCTGGTCCGACATGGGTTGTAGTCAAATTTTCTTAACTTTCTAGTATAAGCCTTATTTTTTTCTAAGGTTGGTAATAACAAACCTTTAACTACTAAGAATAAAATTATTAGTAGAATATAAGAGTCCCAAAGTGATCTCCTTAAACCAAACCCAAGACTTCCATGCATGTAATTCCCATGTTCTTTAATGAAAACTATATCAATGTTTTTCATGGTCTTCATATCCCTCAGGACTTCAAAGGTAAAGTGAAAAATGAACAATATTGGTGTTGATAGTGTTGAATATAGAGTTAAACTTTATCATTTTTTATTATCCATAGATAGATGGTTAGTCTAAGAGAAACATTTAAAACCTTGAAGATATGTTGATAGCTTTATATCTATTTATAATTGTGTTTGGTATTAAAACATTCCACTAATTGAATTTTATTAAAATAATAGCCTTAAATTGAGCATTCAGATGGATCCTTATAAATCCATATATGCTAATAATTTTAAAACTATAACATGTTATGATGAAGTTGAAGAATGTAAGATATTGGGACCAGATATAGATGAGAAAATAGTAGAGAAAGTTAGAGTTATTCATCATCATATCAAGATAACTTAGTGTTGAAATAAGAGTTATGATAAAAATATTTAGTGTGATCTAGAGTTTAAAGTTGGTGAAAAGGTATTACTATAAATATCTCCACAGAATAATTTTGTGAGATTTAGAAATAATGGGAAGTTAATCCCCAGATATATCAGTCCCTTTGATATTCTTGATCATATCAAGATAGTATCTTATCACTTATCACTTCCATGAAACCTCTACCAAATTCATGATGTGTTCCATGCATATCTTCTAAGGAATTGTATACCTAATAATTAACATGTACTAAACTCTGATACTATACTGATGGATCAAGATAATTCTTATAAGGAATAATCAATGGTGATTCTGGATAGAAGAGATAAAGTACAGTGGAACAATACCCCCACCCGGTCAAAGATTTATGTAAAAAACAATATTTTTTTGAAGATAAGTGGTAACCTGAAATTTCAATGCGGTAGAAGAAAACTCATTTTTTTACATTAGAATAATGGAATTTTGAGAGTGAAATTATTATAAGGGGGTACAATGTAACACCCTTGGTTTATTATATTTCTCTTTTAGAAATTTGATGTTTTTGAAATCTTTTGACGCATGAAATACCAAACATAAGATAATAATGCTTTATTACAATAAAAAAAGAAATATATTACATGAAAATTAAGGAAAAAATTATTAAAATAAACTACGTTTAAGAATAAATACATTAATTATTCATGACTAAACAAAAATGTTATGTTTGGAAACATTTTGATTATTGTATATTATATATGATTTAGCTAAGTTTATAAAATTTTTGAATTTCAATTTTAAAAAATGAATTTCATTTTTCTAATTTAAAATTACAATTTTATCTTAGAATGTTTTTTTTTATTTTTTTGAAAAATTGGTTTTTAGGTGAATAGTACAAAATACCATTTTTACAAATACCGCGTATTTTATGAAATCATTAGGATATAACTAGAACATAAAAATATATTAACCATTTTTATTGGAAAAATATTTATTTTATAAGTAAAACTATATATTTAAAATTATTATGTTTAATTTATAAACCTATATTTTATATTTTAAAACTTAATTTATATTAAAAAAATGTTTCTGTGAATTATAAATGTATTATTTTTAAAATTAATTTTACTACTTTTTAAAATTTAATATTATGAAATAGTTTTAATATTTTTAATTAGAATATCAAAATTATATAATAAGAGTATTTTTATTTTTAGTTATAAAAATATTTTACAAAGGTTAAAAAAGAGTTATCGTGGTAAAAGTAAATTATGGTAATAGTTAAAACTAAGGAGAAAATGTATAAAATTCATAAAAAATTATCTCAAAATATGTTTTTTAGGATTTCCTAGAATGAAACACTTCCTCTCTCTATTATTTCCCACTTTTGGTTCCACTTTTCACTACACCTATTATTACTAAATGTCAGTACCCTCACTTATAAAACGAGACTTCCACCAACCCTTTAAATAAGCTATAAAAAATAGAATTTTTCATAAAAATATACCCAAATACATCCCAAAAATTAATATAAAATAGCTATTTTTTTTTCTCATCAAAATTCCAACCATCAAAGGATTAATAAAATTTTCAATGGGGTTTTTCCAAGGAGTAAGGAAAAATTCCCTAATTACTCCTTTATATATATATATATATATCTTTAATCCTTATTATTTAAATTAAAAATTCATTAGATCATTATAAAATAATAACATATATATCTTTATTAAACTTATATGTTATTATATTTATGTAAAAACATCTATATATTCCCCTCCCAACCATTCAAAAAATAAGAACGACATTAATGTTATGTGTGGATTACCACCTCCAAGTGCAAGGTGTTCCCTTTTATTATAAATATATTACAAGGTGTTCCCTTTTATTATAAATATATTACAAGGATGGTTAAAATGGGAGATTTAGTGAATATATATGACATTTATATCATTATTATGATTCTAAAAAGATAGATCAATTTCTACCTTCTGTCCATTCTAAGGAAAATGAAAATATTAATCGTGTGTATGTGAGGTCTACCACCTTCATGCAGTAATGTGTTCTATTTTTAATCATTTAACTACATGGATGGTTATAAAATATATTTTATGGATATATATAATATTGAGGATTAATATATTTACTTAATATTGTTTTGAAAGGATGAAAAAAATTAACTATCATTATAAATTAATTTGTTCATATTGGTAAATTATCCTAAATGAGTTCATCATATATCTTGTTCCCCCAAACCATGGCCATAGTTTACATAAAGATAACATGATAATTAATAAATCTCTAAAAAATAATTATTTAAATATATTTTATAACATGTGAATGACAAAATTTATATAAAATAATGGTGTTTGACATCACTATTGCAAAAAAATGTGCAAAATAATTAAAATTCATAACATCCAATGATTAAAATGATCATTAACTAACTAATAAATACATTTTTAATGATTATAATTGAATAATATAAAAGTTAATATATAAAAATAGGGTTCCTAAATAATTTATTAAGATAGTTATGTTTACTATACATGATTTTAAATAATTTTTTTTGAAATTCATGAGAAAAAGGTATGGTATTATTTCCAATCTCATATTTAAATTGATATTATTATGAATAAGTTACCAAATAGGAAAGAATTGTGTGATCTTTACCTCTAATATCCCAACCATTTTATTATCATCTATTTATTATTGAGGTTTTACATTTCCCATATCAATTTCTTTTCCCTTGGTAACTAATTTACCTGATGTGATTCTTGTAAGTGAAACTTTCCCCATCACTAATTTTCAGTTAGGAATCTTCCTCCTCAATGTACACATTAATTTTTTTCATATCATAATATTTTCTTAGGTAATTTCTTAATTCTATTTTATGCTATTTTTTCTTTCTTTACAAAATTTTGAAAAATCTGTTTTAATTTTTTCCACTCGTATCTTTTTGACTAACACATCCATTTTTAATGTTTTCCCTATGAACACATTATTTCAACATTGTGAGCACTATTATCTACAAATATTCCTTTTCCATGTTTTAAAATTATTATAATTGAAAATTATTTTTAAAATAAAAGGTATATTTCTTCATGTGTTTCAAATTTATATATCCAATGATATAAAAAATACTTTTTTTTTATATTTTTCATCATTCTTTGATGTTACTTATGAGATATATTATTATACCATCATCCACCATATAACGGTCCATAATTTATATATATATTACTATAACATTGAAGAATAATAATTACATAACATAACAAAAACTACATCAGGACCATATAGGTTTAGTGTTCTTAGAAACTGGGAAACATAATCAACTGGTTCATAAAACATCCACATTGTCTCTCGCTTATTTCTTCATAACTAGACTCCTTTTTGATATATCTTACCTAATGCCCTTCTTCATGACTTGGGGAAAAGAAACATATGAAAGGGTGAGCTCAAATACTTAGTAAGGGTAAACAAGGGAAATTTCAATCATATCATAATCATAAGAACATAACATTTGAAAATATTATCTTGTATATAAAAGATAATAATATCATGTCATGGGATAAATAATAAAAGTACAATGTTATACCAATAGGCATAATAGAAGACATGAAATTTTGTGGAATACACACATAATCATAGAAAATATTTTCATATTATTCAAGTCTCATTGCTGAGACCATCATAGCGGATAAAGTCTATTATTGAATCGAGTTCACTCCTTGTTCCGACCCTATATTACTAAACCTGATTTAATTTCCATTCCATTCAGGTATATCTCATTAGATATAAATATTTACCCAATTTATTGGAGTTAGATATAGTTCCCACACATCTCATAATGAAACCATTCTTACGTGTGCCCCAAAAACATAAAAACATTCACCATAGCATAACCCATGAAATAAAATGGGTTTCTTAAACATCATTCCATCATAATTGATATAAAACAAATGGATTTACTAAATAAAATTCCACCATAAAAACAATAAAATAATAGTAATAATAGGGTTAGAAATATAACCCTATTTAAATAGTTTCATCTTAGATGGAAAATAATTTTGAGAAAACACTTGAAATTAATTCCTAAGGAAAATATCATATCTTCTTCAAAAACATTTTATTCCTCAAAATGCCACACAATTTTAGAAGAAATAATTTTATGTAAAATATAACCATGTAATATTTTTGGGGAATCTTTAAGTAAATAATTCATTATTAAAGCTTAAAAATCCATTAATATTGTACAAGTTAAAAAAACAATCTTCTCGTACTTTTGCTGAAAAAGTCAAAAAGTACCTCGTACTAAAAAAGACAAAAGATTACATTCATATTGTTTAGTAAAAATTAACCAATGGGTAAAATTATAGAATGATATAAAGAATATTTTGAAATAAATATTTAGGAAACATGGACATGGATGATAAATATACCCCAGTAAATACTTACGAATAAACAATCTCGGATAAAAATGATATTTGAAAAGTTATCCCTTACCTTAGGTTTGATATGATTCGTATGTATTAGAAACTCATGTATAATGATTTAAATAATTTTAATTATTTATTCATGAATAATAATCATTTTTTTATAACATTTGGGATCATATTTTTATCCATTTGTTAGTAACATTTCATTGTTACTCGTTATTCAGGTATTAACTGCTTCATGTTCTTATGCATGTTTTGTCAGATAAGTTCTGATTACTCTTTTTAGGTTATAGTTATATAATTTAAATCATTGTATTAGTGTAATATATATAATATTTATTTTTTAAATTCATTTAAATAATCATGCTTTAATTAATATTATGTAGAACGAATCACATCGCACCATGGAGACGGTAAACCGTACGTACGTACGGGCATCGATATCGTTCCCATAATTGTTGAATGGTATTGAAGTGGATGGTGTATAGTATGTCAGAATAAATATAATTTTATATTATATATATATATTTATTAATTCCATCATTATACCCATCTATGTAAGGTGGGGGTGAAAAACGGATTACACCATGGTGTGGAGACAGTAATTCGTACGTACGCACACATGGTGATTTCAATTTTCATAGGATGGGTAGAAGGTGGAATATGGTTGTTTCATAATAATAATAACATCTCAGTATATAATTACCACTGTATTTATTAGTTTATAATGAAACAAATCATGAGGTGGAATAAGAAGAAGAAAGAAGTTTGTAAGAATCGGTAAATGATATTACCTCTTCTTCAACGTGCCTCCTTTAAATATCCTCTTAGAGCACTATAGTTGGTCTTTGAAGAATACCAGGACCTCTATAATGTTTATAGGAATTTTTATAATGGAAATTTTCAGGGTATGGTCATGCTTGAAGGCTCAAAATAAAGTTAAGTGTTGAGGGAGGAACTGCCTTTTTATAATTGAGGTGAGGGGCACTTTTGGAAATCTCAAAAAATATTAATTTATAATAAAACCAAACCCCACTTAAAAATCTCAAAAATGTCCCAATTTATAATATGATATGATATATAGTTGTAATATCATCAAAAAATAAGTTTTAGATGAGTTTTTATGTCAATTTAAGCATTATAATTTTAATTAATACTTAGTTATTCTATTTAATTTTTAACTAGGGTAACAAATATTTCAATATTAAAAGGGTGAAATATTTACTTAATTGAAGTCAATTAGACCATAAATGAATAATTTATAAATTTTTTACCATATAATAATTATTATATATTTTTAAAAATGTTTTATTATTTTTAAATAATTTAAGAAAACCTTATTTTGACAAAATATTAATAGTGTCAATTTTGACACTATTTATTTCATGGATTTTTAAAAATATAAAAAAAGAAGTGAACCTATATCCAAATATTTTATTATATCCCTAAGAGTTCAAGGTAATCTATTAAATAAATTTTACAAAATTATTATCCCAAATTATATTTATTAAATTATGTTTAATAACATTTATTTGATCTCTTCATTAATAAAATAATTACTACCTCAATTTTGTGTAATTATTTAATATACTTATTTTTTGAATAAAAAATAAAAATAAAATAATATGATTAATATAAATCCATTATATTTCCGAATAATACTTATATAAAAATTTATCTTCTGAAAACCCCAACATTAAAAATGATATACTCTTTTAAAACATGAATGTGACAAATTTATCTTCACTTTAAATAAAATAATATAAGTGTCATAATATCTTCTATAAGCCTCCAAATGGTCAATAATTCGACCCTTGGATGATTATGATCGATTTATACTTGAAAAATAAGGGTTTTTCAAGTGTTTGGGACTTTTTATGGTTATTAATATTTTAATAAAAATTGTTTTATTGATTTCTCATCAATTAATTAATTTTTTCATTATCCAAGTATAAGTATTTAAGGTAATTATTCATTTCCTAAAAATTAAAAAAAAAATTCATGATAAAGAAAAAAAATTTAGATATAAAATGAGTATTTATAATCTAATTTATCTTCTGTATAACTTTATATTAAAAATAATTTAATTATTAATGATTGAGTGAGACATATTTCACTTTTTATTAAATAAAATAAATTAAATGGCCTAATCTCATCCAAGTGGGTTCCAATGGATACCATTTCAACCCAATTATGTTTTAGGGAAAATTTTAATAATATAATTATATTAAGACAACTTTTAGGGTAATTTTATAATATGATTTTTACCATTAATTACCCGATTTACCCTTTTACCGTGTTAATAAAATTTACCGAAGTTACTATTCATATTGCCCAAAAATAAAATAAATATTTTTAAATAATTTGGACATAATTATTCTAAATATGGAATCCATTTTTCAAAATTCAAAATGCATAAGTTATAGTAATCAGTTTAAAATTAATCTCGTTGAAATGAGAAAACGAGTTTTAAAATTTAAAATATTGCAAAAGATTGAAATGTTTTTACATCTGAATTTAATGTAAAATTAATTCCAATGACCTAAATTATATTAAATGGTAAAAATATATTATATTTATACTTTTAAACAATTAAATAATATAATTTATCTATATAAATTATTTCAATGAAAAAAAATTATTCAATTAAAATTTAGCGTATTTTTACTATTCATCAAAACATGAAAGTTATCAGAAAAATATCTAAAATTTATCCAAAGTAAATTTTTATATCCCACTTTAAAATAAAATGTTTATATTTTCATATAAAATCATTAATGTGTCAAAATCTTAATTTTAAAGGGGTTCACCATTCAAAGGTATAAAATTAACCTTTTAAAAAAATTAGGTTTTTATACGTCAAATAGGGTTTTATTCATACCCTATGACTAAAATATCCGTTGTACGTATATAAATAATATTTTATTTAGTATATAACACACATATATCTCATTAATTTCATTACCAAAGGTAATTTACTAAAAAATAAAAATATCTAATTGATTTATATTTTTCATAAATAATTGATAGACAATGAATTCACAATGCATTTTCATAAGTTAATTATAATTATTCCCACTAACCTAATGGCTAAGATATAATAGTAATTTTATAATAAGGTCATATCTCAGTTATTTTAAATTCACGATTGCATGAAAAGTAAGATACTGAAGAATAACATTTATTTAAAGAAAATATTTCATAAAAACATATGGGTGTTACACACCACCATTCTCTAGATGGTTTATGAAAGGTTTTATGAATGATTTCATGAAACATTTATATTTTACTTAGGTTAATTAATTGATGATGAAATATGAATGTTTTAATTTACTCATAGCATAAAAATTTAAGGTTTTTATTATGTTACAGGGGGGATTATATTTCCCTCTAATTCTTTGGGTAAACCTTGATATCTCATTAGATAATATGAATAGGAACAAGGAGTGAACCTATACACTATGTCTACTATTTTTAGGGTAATAGGGAGTGAACCCAATCCACTATGGGACTCTGTCCACTATAATGGTTCAATCAATTATCCTTGAATAAAAAAATTATTTTATGCTTATTTTTATGTGACAAACTTAACTCTTATTATTGTGATATTTTATCATGAATCATGATTGATTATTGACTATTATGCACTATTATGACCCATATCTTTTGTTATTAAATCTCTTTATTCCATTACACATGATATACGGTCTATGAAATTTTTGGTATGATTTTTGTAAGTTATGATCATGTTCTTATACCCCAATTCTTATCTTATGCTCACTTATGATCTTTAATAGTTTCTATCATGTTTACCTATACTAATAATAAGTGCTCACACTTTATTATGTTTCACTTTACCCAGGTTATGAAGAAATTTATTAAGTACGATAATTCTAGACTGGTATCATGTTACAATAAATTTTATTGGAAATGTTGAATATTGTTCTTAAATAAGTTGATTATGTATCTAGTCTCCAAAGACACTAAAAGTTTATCGTTATCAAGTATGTGTTATTTTTACATGTAATTAATATTTTACAAAATTATGTAATATTTATTTTTAACTATTTCACAGATTTCCACAAGTTATTATCAAATCTAGTAATTAAAATATGTGTTTTAGAATCAGATCCAAAAGTGCAGGTCTAGGAGCCTCACTTAGGGTGTAGTGGGATTTAGTCACCCAAACACACATATAGTAAATTCACTATCATTCCAAACCACGATAGTATCATATTTATAGCCACCACATAACTTATTATTTAAGCTTGAGAATAAACACATGTTAGTATTTTTTGGTGCTTGGCATAAAAATATGACATGTTGAAAAATCCCTAAATTTTTATTGCATGACTTTCAATATTAGATGCCCTATATATATCCAAATAACTTAAGTAAATACTTATTGAAGCTTTTTATAATCCTATAAAGTTTAATATAAGAAATATTTTTTTAAGACTAGATGTATCGAATGAATCAAATCTATCTCATTAAGGGAACAATATTTGGATATTACAATTCAAGGGCACATCATACCCTTACACGTATCCAACAAACACAATGATATAAATATTCATTGATCCCATGTGTTAAATGGTTTAGGGATAAACCTCATTATATCATTACCATCACTATTAGGGATACATGGATCCTAATTTAGCTCCTTTTAGTTTATAAATTAAGCTAAATAGTAGGAGAAAACACAATCCCTTGAGAAATATTAGGTTGAAATAAAAAATTTTGGATTCCAAATATGAATCTATGTTCATAGTGGTTAAAAAATATAAAAATATTCAATGCTCTATAATGAAGACCATTGATTCATATATATATAGAAGTATGATATTCATATCATCAATTATAGAATTAGTTAATTTATGGTTAAATGATATTGATTTATTGTGATAGTTCCCCTCTTAACTCATGTAATGATTAATATATTTATTTTGGTTACTAAATGAGGGAGGTATAATAATGATAAATGAAAAATATAGCATAGAAATAAGCCATAAATGTATTAGAGGCCTCACACCCTAGTCCTTGGAATAGTACACAACATAATTTCTTACTCATTATCTATCACATTAAAGAAAAAATTTTGAAATTTGGATGTCATCCTGTCCTTATATCCAAAGGAAAAAACCCTTAGAATAAAATATTCTCATATTAATGGTAAGAAGACAGAAATTTTAAATCATCTAGATTAGTTAATTATGCGAAAAATATCCCTATGTAACTCATTTTCATTAACAATGGCTTAAATAATGTTTTTAAAAATAAAGGTTTAATTAATAAATAATTGAAACAACTAATTAATTTTAATGAAATGTTAGTGTATTTATAATAGAAGAAAATGGTTTTGGGAAACTCTACTTCCATTCAAATATTACTAGTATTAAATAAATATTATTTATCTATTTCTAATGACTTGACCCCCGATGGGGAATATTTCAAACTTTGTGTTATCATATGAAGCTCTAGAGGCTGATAAATCCTCCACATATCTTAATACAAATAAGGAATAACTCAAAGATACCCTCTAAAATTTTAAAATTAATTCACTAACAATGATGATGAACTTAAATAGGCAAATTATAGAACTAAATATTATTAAAAACTTATGCTAATGATCATTATAATGAATCCCAATAAGTAAGAGAAATATATAACATTCCTCAAGTGACACTGACTTGTATTCACACGGATTTACAAATAAAATTTGGGATTGGATCCTAAATTAGTATTTTTTACATGGATATACTTACTAACCACCCATGTTATAAATAGATAGTAAGAATGATTCATCCATTTCACAATGTCATAATAGAAGTTTTATTTGATAAGATATTCAAGGCCTAATTTGTCCAACATGTCCAATACATCATGTCTATGTGAAAAAATATCACTATTAATAAGATGAATGGATAAATTAGAGTTTATATCAAATTATTAGATCTTAACATTTAATTATTAATGGTTGACTTTATTATACCAATCATGAAATTGATAATAAATATAATAAAAATCTTTTAATCCCTATGTTTTATGGATGTGTATTCAAGGTATAATAAAATTTAGATAGTACCTTAGGACAAAGAATTATTAAATTTAAGGGTACTTAAAGGAATACATTTCTACCATGTCATTCCATTCAGTTTGAAGAGTGCTTCAGATATTTATTAAATTGATATTGTAGCAACCCTAGTCACTAAGGTATGCCTTAAATTTGGTTTTGATGTTTTTGAATTTATTTTTTCTTTATATTAGATTGGTTTTGGAGTTTTAGGGTGAAGGTATGTGAAGAGAGAGGGATAAAAGGGTTGAACCTATTAGAATTTACCAAAAATATTCCACCTAGTACCTGATGTAGGGTATCATGTACTAGGAGAGGGTGAAAAAAGGTATAGTAGAATCTAGGCTGCCACTAGGTAACTAGTTGTAGTGAAATGGGTACCGAGTGGGCACCCAGAGGGTTTTATTTAATAAAAGAAAAAATCATCAATTTACTATAATAGGAAATGGGAGTTAACTCATGACCTCTCTTTTTTTATGGATCATATTGAAGAATTTTGATGAGGATTAAATCCCCTAATCTCTTCCCATAATAACTCATTTTTAAGGAATGATTTTTTATTTATTTAAACTTATATTTTTTATCTGATTATAGATGTATATCTATATCAATGAGTTCTTCATTAAACCTATCATTTTGGGTTAATGAAATTATTTTATGTCATTATTGAGTCTTAATCCTCTGTATATTTCTTTAGGTTTTTCAAGTTCTATATTCTTTATGTTATTATGGTTGATAAGAATTTGAACCATGTGTAAATTACTCATCTAATTCAAGGTAGGAGATCTATTTCTGTTTTCCAACATTTATATTTTTATTATATATGATATGTGAATTATTAAATCAGTTAATGATCTTCTAAGAGTTTTATTTTATGAAAAAATTATTTTAGGGATTATAAATAATTTTCAATAATTTATTGAATTAATTTTGGATGATAAAATGGTGGTTATTTTTTATATATAGTATATCCTGTTTAATGTTATTAATTAATAGAGTGATTAGTTTTATTAAATATGTAATTGATTTAAACATATATCAGCTAATTAATGTTTGGGAAATAGGGGATAAAAATGAAGTTTTAATGAGAAATCTAGTACACCTTTTGTGATTTATTACTACTTGAATCATGTTGTGATTTTATGAGTAGAAGTAAATTGTTTTAATATGTTAAGTCAAATTATATGTTTCTTAAATTTTTTTTCTCTACTATGAATAAAATTTATTTTGATATTCATTGTTGGGAAAGGTGTTAAACACACTACTTTAACTTGGAATGTTTTTCATATGTTTTCATTGATTTTTGTTATGTAAATAAGGGGAAAATAGGGTTAATTAGCATATAATTTTTTTTTAAAATGGGAAAAATGAACTTAAAAATCATAATTGGGTTTCTAATGTTGGTTATACTTGATAGAATATTATTAGGACTAATTTGTTATTTTTTAGTGAGTGTGTGTGTGCTTAACTTTTTAATAATTTTTGTAAAGTTATAGAATTGTTTATGTGTATTCAGGATGTTTTCATGTTATTTTGAAAGTGAATTGGTTTTATAAGTGGTATATAATTAATTTCATTTGATAGGTAACATTAGAAATTAATTTAATGACTGATATAATTTTCTCTTTGTTCTGTGTTGTGATAAAATTTTATAAATTGGGATATTTATAGTTTACTTAGGTTAGGTTGAATATATGATGTTGAAGAGAATAAATGGTTTTATATTTTCTTTTATTTAGGACCAAATTTTTTTTTGGTTCCATGTGTTTGGCATAAGATACTCTGATGAGCCTTGTGTTTCACTATGAGGTTCTTTGTGTGATGACAATGGTCAATGAAATTATGGGTTATTTAGGTGGAATGGTTGTAACTCACCACTTATTTTACATACTGAAATTGAAATTTTTAAATCATGTAAGTCATTAAACTATTTTTTATTATCTTAGATGGCCCATTGGATGATAGGGGTTTTAGTGGTTTCTTTAAATATTATATTATAAATTATATTATATACACATATCATGTGAATACTGGGTATATAAATGATGTAACGTGTAATGATATAAAGCTTCTATAGCTAGGATTTGGTTTTGGAGACACTGTGGAGCCATTTTCATGTACTTATGGAGTATTTTGGAAGGGTTTATCCACACTTTATTTCACTTTTCGTTTTTTGTATAAATTTTAGTATTTGAATTTATATTTTATTCATCTATTTGTATGAAATATGTGATCATGTTGGGTTGATATCTTTAAATTATCAAGTTAATGTTTATGCCTTATATAGTTTTATTATTATTATTACTACTATGGGTATTTTGATTTTATATACTATTATAGGCTAAATCACTCCCCAAGTGATATCATTTGACCCTTAGAGTGGGTCCCTGACCTCCGGTGAATAGAAATCACACTCGAGGACATGTATAATTTTTTTATGGAAGTATATTCATGTTGGGGGTGGTATATTAAAAACTGGTATCAGTGTATTTCTTTTTTAGATTCCAAATATCTGCGATATAGCAGAGTAGAGAATAAGATTTGGGACTTTTAATGGAATCTATGAGTGTATTCCTAGACCCTACAACCATAGTAGAAGTCTAAGTTAGATGTGATATATGGGAATATAATTTCTCAGTTTTCATAAAAGGATTTTTCTAGGTATAATGATCGCTATGTTGAGAGTGGGTAGAGGGGAAATCATGCATTTTTTTTTCACATAGGATCTTAAAATTTGTGTGTGTGCATAGTTTTTTAATTGATTAGTTTTCGAAATTTCAGCTAAATAATTGAATTATTAATAACAAAATCACTGTTTTCTTAAATATATTATTAATAATGGATTTATTAGATATAATTTAGAAAAATGAATTATGAAATGTGATTTTATTAGTTTATTTGACTAATTAATCTTTGAACTTAAGTAAAAAAATGATGCACAATATGTTTTACTGTTATGATAATGTTCTAATATTTTAATGAGTGTGTTTGTTCTTTTATAGAATTATGGAACCAAAGGAAAAATTCAATTATCCTTGATAAAAGTGGTAGAATATGGTCATTTCAAAATAGTACATATAAAAGGGAATTTTAGAATATTCCCTTGTAGGGAGATCATGGACCGTATTTTCAATAAAGATCACTGAGATTATATAGATGATGATCTATAATATAGTGATGAAACCACATCAGGAGGTAGTACTAGTGACAGATGTGATTCCTAATTTTTTAGAACAATACCCTCTTATAATTAGAAGATATGTTGGACCTCAAGGGTGGAATATTGGTTAGAAGGAGTGGATCATATTTTTGAGTTGATCGATGCACCAGAAGTGAAGAAGGTGAAGTTGGATATTTATATAATTGAGTGACCGTCATGACAGTAGTAGTATATCCTAGCCTATGGGAGGAGTAATAAGGGTTTTTCATGGGATACATTCCAGAAACTCATTATTAATCAATTATACCCTTAGACATTTTGTATGGATATTATCTAACAGTTCATACAGTTAAATCATGGAAATATATATATCATTGATTATTATTTTAGATTCATGGAGCTGCCTCATTTTTCACCTACTAGGGGAGGAGATGAGATTCAAGTGTCATGTCAGTTTAACTATGGTCTAATGTTATTATTATGATTAAAGTTTCATATTTTTTCCCACTTTTATAAAATTCATAAACAAGGATCTCATGGAAAAAAATCCCTTGAGGAAGAAAAGTGGGAAATGGTGGGGGATGTGGATTTGGGAGGGGAAATAATTGGAAGTGAGACAACTATATAAGTGGTGGAGAGTGATCATGTGGTAACAATAGGGTCTCTTATTAACTTTCATACAAAGGAAGGGTTCTATGAGAGTGTTATCAGTGTGGTCAATGAAGCCATATCTAAAATGGTTTTCCTAGGGATCCTAAGGAGTTCCATTTATATATAAAGGTATGAAATCTTAAAAACATTATACCAAAAGAGTTCACATGGGAGTGAAGGATGAGATGTATCTTCTATATAATCATCTCAGTCATGGGTTAGTGAACTACAATATATTTTGAGCCACATTCCATCAGGTAGGTCTGGAAGATATGGTGGAAGAGGTTCTCAAGGACAAGCTCAAGGAGGAGATGATTTCCAAGGGTGTCAAGATACCTAGGTTAGGATCATTATTCCAGTTTTAGGTGATTATTTATAGTTGATAAATCACTAATGGATGTAATTTAGGGTTTTATAGTGGTTAAAGGTATGATTCAAGTTACCTCTACCTTATATAGTGTGTTGTTTGATTTTGATTCTTCCTATAGTTTCATATATGGTTGATTTGTTTCTAGCCTGACTTTGACTATTGATATTTTATCTGGAGTTCTATTTTTTTAATATGTTGTTGGGAAGAAAGAGGATCCTATTAGGATATTTTTGTCTTTTTATATTGATATTTCCAGTTATGGAAATGTATTAGATTAATTTATTCAACATATTAATGGTTTTAATTTTATTTTTACAGTGGACTAGTTTTCACATTTCTGGATAGAAATTTATTGCAACTAGATATGTGTTATTTTATATTTGAATTATAATAAGTTATATGTTTTTGTGGTAGAGTGGTATTATATAGACAATATTGTAGGATGTGATTCATGGTAACTGAGGTGGATTACATCTCTGGTAGTGGGGTTATATCTCAAATTTACTAAGGGGGTTTCCAGTACTATTTTTACACTTATGGTTGATCTGTATTGGGATGTATTCCCCAAGGATTTTTTTTTGTGGTTTTCACTAAAGTGGTGGGTAATTTTTTTGATTGATTTGGTTCCAGGAACTGAACCTATTTCTATACCCCCTATATTTCAAGCCACCAGCTGATATCATAGAGTCAAATACATAATTAAAGGATCTTGGATCTAATGGATTCATTCGATAAAGAGTTTCTATATGGGGTTCTTCTGTGATTTCACTAATAAAGTATATGAAATATTTTGGTTACGTTTGGATTAATATAGACAGAACTAAGTTATCATCAAGAAAAGGTATCTTTTTTCTCTAATTAATGATTCTATTAATAATTTTAGAGGTTTTTAGTGGTTCTATAAGTTTAATCTCTGATATGTTTTTCATTTACTGAGGCTGAGATCTAAGGATATTCTTAAGATAGAATTTCTTACTCGATATAGACATTATAAATTATTTTGGATTCCATTTAGGTTCATGAACGTGCAATAAATTTTTATGATCTTGATGAATTGTGTCTTCCATAATTATTTTTACTCCTTTGGTATCATATTTATTATTGATATATTGACATAATCATGATCCAATGAAGAGACTAGTGATCATTTAATGCTTTCCCTAGATACATTTTGGTATAATCCCATGCATAGAAAGATGTTCATGTTCCAATTTTGGATTGAGGAAGTAAATTTCCATTTATATACTATTTCAAAATAAAGGATATAAATTTATTTTGTGAATATATCTATTCTGGTGTCTTTGGAGGTTCCCAATATTTTTTTTCAATATTTGATGTTTTTCTGGTCTTATGGGATATTATTTCCACTTTATTGATCCATTATCTAACCTATAATTCTTCATGAAGACACTGACTACAAAGGTGTTGAGGTTATAGTGGGGTAATGAATATGAAGATTCATTTCATGATCTAGAGAAGATATTTATTTCAATACCTGTTCTTATTTTACTAGATCAAAGGAAGTGATATTAGGTTTATTGTGATGCCTCAATTGGGGTTTTTGGTTGGTGGTTGATGAAGGAGGGTTGAGTAGTTTCATATATTTCTTGAATGATTAATACACATTATAAGAATTACCCTACTTAGGATCTACAGTTGGATATGGTTTTCTATTATCTCTAATTTTGGAGATATTAATTTTTCATTGAAAATATTGTGGTTTTCACTGATAAATAGAGTTTTAAGTATATATTTTTTCATAGATATTTGAATTTATGAAAGAGTAGATGAGTTTAATATCTTTAAAAATGAAATTTTGTGATGATATATACTATTGTAAAGGGTAATTTTATTTTCAATTCCTTGAGAAATATGTCCCATAGAGATATTGTTTGAGAGCCGAAATAGGGGTGACATATTATGACTATATTCACCTAAATTCCTCTAGACATGGATGAGGGGGAAGGTCAGGTTGTTCATATACCTTTGACTATTACCTTTTCCTTAGTGGAGTGGGTAATTGAGGTATAGTATTCAGATTCCATGTAACAATTATAAAAAGAAAAGTTATATGGTAGGTATTATATGATAGGGATGGTTCATGGTAAGGATTTATTCCTATTTTTACTTGAAAGGATGCATGTTCTGTCATATTAGTGAGAAGTGGTGATGTGATATTTTCATATGTCTTTATGGAAAGTAGCTCTTTGGTTAAACAACATGTACAATGGTATATCATGACACTTTTTGGTGGCCAAATATGAAGTGGGATATGATATGATTCATTTTGAGGGCTTACATGAGTGGTAAATTCACCCTAGAATTCTACATAAATCCTAGGCTAAAATATAGATGATTTTGAATTTCCATGGAACTATAGCCGTATTGTAGAAATGAATAATTGTGGGTACTATAGAATTCACTTTATTGGGGGTGATATAACAGTAGTACTATTCATTAAAAATGGGATTTTGGACCAATAAATTATTCCATAGGTCTATAGGGACTTTGACCCATTGAATATTAGGACTTCAAGATTTGTACTATAGAATCTTCTAACTAGTGGACTGAGAGAGGGTGCAAGGAATGTCTCCTATAAAGTTTGAATATAGGATGCTCATTATATTTGTGAACAATCACTAACATTAGTGAATGTATATCATATAATTCTTTAGGGTTAATTCCTTGATCACTTTTATGTGGAAAGATGATGGAAAGATATAGATGAGTCTTCAGGGTGACAAGGGATAGTGTGGAAAGAATATAGAAAAGAGGGATTTTTTTTTGTATTTTGGATCCTTTGGTCCACATTTTAGGAATTTTGTGACTTTGGAACATCGGGAAAAGTATTCTAGGATTTTAGTTCATGTATGGTTTCCCTCTTAACCATGTTAAAAACAAGGTTTACCTAGAAAATTAAACAAAAAATTGAATTGTAATAAGATATTACTAGTTTGTTTTGTAGGTGTTTCACATGTCAGCAGAGAAGTATGAGAATTAGAGGATAATAGTGAAATACATCTTTTGAATTCCCTAGAGAAGAAGATAAATAATTTCACTATGGATTTTGTGATAAGTTTTCCATGATTCATAAAATATGAGGATGTAATATGAGTAATTATTTGTTAGTTGACTAAGTATCACCATTTTCTAGCAATCAAGGAGTCTCATTTGGTTGAGGATATTGGGAAAATTTAAGTTGATGAGGTTGTAAGGATTCATGAGATACATAAGAACATAAGGTTTAATCATGATTCAAGATTGACATTACACTTCAAGAAATTATTGTAGAGGGATTTAGGCTCTCATGTGATGTTGTGTAAAACTTATCATTTGTAGACAGTTATCCAATCATATAATAACATTTGGACTATTATGGATATTATTCATGCATTTATTATTTATTTTGGGGGTATGTGAGAGGATCATATATCCATGGTAGATTTTGTTTATAATTTCTACAAAGAAATTTTTTAAATGGAACCATTTAAATCTTTGTGTGGAAGGTCATTTCAGTCTCCATTATATTGGTTGAAAGATTCTTATGGGTATTTCATTAGAACTAACATGGTAAAAGAGACTTATTATCGGTTGAAAATGATTAAAAATAGGTTCTATATTTATTGTAGTTGGTATAATACATGTTACAATAGTAGGTGATTTCCTCTTGAGTTTGAGGTTAGAGATCGGGTCTTTCATTATGTCTCACCCACCACGGGACATCTGATAATTGGAAGGCATGTAAAATTGGATCTATGATATGTTAAGACAGTTGAGATCTTAGATAGGGTTAGGGAGGCTACTTATTAGTTTATTCTACCTCCAATGTAAGTAACTATGCATATTTCTTTCATGTATCTTAATTGAAAAAATATTAACTGAACCCCTCCCATGTACTTTAATTTGATGACGTATAGCTTGAACCAGATGCTTCTTACATTGAGAATACTGCTGTAGATTCTTAATCATAGTTAAAATAAAATTTAATGAAAATTCATTCACTTTTGTATGTTTTATAGTAGTATGAATATATACAAGAGGATACCTATGAATTTGAAGCAAATATGAGTCCACAATGGTAATATATGTTAATTATTAAAGCTTGATGTTGCTTATTAATGATGATAATCCCCATGATGGGGATTTTTTAATAACCATGGTCATTGAGGAATGTATAAAATTTTATCTTGATATTTCTAAATTTATTTTTTGGTTTATTTTTGTTTTCTGGGGGGTTTAAGTGAAGGAACAGGAAGTGAAGGTATAGTGAGAAAAGGGTTAAACATATAGGAATTTATTAATAGGAGTCCACTAGATACCCAATATAGTATACTGGAAACCTTATGAGGATGGAAAAAGTAAAGTAGCACATGATCTGTCCCTAGGTACCCAGTTATAGTAGAATATATACCTAGTGGGCACTTAGAGGGGTTTTTAATGTAGTGAAAATTGATCAATTTTTTGTGAATGGAATTCAGAGTTTTCTCACGATTTATCCATTATATGAATCATTTTGATGGATTTTGATGAGGGCTGATTCCACTAATCTATATCATTCACCTCTCATATTCATGGAGTGATTTCTCCCCTATTTAAAACATTATTTGTGATCTAATTATATTGATAAACTCATCTTATCGATTGATTCATTGACCTTATCATTTAGGGTAAATCTGACGTGTTTTGGTTACTTTTGAACCATAATCCTCTATATATTTATTCTAGTTCATTAGATTCTAGATTCCTTATATTATTAGAGTTTTTATGGATTCTAACATTGAAAAAAGTTCTCATACAATATGTGGTAGGTGGCCTATTTTTTTTCTTAGGCTATTTAGCTTGTTATTTTATATGATATGTGAAATGTAAAATCAGTTAACAATTATTTAATAATTTTTCCCTTGAGAAATAGAATTTTGAGTTTGAAAATAATTTTCTATGATTTAATGAATTACATTTCAATGATAAGACTCTGTTTAAATGTTAAATATATAGTAAAACATGTTTAAAGATACTAATTAAGGAGGATAATGTCTAAATTAATTGTGGAATTGATGTAAACATTAATGGTCTAATTATAGTTATGGAAATGATGGTTCAAAATGAAGTTTTAATGAGAAATCAAGTGTTCTTTGGGTGATTCATGACTACTTCAACTAATATCATGCTTTTATGAGTAATTATAAATGATTATAGTTTATTAATGGGAATTATATATGTTTTATTTGGTGATTTTTATTATGAATAATTTTTATTTAAATATAAATGCTTGAGAAAATAGGTTAAAAACACCACTTGAACATGGAAATTTGTTGTCGTGATTTTTTATTTTTATTATATAAACCAAGAGGTCTGAGGTGATAATTACAAGCTATAATTTATACTTTAATAAGGATAAATGAAATTAAAAAAATTGTAAATGATTTTCTAATGTTGGTTAGATTGAAAAGTTTAGTATTGAGACAAAAATGTTTCTTTTGGTGTGTGTATACTTTCTGAATTACTTTTGTAATGTTTTGGAATTATTGATGTTTATATATACCTTATAAAGATCATGGGTTATACAAGTGGCACATATTGGATTTGATTTTATATGTTACCACTATATCCTAAGACTCCTTGAGAGTGGCGTGGACCAGGGTTGTTAGAAAAATTTAAACTTTTTCTTTCACTTAATTATATTTCTTTAAAATCTTGTTCCCATGCTAGAAGGAACTCTGTTAATCTTGCCACATAATTATTTTTTCACTCCTCACCAAATCTCAAGTGTATAAATAGAAATATAAATAATTTATGGTGACAAAGGGTTTTTACTTGGTTCACCCCAAAGAGCTAATTCAAGGAACATATATCGATAGTGTGCCAATCTACCAAATAGTTAATGCTTCTCACTAGAGTTAATATAATTATTCATAAAATAAACACTATCGATCCTAGAGACACTCCCAATTTTCCTCTCTTATCACTACTTCAATGAAATTATATTCTTACCTAAACACATGATTTTGGAATGATCTTCAATAGATTATTTACTTTTGGGTATCTCCATGATTGTTTTGAAAGAATTCTTGCACATTTTCTATAAATTTTATCCTTCTTTGAACTCTAGATATTATTCTCTTCTCTTCATCAATACATTTGAGATTATATTCTTATTTTGAGGGATTACTTTGTGCCTTCGAGAAATCATAGAAACAATAACACTTCCTTAAAATGAGAATGATTCTACACTAGAATTATCCTATTTCACATCAATTCTTTTTTTAGGTATAACATTTTAATACTTTGGTCCAAAACTATTTTTTCACACAACTCATCCTAGTCATCACTATGGTACCTTTTATCAGTCACGTTCATCAAAATTAAATTTTATTAAAGAAAATCATCACCTATGTCACTTCATGAAACCTTATTCATTTAAGTGTGCTCACTCAAGTATGTTCACAAAACTTATTTCACACAGTTTCCTTCACCCATATATGTTCACTTAGGTATATTCATGGAACCTCCTTTAATTTTCTTTATTTTTATTTCCCAAAAAATGAAACTAACTATATTAATAATACTTTATTCTCACTACCCTATTCACACAACCCCTTTATGAAACTATTCTTCGCATAAGACTTATATGAAGGATAATCATTTACCCTCTACCAAATTTTCATTATACTTCTTATTTGATGAGGTATGATTGTATTTATATCCAAACCCTAACCTTTATTCATCCATTCACACTTCAAATTTTCATATGTCATTGTTCAAGTAGCTCAATCACTATGGAACCTGACTAGAGTGAGTCTCCTAACTAACATGATTATAAACTAGTATGAGTCTCATGACTAGTGTGATTCCGTATGAAAAAATACCAACCAATGAATAAATTCCATAACAAGACTTTTAAATAGTTAGAAACTCTCTAAAAGAAAACGGTTCCTTAAAAAACATCAATTGTTCCTGACTAGATTAAAACTCACCTGTCTTGAATAACCCTCCTTAATTTTCACTAAAATCAACTTTGAAATTCCATTACCAAAATTCAAGAAATCTAAACATTTTTTCAACACCACCATTTATCTGAATGAAAAAATACATCAAGAATATTGGGTTCTATAAAAATATTCTTCTTGATACCATATATGTTTTATAACATTCAAACTCTACATATCACACCACTCCAGACATTATCACATATCTCTTCCATCTTTCGAAACTAACTCTTAAACACAAGTAAATCATATTTCTCTTTTCTATATATGAGGTCAATATAAAGAATACCTTATCAAACCAAAATTTCAAAAATTCATGACACTAAATCCCCATTGTGAGATCCATTTCATTATACCATGACTAGAGAAAACATTTGAATCAAACTATAGGTCCTTTATTTTTAATAGACTGGTAAAACTCCTCTCATCTGGTTCTTTAAATGTTTTTCATTAAATTCTACTCATTGAAATCTACTCATCATCTAAACTGGAATATCCCAAATATATTCACAACCAAAATTTCCAGAATAACTTTCATCCAACTCATTTCCATGCATTCCCTTAACATGAATCTTCATGAAATTGAACAACAAATGTAAAAATTTCCATGTTAGTCACTATCATCCTTCAATTACTTTAACTATAGACTTCATTAAACCAAAGTTAATCACTTTCCCCCACTATCTATCATTCATCATTCAAGGTAAAGAAAAAATATCATGATATAAAAGAAACATAGATATTTTTTATCCTTAAAATAGTGCTTAAAGATTCTCTTAAGGAATTCAAAATTCAAAGAAAAAAAATTGGATGATTGGTGGATTACAGAAAAAATCATCAAAATAATAATATTATCTTAAAGTGGATATTAACTAAATTTAAAAAGAGATAAAATATTAAACATTTAGTTTGGTGTACCCAAATAAGTAGTGGAGTTGAAACCGATGTTTAAAGAATAATCCAAGGTGAAAAAAAACTAAATATTTTTTCAAATAATTAAAAAAATATTGAGTATCTTGAGGAGGAAGTTAATATTTTAAAAATAAGGAACTCATGGGATTCCTCAAAATGTGAGTTATACAGAATAAAAATATTTTGAAGATTTAACAGTGAAGATGAATCACATGAATATGAAGTGGTCACTAATAAAGAAGAACGTGATAAGGTTTAGGTGAAGTATAATGAGAAGGATCTTCAAAAGAGAATCTATATTTTGGAGAATCTGTAAAGGGAATTTGTTGATTATATAATAACAAACTCAAGTGATCTCAGCAGGAAATATTTTAAAGGGATATACCTCCTTGATTGAAAAATTACTAAGAATAATATAGATGGTTGAAGATACTTAATCAAGGTGTTTGAAGAAAATTGGTAGCAATGGAAGACTCACTAAGATCCTGAATGGTATTTAATTATTTTTTAAATATATGTAAAAGGAAAAAAGGATTAAGTAACCAGATAGATTTGTAGCATCTCTAAAAAAATGATGTGTAAAGCATCATGAGAGGAATAAGAAGAAAAATTCATGAAATTTAATTATATTTTATTACATAATAACAATATGGTGTCATCTAACTATTTTCAAGATAAAAGATAATGGTGAAAGGAAATTTCAAATCCAAATAGTGATTTTCCAAAACTGAATGTTATCTCAATACTTGGAGGTAGGTACTAAATTAATTCAAGGGGAATTTATGATGTTCTCTTAAAGGATATTTAACTTCATCTAGAGAAAGAAAAATCCCTATGAATAAAGGATAATGGATATCAAATTATATCCCAATTTTATTAAAAAAATTGTTATAAATTGGTCTGATATTAATTAAGTCACGCACCCTTGAAATTTTTTTGTTTATTTTTTGATGGATTAAATAAGTGTCATTGATATCACATAGTGAGTTGTTTTGAATATTTATGTCTTAAGTTTCAATGTGGAATGTGTTTTTGTAAGTATGTGAGGGAAATGAGAAGATTTGAGTAAATTGACTTAATATAAAATTTACTATATCAATTCCCAACTCAATAAGCTTAGAGGATCTATTTACGAGTCAATGCTATGTAGTAAATTCACTCATTGAAAATATTTGAGTTGAATTGAGGTAGAAAAAGAGAGTGGCTCAAAGATTTAAAATTAATTACTATAATTATTCTTCTCAATAAGTGGTATCATCAAGAAGATTCAAGGATAAAGTAAAAATAAATAATTCTTTCCAATCTAGTGGTACAAACATGTGGCAAAAGAACCAAAGGATCAGCTAAAAGTTATTGAGCCTAAAGGTTTGAATGTGGTAGATGAATTCAATGGCTCAATAGAAAAGGCATATTTGAAAGTTTCCTGGAACAAACCAATTATTTAGAATTAATCTTTCAAATGGTTGAAAAATCCAATAGGGTTTTGAATGTTAATAACTAGCTATATTTAACTTGTTAGAAAAAGGGTTATATGACAAAGGGGATAATAAGTAATCTAAATCATGTTTTCATATGTTTAGGAGGAATTAATCTATCCCAACAAGAACTTTTTAAAAATCTTGAAATATATAGAGAAAATTTGAGTAGATCCCTCTTTGGAGTATAGAATTTATAGTGATAAAATTCAATGATTATTCTATAAGTTTGAAGAACCTTTTTATTTTTTTTGAAAAAGTGGGAGAATGGATTACTATAAAATCTGGTACTTAAGAGTATATTATATGTAAAGTATTTAATTGAAAAGGGAGATATATTAATCTCATATCAACATGGTGAACTAATTTTATAGAGTATCATGAAAAATATATAAAGGGAGAGAATATTATAACTAGGAGGTTGTGTATTAGATTTTTGACAAGAACTATTGGATATGATGATAATGATTGAAGAATGATATTAGTAGATATAGTGATGGATGTATAAGAATTATTGATATTAGATGTTGTGGGGATAATGTTTTTTTATTTTCATATTACATCAACATTGAAGTGACCATGGAATGATTTTTTGAGAAATTTGAAAATACCTCAAGAATATTGAATTCTAAAAAAATATTCTTCTTCATACTAGATATGCACATAAGATTCAAACTCATCATATTACTCCACTATGAACTTTACCACATCTATCTGCCTTCTTCCAAAATTAATTCTTACACACAATGAATGAATATTTTCTTTTCCATATATAAGATATAGATTAATAATAACTTATTTTAACTAGGATTTTATAATTTCCTGAAAATCTATCTATAATGTGAGATTCATCTCTTTACACCATGACTAAAGAAAACATCTGAAATCAACTTTCGGTCCTTTATTTTAAATATACCAAAATAATTCATGAAATTTGATTCTTTTAATGTAAATAATTAACTTTTAGACATTGAATTATACTCATCATCTAGAATACAATATTTGTAATATCTTAACTTCCATAATCACTTAAATAAATCTTGAACAACTTAATTCCCTAAATTTCCATGACTTACACCTCAAATAAATCCCACATTTAAAGTCAAAACTACCATGTTAGTTATTTTCATAATTCAATCACACCAATTAAAGTCTTATTTAAATCAAATCTCATTACTATCAGCACCATGTTCTTTATATGAATATACATAAAGGAATATCTTGGTATTTTTCCATGGATTCTTATATATTCAACACTATGTTGAACATCAATGACATTCTAGAAACACCAATCCAAAAAATTCAAATATCAAGAATTCTAATACCTAAATCACCATTACCAGTAATAACATCCTTCAATCATTATCATCATATCTAATAGTTATTGTTAAAAAATAAAAAATGCAACCTCCTGGTTGAAATAATTACATTAGGTATTAAAGTAATGATTGAAATGATTTTATCTAAATATCATGTTATAATAAAGTTCCATAAAGATGTAAACTCATAGGGCCCTTATGATATTTTAAGATATATCATTTATGGGAATCTATGTGTTTTTTTATCCTTGAGTTAGGCCTGAAAAACATTATGATGTCATGTATTTGGAATAATATTCTCTGATGACCCTTGTGTTTGGCTACCAAGTTCTATGGGAAATGGTAATTTTTTAAGTATGAATTTGTTATTCGGGTTGCATGGTATTCACTCGTCACTTATTATATATACTTAAAATGATATCTTTTAATCATTTAAATCATTACATAATTGAATATCATCATAGCTAACCTATTGGATGATAGTGGTAATAGTTTTTCTACTAAAGATTATATTCTCACTCCATATACATACACACCTAATGTGCATATAATATATATACATGATGTATCAGCCAAGGTAAAGAATCATTATTACATTGGAGTTGGTTTCTAGAGATTATATGGAGCCATGTTTATGAGATTATATAGATGTATAGATGGTTTTATCGATAATTTTTATTATTATCCCATTTATATTGTATTATCTATATTTTTTTATTTGTATTTATCTTTGAGTCATCTAGTTGTATGAAATATATGTTTGTGTTGGATTAATTTACAGATATTATTGAGTTGATGTTGATTTATTATAATATTTAATGTTATTGTGATGACTACATGTTATAAATTGATTTTATGGAACATTAGAGGATAAATATTTCCCCAAGGGATATCCATAAACTCTTAGTGCTAGTCACTTGACTCTAGTGACGAGGGAGTAAACTTGAGGATATTGGTAAATTCATCTTAGTGTCATGGTCATTTAAGGATAATATTTTATAGATATTTATTTCATTGTTTAGATACTTTTAGGTGACACCATGGAATTATGTGTGGATTATATGATAGTCAAATCATGTTAGTGCTTTGACCTCTCTATTGACATTAAGGTGGTGTTTTCCAAACATTGGATACACAATATAAATATAAACCTACTAAAGTAAACATTTAGAGTAAACTCTTGGAAATTTCATAGATCCATGGCCAGTTATCATTTCATTCAGGTTAACCCTATGTAAACTAAGGAAATCCTAAAAATTCCCCCAATTCAAAATTCTCAAGAATTAAGAGGACTTAAAAGGTTCCTTCCATAAATTACTTGTTTCACTAAAAACATTTCTTGAAATTTTTTATCTTTAAAAATTTGATTAAAAAGTGGTACCTTTCCAATTGGAAGAATTTTTATTGAGTTCATTTTATAACTTTAAGTAGTATTGGTCATATACTCTTGTTGTAATGTATCTCATGGATGAAAAAATATCCATCCTCTATTTTTATGTATTATAATTATCTCTTGACACCTTCCTTTACCAAAATAATATTGATGATAATGATTATATTCTATATTATCTTAGCTAAATTATGTTGGAGGTCAAGAGTTTGTTTCCCCTATCAAAATAAATTACCCTTCCTTGATATTTATGGTGAAAAAGATACATCATTTACTAAAAAACACATGTCTGCTATTTATATAGTACTGATACATTAAAATAAATCCCCAATCATGCTATTATGATTAACTGATTAATATGATGATTTTTTATTCTATAATAATTCAACATTTTGTTCTTCATGTAATTAATACATGCACCATGCAATAAATGCACTGCATATAGACCAACCAAGGTGGCACATAGCTTTATTAGAGTGCATGTTGTGTAGTTTGACTACAAGTTATGTAGTCCAAATTCTTTCAAGACCGAAAAATGGGATCAAACCATGTCATATAATTAGTAAACTATGTGTATTTGATATAAGATGTGTAAATACTAGAAGCCATGTAAATGTATGTATACATCTTTTATCCTCCATACACACCGTATACTTCATAAACATTCATGATAAGTAGATATCAAGTCCTTATGAATATAATATGTATATTCAGTAAAAATAAGTACATGTCATATAGATGGATTGTACATGTTGTGTACTTTACCTTTTTACAAGAAAATATTGAAATTAATTAATTACTCTTTATACCTTATCAGCTCATGTTCTGTGGGCCATTAAGTTGAAAATATACACAATCCATTTGGTTTTATATTATATTAAATATTTAAGTAATTCCATATAGTATTTGAAATTATGAATCATGTATAGTTATTGTATATTAAATACTCAACACATTTAGTTATACCGTCTTTTTAATTTTTCCGTGTTCCATGGTACATTAAGTTAACAATACAAATCGTGAAATTATGACACATTTTGTGTACACCATACGTCATATGAGTGCATTGTTTACATTTAATCAATAATTAATAGTTTATATAGGTAATCATTAGTTTCATTCCAATTAAAAAGATATTTACTTTTTTATTGAGTTTTTTAAAAAATAAAATAATTTATTTTATTTAAAATAATAGTGGATTGGAATTTTTTGATTATTAAATTAAATAAGATAAAATGAATTAATTTATTAATAATATAATTAATCAAATTAATTCATGTGTATTTTATCTATATAAATAATGGATATAAATGAATACTAGATAAATATTTTAAATGCATAATCATTGCAATTTTATGACCGATCATGAGCTTGACCAACACCAATGTTTGTGTTAGCATTCATTAAATTAATTTATTTTATGGGTTTGTAATTATTTAATATTAAATTAAATACAGTATTTTTGATTCATCCCTCCCTCAATTATTATGTAGGACCTATGTATCTAATGTGATATATGTAATTACCCTTAACCAATAAATTGGTTCCCCTCACTTTCATGTGAGTTATAAATAGTTGTAATGAATGGAGTTTCCCAAGGCGCGTAGAGGTGAATCAAGATGAAACCAAGATGATGTCAACCTAGGTGATACACAGGTGGAAATGTAGAGCTATAACTCATGCCAAGACCTATAAATTGAGTATTCCCCTAGGTTAAAGGTTGATTTATTATCCCCTAAATAAATCAACCATTAGATAATATCATGATGAGGTAATTTATTAATTTATTTCTTATGAATTATTTATTTTATGGATTCAAGACCATGATCACATAAATATATTAATTAATGTGAAAATAAGGAATATAAATAAATTTATTATGAATAAATGTTTTATCCAATAGGGTTAATTAATTAAGTAAAATAAACTTAATGTTAACTAGACAAGTAAATCATGAAACAAGATAAAATTTATGCATAATAAAAAATCCTAGAAGTTAATTTTAAGTCACAATTTCTTCTATCATATGAATTAAGATGAACCCATAGACAAAGTTAGGTTTGACCAATTTCATAGGCAATTTTTATTATAGGAAAATCTTAAATAATATAGTAGGTTTACTTAACTGGATTTATATTGAATATAATGGAAAAAATATATTGAATATAAATTTCATGGAAAGTGATGAGGAAATCCCAGTTAGGATTTTTGAATTGGGGAGTCCACTCAACAGATCAAGGAACTACAAGTCCATATTTGGAAATATCACCTACCTAAATACCTTCTTATGGTTTTCATAGAAAAATTCTAGATTATTAAGAAGGTAAATATGGATCTTTTCCACTATATTGTCAGAACAACTAGACATTCCATGTCATATTATGAGGGATATTCATACTTAGTAAAATAGTATGAGATTTAATAAAATTAATTGATATTATTTCTCATATAATTTGTAATCAAGAAAAGTACAAATAATATTTTTTTATTAAATTTTAGAATAAATGGAAAGTTCATTATCCACATTATCCTTATTATTTATATTTGAGAAATACAATCTCCTCACTAGCAGTAACTTCCAAGAGTGGTTCAAATACCTTCAGGCTCTATTGTTCCATGAATGGAAATCTTACATGTCGAAATCCTCAATTCCTAACTTGCCTACCAAGTAGGTAAGTGAGGAAGAGTTCCTTGTCCATGGAAAACATATGAATGATATAGTTGAGATTTAATTTTTAATGTTATCAACTATGTCTAGTGAATTCATTAAGTCTCAGGAAAACTTGGATTCTTATAGCATGATTTAGAATCTATATGGTATTTACCATGAGAGAGAAATACAAGAATGGTTTGAGATCTCTAAGGATATGTTTTAGAATAATCATGGAAAGGGTACACCAGTTGGGCCTCATGTAGTCAAGACCATTGTCTACATTGAGATCCTATAGGTTATAGGGTTTAAACCCTCTAATGAGCTATACAGTAATCTAATTTTTTCATCACTACCTTAGAGATTCTAAAAATTTGTTTTTAATTTTAATATAAACAATATTTGAAAGTCTCTCCCAGATCTAATTAATCTTATTTACTATGTGGATAAGGAAATTAATCATGAAAATTCTTTCATCATTATGGTGAAGAAATAGAAATTTTGTACGAAGAGATATAATCCCAATGCGTATTCACAACACACTTCCAAGAGGAGAAAGATCAAGAGGAAAGTTAGGAAATAGGATATTGTTTGTTTTTCATGTGGCGAGAAGGGACACTATTAGAAAAACTACACTAAGATAAAGAAGCAAGGGGAATCACGTAGTGTATTTTTTTTATCAATTTTGAATTATCTGTTTCTACAAAGTGGGTATTAAATATATCTTATGGTAATAAAATTTGTATTAAAATATACGACCCAAGTAGATTTAAAAATAAAGACCAATGGGAGGTAGATATATGATCATCCAACAAAGCTAAACTTGTTGTTGTTGTTATCAAAAACTACGACCTCAGACGATCTTGGTTTTGAAAGGTTGTTATTATGTTCCATCTGTTACCAAAAACATTATAATGGTATCCAAACTTGATATGGATGGATTTATTTTAATTTTTGATAATAATTTTTTATTATTTTGTAAAGATATAAATTTTTATAGTAAGTCACATTTAAATAATTGTCTTTATGTGTTGAATTGAATGAACCAAGTCATGGAAGTCAATAACGAAACTTATTCACATGACTTGTACCACATCCTACTATGGAATCAAATAATTGGTCATTTGAATGATTTTTTTGGACTAAGTTACACAAAGAGTTATATTTATTTTTTTTAACTAATACCACTTAGTGTATGACATGCATGTTTAAAAGTAAAATTGACTAAATACATATTTAGTGGAAAAGTTGAAAGGGCCAAGGAGCTTCATGAGTTACTTCATACCAAAGTGTGTGGTCCCTTTCTAGTTAAAGAATGGTTTGGGTACTCATACTTCATAAATTTCATTAATGATTTTAGAAGATATGAATATGTCTACCTAATGAGGTATAAATCAAATTTATGTAAAAAAAATAAGGAAGACAAGAATGATGTTGAGAACCTACTTTGTAAGAAGATTAAGAAACTCCACTCAAAACACAGTGGATAATATTTTAATCAATACTTCATTGATTATTGATTGGATTTTGCGATCTTATCTCAACTCACACCTCCTATGTAGCTCAATCGAATGGTGTAAGTGAAAGGGAGAAACACACCCTATCGAACATGATGAAATGAATAACGACTCATGAAAATATTCCATTATCCTTTTTTGGATATGCATTAAAAATAGAAGAATACATAATAAATAAAGTCACAACTAATGTGATGAAAAGTATTCCATACTAATTTTGGAGTGGAAAGAATCCTGTGTTTTTATGCTTATAAGTGTTGGGATTTCAAGCATTTGTTAAGGCCTCTTCAGGTAACAAGCTTACACCCCAAGGCACAAGGTGCATCTTTATAGGATATCCAAAGAAAATAAAGGCATCCTACCTATACAATCCTTTAGAAAAAATGGTTTGTGGTTGATCAATAACCCACATTTATTAAGTAGGATAACATATCAAAAAGTGATAATGAGAGTGTGATGGACTTTGATGAAGTCCAATAAGATGATAAACTAAAGATATTACAGGAATGAATTCTAGAAAGTCTAATGTAAGAAGATGTTCCAAAGACATAAATACTAATTAGGAGTACATGAGAGGTTATAGAACTAGAATGGTAATGTTTTCTAGTCCCTAAGGATGTTGAATCATTATTAGTTGATATAAACTATCCTATAACCTATAATGAAGCAGTAAATTGTACAAATGTTTCCAAGTAGCAAGAAGCCATGAATTTTGAAATGGAATACATGTACTAAAACCATGTTTAGAATTTGGTAGATCCTTTAGTGGATGTAAATACTGTTGGTTATAAATTCATATTCAAGAATAAACTGGACATGGATGGGAAATTCAGTACCTATAAGGAAATACTGGTTGCAAAATGTTTTAAATAGTGTCTAGGAATTGAATATAATGAAACCTTTTGACCAGTTTAAATGCCTAAATCCATCAAAATTATAATTTACATTACATCTTTCTAGGACTATGAGATTGGGAAAATGGATGTTAAAAAATATTTCCTTAATAGGAATCTTCTGGAAGATGTATGTACAATAGAACCAAAAGGTTTTTTTGACTCCAAAGGATTCCAAAAACATAAAAAAATTGAAACAAATCCATTTATGGATTAAAGAAAGTATCCAAGTAATGGAACATTCTATTTGTTGAATCCATAAAAAATTTGGTTCCATAAAGAATGAATGTGATCTTTGTGTCTATTAACGGTTTAGTGGTAGTGTAGTTGTTTTATTAATAGTATATTTTAATGAAATATTACTTATTAGAAATGAAATACCAGTCTTATGGTATATTAATTTCTAGTTTAATAAATAAATATCCATGAAGGACTTAAGTGAAGAAAAATATATTATTTGGATCAAGATCCATCATGATATATCCAAGAGGCTTCTCAGCCCAAGTCAAGGTACAAATATTGACAATATACTTAATAGATTCGGTATGGAAAAATTCATGATATGATTGTTTCAAATGTCATATGGAATTTATCTTTCCAAAAAAATGTGTCCTTAGACATATGAATTAAGAAAAATAATGTAAGGGATTACATATGCATTCATAATTGTATTATTCATGTAGTTTATTCTATTTAATAGGCTGGATGTTGCCTATGCTTTGAGTTCAGTAGGTAGATATCAAGCTGACCTAGGTAACTTCCATTGGATGGAAGTCAAGATTATCCTTAAGTATCAGAAGCTTTCTAAGGATATATTCATACTCTATGGAGGATATGTAGAACTATTCATAATAGGATATTAATATTATAGTTTCCAAACATATTAGAATGATATGAAATCACATATGGGATGCATCTTCACATTGAATGGAAGTGTTATGGGATGGAAGTGCTCATAGAAGGTTGTGATCGTAGATTATACAGTAGAGTCTAAGTCCATTTTGGCTTTTAAGGAAGAAAAGGATGAAGTATAGATATGAAAACGTTTCAAATATCTTAAAATGATACCTAGAAATAAATATCCTACCACACTCTGTTGTGATAATATTATAACGGTGGATCTCACAAAGGAGACAATGTTACATCAGTGGATGAAGTACGTACTTCAAAATTATCATATCATGAGGGATTTTTATAATATTGGTGAGGTTTTAGTGAGAATTATTTATATGGAAGACACCATGGTAGGCCCATTTACTAAATACTTGACTCAAAAGAAACATGATTTTCATGTGATTTTTAGCAGACTGAAAGTCGTAGGCATTTGGCTCTAGTCTAAGTGGGATTTTTTAGAGTTGGTGTCCTAGGACAAAATTTTTGTACTTTTATTACATGTATAGTAAGTGATTTTAATATTAATAAAATATATTATTACAAATTTTTCATTTTTATTCATGAATTTAATGTAATAATTGATTGTTGTATCTATCACGTTGATAAGGTTATAACAGTTACCCAATATGATGAGAACCTTCAAAAGCCATGATGATAATAACAAATATATTAATATGGCCAGATATAGTTCTATGATGGGATATATATAATGTGATCGTTAGGTGAAAGTAATCATAAGAATATGAGGCTTCTTCTCATAATGTTTTCACTTGGTAATATCCAAGATGGGAGAATATGAGAACAAACCCACTAGTAAGAGTTCTTTATGTTTTTTCGTCATCGAATATTCCTATATGCAAGCATGTGTAATGATCCTTTGAATTTAAATTTTTTATTAATGAATATTATGACTTATTTACTTAGATGTTTTTATTAACCCAATATGGTACATTTTATGGAGAAATTGGATAAATAGGGTGCATCATTAGCGATGTATTATTAATGAATAAGTCAAGGAAGGATTTGTCCCTTATATCTTTATGGAAGTTGATATCTCAAATTTTTGATTGGAAACAAATCATCACAAAAAATTACATGACCATGGTATAAATACATATTTATTTTATATATTCAAATAAATATTTATGGAGTATATTGGTTGGTGACATGGATGTGTAACCTCTTTGATGAGATATTGTGAAAAGTAGATTGTATTACATAGTGAATGTTTGTATGTTGTTGTTTATAGTATGAAATTAAATTATTTTTATTAGGTTCCTTGAACAGTTGATATACAATAATATTGTACTTTAGGTAATCCCATATAATACCAATGAGAAATAATCCTAGAAGTTCAAACACTAAGTGTTTCTGTTGATATCGATTAAATTCTATTTAAATTTAATTTATATAATATATATTATTCACAAGAATGTGGAATTATTTAATTCATGTTTAATCAATAATAAATTTTTATTGATGAGTTAAATATTTAGTTAAATATTTATTTAAGCATTCAATAAATTTCAAGAGGTAGAATAAAAAAAGACCTTGTTCGGTGATAAATATTAATTTACAAGCCTGTGAAATAATATTTATTATTACATAAGTTATTGTGTGCACCATAAAATGATATTATTATCATTATTATAGAATGGTGATTGTTAACTATTATTATAATATTTAAGGTCTAGTATGTAACTAAATAATATTTTGACCTAAGCCCAAGCTCTAAAAATAGATGTTTAAGTCCATTGTGTAGTGTGATTTAGAATTGGGAATCATTCAATGCACCAGATTTCTCTCTCGACTCCTTTTCCTGTCATCTTCTCAAGAATGAGAAGAAATAATTTAATACTAAAGGATAAGTGATCAAAGTGAAAAAAACAAGGTGATTGATCTTCCATTCTATAATCCAATGTTCCATCAATGATTTTCTAGATATCAAAGGATCATGTATGGATCACCACTAGAGTAACTCTACATTTGGATCCTATAGTACAACAATGGTAATCAAAAAATTGTATTTTGGATGATCTAAATCATCACCATCGAAAAAACATTTGAAGACCAGGTATTCATTTATTCATATCTAAATAAATTAATCATATATTTAATGTGAAAATACTCTCTTCGGGGTCTAGGTTTTACATATGTAAATATCTGATGGAAAATTTTATTGGTCATAGTGTAAACATCATTGTCAATATTGAAAATGATTCATCATATGAAAAATATTTTATTTATTTTATTCCCACCTAGGAGATTCCAGTATTCCATAAACCTTCATACCTTAATAGATTATTTTAACCAAGGTTATAACTCTAAAAGTACAACTTCGTTAAGTGATCCTTTACTTTACAACCCCACTCTCATGATTGATCCATCATATATAGGTTTATGTCATACATAATCATTCACCCATTTGATAATTGGATCTGAAATACTATTTAATTTATCCTTATGGAATTCATTTTCTTTCCATGGGTACTCAATTTTTGATAAATCACACACCCCTAGATAACAAGGATCCCTCATCTTGAGGAACCCACTATTTGATCCCATTTTTTGAATTCTAGCATGGTTATTTTCATGGACTCTTTTATTACCAATATTACATTCAGGAATAATCTCAAAATATTTTCCCAAATTCATTAAGGTTACTTTCAGTTTTTCCCAAATAAGCCTCAACCTCCCTTTCCAATGATTCATTTCATGGTGGAACTCCCTGTAAGGGTTGGTGTCCTGAGAACCAACTGTTGTGTACTTTGATTACATGAATGTTCACTTATTATATATTGTTCATTGTTCTGCATGACTATAATATAATAATGTCCTGGAATATTTGTTGCATTGATAAGGTCATGGCAGATCCCCGCTATGATGAGAATCTTGAAATGATATAACAATATTCTTAAATAAATTTCTACGGTTGGATGACATACTATGATAGGACACATAATATACAGACCGTCATGTGCGAGTACTCGTAAGAAGACGGGACTCTCTCTCATGGAGTTCACACTTGGTAATCTCCAAGATGGTAGATTATGAGAACAGACCCGCCAGTAGCAATTCTGGATGTCTTGGTGTCATTGGACATTGCTATCTACGAGCATGTGTAATGGTACTTAGACTGAAATATTATCATTAACTCATGTCATGACTCACACATTTAGATTTACTGACGAAAACTGTCACGTAGACAGTTGGCGGGAAGTAGGGTACGTTGGGTGCATCACGAGTTACATGTTGTTAATGGATAAGTCAAGGAAGTATTTTCCCTTCCATTTATGGAAGTTGATATCTCGTCCCTTTGATTGAAATAGAACTGTCGCATTAAATTCCATGGCCATGGTGTGAACGATGAGTTTATTTTAGGTAGTCAAAGAACGACAGATCAAGCATATAGGTTTATGACACTGCCATGAAACCTGATTGATGAGATATCGAGAAGAAGGGAATAAATTACACAGTAAGCATTCGTATGAGGTGATACGTCAATGTGGCATCAACTTCTTTCTCTTGGGTGCCTTGACAGATTGCTAGACAGTAATCTTGGACTTTAGGCAAGTCCGCCTAATGCCAACGAGAAAGAGGCCTAAAGGGTGACACACTAAGTGTATTCAAGTATCTCAAGTAGAATAAATATTATTCCCGTACGTGGTTTAATAATTATTCAAGGAATAATAAATCGTTTTAATGATGGAGGAAGAAGGAAATGAAAAACAAGATATACATGCCGTCTATTAAAGATTACACGCCGTTTAGTTTTTCATGGAAAAAAAGTACACGCAGTGTATTAATAATTACACGCCGTGTAGTTTTCTTTATGTAAAGGAAATTAATAAATGAAAACAAGATATAAACGCCAAGTACATTGAATGTACACGCCGTGTAGTTTTCAATGAAAAACAATTACACGCCGTGTATTTATTAATACATGCTGGGTAGTTTTTCCAGTAGGGATTTTGAGGATGTAATATTGTTTTAAATTATATTTATTATAATCAGCATGGGCGCATGTCAAGGAATTAATTATTCGACATGTGGTTTTTAAATAAAAGTCAATGAAAAAAATAAAACGTGTAAAGCGTTTATTTACTATCATAACTCTACAACCTCAATCCTGATTATAAATATCCTCACAACCCCAACTCTTTTCCTACACACACACAACAATTCTGGAGAATTCTTTAAAGCCTGAAAGAACCTCTTCCTCCAAGAACTCTTTCAAGACCGAGAGAGATCCTCTTCCATCGGATCAAGACGATCTAAGGCGGACAACGAAAGCAAAGGTTTCTCCATGCTAGCACCCAGAGAATCCTTTGGCGACGTGCTAAGATACGAGGTACACATGTGGATCACCGCTAGAGGAAGTCTACACTTAGCTTCTGCGATGCAGCGACGAATCACATCGGAACGTGATCAAGAACATCAACGAAGAAATAACACCCAAAAGGTATTTATTTTCAATTGATTAAATTAATTATAATCAACCTGTAACGATCCTTGTTTGTGGTTCCAGGAAAAACCTTATTCTTTGTCTTTTTCTATGATTCGATCTATGGAGACTGGCATTTATCTTCATATTGATCCAGGATTGATCATTGCTAATGAAAAAAATCCAAGTGGGCACATCCACCCATGCCCTTCCGCTACGCCCGGAACCTTCACTCCCAACTCTATCAGCTACAAATCACTAAGTTTTATTATTTAGTTTTATTATAATGTAATTACCAAAAAGTGGACCTAGTCATTTAGATTCAAAAAAACTAACATAATATCTACTTATAACATAACAATAAAATAAAAAATATAATGTTATATTCCATATTAATTTAAATTATATAGTATAACATTATTATTTCTTGAAAATAAATTACATGATATGATTGATTAAAAGAATTTTATCTATAAGACTCATTTTCAAAAAAGAGTTTCAAACCCAAATTGTATTGATATGAACTGTATTTATTCAATCTTACTAGCCTAAAATTTTCATTCATTATTTATCAAGGATGAGTGGTGTGTTGTATCAAATGGATTTAAACTATGTCTGTAAATAGTTTTTGATTCTCTCAATAGGGATATGCAGAAATACCTTAGTGGGTTCAATCCCAAAATCATTTTAACACCCCTATACCTATAAAATCATTTATGAATTAAATTATTTAGCATCTTAATATATGGATTTAATAATGGTGTAACCACCATTGATCATTATAAGGATGGGATTCCCTATGAACTAAATTTAGAGACATTTAATTTTTTATAATGTTTTTTAAATACATTATTTTTAGTCAATATCTTCCATCGAAAGTAAAAAGTATTTTTATTTAGAATTATTTCATGAATACTATTAAATATATTAAATAATCTATAAAAATACAATAAACTCCTTCATGGGTTGAGTCATCCAATCATTCTCTCAATTTTTTCAATTTTATACCCATGATACCTAAAAAAGTGGTAACTTAATAAAACATTATAAATAGATATAGTACCACTAAAACTATAATTAACATAATATTATCACTATCTACAAGTCCTTAGTTGTATAATTCTTCTCTTTGGGCTTTATCTTTTGTGATGTATAAACTATAACCCAATCAATTTTCATTAGTAAACATCTAATCCATTTTCTTGAAAATTCATTATAAAGGTAATATTCTTCCTCGTATATTGGAAAGGTCAAAATTAGTGTATTGAACAGAATCCTATTTTCCTCTTTGAAATATTCTTCACATTCCATTGACAATGTGAAATTGACCCCATTTTATATTATATTGGTTATAAAATTAACTAATTTAGAAAAGTGTTTAAAAAATCCATTGATATTAACAATATAGGTGAGGGAAAATGTGTATTTTAGTTTTATTTATAGATATTAATATTTTTTAGACTACCTCATCCTTGGAATAGTTAAAAAAACTCTATCCATTTTTTAAATATAGTCAACCAAAGATACTTTTTATACTAAAAATCACACTTGCATGATTTTCTATATAATTCATTTTCCCTAAAATATTCTAAAATAGTAAATAAATGGGTATCATTAACCATATAAATATCATCAAAAAATACCAAAAATATCATCTCAATATTCCTTAAAAACACTATTAATTATATTATAAATTATAATGGGGTAATTTTTTAACCCAAAATTTATAACCTTGAATTGATAATGATCATACACCGTAAAAATATCATCTTTGATATATAAAATTTCTTTAAATGTAACCAGTGGTATTTTAATTGAAGATTGTTTTAAAAAAAATGATCCGTTTAAATTTAATCAAATAATCCCTTAATAAAATGAAATATATAACTGTTATTTATGGTGATGTTGTTAAGGTCTCTATAGAAAATGTAAAATCTAATTGAAAAAAATATTCTTTAAAAATAAATTAGGTTCTCCCCAGACTGAATAATTTGGACAAATTAATATCATATCATATAATTCAATCATTTTATTATTAAAATCTATTAACACCCTGAGATCCAACTAGTAAGGAAACATGTGCATGGATTTTTCATTATAAATGTGGTTACTAGTTAATTTTACTTCTCTATCTAGGTGAAATCCATAAAATTAATTATAAAATACATCACTTTACTATTAAAAATATGTATATGTTATATTTTTATTCCCAATTTCTTTTATATATTTTGACTATTATATTATTCCACACTAATAATTTTATGATGGTGCATCATAGTAAGAAATTAAAAACATGTTTCAAAATTATCCCCTCTAAAAATAAGTTTTATTAGACATTCGAGGAAAATAATAAAAAATATGTTCTAAAGAAAAGCCACGATATGACGAAGGTCACCACATCATGGTTTGGGCTAACGAAAATCCTAGTATGGTGAAAGTTACTAGGTAACATTTTGATTATATGATGCATTCATATAAGCCTATGTCATGAGTTGACACATGAATTTTATTATCTTCCATATAGGACATCATAATTAATATGGAGTGTAAATGATTTTTAAAATTAAAAATAATTTATTTTAATGTTAAACAATTAATGGAATATAGTGTTTTACATTGTGTGGATTTGTAAAATTCTGAAATGTTTGAATTATTATAGAATGTTTATATAACATTTTTAATTACAAAGACCCACCTTATAGGCTAATATAATATGGTTTAATAAATGAAATGTTTGAATTTTAATTTAGTGTGTGATACCCACTCAATGAAAAATCATTTAGTTGTAGTTCCAATTCTCTAATGTATTCTAAAACTAAGGTTTTAGTAGGTCATTGATGAAGATATAATCATATCTAATTGTAAGGTTATTCATACAATCCATTGAATATCTTAGTAGAAAATAATTTATGGATTTCACCTATCAGATCTCCATAAATCTCACACTGAAGAAATGAAATAATTGGTTTCATAAAAATAGTTTTATTATTTATTTATGACTTATTTCAATTTAAATGAATGTTTAGGGCTTGGGGAGAAGGTTTTTAGTGATTTATTTTTGGTGAATTTGGACAAGATGTTTTACCTACTAAAAATATTTTCATTATAACTTCTTGTACTTTGTTTGGTGTGAATATTAAATATATTAAGAATCAAGAAAAATGAGCTTTTAAAAAACAGCAATATTGCTACAAAAAATAGCCATGTTTTATGATATTTTTCATAACCATGGAATGTTCCAAATAAAATGGGTGTGATATATAAAATTTATAAAATTACATCATAGTTTTAGAAAAAATTGTTGTCAAAATGATTCCAAAAAAATAAAGAATCATAGATCCTGAATTTCCATAACATTAATTTAATAAAAATGGTAAGGGGAATGGAATTTATAAATGGAAGACCATGAAAAATATGGAAAAAAACTTAATATTGAATTCAAACATATGCATTTTTAGAGGCTCTATATAGAATTAATTATACCATGGGAAAATGTAAAATTGTATTTTAAAAGGGTTTCTATATGATATCAGAGTCTTCCAAAATCTCATCTAGGCCTATAAAATAAGCTATAAAAGATATTGGAGTCTTCCCAATATTACAATTGATATATAAGTTGAACTATAAATTAGGGGGAAACTATAGAAAAATCTTAGGGAAAACATCCACGTACTCCTCCATGACCGCAAGAAGATGATCATCTGAGGTTTATGCCACACATAGTACCAAAGTCTTAAACAGATGTGCAATCAGTTTTTATTTTCCCATGTAGAGTCCCTACTCATCCAACTGAAGGTACCACTCACCCATGAATATGAATATTGATCTATCGGTATTAAATCTTGAATCTATCCAAAAATAGTAGTTTATTTTTTATGTAATGTAGATTTATTTTCTATTATTAGGATGATGTCATAGGGAGTCATCACAACCACGATAAGGTCCCATGAAAACCCCTCTCCACTAAGTGAAAGCTTGAATCATCAACTGATATGGGTAAGAATATTAAAAATTCCATTATAAGTCAATATCTACATAGATCGGGCAAGGGGATCCACTAAAATCTCAAAATCTTAAAGTAGGGATGCAATAATGATAGATTAGAGAGTGTATGTTTCTATGAGTATGGGTTATAAATTATAGTTGACATAGATCATATATCAGATCATGTCAGATTCTACTTTTTTATATACCTGCATCACCTATATATGTATGTATCTCTAACCCCCATCCCTCTATACTTGGAATGGATTTACAAAGTATTTTGATTTTAGAAGTATAACACATCATCCTCCTCCTCTATCTCCTTGACCTAGTCCACCAAAAATCCTCTAATATATCCACATCCCTGAGGACCATCCCAATTCCTTTGAGTGGTCATTGAACATTTTGTTTTCTCTCACATGTACTTGCATAGAATGTCTGAAATCTCTCTACTATACATTGTATTGAGAATCCACACATTATATGATATCTTCCTCTAAAGGAATAAAAAATATTTCCCTAGAAGCAATAGGATATTTTTTATGACTATTGAGCTACTGATCCTCTGGTATGATAATTATTATGCACATTTCTCCAATGTTGTGGCTTAGATTCCTTACACCATCTAGCCAAGGCTAATAACTCTTCCCCTGGATGATTTTCAATGATATTTTTCCATGTTTTCCCCCTTTTATGAATCTCTCCATCATCATGGATCACTCCAAAACCCCATAATATATGGGAATTCATAGATAATATATTCTTGGTTATATTTATCTATGAAGTACATTCTAAAACTTCAATTCTATGAATAACCCATCTTGATTCTTGTTTATGGAGTACATAATAAGACCAGTGATTCTCAACACATACTCTTCAATAGAAATTCTACCCCAATAAAAAACCAATATCTCTTAGATGGAAACAAATCTTAATTTAATTGGGTATTAATCCTCATAAAAAAGCCTCTAAAACTCTATCCCTGAAAGGGTCACTGTATCATGGGTTTGGATGATCAAACTCCACTAGTGGATCAATTCACCCAAGAGAGGGATAAATGTCATCACTACCATCTGATTGATATCTATATGAATAAGAAAAAAAACTCAAATCATTGTCTCAAGATAGTCCTTAGACACCTGAGGTATGGGCTCACCTTGGAACCAAAATGTTCTCTATCAATATAACTCATGTAGTTCACAAATTATACACATATAATCATCCTGTAACATAGAAATAATTAGCTACATCACAGGTGGAGGGACATTCACTTGCAAAATAATAAATGGGTTTGATTGCTACATAATTGGTGGAGGTACTCATCCCTGAAAGCCCGATGGAAAAATATCATTATCTAATATTCATATAGAATCCTTTTCACATGAAAAATTATTATTGGAAAGCTCGATAATTGGCACATGAACATCATGACCCTTCCTCAGGATCTGAGATTACTAGCTGTGTGGTGGAATATTGTAATGTAATAAGGTGGAACATGATCATTGAATCTTATTTAGGGTTCTGAATCATGAAGGAATTGAAAATAAATAACCCATTTTTATTGGATTCTATTACCATTTATTTGTTCCCAACAACTGTAACCCCTTTGTATTGAGTCCACAAGAAGATTATCAAAGTCTTAGTGAATTGAAGTTGGGGTGGAACTTGAGTGGTAAACCCCATAATACTTTATATAAAATACCCAAGTTCAAAACTAGGAAGTTGTGAATTTCTGAGTTATGGTAGTGGTTGTTGTAATGGTTACTATAACATTAGAACTATTCACCTGATTTGGGCCTAGGGACCACATATTTGGGCCTTTCTTCAACAGGTCAATTGGGAAACCATAAGACTTCAGGCCACATGACCTCTAGAACACCTCAGTCCCTTGTACTATGGGATTTTAGGTCTCAGGGCCACTGATCCATTCAATCATGTCAGACCACATAGAATAATACCCCAGAAGAGGAATCGATGTAAGTAGTATCCACCAGTGTAGAGCTAACCAGATTGTGAATGAAGAGAGGGTATGGAATCTTTACCATAATTATCAAGAAACATGGAGGTCTGCAAATGGGAAATATTATCCAATCATATATGAGAGGTGGTGATCTAGGCACCATCAATGAAGCAAATTTTGGGGATTGTTAGTTCTAGTTTAGTCATGTTTTTGGGTCTTCAGGTCATGTATTGGGTATTGTTCCCCTTGGATTATGGGTTTTGTAAGTGTTCCCTCTCAACCTAGTTAAAAAGGGAATTATTTGAAAATAAATAAATAATCTAAGGACTTCATACTATTCCATTCAATTTCCAATTGAATAGATACATCGATCATTGCAGAAACACTTGGTTCCATCTCTTGAGATCCAAACTCAATGCCCATTTACATAGTTTATCTAAGTTCACAAACCAATCCTCATAAGAAACATAACTCCACAATCTATCCCTAAAACTAGTTTTTGGTCCCCAGAAAGGATTACATCCTAAGGGAGGTGGATTATATTTTTTCAAATAAAAAAAAACATTATCAATGATCATGTTCCTTATTTATTGGGAGTACTTCTCTCTGTAATCCTTACAACTATAATGCAATAAAAATAGAGGACATGGTAAATTGTTTTTGGTTCAACCAAACATGATAATTCAAGGAGCATGAATGATAATGTGAATATTAACCAGAGATACTAAATCTCATAATTTTATATCTGGTAACATAATAGATTTTTTGCACTAACTCTACATGATTACAACCCTGATAAGAAATGAATAACATGAAGATCTTCATCACATTGGAATGAATTAATCCTTTTTTGAGATGTTTCTTCTCAAAAAATTATATATGATGAAAATAAAAAAATTTGGTGTATCAATTTATCATATAATGAAAGAATTTTTAATATAGGAAGCTTCTAGAAAAAACTTCTCATCAACTTCAACCTACCAGTTATAAGGATTAAAAACATATTCTATATTTTTTTTAGTTATAAATAATTACAATTCCCATATATATCCCCTTTTATAAAAAATGTTTCAATGAATATTTATGAAATCCATTTTAAAATTTTTACATTGGTAGAGTGGAAATATTCCTTTTTATGTTCTAAAAACTGTATCCTTTCTTTTTTTTGTAATTTTTTTTAAACCTTCTTTTCACATCAGACAAAATCCACCTTGTATATCATGAAAAAAACTCCTTCCATAATGCATTCTTTAGTTAACAACTAAAACCACCAACCACTGTACAACTGGTGTATTAATAATACACTCATCTAATAGTCATTTTCCCTCTATGTCACTTGTCTTTAGTTTCTATTAAGTGAAACAAGGTTATTTTGGGTTCCACAAAATCAACCTCATACTCCATTAAAATAAATGAAATAACATGGATTGATCATCCTGTAATTCTAGTCTTGATTCTCTATTTGAAATTTCAAAAAAAAATTAATAATATTTTATGATTAATACCATACATCAAAACTATTGTTGTCGGTCATCAAAATAAAAAATGATCTTTATGTAGTTCATTTTTATGTAGATCCCACGATGTCTATGCATACCATAGTTATAAAAATAATGGTTTCATAAACCATTTTTATATAGAATTTGGTTAGATAAATCTTATTTATGATGAAAATTCCCTGAGATACTGGTTACGCATGACAAGACTGATGTTGACACAGGAAAAACTCATAGTTACCCAATTTGAGGATAATGTCTACGCATATCAGATAATCAATTAATAACTAGAGATCATGTTTATTCATAGATGAATGATTCTTATAAAGATCCAAAAATAATGGATACATAGATCCCATTCATCCTTATGCATCACTATATAATTCTTACGTACACCAAGAAAATTATACTTATACACTAGGAACTTAGCCAAATTTATAAATCATTCTATTCAACCATATTTTATAGAATTAAATTGAACCACATGATAGATGATCCAAACCTCTTCCAAATTTCAATTAATAGACTCTATAATACTATATATGAACTTATTTATGATTACTTATACTTAATTATAATAAAAAACAACCCAAAAAATCACTCATGGTTGATTTTGGATACCAATATCTCCCTTTGGGTTTATTTAAAATTCTAAAAAACATCAAAACAAATATTCCATTTCTTCAGTCAAAAAAATTCAGATAATACTTATTCTGATCTAAACATACACAAATTAATTTCTTTTATTAATGGTGTGTAAAAATAGTTCACTAATCAGAAACTCTAAGTCCACTTGATACATACTCGGTGTGAGAAACTGGAGTTGAATGAAAATATACTCATGTACACAAAACCTTGACCTTTAAGTACTATCTCTTCCATTAAAAACACTTCTCCCCCTGATGAACTAACAAGATAATACCCCATTCATTAACACATGTACTACTCCCGCTTTTAATTTGACATAGTGAACACTTCTCATCCTTTTTCAGTAAACCCAAAGACCACCACTCTAAAAGGACATAAGAGATAATTAGCAGTTCATACATTAAACATAATATGAAAATCCTACCTTACTATAAAAATAATTTCCATTGGGGAGTGGGGGTCCCATGCCCAACTTATCTAGTTACAGGTATTTTATATGACTCCAAGGGACAATTTATTCCTATCAAAAATTTTCTTATGTAGTGACTTGGACATAATATCCTTCACTTGATCCTAATTCGACACATACTTCAACGTCATAGTTTGTTTCTCCATATTCTTCTTGATAAAATGATATCTAATTTTTATGTTCTTAGTCCACAAATTATGAATGTGTTTTTTTCTAAGATTTATGGCACTTGAGTCTTCATGGTTAATGTGAATAGGACAGGCCATGTAAAACACAATATCTTTATGTTTCTATCTCACCTAAATCAACTTGGTACATGCTGGTACCAGGGTGTGAAGAAAATGATAGTGGGTCGGGGATTTAAAAATTTTCATGACAGAAGTGATGAAACTTTCTCATCTCCAGTGATATGGGACCCGATTGAGTCTTAGGATCACCCAAGGATAATCAAATTACAAAAATAAAAAACCAAATGGATACCTCATTAAAATCAAAGTGTGATTGATAGAATCTAGTCATTGGAGACCCTTGATCAAAATATTCAAGCTTGAAACCCTCTATATTTTCCACACATGCGTCAAGATTTTATTAAAATCTCAATCGTTGAATACCAAGTGCTAGAACAAAGCTCTAATGTTTTCTTCAATGTTGCGATGATCACTTCGATCTCATGCCTTTGATCTGTGAAGGCATTCTTAGATTGATTTCTCAGATAGAGACTTTCTCTCTCTATGATATGGGATGATAGAGGATCCATCAATCCATTTGAATGAATAGTCTACAAAAATGAGCTCCTCCCAACTTATATAGTGGATGTCCAAAATAACCGAATAGGGTTCCCAGGCCCCCTTATATTTAACTTCCACTAAATAAGAAATAAATGAATAGTTATGATGAAATAACTACATCATAAGCATAATTTATTTTTTATCACCTACTTTTAATAAATAAAGAATATATTACATGATAAAATCAGGTCATTAACTCGAATAGGAATTCCCAAAAATATTATAAGAACCTTAAATATTAAAATAATATTCATTTATATAATATTATTCCACGTATTAACATAATACCTTGTGAATAATGTTAATAAATAAATTCAACTTAACTATTCTATACTCCAATAATAATGAATTTATTTTTTCAACAATGATCGATACTACTTGGAAAACTCTCAGACCCCATGGTGGGGCCCACTATGTCTTATATATCTATTCACCATAACAGGGATAACTCTTGAATATGATATTGTTTGTGACCCTATAGTCCTTTAACACAAAAGTAGTGAATATTATTCATAGACTGAAAGTGTAGTCTAGAAAATCATTAAGTACCCTAAAATGATAAGGAATAGTCATGGTAATGACAACCATATGTAATATAATCTCTTTGTCTTTTGATACCACATAATCCAGGATGCAAAGATTGTGACATTATCCATTCTTGTTGTATTATTTTTTGATCTAACTAGACAAAATTACCTTTAACTACCATAGCCAGGGAATTATGAAGGTACTTCCATCCACGTCAACTATGCCCGAGATATCACTTCCTCAACTCAAAAGAGAAAAATTATATTGTGACCATTAAACCAATTCCCTACCACCAATAAAACACCCAAAACATGCTACCTCACCACATATTAAATGTTATGGTTTTTTCCATACACCAAAGTATGCAAAAAAATTCATATATTGATAACAATCTCAAGTCATGAGACCAATAAACATGTTCTTATATAGGAACGACCAATGAAAAATAAAACATGTTCTGTTCCTATTAGAAGGTATATCCTCATGATCTTATCTACTTGAGAATTATTAGTGTGAACTTCATGCGAAGAAGTATCAATGCTTTCAATCCCTTAGTACCTGACAATCACACATCATTTTTGTCCTATCAATACGATGTATTTGGACCATAGGACATAACTTTAATGTTACTTTCATGGTATGTCCAGGTTCTCATTATATACTAGAAACCATAATAACTTTTTGATATGATATGTAATCTAAGGAAATTAACATAAATATACTTGGAATATAAGTATCAACAATATTATGGTAAGATAAACACATGTATATATCAAGTTTTATTCATGTAATGGTAATAAAATTTCATACACAAGTTGGGTCTAGGGAACCCACTTTCAACACTCCCACTTACACTAGATCCAACTACTAACAAGTCTCCACTTGTTAGCTCTCACATGATATTATTGATTCTCATGATATATGGATTTAGTTAGGGGGTATTCCATGTTTTCCTTTATGGATACTTTGCTAACTGTGACTTCACTTCTTTGGGTAAAATCCCTCAAGAGATGAAACTTCAGAAGTATATTATTTTTCATCTTATGTGAAATGGGATCCTTTCCTAGAACCACTATTATAGTATTATCATAAAAACTAGAATAGGTTCTACACTAATAGGTACAACACTAATGTATGAAATATTGATACATATTGAAACTACCTCCTTAGTAGTAATAGATTCCTATTATACTCATATTATGTTATAGAATAGACTACCATAGGATTCTTCATGCTTCTCCAACTCACTACACCACCATTCAAGAAAAATATATAGACTAACTATGATTTTAGATCATCATGATCTATCATAAAACTATAATTGGTGTATCTTATCACTACTATTTCCTCATCTCCTCCATACACTAGGAACATATCCTTTATATGCCTCAAATACTTGAGGATATATTTTTCAACTACCCAATCCAACTCTCCTGGAATAACATGATATCTTCCTACAATTATTAATGAAAATTCAACATTAAACCTAGTAAAAAGCATGGAATACATGATAGAATCCCACTATAGAGGAATAATTTTTTCTATTCATTCATTAAATATCCTCATGTATTTTTGGACACATTTTCTAGGAGATATTGATACTATGTGACATTTTAAACAACCCTCTCTTAGATTTTTCCATACTATACCTTTTATGTACCTTGTAAATATATGTAATTTGACATATCCCATGAATCCTCTAAGATCTATCTTGATAGATCCTGATCCCTGGAATGTATGATGCTTCAACTAATTCCTTCATGGGAAAGAATTCATTTAACCAAGTCATAACTGAAAATAAGACTTGTAATTCATTTCCCATAATTAATATGTCATTAGTATATAATACTAGTAAAATTATGGAATTACCGTTAAACTTATTATATACACATGGATCACTTTTGTTCTTAACAATTTTTTTTTCTTATGGCCTCATCAAAATGAACATTCCATAATTGTGATGCCTTCTTAAACCCATAAATGGATCTTTGTAGCTTTAACACATTATTACCTTTCTTTAATTTAACAAAACATTTGGGTTGAGTCATATAGAATTCTTCAACCAACATCCAATTTAGAAAATAATATTTTATGTCTATTTTAAAAATCTCATAATCATGGAAGGTTGCAATTGCATGTAATATTTTGGTGGATTTCAGTATCACTACTGGTGAGAAGGTTTTTCATAGTTTATGTCGTGACATTGACTGAAACCCTTTTCTACTACTCATTACTTATAGTTATTGACCTTACCATCCATTTCCATATTTTTCATGAATACCCATTTTCATCCAATGGGTTTTACATCATCTGGAGGGTCTACCAAAATCCAAACCTGATTTTGATTCATGAACTCCATCTCAAAATGGATGGCATCATTCCATTTAGAAGCATAATTGAATTCCACTACTTCCTTAATAGGTTATATTTTCATCATCCATAAGGAGTAATGTGTCACCTAACTTGATGATAATAAAACCATAATGATTTTCTTCTATAAAATCTAGAGTTGACCTATGTAGTACTTGTGTCATGGGAATATCTTTACCCCCACTGTCTCTTATAGAGATTGTTCTCATACCAACTATTGTGCATTAGGAGTATCAACATCATCAAAGTTAATCTTTCTCCCACTATTTCAATAAAGGAACACATTTATAATATAGAGTGAGTTGGGATATTATCCCACACTCCTTTAAGTGGTCAATGAAATTTTGATTAAGATACTCCCTACCTTGGTTTGAATGAATTTACATAATCTTCTTACCAAGGTGGTTTTCTACTTTATGTTGGTATTCCTTAAATATCTAAAAGGAATCTAAATTATATTAAATTAAGTAGATATACCCATACCTACTATATTCATCGGTAAAAGTAATGAATTGTAAAATTTCACCTTTTTCTCTATTGGAAATGGACCACATACATCAGAATGAATTAATTCCAGTAATTTAGTGGCTCTAAATACCTTTTTAGAAAAGGGTTCTCTAGTCATTTTCCCTCGTAAAAAAGTGTGGAATAAATCCATGGGTTTTAACTCAGTTTATTCTAAATACACTACTTTATTTAATTTATGTAATTGCATCTCATTTAAATGACTAATCCCGAAGTTTTATAGGTGGGTGTTGTATTATCCGTGTTCGCTGGTTGTTTTCATTTATTTTCTTTATTGGGTTTTCAAGTTCTAGTATATATAATCCATTTCTAGGATGTGAAATATAATAACAGATTTTATCCTTATAAAAGAGACAATATTTATTTCCAAACTTTAAATAAGATCCCATAGTATCTAGATTTGAGATAGATATTATGTTTTTGGTTACCGAAGGAACATAATAATAATTAATTAATAAAAGAACAAAACCAATGGGAAAAGTTATGTGATAATCTATAACTGCCAAGGATGATAGACTCACACCATTCAAAGCTCGAATATCCACCTCACCCTTTGACATATTCTTGAATATAATTGGTTCCTATATATGAATTAAAATGTTTAATCCACTTTTTATATCCAATACCTAACTTTTAGATAATGACAGATTCCATTCAAGGATAAAAATACCATAAGTAGAAGCATTTAGTTGGTTCTTATTCTTAGCTCTACAGTTCTTCTTCCAGTGGTATTTCTTTCCACATAGAAAGTAGAAATCCTCCATATTATTTCTTTCCTTATATATCTTTGGCCTTTTGTAAGGATGGTGCATCAGTGTCTTTGTCATGAGATTAGCCTTAAACCCCATATCCTTTCCCTTTATCCTATTGTTCACCATAAGGACTAAAGAATTGGTATTATTCATATCCTTATCTACTTGTTTAACTAAATAAAAATGATCTGGGAGTGACTTTTTCATGTTATTAATATTTTATTTAATGATTATAGTGCAAAAAATATTGATGCTAAAGAGGAAATAATGAGATCTGTTTCTAGTTATTGGTTCATCTTGAACCCAAGGTCTTCAATTATCTTAATGAAATTGGTCATATTGAGTACATGAGGTCCTGGTTGATTCCCTTCTTCTATCATTAACCTATAAGTTGAACTAGATATCTCCTACCTTTTTTTATTTCCCTATCTTGATATAATTATTGTCGATGAGTTAGTATCTTTTAAGAATCTCCATCCTCATGCATTTTATTCCATTGATAGGACATTGATAACAACATGATACATTATATTTCTAGTTCATCATCTACATTATTTTTGTTATTATAATTATCCATATTTCATAATCCCTAAGGGGGATTAGCAAGAAAAAATGATTCCAACAAATAAAGCTTCCTTTCTTAGTGTAGTAATATGTTCAAGTTCCTATACCACTTCTAGAAGTTATGGATGATGATGATATTTTCTTTATCCAATATCGATCATAATGATAATGATTTTGTTGTGTTTTTGATTTCCATGTTATCTAAAACAAATAAATTTATCAGTTATTAAATTATACTAATTACCTTATATGAAATTATTGATCAATTAATTAAATCATTAAATGTCTCCCACTATTTTAACGAGTCTCAATATCCCTCGCTACCATACTCTAAATATGCTATTCCTTGAGTATTCTAGTGGAAATAATCCTTGAAACCTCTACTCATAGTCCGAAATATCTGGCTACACCACTATTTGAAGAGTTTTAAGGTACGATCTAGATTAGACAACGACATTAACTCACGGTTCCTTGAACTATTGAGTAAATTCCTAGATTATTGGAATTGTAACCCAGATTCCCTCAACTCTCTTCCTATAAAGTTGTTGTAAGCTAGATTTGGATACTTTTTTTCTACCATAATTAGTTAATTGAACCCATTACTCTCATAATAACTCCCTGGTAGTATGAGTAACCCTCAACTTTGGGTGATGAGTACCCCGTACACCCAGTTTTATTCAAATTTGTGCAATATAAGGAATTATGACTTAATATTACTTTAAGGGGTTTTTATTATATGGAAAATGTAATACTTTTCTATTAATTATGTTCATACTATGTTTTCATGATCATAACTAAAAATCTATTAAAATAATACATTCATTATGTATTTATGTATTTTTTTGTTTATAATTTTATGTGTTTTTTAATAAACATGCGTGTACATATAATAGTATTCAACGCATAAAAGAAATAAATTACCCGAATGGTCTTTAACATATAATATTGGTTGATCAATTTAAACTTAATGGGTCAACTGTAACCCAGGGACAACATACCTGAGTCTAATCTTGACTTTTATTGAAAATTACCCATGATATTATACATTAACTTCTAATCTGGGGAACCACATCATCATGGCATGTTCCATACCTTACATCATCATTATCAAAAGTACAAATGTACTTTCACACGGGCAAGGGGGTCTTAGGAAGCACAATATACATACATATAAGAATGTATGTACATACCCTTATACATATTAAATAAAAGGGGATGAATAAAAGACTATAAAAAAACTAATTAAATAAAATTACCCATAAAAAGAATGGGTATTTCACTACTCAAGACGGGTTAGTGATTAAAATAAAAATGAAATAAAATTAAATTAAAATCAAGTTAAAGTCAAGGGAATTTAATAAATTAAATGAATTATTTAAATTCAAATAATTTCATTTCATTTAGTCCCAGAATTAATTTATTTTTATACCAAAATTAAATTATTTTTTCAAATAATAAAATTATTATTTTTTTAGTCCAAAAGCTAATAAAAAATAATTTTTTTGTATTAAAAATTTCTCAAGCACATAAATCCCACCCAGGACCATTGCAGGTGGGATCGAACCAACTCAGGATTATTTTAGGACTATTAGATCCCATGCGGGACTATTTTGGGCTAGGAAATCCCACCCTAACAAATTTTGGGTTGGATGACACACCTTTCCTTGTAGTGGGTTGGGTTGATGTGGGTCAACCATTTAGATGGAGGCCCATGGTTAGGGCTCTCCAATGGGGAATCCCGCATGAAACCTGGTTCAATCGGAGGAGGTGTGGGTTTGAAGGTTGACTGTGAGGGAGGAATCGACAACATTTGAGTCGACCAGCCAGAGGAATGCAGTAATGACTATCGAAGGCGATGTCAATGGGGGTAAACCAAAACATGGTGTCATGGTGAGGTTGTGTGGAATTAGGCAAGAAGATTAGTGGTGGGATAGGTTAGGTGGTGGTGGTGGGACCAGTCGGCGAAAACAACACCGATGAGGGTGGTGTCCAATAAGGGGAGGAAACCATTAGAGAAGGAGTTGATGTCATGAAGGCTTCTATAGGAATCCATGTTATTTTAAAAAAAAATTATTAATCATTTTTTTATGATGAGTCATGCCTCCCAAATTTTTAATTTAAAAAGTTTATACTTATGTTTTTTCATGTATAGAATAACCAAACTCACCCCATGGGTTTTCTCTGTAGACCCGATGCCCCTATTTTCCAGACCCCCTCCTTTGAATATTTTATCTTGTATATTACAAAACAAAATAGGACAAGTTAGACCCCATATTTTTTCACACATAAACATATAGGATTTAATTTTTTGACCATTAGTCAGCCTCCAAGGATAGAGTTCTAAAAAAATATTTCACAACTAGATGGAAGAACTGGTCACCAATCCAAGCTATTCCAACAACCAGAATCTGGGTGAATTCAAGTCAGAAAATAACAGTCACCATAATTCTCCCTAAAAAATAAGAACACACACACACAAACACACACACACACACACATATATATTGTTCTTAAAATTTTAATACTGGAATTCCACAAATGAACTATATCAAAAATTTCAAATGAACATAAATTAACCATATGATATTGGATCAGTGTGTGGGTTTTTTGTTGGGACCGAATTAAATACCTCCACTTAAATTTAAGGAAATTTTAATCTTCTTGGATCAAAAAATCCATGTGATCCCTCTAATACCAATTTTTTGTACTAGGTCATGTTGAGGAAGCCACTGGTTAGGGATTTAAAAATATTCATCACCGAAGTAATGAAACTTAGACATCTCTATTGATCCAATTCCCAATATTGTCGAAGGAACTCATGTTGATAATAAATTACCAAAAATAAATACCAAATGATTACCTCATTTGAATAAAATCTTTCTCAACAGAATCTTTTCACTATCAACCATTGCTCAAAGGATCTGAGATGAACCCCTCTAGATTTTCCGCATGCACTTCAAGAATCCATGTATACGCTGATGATTGAATTCTAAGTGATAGTGTAGAGCTTCAGTGATTCCTTTTATTTCGGGATGATCACACCAATCATGTGCCTTCTATCTAGAAAGGAATTCTTGGATCAATCACTTAAATAGTGCCTTTAACTCTATAAAATGTGGGGGGAGAGAGGAAATCTCAATCTATTGGAATGAATGGTCTATGGAACTGATCTCCTCATGACTTATATAGTGGATGTCCCAAATTCATGTATAGGGTTCCCTATCCCCTGTATTTTTAGTTTCCACAAAATAAGAAATAAATGATTTGTTATAATGAATTAAGTGCATCATAAACATCATTCATATTTCAATACCTACTTTTAATATATAATAAATATATTATGTGATAAGTCTGACTCATTAACTTAACTCATAATTACCATAAATATTAAACAACACATGAATATTAATATAATATTCGTTCATATAATATTATTCCACATATTCACTTAATAAATTTCGAATATTTTCTAAAAATAAATTCATCCCAATTATTCTATACTCAAATAAAAATGAATTTATTTATTCATTGATGATCAATAATACTGGGAAAACTCTCAGGCCTCATGGTGGGGACCACTATGCCCAATACACCTATTCACCAGAATATGGAAAACCCTAGAATATGTTATTATGTGTGGCCCTATAGGCCCTTATCTCAATAGTAGTGAATATTATTCATAGACCATGAGGAGAGTTTGAAAACACATCAAGACCCCTAAAGAGATAAGGAATAGTCATAAAAATGATAACAATCCTATGAACATATACTGTGTAATATAATCTCTTTATCTCACAATTTCTCATAAAGAAGGATGAAAAACTTGTGTCATCATTTACTCTTGCTTTATTATTTATTAATCTAACAGTATGGACTTACATTTGTTGATCATGCCCATTTATTTATAAAGGTACTACCATCTTAATCAACTATGCTTCAGATACCACTTCTTTAACTTGGAAGTAGAGAATTCTATCTTAAACATTCAACTAATGCCATACAAAAAATGATGCACCCAAAAAATATACTCCCCCATCACTTCAATTTCATGGTTTTCCTTAGATTAAAGTACATGATCAAATGAAACACATTGATAATGATATCAATTTAGGAGACCAATAAACATGTTCACAGATAGGAATAACCAATGGAACCTAAAACATGTGGTGTTCCTATTAGTGGGTATTTCCTCATGATATCATCCACTCAAGATCACCAAGTGAAAACTTCATGAAAATAAATCTCAATGATTATGATCCCCTAGCACCTGATAGTCACATATCATCTGTGTACTATCAATATTATATATCTATACCATGATACGTAAATTTAATATTACTATCATGGTATCTCCAAGTTCTAAATATAGCCTGGGAACTACTATAACATTTTGATAAAACATATAATCTAATAAAATTACCATAAATATAGTGGATTCAGAAGTATCAACACTATTTTGGTAAAAAAACACATGTATATATAAAAATTTATTATTGTAATGGAAATCAATGTACATACACATGTTCGGTCAAGGGAACCCACTTTCAATAGCACACGATTGAATAGATTCTACATATTAATCATTCACCGTGTTAAAAAAGACTCAATATTTCTTCTTTATTAGCCAAGAGGCATAAGAACTACCAAGATAAAAGAACCTCCTAGAATTTGATGTTCATTAATCCACTAAACCTACTCAATTTTCATATGTATAATCCAATAATTTCTACTACTAACTACTGTAATACAGCATACCAAACTCCACCATGTGACAAATATAACAAAGTATTATCTTCATAGATTTTATATGATTATCTTTGGGAATATTTTATATTAGGAAACTTTGAAAATAACAAACAAGTTATTTAGTTAAGTGGTTATCAAGTATAAACAACTCCCAATGATATTCCAATAATTGGACTCTTTTGGAGTCATCACTGGCCCAAAATATGCTATTTTAAAAAACTTTAAAACCTATTTGGGGAATTTTATTTGAGAATTGAATGTGTCATTATTCCCTTGAACTATTTATAATCCATGGAAGAATGTTATCTCACTAATAAAAGAAATCTATAAATTGTATTTTATGTAATATGAAAACAACTTGAATTTTTCTTCATTAGAGCCTCCAAAAATAATTTCATCAACATAAATAAGTACCATAATACTTTGATTCTTATCCTTATTGATGTATAAATTTTGATAAACACCACCTATTTGAAATCCATGTTTCCATGGATGTTGAGAAAGATGAGAATACCAAGCCCTTGGTGATTTCCTTAGTCCATACAAGTCCTTCTTCAACCGATGCACTTTATTTTAATATTCACTAACAAGAAACCTATTTGGTTTCCCTAGGTAAATATCCTCTTCAAGAAATATATTCAATAATGATTATTTGACATCTAATGATACACTTTTAAGCTCTTTTGTGTAGTCATAGGCAGGAAAAATCATATAGTTTCCAACCATGCCACCAGTATAAATGTTTCAAATACATCAATACCATTTATTTGTGAATACATCTTGTACACTGTATTTGATTTTTTCCTTTCCACTTTTCTATATTCATTGAGTTTTTTAGAAAACCCATTTGGTTCTAATGAAATTCTTGTCATGTGGCCTTGAAATAATAACCCAAGTCTCATTTTTTCAATTTGGTCAAGTTATTCATTCATCACCTTGACCCAAATTTCATCCCAGACATTATATTTGACGATATTAGGTTCCACATGTGAAATAAAAGATGTTTTGTGTTTTTTTCATTCTTATAGTTTGAATTAGAGTTATATTTTCACAAAAAATGTAATTTTTAGTGACTTTGGCCCTACTAATTATCATGTTTTGGATTTTTTTCACTGCTATTTTTTTAACATCATCAAAGCTATAATATGAGTTCTATATATATACCCTTGAACTCCCTATGATCATCACACATCATCATCACTTTATTATTCAAAAACTAGACTATTTTTGTATGAAATATACTTTCCAAGATCTAAAATTTTCTTGTAAGTCCCCAAAATCGAATTGCTTTAATCAAAATTTACATATTGGATTTAAAATATTTTTCCAATTATTTTATTGAAACACTTATATTACTTACTTCTAGATGAATGTATAAATAAAATAACTTCATCCACAAAATATTTAAACTTTCGATTCTCTATCTATTGAGAACAAAATATTTATTTCTAAGGACCTAAAAGTATTTAAGTGTAATATTTTTCCTATAACACATCTCATAGGGGGTATTATTTTCATTTTAAGATAGAAATCCCTATTGGAGATGTTCAAAAGTATAAGAACTACCTCTTTCTAACAATTATCAAGAAAATTATTCTCTAATATCATAGTCCAATCCATGTTTTGTATTATCTAGTTCCTCCTTCTAATTAACCTATTTTGTTGAGAGGTCCTTAACACTAAAACATGATGGCATGTCTCATACTTTTCAAGATACCCTCCCTTCTAGGTATTGATAAAATCTATACCATTATCAGTGTGAATATTTTGAATTTTAAATCCTGACATATTTTTAGATTCCATCCAATATCAGATGATACATTTGAGTAACTAATTTTTTTCAGTGATCCCTATAAACCATCCCATCATGCTATAGTCACCAATGAATAGAAAAAAAATAAATTTTCCAATACAAGTATTTAAGAGGAATCATGACACATACATTCAATTAAACTAGATTAGGTAATATTTATGATTTTACTTTCATTATATTGTATTTTTTTAAAATAATATTTCCCTTTTTACTAGTATAACATGTATGTGTGTGTTCACAAGAAATATTAGGTTATTATAAAGCACCTTAATTCCTTAACAAGTTCCCCAATTATGTTTTACTCAAATAGCTAGGCCTTCTTTTCCAAAATTGGGTTTCCACTTCCTTAGTCAGCATGAACCTATCCTCTTCTCCCTCAATGGGATATATATTCCCCTTCATGCCCCTTACTTACAAAAAAATTGTGCTACCACTTAATTGGATCATGAAATTCTTCTTATGGAATTTTACTTTATGCCTTAATCCATAAAGTTGGATCATAATATAAAAATTGGGACTGAGATCATCAACCAACAATACATTTATGTGCCTTAGATCTTTTATAACAATTATTTTCTTCCTAAAGACAATAATATTTATCCTTTCATCATTATTAAACTATATTACACCATCTTTATCTCATTTGATGTAGGAAACATGGAATTTATTCCCCATCATGTTATATTTATTTCCACTATCTAGAATCCATGTTCTATATATATCCATTTCTCTCAAAGAAATTTTTGAAATATTTACCAATTTCACTTAACTTCTATTGACCCATGACCACTGGTAAATTCTTAGATGATGAATGATCTTTTTGCACCACATGTTCCTCAATTTCTTCCACATATTGTAATAATGAAATTATATTTTCTATTTTCATAATTCTTTATGACATTTAATGCTAATTTATTATCATTATTTGGATATCCTTTAACATAATTCATTGTGTTTTTATTGAGAAATTACTTATTTGTGTCCAAAACATTCACAAAAAAGCAATATCCATTACAATCATAGTGAGAGTAAGAAATTACACTCATCTTTTTTTTTGTCTTTATTTCTCCATAAAGTATCATTTTGAAATATAATACACATATTTTGTGTGTACCAACTTCCCATGAAATAATAACTATATTTTAGTTTCTTCTTATCTCACTCTTCTACATCAGTAGTAGTATTTTGAGTACTGATAAATTCTACCTCCCTTCATGGTGTTGATGATTAAGGATTAACATTAATCCTGGATATCTTCTTCTTATGATCATAATCCAAAATATATTTGTCTTTTTACTTGAACAATTGAACCTATTGGAGGGCCATTAATCCTTTGTTAGAATCCCTAAGTACTTATTTAATTTAATTTGGGGATAGTTTACTTAAACTTATTAATGCCATTTTGGGAGTAAGGAATATTTCTTAATCGATACACTTCTATTTACATGTCTCTAACCCTCTTCAAGATCCATTATTATATTAACCCTTTATTTTAATTAATTTTATTCACCATATATAATTTGGGACTATTCTTTGATATTGATCTTGATCTAAATTAATTTTTATGAGATTACAAAAATTCCATATTTAATTTATTAAAGTTCTTTCAATTATGAATTCTCCTCATCTTATTGTTTCATATAGATATTAGAGTCATGTAAAAATACATTAGACTTATATTATATGTCCATAATGATTTATATTTCATAAATTCTTTCCTCAATCTCAACTTAAATATCAACTCTCCACTTGATTATATCTTTTTCACCATCGTTATACTCTGAATTGTCAATAAAATCCATAATAAATTCATCTAAAATGTCTCTATAGTCCTCAAACTCTATTCTATCCATATATTCTTAACTATCTCCCTCTTGAGTGAGAATTTTGGTTGAAAATTTCCCTTACATTTCAAATACTTTATTTTCTTCCTCGTAAGGACTTCATCTTTATTATCATCCAATAAATTTTGTGAATATCCATCCATAGGGTGTCTAACTTTTCCACATAAAAAGTAAGTAAATTGAATATTTCCTTTAAATTTACCTTTTCCTATTATAAAATTAGAAGAGAGAAAATTCATCACCTCATAAACTTCTTCTTATTTAGGATCCTCCTTCACTAAGAGTCTCTTTATAGCCATGAATTATATGTACATTTAATTCTCCTTTGAAGTAGACCCAGTCTTATTGTTTTCATATCATATTCAAAAATAATGTTTTATTGGTTCTCCAATGTTACCTACTTTAGATATTTATCTCTAAGCGCTAATAATTTCATATTTAACCATATGTGAAATATTGTTAGGATTGTTTTGACCATTTTTATATCATCAACGATCTCCCTCAGACTATGCATATCTTCCACAATAGAATTTATCCAATCAAAAAATGTATTAACCGTATCATTTGGGTTCATTATTTGATATTCATATATATTCCACAACACTAGTAGCTTCTCTTATATAATTTTTTAGTCATTTTTATAATTATTTAGAAGTTTATCCAACATTTGATGTGAGGTCTTGCATGAAATAAGTTATATACATATAAGGTCATATAAAGATCCAATCGGTGTATTGATTGCCTTAACATATTCAACCAAATCCGTGCCATCAATATCTATCCAGGCTCCACCTTCCATATTCTATGAGATTCCATAAATAGCATACATGTAAACATCCATACCCAAAGATTAAAAAAAATGTTTCATTTGGATTTTCTACAGGTAGAAATTACTTTTCTTCAAAAATTAGTATTTCTTCAAAGTTGAAAACAGTTTTCATGTTTCTTAAGAGTTAATATTTCACCCAAAAACATCTCTATGATACCACTTGTTGGACCTTGATAATGATTACACCCTACAAGGGGTTGAATCAGGGTTGTAAACTAAAACATTCTATTTTTAATTATTTTCTTCTTCATTTATTAGGAACACTTATCCCTATATTCTTTATAGGTATAATTTAGAAAAAATGGAGGGATTTTTTTTACTTAATTTACTCAAAGGTGATAACTTAAGTAGCCTAAATAAAAATGTTCCAAGTAATTATAAGCACTAATAATAATTGATTTCAATTCATTTGTATAATGGAGTGTCCACACTGAACATTCAAGATTATAAAGCTCATAATAATTGAATAATTCATTGATATTATTCATAGTGGAATGCACTACTCCATATTTTAATGGTTTCATCTCTAAAAAATATAGATGATGAAAATACAATAGGTTTTGTATCACTTTTTCATAGAATAAACGAACTTCCAATGTGAATAAATTCTTAAAAAACCTTCTCTTAACCTTAAAGCAACCAATTATAAGGCTTCAAACTCACTTATCTCTTTTTATATTGAGTCAAAATGAACTAAAATTCCCAACCATAACCTATTCGATCAAAAATGTGTTGCTGAATTATATAGAAACCCATTTTAAGCTTTTCACAGTAACATGCTATAAATATTCCTTATTAGGATCTATAAATTATAGCCTTCTTTTTTCCTTATTTTTTTTATATTTTTCTTCCTTCTTTTCACATGAGATAAAATCCACCATCCCGATCATGAATAATACTCCTTACATGATGTGATCTATAGTAAATAAAAAAAATCCATCAACCTCCAACCAAGTATTTTATTTATAATACACTCATCTCAAATTTATTCCACCCTCTATATCAATTTTATTTGGTTTTTTTGAAGCACAACATAACCATTATTATTTCTATTAAATCACCCTAATACTCCATTAAAATAAAAAAATAACAAGGAATGATCTTACCATATTCTAGTCTTGATTATCTCCTTGAAAAATGGGCAACTTATTAGTCATATTTTTTGATTTATAAAATCCATTGAAACCAATGTTACTGGTCCGCACACTCAGAAATAATGTTTACATAGATCATGATTATGTAGAAACCATGATTTATATAAAGACCATGGTTACACAGATGATGGTTATGCAAACCATGTTAGCATGGATGATTTTCACAGAACTCCTGTTGATGCTTATAGTTCCATGAGATGATTGTTATGTAGGGTAAGAAATATGTTTACCTAGGAAAACACATGGTTACATAGTCTAAGGATGATGTCTATGTGAAGAAGATGATCATTAAGTAACTAGATATTATGATTACATAGAGAAAAATGATTCTTATTTCAATACCCTTCATTATTATATGTCACTATATGACACATACATACACCATGAAAATTATTCTTACACACTGGGAATATATCCAAATTTTTAAAACTTTCTATTCAACCAAATTTTCTAGAATTCCTTCAAACCACACCAGATATGACCAAAACCTCCCAAAAACTTAAAATAAATTGACTCCACAATACTATATAGACTATATTAAAGATTCATTCCACTCAATTTTATATAATAACCACCCAAAAATTATTCTAAGGGAATAAAACTTACTCTAGTACCACTCTGACATGACCTAACCCACCAGGAGAACTTCTTGGTAGCAGTAAGTAGAGTGTACAACCCCAATCCCACATCTAATAGGATAAGGATTGGTGACTAATACAAATTTGTAAAAAGATACATTATGGTAGGCCTTATACTAATGTAACTATACACACTACACACCTCCACACAGGACATAATAATAAAAAATATATAAATTAAGCTAACTATAACATATATAATTCTTGTGATAATGTTATAACACACAAATGGTAAACTAGTACATAATCCATATTGAAAATAGGGAAATATACATTCACAGTAATCCAAATAGAAAATAACCAAACCTAGACAACCAGGTTAATAAAATTCCTATAATTAAATAGCACCTAACACAAATGTTTACGACTATTATCGCCACCTGACAACACTAAACTCTACCAACACCATGTCTACCATAATCCCCATTGAACTATCTATTTTCTTATTAAGAAATAACATGTACAATAAAATATTCCCATATAGGGTTTAGTATATAAATACCTAGTAGGATTCCCAAAAAAACATAATAGAATAAAATAAGAATATATTTTATCTCAAACCACATGGGTAGAAATGAATGTCTCGTGAATCCACAAGAATCCAAACCACCAAACTAGAAGTGTCGCACCACTCTAGAATCACAATAGAGGACTTGTGCCTCTTTGAGTAGAACACAACAAAAAATATTAACACATTATAAATGAGAGTAAAAAAAAATTATATGAGAGAGTATATAAATCCATTAGTATTATATGGGAAATTTTCTTCATTGAGTAACACACATCAAACAAGGTGGGGGTACTTGTACCCCGATTATTTCTCTAACAAACATTCCTAAACACCATCATCAATACTATAGAGATAAATTTTAAAATGGAATATATTACCTCTAAATAGTAGTATAATACTAAATGGTCTATAGATTCATGACCCAAATGTAAAAATACAAAATATAGTTACTTCATTTTCTTAAAACTAAAATACAGTGAAAAAATTATAAAAACACAATGTGAGTGAAAATTCAAGCCACGTGGAAGCCTCTGATTACACCTTGAAGTGGGTCTGTGTGTGTGAAACCCATACACATGTTATAATGTGGAACCACAAGTGAAATATCATCTTACCATGGTTCAGTCAAGAGGACCTGACCCAACATTCCTTGCATTATTTGTGGGTGGGATCAGATGGCTAGTGGGTTGAGTCAATAATTTTCATCACCCTATGGTGGCTAGATGGCCACAACCACCTACATCCACCATGGTCTCACATCGTGGCCCTACTCTTCTATGTATTTCCCTAGAATCATCAATATAATCCACCATGTTGTAGACTTTCATAGTGGATATGTTACTCCTTGCTGCAACCTTATGTTGTGGACCTACTCTTCATGTCATCTCCTCACATCACAACCAGTTTCCTCTAATACACCACATCATAACCTCAATCACATTGACACTCTCATTCCTCAATCATGGTATTTCCCTCTATGTGGTTAACATTTGTATCATCATCAGGGAACTTAGGTTCATTAGTTCTCTTGTATTTTTTTCATAGTAAGAAGAAGAAATGGGAAAGGAGGGATTAATCAGGTCCTGATCATCAATCAGCTATATGACATCATGCACAAGGAATAATAAAATAAATCACTATCAATAATAATTTTGAAACAAAAGGGTTAAGGGAATTCATGAATGTGGATTAAATTCCAAAATTAGGTTTATTAGGATAAATCCATCATGAATCATGAAATATTTAATATTAACTCAAAATAATGAACCCTGCATTTTGTTTGGATCATTCATTTGTGAAGATTATATCGGTGTCGGGAGTTGTTGGAAATTTCCACACATTTTTCATGGTCGATAAATCCTGGATATCCAAAATACTCTTTTAATATCCCTCTCTAATTATAGGATTTATATTGGTTAACCCTATAATTAGAGAAAAATACTTCTAAATATATTGAATCCTAGGTTTCATGGAATTTAATTAAAACACCCAAAATTAGGGCTGATTATGAGAACTGTTGAGACAAACTCAAATAATAATTCCTATAGGGTAAAACCCCAATTTTGAATGCAGTTGAAATCTCATATTCCCTATCTATGTTCTTAATTTTACAAAATAGGACTATTCATGTGAACACGTTCATGTGGGCTAAAAATGTATATTTTTTCAATATATTATTTTTGATCATATATATATCTAAATATATATATATATATATATATCTAAATATATATATTATTAACATATAAATATATGTATTTATATATATATATATCAATATAGGTATATTTATAAATATATATATATATATTAATTATAATTATAAATTTTAGATTAAATTAAATTATAATTATATCTATTTAAATATATATATAAATTTATATGTATACAAAATACATATTTAGAATTTAATATTTATAAATATATACATTTAAATAGAAATAAATATATATAATTAAAAATATGGAATTAATATTGAATATATATATATATAATTATAAATAAATATATATTTGAGTAGTTTGTGTCACAACCAAGTGGTAAAGGCTCTCCTGTAATTCTACATCAACCAGGGTTCAAACCCTATTAACCTCTAATTTGGGGGAATTTTCTTATGACACTATGGAGTAAGGGTAATGGCCAAGGTGCTGGACATACACCATGAAAAAGAAGAGAGGGACATGAATCATGGAAGGTTGATGAATGGTGTTTAGGAGGGGCATCATGGCATAGATCTGCGTGTAGTGATGTTGAGAGGAACACTCCAACATCATGCTCAAGTGATGCAATGTAGAGTAGGAGTCTATGACATAGGATAGAAAACCAAGGTGAGGAGGGCACTGGATGTGAAATGTTTAAGGAATTGCAGCATTGTATGGGATCTTACGGTGTTGTGCTATGACACAAAGCATAGTGATAGGGGTGTCCCATTTATTAGGCCTTTTTTCCTTTGGTCCTTTAAGCCAATACTTGGAACTCTATTTCATATAATGGGTTCCCTCTCAATGTAGTTAAAATGATATTTAATTTCCATAATAAAGGGGTTTGAACCCAAAATGTTTCAAAATATATATTTGATTATAATTAAAAAAATTATTTTTAATTATTTATTATGTTTATTGATTTGAGTCTTTAGTGGGGATAAAAATCAATAAAAATTTATATAATTCCTAGTGCACCATAGTGGCTGACAATAAACCCCTGACCTTATTCATTACATAATCATGAGTTTTAGTTAAGAATTTTACTTTCTTTCATATTGTGGATCTTTTTAGGTTCAGAGTTTTTGAGAATTAGGTCATAACTCATACACAAAAAAACCATAAAATTCAAAGTGAAAAAAATGGATCAGTATCCATTTTTCCCATTATATAAAACTTTTAAAAATAAAGAATGATCTATTTTCATGAAAAAACTTCAATAATTTCAACTTTACCTCTTTCTTTCCCTTAAACATCCAAAAATCCTATAAAAAAAATTTTAAAAATAATATGAGAACATAATCTTAGTAATGGATACAAAATTAAGGAAATTGTTAATCCTGTAAAAAACATTAAAACCCATAAAACTAATTTCTTGAAAACATAATGTGTTACCCATAAAGGGAAGCATCATTCCTTTAAAAAGATTATTTATTTTACATTTTGAAAAATATTCTTTCCGTGAAAATTCATTAAAAAACTTTGAAAATTCATGTTGGTATCTTGGTACATCATCTCATAGAACCCTTACAGAACCCTTACTAATTGGAATAACTATACTGACAACATCCAATATAATTTTCCCAATAATATAATCATTACCCATTGAATTAGAGTGTTATCTAGGCACACCCATAATTTAAGCTATAACAGTATCACACATTGCTATCTGGGCATACCCATAATTTATAATGTTCAAGAAACATATCATGACTAAACCATTTAATTATTTGAAAAACTATTTTAAACTCATATAAAAGTCACTTTTATATATTAAAATACCATTTTCTTTCAAAATATAATTTTCAATACAAAAATAAAATTTTATTTTGAAATTAAATTGATACCAAAATACCCCAAAATAGGGAAATATGGTTTTTTCATTTAATAAGACTTGTAATCTTGAAAAGGAAACTATAAAGTAAATAAGAGTCACGATGACAAGAAAATTCATTGTCGCTGTTCTCCTTAAAACTCATAAAAATATTCCTTTTTAAAACCTTTTAATTAAAGTAAAAGAGACATAAAATGAAATTTATAAATCATTTTTCCATATAAAACATTTTAAATATTATTTTAAAAACATATAAATGGAACATAATAGGGTTTCTAGGAAAACCTTCAAATAGGTTTTTTTCTTCAAGGAAAAGCCCCTTATCACTTTAGAAACACTTGAATCATATTCTCCAATAATTAATGAAATTAAAAAAACCATTAAATATCATGATAGTAGATATATTATTGATATATAATTCCATAGGGTCTGTATATACACATTATAAAGAATAAAGGTGTATAACATCAAGAATTTTCTCAATGAAAGGAAATTGAGATGAAGTCCCTTTCCTTGAGTCCGACTTATCACATATACCTTTATCTTCCTGAATAATAAACATATGTTGATTATTTTATTTCTTGAGAAAATTTTTATAGTTTATTAATAATTTTATTTCACTTATTACCAAGTTATATATTATTACTTAATCAATTATGTTTAATGAGGATGTTTTGATCATATTCGGCTTATGTGTCAAAAATGGATTTGGTGGGTTGACTCTGGTCAAAGGGGTCATTATTTAAACATATCTAGGAAACTAATAATTAAATAATTATCATATTTATACATAAATTATACTTTTAAAAAAATTATGAAATATTGTTATGAAAAATGAACTAACGTTACGATCATAGAGACAGTGGGTTGTACGTATGCCTGAGTAAAGTTTACATTTTTTCAATGATCATTATGGAAAGAAGGTAAGTAAAATTTATCATTAAATAATTTTAATTATATAAAAAATATCATTATATTTAATTATATATATTTATATATATCTTTATTTGTATGTAAAAACAATCACATTACTTCGACGAGGTGGTATTCCACATGTCTAAGAACGACATTATCACTTTTTCAGTGTTTGAAAAGGTAAGAAGAAAATTATATAATACAATTATAAAAATATAATTATATCATTAATATCATAATTATTTCATTTATATCATATATATTCATTTTATTTACCCTTATTACCTTCCATGTAACAAGTTAGTGAAAAACACTTCACATCGCTTCACGAGACGGTAGTCCGCCATACAAACAAGCGATGTTATCGTATCCCTTGTGGAATTAAATGTAAAAATGGTTTATATGGTATGATTAATCAATATTTATAATTATAAATATCATAAATATCATATATAAATATTATTTCCATCATTATTCCCAACTACGAGAGGTGGTAATGGAAAAAATGACATAATTTCACGAGGCGGTAGTCCGCTGTACACACAAATGATGATTTCATAACCCATTTTATAAAAGTGTGTGTTGGTGTAGGTATTAAAATTAACATAAAACATATAATTATATTTATTATACTATTTTTATTATATAATCATGGTATAATAAAAATTTAAGGGGGTTTATAAAGAAATAAAACAAAAACACATACTGATGAACATTACCTCTTCTTTAAGTAACACATTTTTTTCCACTAAAGGACTTACTTGGTTAGATTTTTTCCCAATGTAAGGATTATAATATGAGATGAGGAAATTTTAGAAGTTATTTGGTCTGGTATAATCTAAGCCAAATTTCTTTATAGGTGTTAATAGAGAAGGAGAGGGGGGTCTTTTATAAATGGGGTGAGTAGAAAACTTGTAAATTTCTAAAAGAGGAAATTACACCCACACTTTTTCCATGTAAAGTGGATAAAATAATTCCAAAAACTAGATCATTTAAATTATAAGGTTTAAATATGGACATATAATGTGTTCTTGAAAAGTTTATAGGTCATTTAGACCCTTATGATTAAAGTTGAGTCACTTTTTAATTCTCATTTTTATCTTAATTGTTGTGATTAATTTTAGTTTTTTTCATTAATCACTTTGATAAAAAATTAAGTTGGAACTGTTATAAATTATAAATTAGGATGATTATAAATATATAATAAATTTTTACTAATTCAATTCACATATGTGTAAAAATTAATTTAAGTATTAATCTCACAGTCACTGCAAGACAATGAGTTTTTAAGAAGGGTATATTATTAGAAAAAGATTATTTGATATTAACTCCATGTATAAATATAATAATTTTATGAAAATAAATTTATATTTAATGATATATATTATATATATTTAATTCTAAACATTCCATATTAGGTATTATTTTAATTAATCTAAAAGGTGAAACATTGTTCATTTTGAAACTGTTTTTAGAAAAACTCGTCTTTAATACCAAAAACAAACTTATATTAAGAAAACAATATAAAGTTGATTGAAAAGTAATTAAGTGGACATAATATAACTAAATAATACTTATTTTACATAAAAACATATTCAAAACATAATTATACTTTTAAATTACTTAATTTATTAAAAAATGACCCTTTTTTACAAAAAATCAGTATTTTTCACTATTCATTGAAAATCAATATTTTCTTTAAAATACAAAAATTTAAACCAAATTAAATTGTGATATTATGATATAAAAAATTATATTCATTTCATAAAATTAAAATTCTAAAATTTATGAATTAATATTTTAAATAAAACCTTATAAAAAGTGTTTAATTAAACAATTTCTTTATAGATTTAAAATTACCTACTATTTTTATAACTAATGTAACTATCTAATTCATATTAATAAATATGAAAATGATTTATTCTATCATTACCTAGGTTTTTACATCCTTCCCCATTTTATAAACTACATCCTCACAATTTTATTTACTTATTAAACACATAGGGATACATTTCTCTCATAGAATTTTCAGATTCCCATGTGGCCTCTTCAACCATATAGTTTTTTCATAAAGCCTTAACCTAATGAATTTCCTTATTCTGCAACTCTTGATCTCTATGTTCAATAACATAAAATATTTATTCCTCATAATAAATATTCTATTCCAACTGAACTACTTTAGGGTTTAAAATATGAGATGAATCTACCATATATTTCCTTAACATAAAAATATGAAATACATTGTGTACCTGAGGTAAACACATAGATAAGTCCACTCAGTTGGAAACTAATAAAAATTTATCCAATATTTCATATGGTCCAATGAACCAGGGACTCAACTTCCCTTTCTTACGAAAACACATCACACTTTTCCACAGAGAAACATTGAGAAAGACACGATCACCTACCTAAAAAAATTTCATCTGATTATCAGCATACCTTTTTTACCTCCTCTAAGTTGTCCACATTTTTCACTGAATTAAATACACCTTATAAGCCATTTTCTCTACCAAATATGGTCCCAACAACATCCTTTCTCCTACTTCATCCGAAAAATCTACTGTTCGACACCACTTTCCATATAATGCCTCAAGTGGTTCCATTTATATACTTGAATGAAAACTATTATTATAATAAAACTCAAGAAAAGAAAGATATTGATCCCAACATCCATGGTAATCCATTGAATAATAATGAATAATATCTCTGGTGGTTTGAATTATCCACTCAGACTATCCATCATATTAAGGATAAGAATCCATACTAAAATTTAATTCAGTACCCAATGACTTTTGAAGTCCTTTCCAAAAATTAGATATGAACTTGGGATCATGGTCTAATATAATGTTGAGAGGAACTCCATGTAACCTAAAAAAATCCTTTAGATACTGTAGATAAATCTAATATAAATATATTGTATCTCCAATGGGAAGGAAATTTTAATATTTAGTTAATTGATCAACAATAACCAAAATCGCATTGTTACCTCTTGATTTACTTGGAAATCCCACAAAAAAATACATTGATATATTCTCACATTTCCAATTTGGCACTGGAAAAGGTTGAAGAACCACATTTGGTAAATGTCGTTCTACTTTAACCTATTGAAAATTCAAACACTTCATGGTAAATTCAACAATATCTTTTTTCATTCCATCCCACTAGTTATACTCCTGAAGGTCTCTATATATCTTAGTAATAATCTAATGAATTGAAAATAAAGAAATATGAGATTCATCCAACAACTCTTTCCTTAATTAGGAATCATAAGGAACATATAATTTTTTCCAAATCATAAAACAACTTCTACATAAATATTAAAATCAGGAAACTTAACCTTATTAACGAATTCTACATTTTCTTGCAAAGATTGGTCCTCTTTCTGAGATCTCTTAATTATTTCTAAAAATTTCTATTGTACTTAAAACATGAAAAAAACAAAGGATGTACCAATATATACAAATTATACAGAAAAATACATCAAATCATTAACTATAGGGTCACATTCAAAATATAAAATGGTTAATGTTGCATTACTTTTTTGACTCAAAGAATCATCCACTTTGTTTGTTTTTCTCAGATGGTAATTAATTGTACAATTATAGTCCTTGATTAGTTCCATAAATCTTCTATATATCAGGTTGAATTATTTTTAAGTGAATATATACTTTAATATTTTGTGATAAGTATATATTTTATACATTATTCTATAAAACTTATGCCTCCAATTTTTTAAAGAAAAAAAAAACAAAATTGAATTCCAAATCATGTGTAGGGTTATTTAACAAATGAGGTTTCAAATAACGTAAAGCATAATCAATTACTTGATCATTCTTCATTAGGACACAACCAATTACTTTCAATGAAGAGTCACTATAGATGAAAAATTCAATATTTCTAAAAGGTATGACTAAAACTGGAGCATTCACCAATCTTATTTTTATTTCCTAAAAACAATCATCACAATATTTTTTTTTCAAATAAAATGAACTCCATTTTGAGTTAACATAGTTAGTGGGATATAAAACTATGAAAATATTTCAACTAACCACTAATAGTAACCCACTAATCCAAGTAAACTACCAATCTCAATGATATTTGTGGGATTGGAAATTATTTAATAACTTTTTAGAAGGTTTAACATTTATTCCATGTTTATAAACAATATTTACAAGGAATGAAATTTGTTGCAACAAAAAATTCACACTTTCTAAATTTTCTATATAGTTTCTTTTTTAAGGTTTTAAAAGAAACCCTTAGGTGTCTTTTTTGATTCTATTGACTTCTACAATATACCCAAATTTAATTAAAAATCACAACCAAAAACATATCCTAGAACTCATGAAATATTCAATTCATAAGGTCCATAAATATATCATGTGCATTAGATAACCCAAAAATCGTGAATAAAAATTCATAGTGACCATATCTAGTTTGAAACAAATTTTTCATAATTTTTTCATCCTTCACTTTCAACTGATTGTACCCTAACCTCATGTCAACATTCGAAAAATAATATGCTCCCTAGATAAGATAAAAAAATCATAGATATGAGGTAAATGATACTTGTTCTTAATAGTTTTGTTATTAATGGCTCTATAATTAATGTAATGTATCGTTGAACGATATTTATTTTAAAAAAACAAGATAGGATCCCCCCATGGTGAAGTGCTTGGTCGAATAAAACCCTTATCTAATAACTCATGTGATTTATTTTTCAATTATAAAAGTTACAATTGATCAATTCTAAGAGAGGGTTTATAAATAGGATTAGCATCAAGTACTAAGTCAATAGTAAAATCAACCTCTTTATAAGGAATAAAACCCGGAAAATCATCCAGAAAAACATCAATGTATTCATTTACTAATTTCACATCACTAATTTTAATAGTTTCTTTATTCTAAACAATATGATCTAGGTACCTTTCACTATTATATCTAATAAATGTTTCATCTTCTTCATATGTTATCAAAGGCATGAAATCATTTAACACAACATTATTAGCACTTAAATATATCCTAGTATGCTAAATTGAAATCCAATCCATACCAAGAATTATATAAAACTCTACTATGGATAGTTCAACAAGATTTGTAAGAAATATCATCCCACTGATAACAATAGGTGGATTCTTATAAATATTGATTTCTTTAATAATTCCATCTAGAGTTTTCACAAAAATTTATATCTTACTTTTATTAGTTGATATTCCCAATTTACATGAAAATTTATCATAAATTAAAGAATATGAAAATCTAGAGTTATATAGTTTATTGTCATAATTCAAATACACAAGTAACATACCTATCACCACTTCATTTAATAGCCCAAAATCAATTTTACTATTAGAAAATGACCACTCTACACCATTCTATTTCTGATCATAAAGATTTATATCTTATGAAAATAACTTTGGACATAAATCAGCATAATGAACAAACTCATTACAACTAAAACATGTCACATTTGGATGGCTATTAGTTACCCCATTCTTTGATTCCTCGAGATTCTTTTCCATGCATTCACAGGCCATGCAGACAAACTCTCCAAAATATTAACACATTTATGACTTCATAATAAATTCTATATGGTGATTTTACAACATGTACCACAAGATTGGAGATTCATTTTCTTACCTATAGATTTCTTTATTATATATTTCCCCATCACCTTCCATCCTAACCACTTCTTACTTTCATACTCATGAGATACATAAGAGTTATAAAACCTCATCTTAACCTTTTCATTACAAAAAACAAATTTCTCATAGATTTTCCATTATCACGTGTCTAAATCTATGTGTAGACATGGTTTCAATCCTGAGTAAAACCTATTCATTATCATATCAGGTTCTCGAATAAAATTTGGCATACACCTATCCAATATAGTGAAGTTTTAATCATATAATACTATATAATATTCATCTTTCTACCTCAATTAGAGGAATTTTTTTCTATCCATAATTAAAAAACCTTAGGGAAATATTTCTCAAAGAAAATATCCTTAAATGTTACCCATTACATTTCATAAAGATCATATTTCTCTATGGTATTATTAAATAAATACCACCATTGATTAGATAAACCTTCAAAATGATAAATGGAAAGGGTTACCTTTTGACATTCCAAACATCACCTGATATCAGATATCTTTTCCAGAGTATTGATCCATACATTAGATATCAGGTGGTCAGATGATCCACTAAAATATAGGGGATGTTGGCTCATGTAATGATCCAAAAAATACATGTTTCTTCATGATAAATTATATTCCTATTTGGCATGGATATCACTACCATTTATCACTTGTGTCAACTCATCCATCACTATAATAAACAATTCTGTTCTAATTCCAACTATCTCATGATGCTAATTTGGAAGGATATCTTTCTCTTGGTTCCTTCCCACTGTAGATTACATATTTTATATATAGAAAAACATTATGAAAAAACATAGATTAGACCAAGAAACATGGTAATCTTAAAATTATATAACATTTTAACTTGAATATAAGGTAAAATATTTCAGGGGAATAATATTATCATTACTCAAACCTCTATATTAATATAAACCTTTTATTTGATACCAAGTATAAGTTTTTTCCTTATACATTACATAAACTTGTGTTTAAGTAAATAATGTTAATTTATTTAACATTAAGAATATTTTAAAGTTTATAGTTTTAAATAATTTGGCCATAAATTCTAAATAACAAAACCATGAAATACAAATTGGTCACTTTTGATTAGTATTAATTTTTTCCAATAATATAAAACTTTTAAAAAGAAATAATGATATACATTCATAAAAACTCTTCATTACTTTTAAATTGAACTCTTAAATTCCCTTACCCATCCTTAAATCCTATAAAAACATTTTTTTAAACGTGGGATGATCACAAAAGCTGAGTAAGGGATACAAAAAAGAAGAAAACCATTAGTCCAGTGAAAAACATTAAAACCCATCAAAACTCATTTCTTAAAAAGATAATATTTTTCCCACAAAAGTAAACATCATTCCATTAAAAATATAATTTATTTTACCATTTAAAAAAATATTTCTATAAAAACTCATTAGATTACATAAAAATATTCATGTAGGTATCTTGTGACATCGACTTAAAGAACCCTTATGGAACACTTTCAATTTAGAAAATCCACATATTCAACTTGCAATATAATTCTCTAGAGAATATATTCATTACCCAATGAATTGGAGAGATATCTAGGAACACCCATAATTTAATATATAACGGGATAACCTAGCACTATCTGGGTCCACCCCCCATTTATAATTTCCAAGAACCGCATCATTATTAAAATATTTCATTATTTGAAAAACTCTTTTAAACTCATATTCAAATCACTTTCATCTATTAAAAAAGGTTTAATTTCAAAATAAAATTTTCAATACAAAATAAAATTTCCTTTTGAAAACCCATTTTCAATAAAATAATACCCACTAATATGAAAATAGTTTTTTCATTTAAGAAATCATGTAATATTGAAAAGGAAGCTATAAGTGAAATAGCAGTCATGGCAGAAGGAAAAATCGTTCTCCTTGTTCCGTTTAAAACACATAAAAAGTTTCCTTTTGAAAATATTTGAATTAAAGTAAAAGAGAGATAAAATAAAATTTATAAATATTTTATGTCCATATAAAACATTTAAAATATCATTTAAAAAAATCACACATGTAATATAAATATATTTAGAAGGAAGACCTTAAAAGATGATTTTTTTCAAAGGAAAATCCCCTTATCACATGAGAAGAAACTAAATCATAATCCCCATTAAATAATGAAATTTAAAAAAGATTAAATATCATGATAATAGATAAATTATTTATATATAATTTCAAATGGGATTTATATACTCCTTATAAAATAATCAAGGTTTATAACATCATGAATTTCTTTAATGAAAGGAAATTGAGATGAAGTTTATTACCTTGAGACTAACTTATAATGTGTGACTTTATCTTCATGAATAATAAACTTATGTGAATATTTTATTTTTTGATAACCTTTTTAAAGTTTATTATTAGTTATATTTCACTTATTATGAAGTTATATATGATTACTTAATCAATTATGTTTAAGTTGGATGTTTTGACCATATTCGGCTTATGTGTCAAAAATGGATTTGATAGGTCTACTGTGGTCAAAGAGGTCATTATTTAAATATATCCAAGATAATAATCATGAAATATTTATCATATTTATACAAAAATTATACTTTTAAAACAAATTTTGAATTTTTTTTATGAAAAATGAACTAACATTACGATCATGGAGACGGTAGGCCATACATACGCATGAGTAATGTTTCCATTTTTCCAATGATCATTATTGAAGAAAGGTAAGTGAAATTTATCTTAAAATAATTATAATTATATAATAAATAAAATTATATTTAATTATATATAATAATATATATCATTGTTTTGATTTAAAATTAATCCCTTCACTTTGAGGAGGCGGTAGTCCACACGTCCACAACCGATGTTATCACTTTTTCAGTGTGTGAAAAGGTAGGAATAAAAATATATATTATATTTAAAAAATATAATTATGTAATTAATATCATAATTATTTCATTTACAATATATATATATATATATATTCATTATATTTAACCTTATTACCTTCCATGTAACACCTTAGTGAAAAACGCTTCACATCACTTCATGAGGTGGTGGTTCGTCATACACACGAGTGATGTTATCGTATCCCATGTTGTTTGAAATGTAAAAAAGGGTTTATGTGATATAATGAATCTGGAGGTATAATTATATTTTTAATATCATAAATATCATATATAAATAGTATTTAAATTATTAATCCCAACCATGATAAGAGGTAATTAAAAAATTAAGGACATCGTTTCACTAGGCAGTAGTCCGCCGTACACACAGATAATGATTTCGTAACCCATTTAATAGAAGTGTGTGTGGTTGTAGGTCCAAAAATTAACATAATAAAATATAAATATATTTTTTTTTATGTTATTATATTATCATTTTATAATAATAATTGAATAGTATTGAGAAAGAAATAAAACAAAAACATATGTGGATGAACTTTACCTCTTCTTCGTGTAATTCCTTTTTGTTTTAACGAAAGAACTTAATTGGTTGGATGTTTTCCCAATTTAATTCTTCTATGATTATATTAGGGAATATGAAAAGTGATTTGGGTAGTTATTTTCTTAGATAAAAGGATTTATATGTTTGAAGAGATAAGGGGGGCTTTTATAAATGGGGTGAGTGGAAAACTTGTAAATTTTTGAAAGAGGGAATTCCACCCATGTTTTTTATCTATAAAGTGGATATAAAATTAAAAAAACCAGATAATATAAGGGATAAGGTATAAATATTTCCATAAAATGGATTGTGGAAAATTTTCTAGTTCATTTTCCCTTTAATTTTAAATTTTAGTCACTTGGTAATTCTCATTTTTACCTTGATCATTGTGATTAACATTTATTATTTACACTAATAACATTTGTAAAAAAATACATTAACCATATTAGAAATTAGAAATTATTATTATTACAAATATATAATCTATTTTTCTAAATTTAATTCACATTAGTTTAAAATTTAACTTTAATATTAATCTCGTAGTCGTAGTGAGGCAGCAGGTTTTTAAGAAGCATTTTTTTAGAAAAAGATGAATCTATATTAACTCCATGGATAAATATAATAATAGTATCAAAATAAATTAATATTTAATGATATATAGTCTATTAATTAAATTTAAAAAATTATCCATTTTTTATTATTTTAATTCATTAAAAAGGTAAAACAATATGGAATTTAAAACTATTTTTAGAAAAACCCGCGTTTAAACCCAAAAACAAACTTATATTAAAAATGAAATATGAAGTTTATTAAAAAGTAATTAAGTGGTATAAATATAACTAAATAATACTCAGGTTACTTAAAAACATATTCAAAACATATTTATACCTTTAAATTAATTAATTTATTCAAATGAAATGACTTTTTTTACAAAAATTAGTATTTTCACTATTCACTGAAAAATCAATATTTTTTGAAAAATACAAAAATTTTACCCAAATTAAATTTTGATATTATAATTTCAAAAAACATATTCATTTTATCAAATTAAAATTCTAAATTTTTAAATAAAACTTTTTAGAAAAACATATAAGAAAAGAGTTTAATTAAACTATTTCTTTTTTGATTAAAAATTACTTAATTTTTTTATAACTAATGTAACTATCTAATTCATGTTAATAAATATGGAAAGGATTTATTATATCATTACATATGTTGTTACACTAACCATGGTTCTAAAGGGAATTTCATGGAGAACATATGATATTCCAACAACTAAAGTTGTGTTGAGCGGATTTTTGACATTGTGTTGCATGTTAATGTTACATTGCATGGAAAAGATATCATGCATTGAGGGTTGAGGATATGTTGGGGGGTGAATGGAGTGATAGAGTGGGTATCCTAGGACTAATGTTTTGTACTTTTATTACATGTATATTCTATATATTGAATATTAATAAAAACATCTTATTATATATTGTTTATTATTCTGTATGACTCTAATATAATAATGTACTAGAGTATATGTCGCATTGATAAGATCATAGCTGTTATATGCTATGATGAGAACCCTAAAGTGATATGATGATATTATAAAATAATTTTATTTTTTTGAATAACATACTATGACGGGACAAATAGTACATAGGCTATCATGTACAAGTACTCATAAGTGGATGAGGCTTCTTCTCATGAATTTCTCACTTGGTAATCTCCAAGACATGAGATTATGAGAACAATCCCTCTAGAAGTAATTATTCATGTTTTGGTGTTATCATATATTTCTATCTAAGATCATGTGTAATGGCCCTTAGACTTTAATATTATCATTAATTCAAGTCATGACTCACATAATTAGATTTTATGATAAAAACTATGATGCAATATGTTCATAGTGAGGTACGATACGCTGGGTGCATCATGATTGACATGTCATTAATGGATAATTAGAGGAAGAATTTTTCCATTATATATTTATGGAAGTCGATATCTTGGAACTTTTATTGGAATATATCCATAACATTAAATTCCATATCCATGGTGAAATGACGTGTTTATTTCAGATAGTGAAAGACGTAACAAGTATATAGGTCAGTGACATGGATGTAAAACCTTCTTGATTATATATTGTGATAAAGGGGTTATATTAAACAGTGAGCATTTGTTTTTGGTTGTTATCATTGTGACATTAAGTTATTTCTATTGGGTTCCTTGACCTATTTCTAGATATTAATCTTGGACATTAGGCAATCCCTCCTAATTCCATTGAGAAATAATCCTAGTGGATCACAAACTAAGATTTTTTGATGATATTGATTAAATAATATTTTAATATAATTAATTTAATAAATATTATTCTCAATGCTGAGGGGAAATTTTCTTCATGTTTTTATCAATCAAAAATATTTATTGAATAATAAAATATTTAAATATTTATTTGGGTGTTCAATAAATGCTAGAGGAGTTCAAATGAACCAAGACATTTTCCAATGATAAATATTAATTAACAATTCAGTTAAATAATATTTGGTATTGCTCAATTTGGTGTGCGCCACAAAATAATAATAATAATATTATGTATAATGGGGTTAATTTATGGTTATAATATTTTTTAAGGGCCATCATGTAATTGAATAGTATTTTAAACTAAGCCCTAGCTCTATAAAGAGATATTTATGTATATTTTGTAGTGTGTGCAATCAAAAATAGAGAATTGTTGTTCAAAAAAAATTCTCTCTTGACTCATCCTTCTCTCTCCCTCTCAAGAACAAGATATGAAAGAGATATATCTTTTAGACCGAAGGAAAACCAATAAAAAAATAATGTTAGATAATTAATTCACCATGCTAGTACCTGAATATCGATTGGAATTACTCAAAGATTAAAGGAGCATGTGTGGATCACCGCAAGATGGATTTTATCCTTGGATCATCATTACATAGTAAAGGTAAACTTAAATGGTCTTTTTGGATGATCAACATTCACATTGAAGAAATATCCTAAGCCTGGATATTCATTTTATCCAATATTAAATAAATAAATTATTAATTTTACATGAAATATCCTCACTCGTGGTTTCAACCAACTCAATATTTAAAGAAATTTTAATATATCACCTACCATTCCATGATTACTCTATGCCTGAAACTAAAAAGTGATATCAGAGAGGTCACATTTAAAATTATAATTATTTATTTTATTGTTGATCCATATACAATCATGGTTGAATTTTTATTTCATATTATCCATTCTTTAATCTGATTTGAACTGACATGTTATTGACATATTAATCATGTTCATTAAAAGTTTCATTTTCTTAATGGTCTAAGAATGAATGTATAATGATCAAAGATTCCATTGGTAACTTCCAATTTTTGGCTGGTAAGATAGGGTTACATGGCATGTAATCATATTACACATCGTGTACCCTAGTATGATACACTTTTCCATGTTGTGGGATACACGACATGACACAATGTTATTACATGTAGTGTACACCTAATGTTAACCAACCAAACTGGCACATGATATTTGGATTATACGGAGTGTATAAAGTGTACACATCATGTAGTATACATGGTTCAGTGACATAAATCATATAATTAGTGTGGTTATTCTACATGGTAAAACCACGCGAGAATGAAAACCTGAATAATTTATGATATACACATCATATATGTGGTGTACATGACATATAGTGAATCATTTCCCACATCTTAAATACACACCGAGTTATCTAAAAAAATGTAATTAGAGATTTATATCATGTAGGTGGCAGTACATATCGTGTAGTCCCACCCTAGAGCACTCCAATTCTTTTGACGGGATTCACAGGAACACATCATTTGGACAACATGGTGTATAGCTGGCCTATACATTCCATGTGATCCTACTAAAATACACACTTATGACCTAGGTGAGTATCTCAGGCACACGAAAAGCTGATACACAATTTTTAGAGAGCATGTATATGTCATGTAGTCTGGATGATTCAACATGCTAAAGCCCCAAGTGTGTGACTTGGATACACAACAATAGTGGTACATGGAGTGTAGCTGGATAGTACACACTATGTAGTCTCCCAATTACTAACATAATTAAATTACATTGAATTTACAGTTTTATCATTAAAAAATTATTAATTTGAATGTCACATTTGATGTTTGACAATTTAATAAAGGGTTTATAGAATTTAAAATTCTTAATTTATTTTAATAAATTTGTAACTATTGTTTATACTATTTATTTTCCATTGATTCTTTTATGATAGTTATCTCTATGTGGATTAAAATGGTCCTTAATATGAAAGGGAACTAATTAATTACTTGGTTAGTTAAATAAATAAATAACTAATGCAAGCATGTTTATCTTAATAATTAATAACAAATAAGAAATTAATGTCGTCCGTTTACTTTTTCATATATGTTCCATGTATGATCGTTCATGATCTTTATAAAGACCTGTGTATGTGTTGGATGTTTTAATTTAATTTAGTACATAGGTTTTCATTTATTTGTTATTAAATTAAATATGATGTCCTTCAATTCATCCCTCCCTCCATTATTATGTATAACAAGATTGTCTAAGGATATTTATGTAATCCCCCTTTAAAAAATCCTTTCTTTTCTCTCACCTTAATGTGATTTATAAATACTTGTAATTAAAAGAGTTACCCAAGGTGTGTAGAGGCAATTCAAGATTAAACCACAATGATGTTGAACCAGGTGTTACACAAGTGGAGAGGTGGAATGTTTTAACTCATTACAAGACTCACAAAAAGAGCTATTTCCCCTAAGTCATGGGTTGATTTAATGTCCACTCATTAAATCAACCATTGCATAAATCTCATTAATGGGACATTTAATTAATTAATTAATTATTTTTATGAAATTATTTATTTTATTGATGCAATACCGTGATGAAATAAATTAATTAATTAATGTGAAAGATAGAAATTTAAATAAATGGATTGTGTAGAAATGTTTTACCAATCCTGGTTAATTAATTAAGTAACATCCAATTATTATTTACAATACTTGTAAAAAATAAAACAAGATAAAATTTATGAATAATAAATTAAAATCCCTCAATTAAAAATTAATTTGTACTTGTCCTTAAATTACGTGATTAGGAATGAAATCCTTGAAATTAAGTGTTTGACAAACCCTTTTTGATATAGTTACATTTAATGTGAAGTTCTTATGAAGGTTATGAGTTCAATTATCCAACTTATATCAATTAAAGTATCCCTTTCTAGACTTGATGTAACTTGGTGGAAAGTGTTGAGGAAATCAATGTTAGGATTTCATAATAGAGTAGTCTACTCAATGAATCAAGGAGTTGTAAGCCCACTGTTGGAAAAGACCTTCCTAACTAAATACCTTCAAGTAGCTTGACCAACCCTCATTAGGGTTATGAGAAGGGGAATATGGATATTTCCACTAGAATATCCTAGAAAATAGACATTCTAAGTTCAATGGTGAGGGATGTTGTTAATTGAAAAAATAGAGGAAGATTTAATAAAAAATAATTAATTTATTATTGGTTAAATTATTTGTAATCAAGAAAAATTACTAATAATATGATCTTTAATTTTATAATAAAATAGAAATATCACCATCCACACTATCCCAATGTTAAAATTGTAAAAATACAACATCCTCACTATATGTACCTTCCAAGAGTGGTTTAAATACCTTTGGGTTGTGTTATTCCATGAACAGAAATATTTCATGCTAGAATCCTCTATGCATGATCCTCTTATCAAGGAGGAGGATGATGAAGAGTTCCGTGTATAAGAAAAATATTTGAGCGATGTAGTTGAAATTCAATGTTTGATGCTTTCATCTATGTATACTGAACTCATGATGTATCATGAAAACATGGTTACATATATCATGCTTGAGAACCTCTGTGTTATTTTCCAAGAGAGATCTATAAAAGAACAGTTTGATAATTCCAATGTTCTATTTTAGATAATTATTATAGAGTGTGCACTTTCTGGGCCTCATGTAATAATTTTCATTGGATACATTGATCACCTAGAGGTTCTTGGATATAAAATCCCCACATAATTGGGCATTGGTCTCATTCTAGAATCACTTCCTCAAAACTTCTCCATATTTATTTTAAATTTAAATATGAACAAAATTGAGATTTTTTTATTCTCAATATTCATCAATTAGTATATAAGGAGATAAAGTGTGAAAATCCTTTAGACCTTATGGTGAAAAAATGGAAAAGAAAACAGAATATATTTAAAAAAAGGTTTTTCACTCCCTTCCAAGAAAAGGAAGATAAAGGGGAAAGAAATGGAATAGTATAATGTCTATTTCTCATGTATAATGAAGGGCCACTACAATAAAAACTACACACAACCAAAGAGGCAATATGAATCTTTAATTGTGTTTTTTATCGAATAAAATTTATATATTTCTACAAATTGGGTTTTACATATAGCTTGTGGTGATCACATATGTATTCAGATATTGGAACCAAGTAGAGTTAGAAAAATTTATTAAGGGTAGGTAGACCTATGAGCAACTAATAGAGATAAACTTGTTGTCATAGCTATCGGGGACTACCACCTCATGTTGTAGACTAGAATGATATTGGTTTTAAATATTTTTTATTATGTTTCTTTAACTAGAAAAAAATAATATATCTATATCCAGAATTTATATAGATTTATTTATTTTCAAGTTCATAAATTATTTTTTTATAAATATAGAATCTTTTATGGTAAGACATTTAAATGGTGGTATTTATGTGTTGGATTACACACAAAAAGTATCAGTAATCAACAATAAAACTGCCTCACATGACTCATACCACACCTAACTATGGAATCACCAGCTAGGTCTTGTAAATAAAAATCACTTGACTAAATTAAACCCTGATGTATATTTTGATTCTCTTGAACTAAAGCAACTTGGTATATGTTATGCATATTTACAAGGTAAAATGGCCAAATCCCTATTTAGTGGAAAATGTGAAAGGTCTAAAATGATTCTTTAATTAGTTCATATATATGTTTTTGGACTATTTCATAATGGGAAAAGGGGTGGGTATTCATACGTCATAACTTTTAATGATGATTTTATTAGATATGGATTTGTATACTTAATGGGATATAAATCATATTTTTTTGATAAATTCAAGGAATACAAGAATTAATTTGAGAACCAGCTTGGTAAGAATATCAAGAAACTCCACTCAGAACGTAGTGAGGAATATATTAATCAATAATTAATTGATTACTTATAGGATTTTGGGATCCTATCTCAACACACTCCTCCCTATAAACCTTAGTGGAATGATATAAGTGAAAGTAGGAACCACAACTTATTGGAAATGGTGAGATCAATTATGATTCATGCGAGTCTTGCATTATCCTTTTAGGGATATACATTACAAAAAACACCAAAAATACTCAACCAACCTCCAAATAAAGTGAAAAATGGTATATTATACCATTTATGAAATGGGAAAAAAATTCTGTTATACTTACCTGTGTGGGGTTGCAAAACATTCCTTAAGGCCTCTTCATGTAACAAAATTGAACCCCAAGGAACAAAGTGTTTCTTTATAGGATACCCTAAAGAAAAAAGGGGATATTACCTATATTAACCTTTATAATTAAAAGGTAATTGTGAAATGAAATTACATATTCCTTGAGAATGAGTAAATATATAAAAGAGATAGTGGGAGATATATAAACTTTGATGAAGTTGAGGCTCAAGGTATATATGTGTTGGAACAGGAATAGGTTCCCAAAATCCCCCTGGAAGAAGTTATTTCAGAGGCACAAGTACTGCATTGGAGTATAAGATAGGTTAGATAACTAGAATGGTATAGTTTAATATTCACCAAGGATTTTGAATCATTATTATTTGATAATAATGATCCTATAACCTATAAGGAATAAAAAGGGGAAAATATGTTTCCAAGTGGAAAGAAGCCATGCATTAGGAAATGGATTTCATGTATCAAAACCAAGTCTATATTTTGGTAGATCCTCTAGTATATGTATGTCTCATTGGTTGAAAATGAGTATTCAAGAGGAAAATTTACATGGAAGGAAAATTTAGTACCTATAAGGCATGACTAGTTGAAAAGGGGTTTAAATGGTATCAAAGCATTGAATATGAGAAAAACTTTTCATCAGTTTTAGTGCTGAAATACAATATAAATTTACTTGTAATTTTAGCATAACATTAAAATGAGATTTATAAAATGGATGTCAAAATATCCTTCCTTAATGGGAACTTTCAAGAAGATTTCTATATGACACAACCCGAAGGGTTTGTGACTCTAAAGGATGCCAATAAGATATGAAAAATTAAAAAATATATTTATGGATTAAATCAATAATATAGGTTATGAAACATTAATTTTGATGAATCCATAATTAAATTTGATTTCATAAGGAATGAGTGTTATCCTTGTGTCTACAAATGTTTTAGTGGGAGTACAACCATTTTCTTAATGGTATATGTTAATGAAAAATTTCACATTGGAAACTAAAATACCATTCATAGAGTATGTTAAGTAATGGTTGAATAAATTATTCTCTTGGAAGGACTTGGGAGGGGCGGTATATAGTCATGGGATCAATATCCATCATGATAAATCCAATAGGTTTCTTTTCCCGAGTCTAAGTACTTACATTGACAAGATACTGAAGTGATTAAGTATGGAAAAATCTAAGAAGGGATTGTTTCTAGGGACACATGAAATTCATCTTTCTAAGAAAACGTGTCCTTGTGAACATGAGAAAATAAATATAATGGCAAGGATTACATATGCATCAGTGATTAGTTAAGTCATATATGTTATGTTATGTACTAGGCTAGATGTCTCGTATTCATTAAGTGTGGTAGGAAGATATCAATCTGACCTAGCTGACTTTTATTGGGTGGTAATCAAGACTATATTAAATTATCTAAGGCATAATAAGGATATGTTCTTGTTTTATAGAGGATATAAGTAACTATTTATCATAGGATATGAATATGCTAGTTTACAAACTAATCAAGATGTCATGAAGTCACAAACAAGATACATCTTAAAATTGAGTAGAGGTGTTCTGAGATGGAAGATCTCAAACCAGGATATGATTGTACATTATACAGTATATTCCTTGAATATTGTGGCTTATAAGGTACATAAAGAAGTAGTATAGATGCACAATTTCATCCAATATCTTGATGTGGTACCTAGCATAAAATATCCTATCACACTCTACTCTGATAATACTATAGTGGTGGCTCTTACATTAGAGCCAAGTTCACATCAGTAGATGAAGCACATAAATAAAAAGTTTAACCTCTTAAGGGATTTTTCTCATAGAGTTGAGGTCTTAGTGAGAATTATTTCCATGGAATACAATATGGAGGACCCCTTGAATGAATCCTTGAGTCAATAAAAACATGGTTATCATATGAGGTCTAACAAACTGAATGTCATAGGTAGTTGGATCTAGTCCAAGTGGGACTCTGTTAGAGTTGGTGTCCTAGGACCAATTGTGGGTACTTTTATTAAATTTATATTCTATATACTGAATATTAATAAAAAATATTATTACAAATTTTTCATTATTCGTCCTAACTCTAATGTAATAATGTCCTAGAGTTTATGTCAAATTGATGAGGTTCTAGTAGTTCCACACTATTATGAGAACCTTCATGTGAAATTATAACAATATTAAATAATGTTCTATGGATGCACAACATGCTATTATGGGACACATTGTACATAGACTGTTAGGTTTGAGTTCTCGTAAGCGGATGGGTCTTCTTCTCATGAAGTTTTCAATTGGTAATCTCTATGGTGGGAGATTATGGTAACATGCCCGCCAGTAGTAATTGTGTATGTTTTGGTGTCATTAGATATTCTTATCTGCAAGAATGTGTGATGGTTCTTAGACCTTATGATTATCATTAATTCATTTCATGACTTGAGAACTTAGATTTTCTAATGAAAACTGTGATGACTTGTGTTCATGGTAAGGTAGGGTGTGTTGGATATGTCACAATTGAAATATCATTAATGGATAAGTTGAGGAAGGATTTTTTCATTACATATTTATGGAAGTTGATATCCCAGTCCTTTGATTGGAATAGACCCATCACATTAAATTCCATGTACATGGTGAAATGTTGTGTTTATTTCAGATAGTCAAAGAAAGATATATTGAGTATATATGTTGGTTACATGGATGTGCAACTTGCTTAATGAGATATTGTGATAAATGGATAATATTACATAGTGAACATTCATATGTGGTGTTCATCATTATGAAATTAAGTACTTTCTCTTGAGTGACCTGACCCATTTCTTGATTGTACTATTAGACTTTGGGAAAGCCTGCCTCATGCCAATGAGAAAGAGTCCTAGAGTTTCGCACACTAAGTGTTTTGGATGAACTCAACTAAATTCTATTTGAATTTAATTAATTAAATAAACATTATTTTCAAGACCGAGGGATAATTTTATTCAGGTTTTTATTGATCTCAAATACTTATTGAAGAATAAATATTTTAATACTTATTCATGTTTTCAATAAATTTAATTAGAGTTTGAATGGACTAAGTCCCTATTCAGTGAAAAATATTAATTAAATAGCTTGTTAAATATTATTTTTTATTACGCAAGTTGGTGTGTTCCACAAAATATTATTATTTTTATTATTATTATTATTAGTAGGTTTCATGGTATTTATTAAATTACATAATATTGTTTAAGGGGTGACATGTTATTAAATAATATTTTAACGTAAACCCTAGCTCTATAAATACACAATAATTTTTATTGTGTGGTTTATTCCATTGAAAATAGAGAATGTTTTTGCACAACAAATTTTCAATCAACTCCTACTTTTCTCTCTCTTTCAAGAAAGAAAAACAAAAGAGAGATTCCTTCAAGACTGAAGGAAAAGTTATTAAAAAAATTAAAGACAACAGCTTTGATGTGCTTGAACCTGGAGATCGATCGACATTACTCAGAGATCGAACGATCACATATGGATCACCACTGGAGTGATTTTATCCTTTGATACTCATAATGTAATGAATGAAAAACAAATGGGTATTTTTGGATGATCAACATTCACATCAAAGAAATATCCTAATACCATGTATTCATTTCATCCAATATTAAATAAATTAATTATAAATTTTACATGCATGATCCATGTTTAGGGTTTTGAGAAACTCAATATTAAAATAAATTTTAATATATTTCCTACCATTGAATGGTTCCACTGTTCCCATAACCAACACATAGGTTGCAATAGGGCTTAAGAGGGGGGGTTTTGGAGAAAAAATGATGTTTTAGTGTATGAGACAACATATAGTGTATTTCACAGACTACATTTAATCTTTAGATATTGTCAATTTATATTGGATGTCCATTAGATCTTAGTAGTGTATTTTTCAAGTATGAACAGATCCTATGTTGGAGGTTAATAATGCATTAAAGTTCTTGAGGATGTTTTGTTTATTTTAGATAAAATGTCAAGGTGATTTTTTACATTGAATTTATGGAAAAAGTAGTGTTGAAAGGATAAAAGTTACATTGAGTGAATGGGAATCCATTGGAGTGAGTTCAGAATTTGTACTGAACCCCAGTGTTGTGTTACATGATGTAGCATATGTCATTGAAGTGAGTATGGTGATAAAAATGGGTGCATGTTGTATATTGAGGTTTATTTGTGACATAGAGATATCACATCCTATGTATGAATCATAGGTAAAAGCTTCATGGAAGAATATATTGTATGATCTTGTTACATGAATTTTTGATACCAATTCATTTCATGAATTTTACTTATACATAATATCTTTCCTATACTTGTTACTCATATATATTTTTTGGGATGTTGCAACCAAAAAAATTATTTATCCTAAAAGGAGATATTGACACACCCTCAATTTTGAGCTCAAGTGACTTTCGGTGACATACCAGTCATAGAGGATGGCATGGAACATGATATCCCCTTCCGACTCACATAGACAATAATATATATTTTCTTTAGTTTTTCCATTATTTAATTTAATCGCCAAGTATAATTTTATCACTTAAAACATGTTTTATGAAAATTTCATATTAAGAACATTATTTACTCAATAAAATAAAAGTGTTGTTATTTATAATATACTGGTATAATATATATAAACTATACTATATTGAGAATTGAAAATATAAAAATATGGATGAATCACTTCCCCCGCACATGAATTATTCCTTGTCCGCAAGGGATATCTATCGACAGTAATATTCACTTAATATATAATTATTCCTTTGTTAAAGTCATGTTCAATGAATATTAGTTGTTAAATATTTAAGAAAAAACAGAATTTTAACATGAAAAACCTTTTTATTCCATTTTCATTAGGATTATAATCTCTCATTCTAATTTCACAAACATTGATTCATCATTATGCAATTAGTTAGATAAATATACTTTCTTCTTGTTCATTTAAGTTCAGTAATCACCTTCTCTTACATATACTTCCATAACCAAGCACTTATTCACACTTTTATTTCTAATCCATTCATGTTAATTTTCATTAATTTGAGAATTGATCATAACATATACAGAACTAAACTATTTCAAATAGCCAGTACCCAAAGAGGTTATTTTTTATAATTGATTCATGTAAAAAATGTTCAAAAAACCAACTCTCAAATTATTTGTACTCTTATTATATATTTTTATACTTCACAGACATATACATTATGCTTCAAATTTTTTTGGAGACTTTATTTGGGATCCCAATCCCTCACACTACTCCAATTCAAAAACATTTATATTATTGGATATTTAGTGGTTAATACTTGAATTTCTACTTTTATTTAGCAAGTGATTCACTCAAATTCAACATCCTTAATAATTGTTTTTAAAAAAAATTTGTCCACTTAATTCCTTTTTGAATTAAGATTTAGTTCCCAATTATTCAAACTAGGGAATCCATGTTTTCTAAAGTGAATCATGTATCCTAGATAACTCAAATACCTAGTGTACTCAAGTTAGAGAAACCACTCAAAAACAATCTATTCAGTGAAAAAAGAATAAAATCACAAACAAAACTATAATATATTGAAAAATATACTAAACATGAATTTAATACCTATTTTTAAGAAAAAATAACGTAATAATAGCTAATTAATAATCTAATGGGATGGAGAAATACAGCCTCATTATTTGATTGAGTGTATTGAGTTACAATAATAATTCCACTTTCTATAATCTATAAAATAAAATAAAATAAACATGAATCATTTATTAAATGGAAAAAAGGAAATGTGAAATGTGAACTGAAAATGTTTTTGGGTAATTTCCCCATGTGGGTGATTTATTTTTTACTTCCTAAAGACAACCATTTATTTGGTTAATTGTATTTCTAAGGTGGATTAAATTTTTGTAATGTAAACCACCACATATTATTTCTATCAAATTCTTTGAGTATACACCACGTGTGGGAAACATCAAAATAAAATAGAAAACATGTCCAACCCCTAAGATGAGATAGTAAGAGGAAGAATGAAAAATGTGAGAGGTAAGATAGTAAAGGGGATCCTTAGTTATAGAATACAACTCTAATATATTTTCATGATGTTGTTGAGGATGTTGGGGCTTCACTTCATTCCCTAGGTATTCTTTTTATTCAATCACCACCTCTTTGGTGGTTTAGTCTTCAAACTCCACCATTTTACTCTCCATAGTGGCACATTATTCTTCATTTAATTCAATCTCCAATGATATAGATTGATCGATAAAATTTTATAAATGAATAGAAAAAGGAATTGGAGTAAAATTCAAATAATGATGAATTTTATGAAATTGGGTCTATAGAAAGTTCTACATCCTCTATTGACTCAACTGTGAGATATTTCTCTTTATGAAATGATACTATGATAATGTATTTATGTTGAGGGGGAGAAGGGTTATTCAAGGTATTCTCTATCACCTCAATATCTTTATCAAATGTGGGAGGGTGTAGAGTCTTTATTCATTCCTCAACTACTTATTGTTAGAATTTAATAATGTATTCTAGGAACATACTAAGATCTTGGAAAAATTATTATAAGCATGGTTTCTCAAGGACATATTTGATATTCTAAATGAGATTTCTAAATGCCCCCTTACTATATTAAAATCTCCAGAACCTCATCAGTTGTTTGGATAATAATTTTAAATTTTCAATTAATGGATAGGTTGAGTCAAAAATTAATCCCGTTTTAATTTTTTTTTGAATTTATTTAAAGTAAAATAAATATTTACATGGTTACATTTGTTAGGATTAAACTATGAAAACAATTATCCAGTGGTATATTATTAGGTTTTAGTGTGATTACTATTTTCCTGGTTAAGTGTTAGGATTTATAGAAGTTAATTTTGAAGATTGCAGTTGGAAGAACTGGATAGAGATGGGCTCACCTTAACCATAGATGTTCTGATTTAGGTCTACATAAGTAGAGGTAGTGGTAGTGTTCATGTCTGGTAATGTTGAAGGATTAAGGTTTCAATTCTTATATATGAGGAACATCCATGTTCAATAATATATAATGACTTATAGGAAAGGATATTTTATATATATCATATAAGTTTCAAAAGTGGTGGAAGGGATGTAGAATCACTTTCAATATGATGATGTGTGGATGTTTTGGATCGCTTCAAGTTCACTTTGATGGAGTTACATAGAGAATGTTATTTATTTTTTCAGAGTTACTATAGGTTTTACAAAGGATTTTTTTTCAATCATCATGGGACTATGTGGGAATATTTTGCATGTTATTAGTAATTTAGTAGGTTGAGGAATTATTTTCTATAGGAAATAAGATGATACAATGACCAATGGTGGGTCCCCTAAAATTCTAGAAGGTGGTGAGAATGGTTTAATGACTAATCCATGATACAAAAGTATGGAAAATAAACACATGTTTAGGGTTTTAGTTTTGTGTCAAAGAACCAAATTCTATAGGCCTAGTACATATATATAAGAGGACATATCCTAGAAGAGTAGTCGACCAGAATAAAAAGAAGAAAAATATAGAGATATTGAAGGGGTTTGAGGAGTTTTTCATTGGTCAACATCCTAACATATGTGGTTAATTACATTACGAGTGATTGTGGTAAGAGTTTTTTTAAGGATAGTGTTAGTGGGGATTGTTTCATTAATTTTGGTTGTGTTTTTGAATGTGTCTCCCTTATAAATTAGATATTTCTACCTAAGATGAAAAGGTAGTGTATTCTCTCATAGATGTAGGACTAAAGTTTGAACCACATAATCATATTTGTGTTATACTACTTCCGATTATTTTTTAGCTTCTAGTTCTTTCTTGATTGTTGTCATTTCCAAAAGATCTTATTTTTGGAAATCCATAGAACCAGAACTAGAGCGTGATGAATCAGTGTAGTGGTTGAGTTTAGAATACTTATCAGTTTCAGATATAGAGTATTTGGGGTTTCATGGTATTTATAATATTTGGGTAGCCTTTCTCCACATTTAGGGTATGTAAGAAATTTCTAGTACAAGGAGGTTGTGTGCTTCCAATTGATAGGTTTTGGATCCAAATTTGGGTACTAGATCATTGTGTGACTCAATATCCCTAAGGATTAGTATCAGGATTTTTCCAATGGTGTATCTTCCTGTGCACCTGATTCCAAATAAAATCTGGGGTGGTATTATCTCAGTGGGGCCTGGATGTTGTATCTTCCGAACCGTTTTTATAATTATTGAATTTTTTATAATGCAAAATAAATATCTAGAAGGTTGAAAAAAATAATGATCGACTTTGGTACTCTGTAGTGGAACCCATGATTGAGGCCTATCATGGGCCTCAAAATCAATAAAAATTACTAGATAGTGTATCTTTCAAATATTTTTTACCTTTTTAATTTATTATAAAGGAAATGAATTTTTAAAAGGTCAAAAAAGGTGAATGGAAAACTTTTATCCCTAGAAATGGAATTAGTGATTCAATCATGCCATGTGGCTCAAAATCAATACAAATTTATAGAATTCATAGTATAATATAGTGGGTGGGTGTGATTTGATAGGTTTTTGAGAAGATAACTAAGGATATGATAGTGGTTGGGGCTATATTGATTTTACTTTTCATGTTGTGTTTCATGTTGAGGTTATGTGGAATGGAAAACATATATTGTGTTGAGGGATGATGATACATTAGGAAACAAACAAAGTTTGTACCAGGGTTTGTGGGGGAATTGTGTGAAGAATAGGTGATGTGAAAATGATTGAGGATACATCAAGTGAAGATTTAGATTCCATCAACCTATGTTTGATGTCCATTGAAGCTTGAAAATATTTTAGTGGGATTGAAATGTTTTTGCATTGCAGGTTGATGGTGCATCAATGGATGAATGGATTGTTGGGTTTTATATGTCCATCATATAGAAAAGGTAGCAAAATAAAAACCCAAATAAATATGATATATATTTTATGGAATAAATTTTTAGAAAATGAAGAATATAAATGTGTATACCTATCTTGACCCCCTCCCTCCAAAGATGCCACAATGAGGGGAGAGAGTTAATGACCCCCGAATCCCGCCTCCAGTAGGCCCTGTGTTGGTGACTATAACTGAGGGTATATAAATAATGTGATATGTGAGGCATTACGTTATCTAATAATATGGGATTGGGAGATAATATGGGCCATCCAAAAACAACTCCATGACATAATATAAAAGAAATCCAAAACTATCCCACACTGATGTATAAATAGAACCGATAAAGATAAAAGTCTCCAAAGTAAATACCCAAAAGTAAAGCTAAAGCATTGATATAGAAACTATCAAGAATATAATCTGGTAATGTCCAAAATGGTTCACATAGTCCTCTTAAAAACCTAAAAATAGTTTTATATACATAGGGTGAGCATACAAGTATAATTAGTTGAAAAACAAAGTCTCTCGTGCACATGTGAAAGATGCACACTAATGAACCTATGAGAAAACAACAGAACTAAAAAACACCTATCAAGGTATACTAACCATCCCAACCTCACCAAGGCACACTCACCAAATAATGAAAATTAAGTAATATAATATCATAGTAATCACATCGATAAGGGTACCCCACAACGCTTTCCCACTGGTATGAAGCTCTCTCACCAAACGGTGTACGTCCTAACACTCCCACATTTTTCGTATACCACAATACACCAAAATCATGGTCACAACACACCATTCCCAAAGACACTTGGGCTCACTTCCCCACAAGCACGACCATGCCACACCTCACCCAAAGACACCTCGGATACCTCCCCACAAGCACAATCATGTCCTTCCTGAAAACACCTAGGCCATCACACCTCACCCACAAACACCTAGTATATCACTACCACTATATAATAAACAAAAAACCTTAGTCCACCTTAGACAATGTGATACCAAACTATCCTAGAAGAGAGAGTGGGAAATATTGGGTACCCAGTCATCCATACTCCTCACTGGATGTCGGGAAAAACACCTTTCATGTGGCTACGCACGTGTCAGCACATAGTGCTTGACGTGGGTGGGGTGTATATAGAAATAATAATAATATACAATTATATATATATATATATTATCAAGAAATCAATCCCAACCTATGGTTTCACAAAATAACTAACCAACTCACAACACCACCACATTTTATTCCACCACTAAATGCATAATACTACACAATAAGCCACAAAACCCATTTCACATTTCCAACCAATTTCATTTCATCATTCCATTATTTAAATTATTTAGCATCAACCACATTTAATCACACAACCCATAATATAATTATTCATTAATGATTTTCATCCCATTAATCAAATCAACCCATATCATTTCAAATATTATCAAATAATTATTTATTCATTTGATCACTACTCAAGCATCTAGAATAAAGAAACCACCACCTCGCTGCCCCAAACGCACAAAAAAAGAACCACCTCACTACCCACAAATCATGGCCAACAAACCACCTTGCCTCCCCAAAAATTATGGCCCACAAACCACCTCACCGCCCAAAAATAATGGCCAACATGACACCTCACTGGCCCAAAAGCACAAAACACCTCAACACCCTAAAATCATAGACAATAAACCACCTATCCACCCCAAAATAATGGCCCACATACCACGTCGATGCCCCAAAATTATGACCCACTAACCACCTCACCCCCCAAAAGAACATCCCACAAACCACCTCGCCGCCCCAAAAGTACGACCAACAAACCACATCGTCACCCCAAAAGCACAACCCACTAACCATCATGCCCACATTCCCCAATTAGAAATCATATTCCCATAAGCACGACCACACATCATAGCACAACAAGATCATTTTATAGATTTAGAAGGGGTATTTTAACACATTTCAATTTATTTTTGGGGCATTATAACACAAGTCATAATACTGGGGTAACCATTTCATTAGCCAAATACAAGTAGTAAATCAATTTTCATTTTAGGGCGATATCACAACAATCACAACCAAAGAGGAAAAATCAACACATATATCCACACAAAAAATCCTCCAAAGACCACAATTTTCAGCGAGGACATAATCCTGTATAACCAATAATATCATAAATATTATGAAGGTTGTAAAAGAATGTGAATCAAACCCATTTTAACCTTAAATTTCAATACAACAAATTATTTATCCTTAATTAATCCATAAAAACAACAATTCATAGATAAAAAAAGTAAACTCCTCTCTCTTGATAGACAATAAAGATAAACGAGGGATTCCCTACCTCAAAGAAGCATTATCGATTCGTTGTGCACTATAGGGCGAAGAATAACTCCCACAAACCAGAACCACACCATGTGAAAATATGGATCAACCTACACCACAACAAAATACTATAAAAACAAAACCCAATAGACACCCCCAAACAATAACAACATCACCATAGTGAATTATTGAGAGAAGAATGGAAGAAAACCTACTGAGAAGAATGAAGGGCTTACCATGGATTGCCAATGAACAACCACCAGGACCAACACATCAAAGAGGGATGAAGATGGATTGAATAACTCCTCTTGGCGACTAGAGATTTCAAAAAACAATAGGAATAATAATCCACAACCATATGAATGAAAATTCTTCCAAAAAAATTGACTTTTAAAACTGCACAACATCAAGTATTTACACGATGTGTAATCCCCATTCACTTCATATAATCCTTAGGGTTCAGTTTCACTAAAAAACACATTGCCTTTTTATTATTTAACCCTGAAAATATATATTCCCTGAACTGTCCCTAGACAAGATATGAAACAAACTTTCACATCATGTAATACACTTACACGGTGTGTATTTTCTACAGCAATTCTATTGAACCTTTAGCTTCCATCAAAAACTCATGGAACCTCCCCCTAACACCTCCAACAACCAAAACCAGAAAAGTAATGGACTGGGAGTGCATGGACCATTACATCAGATACCTATCAAATGATTCTAGACCTCATGAATCCAAAACCAATCCCATAATAAAAGGGTTCTAAACAACCACCTTGGGAGATGCCTCTCAAGGGTCTCATCATATCTCAAATGCTACCTCTATCCAAACAGAAAAAACCAAAAAACCACAAAAAAATGCACAACCACATCAACACTACCATAATCCAATTCATCTCACACAACCATACATCCACATAGCCACTTCACAACCTTCTCAACCTCCACGCAGTCCAAGCCAACAACCTCTACACCCAATGAAACACATTGTCCCAAACACACAAATCTAGAAATATCGTCTTCCATGTCAAGATAATATCTAATATGGGTGGAACTAACTCACCATTGCATCAGAGTTAATTTGTTTCAATTAGAAATCAGGTCCTCCCCTTTTTATATGTTAGGAAATTATAACACATCATACCACACACATCATAAACCAAGGAAAATAGGTCATCTCATAAAACAAAAGGATCCAAACATCACATCACAAAGAAAAAAATATCAAAGAAAAACTCAAAACAATTATGGGTATTGGGAACAAATCTGCAACTCTCACTCCCAGGTACTCTCCACCAGCCCACCATGACTCCAAAACACACGAACCAATGAAATGGTACGTCCACACAGTGCCTTCTCTTGGTGATCTTGGATCTCTACTGGTCGTTCCACAAATGATGTGTCATCCTTGATATCCAATTCCCCCCATTTAATGACATGGGAGTCATCATGAACATACCGATGAAGTTGAGAGATTTGAAAGAAATCTTGGATCCTCTCCAACTATAGTGGTAGTTCCAACCGATAAATCACCTTGACAACTCACCCCAACACCTTAAAGGGCCGAAAAAACCTAGGGGAAAGCTTACTACCTCTACCTGACCTCTGCTACCCACATTGGGGGGAAACATTCCAGAACACATGGTCCCCAACCTCGAACTACAAGATCCTTCTTCTATGATCGTCATATGACTTTTACAAATCCTGCTCTGCTTTCATCCTCTCACAAACAAGATAATATTTATCTTTCACGATCTGTACCACATCGTGACCCAGAACAGTTGTCTCCCCAACCTTCATCTAGAACAATGAAGAATGACATGGTCTCCCATACAAAGCCTCAAATGGGGCCATTCCAATTGAAGAGTTATAGCTATTATTATAACCAAACTCCACTAAAGGAATTTTTTTTACCCAAGATCCTTCAATGTCCAAGACGCATGCCCAAAAAATATCCAACTATGTCTGGATAGTTCATTATATATTCCCTTCTATTTGAGGCTGGAAAGTAATGTTGAGGTATAACTGAGTTCCTAAATCATGTTGCAATCCCCTCTAGAATCATGAGGTAAAACGTGGATCCAAATCAGAGATAATGGACCTTGGAACTCCATACAATTTCACCACCTAATCCACATACCTCTTAGCCAGAGAATCCACTACACCCAACTACTTGATCACTAAGAAGTGGTCTAATTTTGTCAATTGTTCCATGACTACTCATATAGAATCACAAAATCCCAAAGTTCTTGGTAACCTTATGATTAAATCCATCAATATTTTATCCCATTTCCAATTGATAACATCCAAGGGTTTCTATAAACCACCAAGAACATGATGCTCGACCTTTACTTGTTAGAAAACCAATGAATTTTCCATAAACCCTACCACTTCCCATTTCATATCTAGCCACAAAAATTTCATCTTAAAGACATAGTACATCTTGGAAACTCTTAGGTGTACCACCAAAGGTGAGCTATTAATATCTTAAAGGACTCCATAATGTATTACTACAAGAATAAAAAATATACTATGAAACAACATCTAATTATGACCATCCTATAATCATCCCTTTGGAGAATCACTATGGCCAAAATGATTACACATCACCTCTGCCTATGAGTCTCTCCATTTAGACTCCTCCACCTGCTGCATAATAGAACAATGCACCAACATTTAAAAAAAACCACTACCACCATCCACTCTTTAATATAAGTGCAAGGCTTCCAACTCCACCACTTCTCTCTAAGAATCTCCAGACTCCCGAACAACATCATTCCATGACTTCCTACGGAAAGCATCATCCCCAAAATTCCCCTTTCTTGAGGTGTAAGAGATATCAAAATCATAATCCCAAAGAAACTCCATTTACCTATGCTTTTATAAATTTAAATCACACTAGGAAAAGATATAACTCAAACTCTTATCATCTGTGTAGAGCACAAAGTACTCCCCAATGAGGTAATGACGTCACAACTTCAATACAAACAAAACCGCTATTAGCTCCAGATCATGGGTGGAATAGTTACACTCATGGGGATGTAACTGCATATACCTATAAGAAATCAATACCTACTACTGCATCAGCACGCACCCCTTTCCCGAATGGGAAGAGTCATAAAAAAACTTAAACATCACTCCTTCCTTAGGAAACCGGAGCACTGGAGCACTAACCAACATCTCCTTCAGGTAACTGAACACTGTCTGGAACTGATCACTCCATACAAAAGATTGATCTTTACTAGTCAAAGTTTTCAATGGGGATACAACTCAATAGAAATCGGGTATAAACCTTTGATAATATCCTAAAAGACCAATAAAACTACAAACCTCTTCCACGTTCTTGGGTGATTACCAAGAAATTATTTCTTCAACCTTATATGGGTCTACTTCTGCATAGTTCTAAGACACCACATAACTAAGTAAATGCACCTATCATTTCTAGAACATACACTGGGACAACTTTCCATAGAGCTGGTGGCATTGAAGAACATGCAAGAATGTTTTGAGATGCTTATCATGCTCCTCCTCTGAGTTCGAGTAGATTAAGATATCATCGATGAATATGATGACAAAATAATCTAGGAACTCATGGAACATATAGTTCACCATCCCCATAAACACATACGGTGCATTTGTAACACTGAATGTCATGACTACAAACTCAAAGCACCCATACCTACATATGAAGGCACTCTTTGGGATATATCCCTCCTTCACCCTCAATTGGTAATATCAAAACTATAGATCAATCTTAGAAAACCAACTTTCCCCTCTTAGCTAGTCAAAAAGATTATATATCTTTGGAAGAGGTTAATGGGTTTTTACTATCACCTGATTCAACCTCATAAAGTCTATACATAACCATTTAATACCATCCTCCTTCTTGGTGAAAAACATTAGAGCATTACACGACAACACAATAGGATGGATAAAACCCTTCTACATCATATTATCTATCTAAATCCTCAACTCCCACAATTCATAAGGTGTCATTCAATAAGGATCCATAAAAATCAGAGAAGCACCAGGGTACAAATATATCCCAAACTCAACATCACGTTAAGGGGATAGTATCACAACCTCTTTATAAAAAACATCTAGGAACTCCCCAGGAAACTCTACCATCTCAATTTATACTAATTACACTGATAAATAATCCAAAAAAGAAATAAGGGGCTCCATACGCTGACTTCCCACCTTAAAACCCCGCTCACTAGAAAAAACCACATGTTTTCATCCACATCTAAAAACAAAACTCCCCTATAGAAGCGGTTGATAACATAACCTAAAAAATATAACCATTTTATGGCAAGTATGACATCATATGGTTGCATCTATAGTAAGAAAATATCCCCACGGGACTAATGCACCCCCATCTTCAGTCTACACCCCCATCACACATCAAACAAGTTCGTCTAGACTCTGACTAGAGTAGTCAATAGTAGGGGAATGCGAATAATCTCTATGTCTAATACCAGAGCATGGGATAGAGAAAGTGAAAAAAAATGATTTTGAAGATCCTAAATCAAACAAAGAACAAACAAGGGTAACAAACAAACTAATTGTACCTTCGACGATCTCTGGCCCCTATGGAACTGTTACCTCCACTGTGTGCAACAGACCTTTCCCACATCCTCTACATCTATACTAATGACCACCTCCATGACCATGCTTGGGTCACAATAATTTCATGTGAGGAATATCTTGGGGTTGACCTTTACCTGATCCACCTCCCCTTAGAGGAGGAAAACCCTACAACACCTACTACTGAAACAGTCTCACTAGAAACTAATTCTGAAGATGGTATTGAACCAGTACACCTCCAAAAAACTAATCTTAGGGAACAAATGGAAACTGGTTCTGGTAATGTCCACTAACCCCACAACCAAAACATACTAGAACAAATCTCCTAGTAAAACCACAGAATCTATTGGCCCTAGAAGTCTGGAAAGAAAGCTATTGTGGTCGACTCTCTGTCGGTCGAAACCTTGAAGGTCCTAGAGTCTGAGTCCTCCCATTTACAAATCTACTCCTTGAGGAACCCTGTTAATTCCCCCTATCAAAAACCTCCTCATGAGTTCATCCATTCGATCACCAGCTCCTTCTTCAGAACATCCAGATACTTCAACAACATAAAAGAAGTAACTATATACTAGATAAAATAATAGAGTGCCTCATCAAGACGTCTCTCACGAGACTCCTAATCTGGAAAATGATTTGGGGGAAAACATAGAAGGTCCATGAACATGATTCCAAGCTCCCACATTAACATGATCCCATGATAAAGAGAAAAAAACTCATGCCATTTTATTGCCTACATGGTCGATGAAAGGAACTATTCTTAGAAGTCCTTCTAGAAGTAGACTCAGAAAACATATTCCTCCTTCCACTCCCCTAGATACAGTGTCCATCACTTATGCACAACTCCCTACATCCGACTAACTACAAAAGGGACCCAATACTCTTTTGGGGCCCAGATCAAACTGATAACAATTTTGAGCTCCTACATCTATCTCTATATCTTCACATCTGAGAAACTTCACTCGTACTTCCCCAAATCCTACAACTGTAAATCACAAAACATCCTCTTCCAATGATCATCCTTATCAACCAGATCAACTCTATTGTGATTAACTCAATCATCTTACTGAACCTCAACTGTCTAATCCACACACGAACGATGAATATGATACATAGATGAAAGGAAAAAAAGAACTCCCTAAGCCTTTTAGTGTGTAATTTTATTAAGATTCATTTGAACTCATTTAATTCATTTTGTTATCCATTTAAATATTCCCAAAATAACCCAATTCAAACAAAAAAATGAGCCATCTTGATGTATGTACCTCTTCTGGGTCTCTACCCTACAAACATGTCCACCTCACTTGGTCGTTCAATAGCCCATAGTTTGTGCACTGGATCACGGGGGCCCTAAAATATCGTATCCTAGCCAGTATCCCTAGCATATATCATGCGCTAAGTTGAAATTTCACTATTTTCATACTACCCCATGATATCCTCACTATGACTAACTTAAAAATCCATCATATCTCTCAACCACACCTCTCATACCACTACGGCATGACCCCTATCTGCAAAATGCCACAATGAGGGGAGGGAGATAATGACTCTTGAGTCCGGCCTACAGTAGGCCTCGGGTTGGATACTAGCACTGAGGGTATAAAAATATTATTATATGGGATTCATTACCATATTTAATAATATGGGATTGAGATATAAGATGGATCGTCCGTAAACAACTCCAAGACATAATATAAAAAAATCCACAACCATCCCACATGCATGTATAAATAGAACTGATACAGATAAAAGTATCCAAAGTAAATACCCAAAAGTAAATATAAAGAATCGACATAGAAAATGTCAAGGATTTGAGCTAGTAATGTTTATCACAGTTAACATGTTCCTATTGGAATCCTAGAAAAAGTTATATATATATAGGGTGAGCATATAAGTATACACAGTAGAAAAACCAAAGTCTCTCATGAACATGTGAAAGAAGCATACTAATGTACCTATGAGAAAACAACAGGACCAAAGGAAACCTATCAAGTTATACTAACCATACCAACCTCACCAAGACATGATCACAAAATAACGCTATCCAAGTAATATAATATAATAGGAATCACATCGATAAGGGTATCCCACACCAATTTCCCACTGATATTCCTCTCTCACACCCAACGTTGTACGTCCTGACGCTCCCATCTCTTCCATATACCAAACCACCCCATAAGAATGGTCACAACATACGACACCTAAATACACCTAGGATTTTCACCCCACAAGAATGACCATGTCACACCTTTCTTGAAGGCATCCGGGTTACCACCCGACAAGCATGGTGATGTCTTTCTCAAAAAACTTTGGCCTATCACACCTCGCTCGAAAACACCTGGGCTATCAAAACCACTATCTAATTCACTAACATACCACCAGCTATCACAACATATGACATACCTACCAAATATATAAGAGATATCAAGAATGAGTGGGTACCCAACCATTCTTACTCCTCATCAGATGTCAATAAAATCACTCATCACGTGACTATACAGGTGTCATCACAAAGTGCTTGATGTGGGTGTGGTGCATATAGAAATCGCAAGAATATAAAATTATATATTTGTAGTATCAAACACTCAAGACAAACATATGGGTTTAAAAACTAAAAAAACAACTCATAACATCACAAAAATTTATTGTCACCTATAAATGCATAACACCACACAACAATAAAAAAACCCAATTTCATATTTCTAACCAATTTAATTTAATCATTCCATTCTTTAAATTATTTAACATCAACCAAATTTAATCACACAACCCATCATTTAATTATTCATTAACAATTTTCATACCATTATCCAAACCAACCCATGTCATTTCAAACATTATCAAACAATTATTTATTTATTTCATTAATACTTGTGAATCTATTACAAATCATGTTGAAATAGTGGGTGCCCTAGACCCAAATATGTAGTACTTTTGAATACTGTATCATGTGTACAGTTAGATATTCATGATGACATCTTACCATTATAGTGAATACTTTTTATGTATCCACTATAATAATGGTAATGTCCAAAGGTTAATTTTCATGTCAAGAGGTTATAGAAGATCCCATGCTATAATGAGAACCTCGAGATACAATGACATTGATCTTAAATATATGTTCTATAGTCTAGATACATCTTACTGACTGGACACAGTAGATGTCTGACTATCAGGTGCTGGGGGCTCATAAGCATTGAGACTTCTTCTCATGAAGTTCGCACTTGGTGATCTCCAGTATTGAGATCATGAGGACAGACCCGCTTAATAGGAACACCACATGTTTCTGGTGTCATTGGTCGTTCCTATCTACAGACATGTGTAATGGTCTCCTGACTTGAGATTATTATCAATGAATGTCATTTAATTACGTACATTTGATATAAGGAAAAAACTATGACGATAAAGTTGTGGTGAGGTAGTTTGTATTGGTCACGTCATTAATGACAAGGCATTGATTGAATAATCAATAATGGATTTTTCTCTTCCGAGTTCAGGAAGAGATATCTCAGGCCTGGTTGATTAGGCTGGTTGCACCTTCAATAAATCCATGGCCATGGTAGTCGAAGGTAAGACCGTCCGGAAAAATCAACCAACAAAATAAAGTAAATAAAGAATGATGACACTAGTATGCATTCTGCTTTATTGAGATATCGATGAAGAAGAGATTAGTTTACACCGACCGTGTTCGTAGGAAGACACTCATTGCTTTGAATTTGCCTTATCACTATAGGGGCCTCGATGGGTTGCTAGACCCCGCTCTACGTTAGTGATATTATTCATTTCTATTGAGATAAGGGCCTAGAGGGTCACACACAATAGCGCCTTGAGAATCTACCCTATTTTGTGAATAAGAATTTAGAACTTGGCAGACCCCGCCAAAGGGTCCGAGCACTATCCAAGTTCTATGGATCACCAAAGAATAAATAAATTCATTAATTATTTGAGTTTAGAATAATTCGTTGAATTTATTTATAACATGTATTTACAAGTTATATAGTAAATACACGTATTAATATTATTTGACTGGATTTAAATATCCTAAGTTCGTTTAATATTAGCAGGAGGAATGAGTCGAGCTAAAGACTCAAATTTATCACGTAATATATTTATATATTAAAAGTAAGTGATAAATTGTAAATATTATTTATGGCATAATTTTATTTGTCATAAATAATTATTTATGTCTCTTATATAGCAGACGTCTACTACACGGGGGACCGGGTACCTATACCGCGTGTTTTAACACTCCCTATATAAGTGAGAGAGATGCTCTCCCACCACTACTATTCATGTGTCAATATTGAGAGCATCTCTCTCCTGGAATTTAAGGGGAGAGTCTCTCAAGAAAAGAAGGATCTTCAAGGTCATCCATCCCGGATCGAAGCTTCCTCCTTTGCGGTGATCATCGATGCGCTGAAGTGTGCATCTAAGATCCGCGCTAGCACCCAGATCTTGAAAAACATCGCACAAGAAGATTCGCGAGGCGTGTGTGGACGATCTAGAGGGATTCGACGTTGGAGTCTTCGAGCAACGATCACCGGCGTCCGGCATGTCAATTCTGAACAAGGTAAATGTTCAATTTAATTTTTGTGCTCCTTATGAACCTTGCGAGTTCCTCGGACCAAGTCGGGACTAGATCACCGGAGTTAACAGGGTTATTTCACTCCAGTGAAGCAGAAAATTTTAAAATCCCGGCCCACTGGCTTCCGCTGCGCAGTCCCGGTACCGAACAGTGGTATCAAAGGGAGCGCAAGGTTTTTCTGAATCAAAAACATTAAAATGCATTAAGTTTAATTGCGGGGTGTTAAAATGGTTCATTCGGATTCGACCACACGTCGTTTCAATTTCAAATGATCAAGATACGATCATTTGAAATTTTTAATCGGATCGACGTCGCAAGTTTTTGTTCATTTGATGTTTATCTCAAATTGAGAATTAACATCAAAAATATTTTTTATTATAAAATTTTATAATAAATATTTTATTATGTTTATAATAAATAATTTATTATATTTTTATAATAATAAAATATATAAGGGAGGGAGACCAAGACCAAGACCCCAAATGGGGTCTTCTTGCTTTTGTATAAAAAAAAGGGAAGAAAAGACTCCAAAATGGGGTCTTCTACCTTTATTTATTTAAAAAAAAATAAAAGGGGCTGGATTTTTTGTCTAAAGGACAATAATAATAAAAAAAAGGTGAATAGGAGGAAGACCCTTACGGGTCTTCTCTCACGCGGTGCACACAGGGAGGCCGAACCCTAGGGACTCCCTCTCCCTCCGCCGGACCTACTCCACGCCGAGCCGCCTCCGGCTGGCCGCCGCCCTCCGTGCCAGCCTCCCCTTCACTGGACCGTCCCGCCCGACTGCCCCAAGCCCTGCACCAACCTCCTCCTCACGCGACAGAACCTCCTCTGCCAGACCGGCCTGCTATGCTGCACCAACCTCCGAGCCCCGCGCTGGCCTCCTCCAGTCGCGCCGGCCTCCTCCTCGTGCGCCGGAACCTCCTCCGCCAGACCGGCCTGCTGCGCCGCGCCAGCCTCCTCGCCTCTGCCCCGTGTGAACTAGCCACCCCGACCCAAGCTGCGCCGGCCTCCTGCCTCGCGTCGGATCTCCCCACGCCAACCACCACCTCCTCCGCACCGGACACGGTCCGCGCCGGACCGGCTCCTACCGGCAGCCGCCAGCCCCACCAGCCTTCCCCCTACCGGACCGCCTCGCACCGGTGAAACCTCGCACCGGACCTCCTCTGAATGGCCACCCCAAGCCCGCGCCGGCTGCCCGAGTCCGTCCGGCCACCCCGAGCCCTTTCCGGTCTCCTCCTCCGCGTCGGATTGGTTCCATCCGGCCGACCCGAGCCCGTGCCAGACCGGACAACAGCTTCACCGGCTCACCGGAGCAACGGGTTTCCGGCCATGTGGCTGGACGGTTTCTTTTTCGACCTCCTCCCACTCCCCTTGCACTATGCCGGAAGTTGCAGCCTCCACGAGAGTCGTTGGACGCCGCGGTTCCAGGATGACATCCCGCGGTGGTACGCAGTCCCGCCGGACTCCTCTCCAGCTAGAGGTAACCCTGCAGTGAATTAATTTTAATTAATTTAGTTTTTTAAATTAAATTAATTGGAATTAATTTAGGGGTTTATATTATTTTAATCCGAAAATATTAATTTAATTTATGTTTAGAATTAAATTAATGGTTTAATTTATTTTTTGGAAATAAAATTAAATTAAAAAAATGGAACCGATAAAAATAAATTATTTGAATTTAATCAAATTCATTTAATTTATTAAGACACCCTCGCATAATTTAAATTTATTGCAATTTAATTTTTATTGCGCTTTTACCCCGACTGGTCTTGATCTATTGACCGACCTGTGTGTGTCTGACATTTATTTATTTATTTAATTATTTATTCAATGTGTGCGATGATTGTAATATTTAGTTTGATAAATGAAAATATACGAATCATCTTTTAATTCAAATATGTATAAGGGCATGCACATCCATTGCACTAGTTGTATTTTTTACCCAAGACCCCCTCACCTGCGTGCGAGTATATTTGTATTTATATGGTGACGATCCGAGAGGCAGACCCCGCCATGTTGAGGCAGTAGTCCAGACAGGTTTTGGGCGCTTTAGACTGGGGAAAACAGTGACACGAGTCATGTATCGACTCAAGGTATGGATGCCCCTAGGTGATGATTGATCAGTTATCGATTGATCATTATAGAATGCTCAAGACCAGTTGGAATGCATGATTTACTTTATGCACAATTTATTATTTTATGCATCTGCATGATTATTTCATGATCACATAGGATAGTAAACAAGATAAAATGCTTAAATTTGTGACGAATAATATTCTATTGCATGTTCAGTTGTGAGCGTGACAACCCTGTTTGAACATAATAAATAGAAAAGGATTTTATTCGTCAAATAATACTAAAAATCCCTTAAAGATATATTAAGTCTAAATGCCTTCCATCTATCACATCTAAACAAAACCGGCTTTTTGGGTGCTCATCAGCCTCAGTTGAGAGTGCCTCTTACTACTGGGGCGTTTCCATGTGAGAAATGGGTCGACTTAACTAAAGTGAGTATTCAAGGATTAGCCTTAACTAACTTGCTATCACATTAGAGGAAAAAGGTTGAGGGAATCAAGTTTAGATTTCAACAGTTGAGACTTTACTCAACTACACAAGGAACCACAAGAACAAGTGGTTGGCCAGCATAGCGCCTACCTTTAAACCCTCAAAGCAGTGTCGTAGCCCTAGCTTGTAGACTACGAGGGAGGTTTCGAGGATCCTTGACACTAGAATGCTCAAGCGATAGAGTATTCCGAATCTAATAGTGAGGGATATTAAGGTTCATTAAAATAGTGGGAGACATTAAATGATAAAATAATTTATTAATCAGTAATGTCAGATTAGGTAATCACATAAAAGTACAATTTGCTAAAGTATATTTGTAGATAATGGCAATGAATACCACAATTAAACTGAGATGAACATTGGAAAAAGTTAATGTCCAAACAAGCACGAAATTCCAAGAGTATTATAGGCACTTGCGCACATTACTACCATAATGGAAATTCAAGGTGCTTGTGTCCCAACCTGTTAAGCCACCTTAAGTAGTGAGGGTGTAAAACTACTTAAAAAAGACTCATTAATAAAGTATATGATGGTTATGTCATAATTATATCATCAAATTATGATGTTAGTTGTGGTCGCTACATCAAGACTTGGATGTTGATTACATTTAGTCTCATCTCCAAGATCCTTTCGAGGAGAAGGTGATGCAAGATTTGGATGTGATGGTCGCACTCAGTTTGTGTAAAGTGAAAGATAGTTCACAATATTTCATTCCATCCCATTTCTTATAACTTTTACTCTAGTTTCGTTTGAGGATACAAACGAACCGTATAGAGTAAGCGCTTCATTATCGTTAAGGTAACATTCGTCAAGTAATAAGAATATTGGAGATAACGCCATCTTTTATTCTTATAGCGAATACATTGAATGACAAGGAAAAAAGGATTAAGGAAAGTTACACCAAAGAAACCTTTGTCATGTCCTTCAATGAAAGGTGGTTTGTTATTTAACAGGAAGTTATTTTCATCACATAATGAAATAAATTCATGGAAGTTTTAAAAAACTAAAATACAAGAAGCAAGTACTCGCTTCTCTTTCAGTTTATATTCATCAAATATATTAATGTTTATAACATACTTCTTGGGTATTGAATATAATATGCCAATAACATATGTGTATTTAAATACAGTAACCAAGGAAGTAGAGAAACATTACTATAATTAAAGTGTCTTCTACAAGCATTTGAGAAAGGGTGATTCCTAAGTCAGCGGAGAGAAACACATAACTTCTAATTGCCAAGTGATTGATTCAAATTGAACAAGTTATGGAGTATAACCAAAAACATTTATCTCATGTGACCATTTGTACATGATGAGACATTATTCTATGTTTTGGAATGAATGTTGTTTATGGTAACATACTCAACAAATAGTTCATTGCTACTTGAATCAATGACAATACACGATGAATATAAAATGTAAGACCTACCCAGTTGTGGCAATGTGATTCTTTGACAAGTAAAACTGAAAGTGGACGTCAACTATATAATTAGTATAGTATTTAGGATCGGCACATCTAGACACCTTTGGTATTATTGACACCCTTAGTTTAGACAAAGAAACCTTTAGAAACAAAGGTATGCCACAAAGCTTCTGAGGTTAGTTCAACACGAGAGTGTGAGCTATTACAAAGAAATCTAGAGGTAAATATACTTCATAAGATTGATTTAAGTCATTAAGGAATGTTCTCATGAAGTATAAGTTTGTTCATAAGATATGAGTTGCTTCGGATCGGAAGGACGAAGAATATCTTGACCAAACAATCATTGATCATGATAATATAACGTGGAGAAATTCCTAAACGCATGTTACCTTATCTACATCACCGTATTGATGTACATAAGAAGGATCTATGACAAGTCTTACATATTAACATTGATCAACAAAATGTAGCGTGGAGAAATTCCTAAACGCACATTTTATACATCAAAGTTATGATGTAAGTTGTATCAATGTTACAACCTATAGAAACTTCCATTATATTTTATGATGTGATTTGAAAATAACGGCTTAAAACCATAACCAATATGCCAACTAAAATGAAAAATGGATATCATATGAGTCATAGTATGCTGGAAAATCCATTATTTCATAGTACATGTTTAGATGAAAAGTGTTTGTTAGGATTTAAACAAACATGAATCAAGTTAAAACATGTTGTGCATTTGAGGTAATTATTCTAATAGTTGCTTAAGATATTACCTAAATCCCTATGATAGAAAAGATGCAGTCAAGTATTAGACTACATTTATATATAAGGGTGCACATCTCTATTAGAGATAGTGGGAGATGAATTGACTTGGACCAAGTAAATGCTCAAGATGCACAAATGGTTGGCATAGGGAACAAGTTCCACAAGAACATATGGAATTGGAATATTCTAGAGACACATACTGCATAGGAAGTATGAAACCATGGTGATGGTTTTATAATCACTGCGGTCGGTGATATATTATTCATTAAGAATAATAAATCCTACAAGTAAGAAGTATATGGAAACAAGCTAAGATTGACAAGATCAGTTCAATAATGGATTCCATGTATCAAATTGTACAGGGGATTATAAATTGAATACTGTGGTGGGTATTCAAATGAAATGATACATGGATGGTACAAGTATGGTACCAATAAGGCTCTATTGGTTATACTAAGTCGGTATGCCTAAATCTATTAGAATTTTAATTGTCATAGCTAAACTTCTAAGATCCTTTTATTGGTCATTGGATTTCAAGATCATTTTTCATGGAATGTGTCTATACGACGCAACCATAAAGAGACGATGACATCAAATGATGCCAATAAGGGTTGAAAGTTACTGAAATCCAATTCTGGATTAACGTAAGAAACAAAATCTTAGAGCATTAATTATAAATAAATCTTTGCCTTGTGTCTACCAAAAGTTAGTGGGAGCGACAATGTTTTCCAAGTGATATATGTTCGGCAACATATGGAAAACAGATTTTTGATCTTATAGTTAGATAAGATCAGGTTAAAAAAATAATTCTCCAATGATTGAAATTAAGTAGAAACCTAAGTTCTAGGGAACATGATCCACTTAGGTAGATCCAAAGGTTGATTGGTCCTAGTCAATCATACATGTAGTGACATTGTATTGAATAAATACAAGTTGGAACAATTCAAGTTTATAATTGTTGCCTATTTCACATGGATTAATCTCTCCAGGTTAACATGTTTGGAGTATATGTAGAGATTTAAGTTGTGAATTGATACCAAATGCTTTAGCAATGGATCAATCACATATTCCATAATAATTGATACTCCCAGGATATAATTTATTATAGGAAGATATCAATTATTTTCAGAAGCATTGCAAGTGATGCAGTTAGAACTATCATCTTGTACTTCGGAATGTACAAATGATATGTACCTATAATATGGAGAGGAAGGTATACTAGTTATGGAGGGATAAAAACTAGTAATCCTTATATCAATTTGATCTAGTATCGCAGTTAGGCAATGGAGATGAGCGATTCAAGCTCACAAAAGCTTGTGGTAGCCATACCAAAAAATACCGAGTACGTTGCAGCTTCTAAGGCAACTTAGAAGCAATTGTAAATTGCAACGATTTGTTACAATTCTTAGATTCACACCTAGTGAGAAAAGTATTATCATAATAAGAATTATGATATTCTTACTAGCCAATTTGTCAAGTTATGAAAATGGACAAAAGTAATCTACTCGGGGATACCTTATCTTGAGAAGTTTTACTCAAGTCGATGAGGTTGCATATAGTAGATTTTCCATGCAGTGAAAATGTGGCAGGACCAGTAGTTAAATCCATTACTCAACAGAAGCATGGTATTTATCATGTGAGTAGCTAACAAGTTTAGTTATCAAGTTGGATCTAGTGGAAGTGCGAGTCTTGAAATAGTGGGTTCCCTAGACCCAACTATGTAATACTTTTGATTACCGTATCATGTGTACAGTTAGATATGCATGATGATATATTACCATTATAGTGCAGACTTTTTCTACGTCCACTATAATAATGGTAATGTCTAAAGGTTAATTATCGTGTCAAGAGGTTATAGCAGATCTCAGGCTATAATGAGAACCTCGAGATACAATGAAATTGATCTTAAATATATGTTCTATAGTCTAGATACATCTTACTGAATGGACACAGTAGATGTCTGACTATCAGGTGCTGGGGGCTCATAAGCATTGAGACTTCTTCTCATGAAGTTCGCACTTGGTGATCTCCAGTATTGAGATCATGAGGACAGACCCCCTTAATAGGAACACCACATGTTTCTGGTGTCATTGGTCGTTCCTATCTACAGACATGTGTAATGGTCTCCTGACTTGCGATTATTATCAATGAATGTTATTTAATTACATACATTTAATATAAGGCGAAAACCATGATGATAAAGTCGTGGAGAGGTAGTTTGTATCAGGTACGTCATTAATGAAATGGAATTGATTGAATAATCGAGAAAGGATTTATCGCTTCCAAGTTCAGGAAGAGATATCTCGGGCCTGGTTCATTAGGATGGTTTCACCTTCAATAAATCCATGCCCTTGGTAGTCGAAGGTAAGACCGTCTGGACAAATCAAAAAAAAAATAAATCAAATAAATAATGATGACACTAGTGTGCATTCTGCTTTATTGAGATATCGATGATGAAGATATTAGATTACACAGACCGTGTTCATAGAAAGGCAGTCGTTGTTTTGACTTTGCCTTATCTCTATAGGGGCCTCGATGGGTTTCTAGACCCCGCTCTAGGTCGGTGATATTATTCACTACTATTGAGATAAGGGCCTAGAGGGTCACAAACAATAGCGCCTTGAGAATATGCCCTATTCTGTGAATAAGAATTTAGAACTTGACAGGCCCTACGAAAGGGTCCGAGCACTATCCAAGTTATATGGATCACCGAAGAATAAATAAATTCATTAATTATTTGAGTTTAGAATAATTCGTTGAATTTATTTATAACATGTATCTAAAAGTTATATAGTAAATACACGTATTAATATTATTCGACTGAATTTAAATATCCTAGGTTCCTTTAATATTAGCAGGAGGAATGAGTCGAGCTAAAGACTTAAATTTATCATGTAATATATTTATATATTACAAGTAAGTGACAAATTGTAAATATTATTTATGGAATAATTTTATTTTTCATAAATAATTATTTATATTGCTTATATAGCGGACGTCTAATACACGGGGGTCCGGGTACCTATACCGCATGTTTTAACACTCCCTATATAAGTGAGAGAGATGCTCTCCCACCACTACTATTCATGTGTCAAGATTGAGAGAATCTCTCTCCTCCTGGAATTTAGAGAGAGAGTCTCTCAAGCAAAGAAGGATCTTTAAGGTCATCCATCCCGGATCGAAGCTTCCTCCTTTGCGGCGATCATTACTGTGCTGAAGTGTGTGTCGAAGATCCGTGCTAGCACCCGGATCTTGATGAACGACGCGCGAGCAGATTCGAGAGGCATGTGTGGACGATCTAGAGGGCTTCGACGTCGGAGTATTAGAGCAACGATCGCCAGCATCCTACACGTCAATTCTGAACAAGGTAAATGTTCAGTTTAATTTTTGTTCTCCTTATGAACTTTGCGAGATCCTCGGACCAAGCTGGGACTAGATCACCGGAGTTGACAGGGTTATGTCACTCCGGTGAAGCAAAAAATTTTAAAATCCCAGCCCACCGGCTTCCGCTGTGCTATCCCGGTACCCAACAAAGCATCCAACACCTTGTAGCCCCAAAGGCATAGAAAAAAGAACCACCTCACCACCCCAAAAGAATGGCCAACAACCACCTAATCACCTGAAAAGCATATCCCCCAAAGAACTTTTCCACCCCAAAATCACGGTCAACGAACGACCTCGCTACCCAAAAATCATGGCCCACATACCACCTCCCTCCCCTAAAAGAATGGACAACAAAACAACTTGACATCCCAAAAGAAAAACCCACAAACCACCTTTCCGCCCCAAAATCACTGCCCACAACCACCTCACCACCCCAAAAGCACATCTCATAAACTACCTCACAGCCCCAAAGCATGACCAAAAAACCACCTCACTACCCCCAAAATCACATCCCACAAACCATCATCCCCACATTCCACAACCACACATTTTCATCCCCCAAGAACAACCAAAAATCACAACACAACAAGATCATTTTACAGATTTACAAGGGGACTTTTATCACATTTCAATTTACTTTAGGGGCGTTATCACACAAGTCATAATCCCGAGGAAACCATTTCATTATAAAAATAAAAGTGGTTAATCAATTTACATTTTATGGTGATATCACAATAGTCAAAATCAAATCATAAATCTAAAGACATATATCCAACACAAATAAAGCATCCAAAGGCCATAATTTTCAATGGATTCACAAGCTTGTAAAATCCACAATATCAAAATAATATCAAAGTTGTAAAATCAAGAGAATCAAAACATTTTTTACCCTTTAATTTAAATTTAACAAATTATTTACTTTTAATTAATCCTGAACAACCATAATCCATAGAAAAACAAAAATAAAACTCCTCCCTCATGATACACAATAAAGAGAAATGAGAGATTCCCTACCTGAAAGAAGATTTTCTGACTCATTGTGCACCACAAGGTGTTGAAGAATGCCTAAAAAACAAAATTGAACCATGATAAAACACAAATAAACCTAAAATTTAACCAAATACCATAAAAATACAGCCCAACACACACCCTAATACATGAAAACATCACCATAATGAATCCCCAAGAGAAGAATAGAATAAAACCTACCAAGAAGAAGGAAGGGCTTACCACTAATTTCCAACGAACAAACACTAAGACCAATGGATCAAATAGGGAGGAATAGGGATTCATGAACCCCTCAGGGTGACTAGGGTTTGCCCAAAATGTGAGACGGAAGAATCCACAACAGAATGAATGAAAATTTTTCTAGAAATGAACTTTTAAAACTATACTTCTTTTGGGATTTACATGATGTGTAATCCCCTTTCACTTCATCTAATCCTCAGAGTTTGGTTTCACCAAAAAATGCATCACCATTTTATTATTTAATCTAGAAAATATACATGTTGTGAACCATCCATGGACAGGCCATGAAACCAACTTTAACATAGTGTAATACACTTACACAACATGTATTGCCTGTAGGAGTTTTGTTACACCTCCAGCCTCCACCGAAAACTCATGGAACCTCCCCCAAACACCTCTAACAACAAAAAATGGAAAAGTAACAAACTAGGAGGGTACATACCATTAAAATACCTACATAGTCAATGTAATAATCTTCAACATTTTTTCTTGATGAAGATCACTAGAGCAGAAAATAAATGTTTCATGCCTCCATGGAATTATTGATTAACCACTGAAAGAGGCTAATATTCATTATATATATTATAATATTCATGTGATTCATTATTCATAAACACCAATTTTAGTTCATTTTAAAATTTGAACATTATTTCACAATATGATTGTAATTATTTCTTAAATTGAACTATTATCTGGTGCATATTTGAACACCTCATAAAACAAAAAATGGTCACAATTTTACTTTCATATTTAATTTTCAGGTTTCTCATACCATTGGGAACAATTAATGATTTTGGAGCACTTGAAGATTCACATTATAAGACCACTATTTTGGACATTCAACCTAAGAAATTCAGGGTGAAGTGAACTAGACAATAGCCCAATAAAATTATAGTATTAGAAAAGATCCAATACCAACGATTTTGAAATTTTAACTGAATATATAGGAAATGATTCGGAACATTTAATCCAATGGTTTCCATATCTAATTATGATGTTTGAAGAGAGTCCCAGGTCGCCTAGCCATCCGTACTCCTCACCGGATGTTGAGAAAAAAACACCATTCATATGGCTATACATGTGTCAACACATAGTGCTTGATGTTTTTGGGGGTGTGTATTTAAATAATAAGAATATACAAGTATATATATATATAGTATCAAGAAATCAATCCCATCCTATGGGTTCACAAACTAAATAACCAACTCACAACACCGCCTCTTTTTCTGCCACCTATAAATGCATAATACTACACAACAAGCCACAAACCCCATTTCATATTTCCAACCAATTTATTTTAACCATTCTATTATTTACATTATTTAGCATCAACCACATTTAATCACACAACCCATCATTTATTTATTCATTAATGATTTTCATCCCATTAATCAAACCAACCCATGTCATTTCAAACATTATTAAATAATTATTTATTCATTTGATCACTACTCAAGCATATAGAATAAATAAACCACCACCTCACCACCCCAAAAGCACAACCAAGTGAACCACCTCACTACCCAAAATCATGGCCAAAAAACCACCTCGCCGCCCAAAAATCACTGCCCACAAACCAGCTCACCACCCCGAAAGTATGGCCAACAAGCCACTTCACCGCCCCAAAAGCACAAATTAACTAATTAATAATTATAATGAATAATTATAATTAATTCTTATATTAATAATTAATTAATTAATTATTTTATAATTAATAATATATTACAAAGTAACTAATTAATTATTATATAACAAATAAAAAATAATTATAATTAATAATTATATTACTAATTAACTAATTAATTATTGTATAATAAATAACAAATAATTATGATTAACAATTATATTACTAATTAACTAATTAATTATTATACAATTAATAATTAATAATTAATAGTTAATAATTATAATGAATAATTATAATGAATCTTTATATTACTAATTAACTAATTAATTATAATATAATTAATAATTATACTACTAATTAACTAATTAATTATTACATAATTATATTTCTAATTAACTAATTAATTATTGTATATTATTAATTAATAATTAATAATTATATTAATTATTAACTAATTAATAATTATATAATTAATAATTATATAATTAATAAGTATATTAATAATTAACTATTTAATTATTCACTATTTCTTATATGTTTAATCAATGTTTAAAGTTTCATTTATATTGGTCTTATAGTTTGTATTTTATAGTCTTTCAATGCCAGGTACTTGAAACATTTTTAAGTTTCAAGTTGGTGGTTTTGAAAGCTTATAAATTATTTTTCATTAACATTTTTTTGAAATTATTTTTATTTTCAACTATTTCTTATATTTTTAAACCATTTTTAAGTCTCATTTGTATGGTTATTATAGTTTGTATTTTATAGTCTTTCAAAGCCACGTACTTGAAACATTTTTAAGTTTCAATTTGGTGGTTTTGAAAGCTTATAAATTATTTTTCATCAACATTTTTTATGAAATTATTTTTATTTTAAAATATTTCCTAAATTTTTAATCCATGTTTTAAGTTTCATTTATATTGGCCTTATAGTTTTTATTTTATTGTCTTTCAAAGCCACGTACTTAAATATTTTTTAAGTTTCAAGTTGGTGGTTTTGAAAGCTTATAAATTATTTTTCATCAAAATTTTTTATGAAATTATTTTTATTTTAAACTATTTATTATATGTTTAATCTATGTTTTAAGTTTCATTTATATTGGTCTTATTGTTTTTATTATGTAGTCTTTCAAATCCACGTACTTGAAACATTTTTAAGTTTCAATTTGATGGTTTTGAAAGATTATAAATTATTTTTCATTATCATTTTTAATGAAATTATTTTTATTCTAAACCATTTATTATATGTTTAATCCATTTTTTATGTTTTATTTATATTGGTCTTATAATTTTTATTTTATAGTCTTTCAAAGCCATGTACTTGATACATTTTTAAGTTTCAAGTTGGTGGTTTTGAAAGCTTATAAATTATTTTTCATCAAATTTTTTTATGAAATTATTTTTTATTTTAAACTATTTATTATATTTTTAATACATGTTTTATGTTTCATTTATATTGGTCTTATAGTTTTTATTTTATAGTCTTTCAAATCCATGTACATGAAACATTTCTAAATCCCACATCAGAAATGCAGAATGTTCTGCGCATGAAAGAGAGAACCTGAACCCCACATCGGAAATGCAGAATAATTTCTAGGGAAATCCCTCTTATAAAAGGGATCCATGGGTGAGGGTCTCCACTAGAATCTAGACTACAGTAATGGCGGTACTTTTGGATATTAAATAGCAGATAAATTTTTCTGAAAATTTTTATTATATATACATATATAAACAAAACAAAACAAAAAATAATAATAATAATTTTAAAAATACAAAAAAAAATTAGGAATTACTGAGGATGTGTGAACCCCATTCAAGCAACATTCATCAAATGTGTGAAGGATGCATGAACGAGGTTCAAATATACTATGCACACCTAAGATGCATGAACCCCATTCACATCTCTTCCTGGGATCAGGGATGTGTGAATGGGGTTTACGCATCTCTAGACCCATTTTTGAAAATATTCCCAACCCTATCCCATTTTGTTAGTTTTTTTGAAAAACCCAGCTTTAAAAATTACCTCGATTACATAGTATTGGGGTTAGGAATGGCTAAGAATGGGCATAGAGGTTTGGGGATGGATAAGCATGGGCACTGGTGTCAGGAATGGTGAAGTGGAGGCAGTCGAAGTCAGTAATTATAGAATGAGATAGGCAGGGTAGGGATAGGGAATCCCAGAACGTGGGTGTAGGTGGTTGTCTAAATCCAACCTATGACTCAATCAACCCAACAGAATTTGACCTTGTTGGGTCTAGTTAGACATGAGATATGGATAGATCAGGTTAATTTGATCTGGTCAGTTCATGCTATATTTATTTCCATAATTATATTTTGATTGTCAATGGATAGCCGATAACCGGGTATCTTAACCTAGCCAATATGATAAAAATGTGTTTTGGTATATTTTAATTTAGTTTGGCTAGAATTTTATATTCATATTAAATAATTGTATATGAGTAGAGGTTTGGAGTTGGGAATGGTGAAGCGGGGTGGGGCAGGTTAGTTATGCTGCACATGGGAGGGTTCAGTTTGGCATGAACTCGGGTAAAATTATAGTTTTTTATTTTCATAATTTCAATTGGGGTGATAATGAGCACCTGATAACTAGGCTCTCAGTCCTATCTGCCCGATTAAAAAAACCTGAATCTTTCAATTTTATATTGTACTATAAAACAGATGAAAGTGAGGAAACAATAGAGATAATTTATGATGAAACCCATTAAATTCAAAGTTTCTCTAGGTGGATTATAAAGCCTTGTTAGCCGCATGAAAGTAGAGTTGTGGGGTTCTACATGATTCGGAAGGTGGAAGACATTCTAAAGGGGTAGATTGTATTTGGAGTTGAGTGTGAATCAAAGAGGTGTCATTTGGACCTCAATGCAGACAGAATAATGGCAAGAATTTCCAATTGTTTGCAGGCATATCACACTAGGTGGGAGGGAGGGTCGAGGCACTTGATGCACATAATCAAGGATATAACAATCAAATGGGATACCATGAAAAATAAATAAATCATGAAAATAAATTTATTAAATTGATTTTGATTAATAAACAATTTTCAATGCATTAAAATGGAGTGGCAGTAAACGGTGGGTTTTGGTGATACATGTAACGACCGATTCAAGACGGGGTCCAAACCCGCCTCTATAGGCCATGGGTAAATGACCAGTTTCAATGGAATATCTAACATAGGGAGACATTTTTCTTAGTACTTTTACATGAACATACAACCATATCGATGCAGAAGTGCAGATGAAGTAAAAGTAAAAGAATAAAAAATCTAAGGGAACACCCATACATGCACAACCTCTAGACTGTACAAGAGTATGACAATACAAACTGGAAAGTAAAGGAGAAAAATACACGCCCAACAAGAAATAGGTTTCAACCCAATAAAACTGGAAATTAAAACACTGAGAGAGCCAAAATCTTGATCTCCAAGTTATGACCCCTGTACGTAGTCTAAAGTACCAGGTATCTCTAAGCTCTTCTGAAGTCACTGCCGACATTCCTATCATTGGCATAAGACATGACACGTGCAAGAAAAACCCATGGAAGCGTGATTATATACATACCTAGTAGAATACCCCAAAATATTAAGAGGGAGAAATAATATATACAATATGAAATAAAAAACAATAGATAGAAACCTAGATGTAGAAATCAGTGAAAGAGAACATCTCAACCCAATCCAAGACTGAAAGTAACCTCATACAAACACAAGGAGCTCAACATAGTGTGGAAATGAACTACACATTGAGTCTTTTACACCTATAGTAGGAGAGTAGAGTCATCAAACTATGATAATATAAACAGATAAAGACCATTCCATACCTCATGCATCTTCACACCACATAAAAAGAGAGTAACAATACTAGAAATTTGGGCATTGGCAGCCCTTGAAACGGGAGACCGCCATTGGAAGTTGTTTCCCCTAAAAAAAGAGATGGCCCTATCTCCCCCATCCTCATGCCCAAACCTTCCCCCTCTACAAACCCTTCCCACCAAGAACCATCCCTCCCATCGTGAATCAGAGCCATCTCCACCACTCCCCACGAACCATCACGAATCATCCCTCCCTGTCGTAAACCAATCCTCGCTGTCATGAATCAAAGTCATTGTCTCCAAAAACTCTCCCCATAATGAACCAATCCTCCCTACCATAAATCAAATCCATCTCCGCCCATCGCGAACCAAATCTGTCACCTGTCTCGAACCAGATCTGTTATCGCAAATGAGATCTTTTTCCCTTTGATGTTACCCAAACATGTTTTGATCATTAACATTAAATTTGAAGTGAGTTAATTTCTATTTTCTCACCTTTCTTATATTCATTTGTGTCTATATTACCTGAATGATATGCATCGGAAAAAACATGTACATCTTGTATATAACTTCGTTGATTTAATTTTGAAGAGATTTGTAGATACTAGAATCATTGAAACATTGTGAAGTACATGTTTTTAAATATAAATTGGAAGTCAAAGTGGATTCATCACATACCGTTGTTAACCTATACCTAATGGATTTGTTGTGTAAATTTTTATCCCTTTTGATTAATATGAAAATAATGAAAAACTTACTTATTTAGCTTCCAAATTTAGTTATTTTAATCTTTAATTTTGTTTCACAGTCAAATACCTTGTGTTGGATGAGTTTCATAAGCTATTTAATCTTATCTTTTTGAAGTAAATGGATTTTTTTTGTGAATGAATGCTTAAATACTTATATAGTATGATCACAATTCAATGAAACTCTATCTGATTTTGTGGAAGAGTTTTAATACATGATAATGCATGATAGTGTTAGAGTTATTTTTGGCAGAAGGTATATAATGATATTGTTGAGTTAAAATGTCATTTTTTTTATTTTCCATGATATATGATGACAATGCCTTTTATGATGAAGGGTATGTTTCAAATAACTTATAGAAACTTCTTATGATAAAATGTTTGAAATAATATGTAATGTTTGAAAAAATTGATAATTTTTTTGATATTTTATGGAAGTGAAGATGGAAGGCTTATTTCACTTCATTGAAGGTATTCTCATGTTATATTTTTTCATGATTATTTATTTAGAGATATTTTTTTTGGGGAAAAACTTTTATCATTTCATTTATTTTACTAGGTTTTATGATATTTTTGTTTAATGAGAAAATTTACATTTCAAGGGTCTGAAATGTTCTTCTACATGTTTAATTATGATAATTATAATTTTAATTATAATTGCATTATAATTTTATTTATATTTATATTAAATATTTATTTACTATTATTAAAACATTTTAGGCTGCCAATTTTTTTTTCATTACACATATCAAACAATATTTTAAATTTTCTTTTCTTTTTCATTCTCATTTCTTTAAAAAACTTGTTTTTTTGCTTAATAAAGGAACATATTTGGAATTTTTGTTTAAATATTTTTTACCAGGATCACATAAAATTATTAGGTTCAATTAGGAAACCAGTGAATCAGTCCTAGGAATAATTCTAGCTTATGATAGAATTGGTGGAAAACTGATAAAATAGGTTTTGAATTGGTAAAATCGGGTAAATCAATGATTTAAACTATTTGAATGATTTAAAATTTAATAAAAGTTTAAATTAGGTACCACTATATGACATATAAAACCACTAAGAAGGTCAAGAAAAATTGGAGTTGAATTAAATATTATTTAAGAATTGTGATTTTAGTGTTTGATTTCTTGTATTTTATTATGAATATATTTTGATGAATGATTTTGTGTAGATCTCATAAATATATTTTAATTATCCTTTTTTATTTAAAATATATTAATCATGATTAGGGTTTAAATATGGTTTAATCATGGTTTAGATACTAAGCCCTGAACTAATGTTTTGATCGATTCTATGCCTGGTTTGGTTATGAAAACATTATTTTAATGAAAATATTGACACTGTTTAGGTAAAAATGTCTGGAGGTTGAGATTTTGTTTTTTCGGTGATTATTTGTTAAATTTGTGTGTATAATTTTGTTAAACCAATCTATGTTTCGAAATCATGATTGTATATATTATTTATTATTTTTCTTCATATCAGTATTTAGGGATTGAATCCTTTGGTCCAATTGTTTTTCCAAATCAAGGAGAGGGAAAAAGAGCTCTACAATGAACTAAAACATGAAGATATCAGAGTTGATGTCATACTTGTTTTTTTTATTTTATATCTGCTTTGTTTTTGTCATTTGGTGGCTATAATATTGAGTCTACTTCACCTGGTGTTATCTCTAAGCATTGGATGACTGCTGAACTATGTAAGTTGACTTACTAGACAAGTATCACATTTGACTGCTTTGATACCCATGAATCTCTATTTAATGTTTTCTATTGATAATTTATGGACTGATTATGAAGACTCTTCCAATAATGAATATTGGTTTGTGTTGCCTTTAAGATTTATGTTCTCCTTTGCATTACTAATTTCATCTCATAGTGTGTGCATTCACTGAACACTGTTTTTTCCTGTACATTTTCCTTGTAGATGCCTCTATTTTTTATTTTATTTGTAACGATGGATTAAATGATGAGTTTTTATATTTTCTGACATATGAAGATCATGTTTCATTTTTAGTTAAAGGTTTTGGTCATTTGTTTTTTATAAATTTAATGTTTTTCTTACCTTGTTGATACATTCTTTTTGTTCATTAGTTTTCTGAAATATATTTATATTCCCTGATAAAGTGATGCTAGTTAGCTTCATTGATAAATATTAAATGGGATAAATATGAGAACTAGGATGTCCTATAAGAAGATGGCAGGAATTTTTTTACTGTCATTTACTAAATAGAAATTTGTGAGAGAATTATTTGTAGACTCTGTCTGATTCTTGTGTTCATATATCTCTATTTCAATTAGTGTCTTATGTGATTCCATATCACTACTTATCTTTCTAATGAAACTTCTAACATAATGATGACTTTTTTCCTTGATAATATCCATCCATCAATATTTTTATCTGACTTTTAATGCTTGATTTTTGCATGTGTAATCTGATATGGATCAATGTTGATGATATCTACTTTTTTGTTGGCAACACTATTCATGGGATTTCTGATTTATGGAGGTGATTGGCTATAATTTCTTTGAACAAATATGATGTCTATATTATGATAACAATTGGGTGATGGTGTTTATGAAATGACATCATGATTTGACCCATTATGAATTTAGACTATTTTTGTCTGGAATCGATATGAATTCTTTCAGCACATCACTTAAGTATAAATTAAGCTATTGCTTACTCATTTAATGTGATGTTATATAGGTATTCATTGTTTTTCACCACTAGTGATAAAAGTTATATTCTTGGAACCTCTATTTATTTTTTGGTGTATGATTCTATGTATACAGGCTTCATCTTTTCATTAAAGTGAATGTTTATGATTCTTTGTAGGAAGCATTACCCTTATAGGAGTAAAGAGATCATTAAAGATGTAAAGATTGATATATCATCATTCTGGTGACTTGATGGCATTAGATGAGGTTATTTTTTGGTTATATTTATGAATAGAGGTTTTTAGTGGATTATGTGTTGGTAGATGAATTATTTATGACAAATTATGAGTATATTAAAATATGGTGGCTTCCATTAGATGTATGAAAGTTTTTTATTATATTCTTGTTTGGTTATGTTTTTGAATATAGATTTTTTTACAAAAATCAGAATTTTAGAGACTTCTTATGGCATTCACTGTTCTTTTTTTGAGAGTATTTGAGAATACAATATGTGGTCACTATATCCTTCCTAGATACTGATTACATAGACGGTATGTGGAAACCAATAGTGACTAGTTTTGGGGGTCACTATTTCCCTTTAGAGATGGGGCAACTGCGACCGCCAAAAGCGGCTGAGTGGCGGTTTCTAAAGGGAATTTTTCAATAGTATAACCAAATCCAAAGGTATGGATACATATGGTATATATACATAATCAATCAAAAGAAACCCAAATGAGAGAGAAAGAATATCTTCATCTCTCAGCTCATCCTAGGAAGAAGAGTAGCCAACAGTTCCAAAATCCATAAATGATGCCAAACATCTCATGTGTCTGCTTAGAAATTACCATCAATGTCAAGACACACCTCCCCACCATGTCGCATAATCGAAGGGATAAAATCTCTAGGTGGAGGAATCATGTACTGATATAATATGAGGGTTCCACTCATATAGTCAATGGAAGACCCATGTCCTGCCCAGCTGGAGGGTTCCACTACAGAATTCATCTAGGACCCACTACCCAGTTCTACTAGAGGTAACTACTTGGAAAGTTTTCAAGGTAAGCCATTAAGGACCCACTAACCAACTCTACTATAAGGTACCACTCAGAAGTTGTTGATGACCCACTACCTAGCTCTACTAGAGGGTACCACTAAAAAAGTCTTCGAGGACCCACTCCCAAGCTCTACTAGAGGGTACCACATGGAAGTAACTGTATAGGACTCATACCCTTGCTAATTGGGGGGGGGGGTCCACTCTAATAGGAATCCTAAAAAAGGAACCGATTAGTACATGGTGTGTGAGGGGACCCACACTGAGCATAAAATTTTTTCATGCTGATAGTAAAGTGGTAGCTGTTGTTTTATGGAAAATATACCAAGGTAAAGTGATCTTCCCAACTCCGAATGAAGTCTAACATGTATGCCCTCAACATATCCTCCAACAACTAGATAATAAACTTGGTATTCCCATATATTTGGATGTGAAAGGTTGTAATCATCCTCTTTTGGGTCCTGAATTCCTCCTTCAATCCTTTACAGAATTGTGACGTAAACCACTTGCCATGATCAGAGACAATCATCGATGGTAGACCATGAAGGCGAATGATCTCATGTATGTACAACTGCCTCAAACTCTCCAACAAACTCAGTTCCCTGATAGCATGAAAGTGTGTCAAATGCATGAGTCTATCAACTATCACCCATATGGCGTCATGACCCTTATCAGTCCATAGAATCCCTATCACAAGGTCCATGGATATGTTGTCCCATTTCCAATTTGGTATATCAAGAGGCTACAAAAAACCTATCAGAACTTTGTGCTTAGCCTTTACTTACTGATAGGTGAGGAATTGAGATATGAACTCAGCTAAACTTCGTCTCATACTAGACCACCAAAACTATCACTAAAGGTCTTTTTACATATTCCCTACATCGTGATGTATAGCTAGGGGAGAGGTGTGGAACTCTTTCATCACCTCCTACTACATCATGACTGGAACCACTACCCATTCTTGGAAAAGGATGATGTGATTACCTCCTTGAGAATATCCATATGGTGAATCCACCATGGATATCTAGTAACGAAAGACCTCATAGTAAATGTCTCTCAGCTGGGAATCTCTCTCATGCTTGAGAAGTGGATGAGTCAACGCCATCGACTATATAAAAACTATACCCTCCTACTCTACCAGGGATAGTTATAGGGAAGCCAACAGCTCTGAATCCTCATGCACTAAGTGATCCTGAGACTTCTTGATAAGGGAATCTACTAATACATTCTCCTTCCCTAGAGTATAGACTATCTCTAAGTCATAGTCCTACAGTAAATCCAAAAATCTATGATGTCTCAGGTTCAAGTCTCCCTATGTGAATATGTACCTAAGACTCAGGTGGTCTGAGTAAACCACAATGCACTCCCCCAAAAGGTAGTTCCTCCAAAACCTCAGGGAAAAGACTAATTATTCTATCTCTAGGTCATGAGTCATGTTGTTCTATTTGTGGGGTCTCAATTGACTCGAACTATATGTGATAATTTTATATTGTTCCATCAACATGTAGCTAATACAATATCCAAAGGCATCACAACACACCATGTACTCTACACACTCCTATGGTAGTCTCAACACAGGGTCACTCGTGAGCTTCAGCCTCAAATCCTCAAATGCCCTCTAGAACTGAAAATACTAGGTAAGTAGCTTCCCTTTCTATGTTAGGGTGGTCAAAGGGGCTATAATTCTGGATAAGTCTTCCGCAAACCTTTTATAGTACCCTACCATGCAAAACAATCTCCAAACCTCTTACACTCTCTTGGGTGGCTCCCAAGAAATCACTACATTGATCTTCACTGGTTCCATGGATAAACCATGCTCATAAATGAGATACCTTGAAGAGTTAACCTCATTAATCTAGAACTGAAACTTTGAGTGTTTCCCATAAAGATGGTGCTCTCAAAGAAAATCTAGAACCATCCTCAAGTGCTCTACATGTTCCTCCTCCAATGGAGAGTGTATGAGTATGTCGTTGGTAAATACAACAACAAACTAGTCTAAGTACAACTGGAAAACCTAGTTCATCAAATCCATAAACATGGTGGGGGAATTAATCACACCAAAGGGAATCACTAGGAACTCATTGTGTCCGTAGTGACATCAAAATTCCAGCTTTGGAATATCATAGTCTTGAACTCTCAAATGGTGGTAGCTGGACCTGAGATCAATCTTCAAGAACCATCTCACACATTTCAACTGATTATAGAGGTCATCAATCCTTATCAAGGGGAAATTATTCTTTATCGTGGGTTGGTTAATGTGAAAAAAATCCATAGATATCCATAAGATCCCCTTATCCTTTAAAAAAACCATGGAGTTTCCCAAGGGACACACTGGGACTGATGAAACTCTTCTCTCGAAGGTCCTCCAACAACAACTGTAGCTCCCAAATCTATGTAGGGTTCATTCGATATGTTCCATATGATATCAGAGTATTGATGGGATGCAAATAGATGAAAAAAATCCTTCTCCCACTTTAGATGTAGTCCCATAATTTCCTCGGGGAAGACATACATATAATCCTCCAAAATAGAAGGAATCCAGATACCTAAAGAGCTCATGACACCATGGGATATACTCAACAAATTATATTTGATGTCTTTTAGTGACTTTCTCATAGAACCCACTAATACGTCCATGAGATATCTCTCACCCATAAAGGTGAATCTTATCCCATTAGTGTGTAGACATCTGAATTGTCTACAGTGATAGTCAATCTAGTCTCGGACCATAGAAAAATAGTCCATAACCAAGACGATGTCATAAGGTTACATCCTGATGAAAAAAAGGACCCATGTGAACCTCTCTCCATCAAGTGGTAGCTCACACTACCAATATATGAAAGATACAGAATAATCCTTCCCTGTAGGAACCGCAAGACAAACCTGTTGGGCTAGAACCTTGAATGGGAACTCTATCTCTCACACTAGGAGTATAGAGATTAAAAAATTACTGGAACCTATTTCTACTAATACTGAAGAAAGAGTATAATAAACATATTTTTTACCTCTAATCATCTTATGTGATGCGGGGTCATAAGACTCCAAATCTTGTAGTTGTTCACGTCCTCGACCTCCATCTCACTAAGCTTGACGTGGGATGTCTGGAAGTGGTGGTGGAAGGATCTCATAGATCCTTCCACCACCCATATATCTTCCTACTTTTCTTCTAGATCAACCTCCCTAGGGACCACCCTATCCTCTCTTAGGAGATTCCTAGTCACGACATTGCCTCTACCATGGGATCCATCATCTACCTGCATGCGCTGCTAGGCACTCTTGGCCAGGATGTCTCACACTATGTGACCTTTCCCATCACAATCATTGAACTAAACCTCTCTGATCTACCCTGGTGATATACGCTATCCCCATACCATAAAACCTCATAAATAAGTATGATCATGAAAGGGCCTCCTACAACGAGATCCCGCTGACTAGTGCATGCTAGCTGCTACATACGACTTAACTCTGTGATGCCCAGTGCCAACTCCCACTATATGTAATTGCTCTAATAGAAACCTCTCAATAACTAGTTCCCACTCCAACACTATAACGTCCTGACCCCAAATTCTGGGATTTGGTGTGTTATTTTAAAACATTTACATGATTAAAAATAATCAAACCCCAAAGGACCGATCAGTTTAGCAGTCTTGTAAAATAGATTGCACACATAACCTTACATTAAAATTCAAAAACATAAAATACAAAACAAATAATATATTGATAACCCCATTATTCTTCTTACTTAACCCTACATATCAGTCATAATACACTTCTTGGAATCTTGGGAAAATAATACATAAGAAAGAGGTGATATCAGGTGCTTAGTAAGGGTAACGTACAGTTAGAGCCATTATGAATAAATAATCACAAACCTTTAGGAACGATGTATAACTGAAACAAAATACCTTTAAACAAAATCTTATGAATAATATGGAAAGAATAAATAATACCATATAAAATAAGCATAACCATGGATATTTTACTAGTCTAATAATCACATGGAATATCAAAAACTAATATTATAATGAGGGAATGAATAATACCAAATATTTTCACTATCAAGATATATCCCCAAGATAGATACTATCAAGATATATCATCATGAAAGTTTAAGTCTCTGGGTATAAACCCACCTAACTTATGTCAAGATCTATCCTCATGATAATGCTAAACTGCTTGGAAAACAAATGTGATGGGTTTTTCGCCAACTAATTTGGTCTCATGAGACCTATTGATGCATCGAGGGGCTATAGAAGTCCCCAACCATCACATACTAAGTTTAATAAATTCCTTATATGATAATTGTGAAACATAAACAAAATAATCATTTGTATTAAAAACTAGTATACAAAATATTAATAATTTAACCACAAACCAAGAATGGTATCTAAATAGCATATCCACAATAAAAAAAATCATAAACCATTAAATAAAATATGGTAAATGATATTATAATAGATCAATAAAAATTAATCATAAGATCCAACAAATTATGTTGACAAAGTTGAAAATAATCTATTAAAATCATTAAAAATGTCTTGAGATAAATACCAATTTTTCTTTTGGAATCATTTATTCAAAATTTCCACACTTATAAATGAATACATTTTAAAAGAGTTTTTTTGAATCAAATTTTCCCATACCACTTCGAAATTTTTTAATGGAATTAACATTTTAAAACACTCATGTCTATATAAAAAATTCTTTAAAACTATTTTGAAAACATGGACATTAATGAGAAATATTAAGAAGAATAAATATTTAAAACATTTAAAATGATATTTTAGTTAAATACTCCCTTACATAAAAACATAAAAATGTTACTTTTGAAAAAATTTGAACGTAATTCAAAATAGACATAAAATATTCTTTATAATCTTATATATATATATAAATAAATTAGTATGATAATATCAACAATATTGAAATGGAGAGAGGATTAATTCTTTAAACATTCAAAGCGTACCATAACACTTTGAACATTTAAATAATAATCCCATATATTAAAATGAATATTTAAATACCATGAAGATAAAATTATTCACGATATCAAATATAATAGAGGCATTTCATACACCACACCCAAGAAATAGGTGGTGAACATGACTTATATCTCATGAAAATTAAAAGTGAGAGAAATTCCATTACAAATATCGTATTATTAGAGAGTGAGGATAAATCAATGAAATAATTATGTGTGAAAAATATAAATCCTCCCAATATAAGTGGATATTAAATATAAAATAATCAGGGTTTATTCACACATATTCTTGGAAGAATATAACCAATGATATAGATGTTTAACTTAATGAATGTAAATTGAGTTAAGACTTCCCTTACCTTTGGTCTGATACTCTACGTATGTGTCTGAAACTCCTGTATAATAGTTTTAAAAATATTATTAACTTTTACCAAAATAATAATAATATTTATTATATCATATATGATTCATTTATGACTTTATATTACCTATTTATTTAGAATTTCAAAGTTAAAGCAACATTTCAGGAATTAATCATTTTGTTTATTGTACGTGTTTTGACTTATCATTCCTAATAATATTACATTGATCATGATTTCATTACTTAAATAATGTATAAAATTCTTTATATATCATATATATTAAATGTAAATAAATAAATATATATATATATATAATATTTGGAATGTAATACACCATTCATGGAGACGGTAGGTTGTACGTACGCATGAACGTTGTTTCGGTTTTCTTATAGTATTAAATAGAATAAAGTAAACGACATATATATATATTATTCTAGAAGAATTACTATTTCTTATATTTCATATTTATTCATTATATAAATTTTCACAATCATTCTTAAATGGTTGTAGTGGAGGATGAATCTAATCGCCTCAAGGATATGGTAGGTCGTACATACGCACGAGTGAAGATATCATTACCTTAATAGTTAAATGGTATGGAATTGGATGGAATATGAATTATAGAGAAAAAAAATCATGTAATATTATTATTTAAATCCTCTATATTCATCATTATACACATTGAAATAACTTATTTATGAAAAACAGTTTACACCACGGTGTGGAGACGGTAAGTTGTACATACACACGCATGGTGATATTGTTTTTCATAGGATTGGTAAAAGGAGGAATATGGTTGTACCATAATAATAATAACATATTATAATGTATATGGAATTTTATTTATTACATTAGTATAGAAAAAACATAGGAAGATGAAGTAGAAGAAGAAAAGAACTTTGAAAGAGTTGGTAAAACAATTACCTCTTCTTTAAGTGTATCCTTTTTATTTGCATAAAATGACTCCTTAGGTTGGCTTTATTCCTGAAATATGGACTCTAGAAATAATTTAGGGAATTTTGGATTAGAAATGGGCATGGTTTGGCCAATCTAAAGGGATTTAGAGGCATGAATAAAATACAAAGAGAAGATTTTTTTATAAGAGAGGGGATGGGCACTTTAAGAAACTCCAAAACTATTAATTTATTATAAATTTATTTTTGATTTGAAATAGCTCAAAAGTGATTTATTTATATGATAACATGATTATGGGTAGAAATCATCTCAAACAACAAATTTTAGACATGTTTAGTTCACAAAAGTAATCTTATATTTTGGATTTGACCCTTCATTAAACAATATAACTCTTACTGTGAAAACTTGTCTTTTTACGCTATAGGGTTAATATAGTTACAATAAAATACAAAAAATAACTAAAATTGGATAGTTAATGATATATTTAAAATTATCTGATTAAGTTGGATGATATGTATATTTCTATAAATTTTTTATAGTTTAATAAAATATTATTTATTTTAAAATCTCATTTATGTTAATTTTGACACTATTTATTATTTGACTTTTTATAAAATCATAACAACTTTATTACTTTGAAAAACAATATTAAATCATCACTAATATTTAAATATAATACCAAAATTCATGTGTGGCATCAAATATTTCAAATAATATTTATTTTAATATTATTCATATCATTTATTTGATTCTTTGTTTAATAAATCAATTACTACATCATCATAGTATCATAATTAAATTTACTTATTTAATATCTAATAATTATAAATAAATTATAATGATGTATATAAACATTTTTTTCTAATAAACATTTATAGTCAAATTTATCATATATATAACCTTATATTAAAAATGATTGAGTTATTAAAAGTTTGATTATGACATTTTTAACTTATCTTTAAATAAAATAAAATAAATGTATTATTATTACCCAAGTGGCTTAAAAAGATCATAATTTAGACCTAAGTATGATTTTGGTTGAAACCCACTTATACAATGGAAGTAGGAAAAGTTTTAGGGTAACTTATAAATATTATAATATTATTTTTACCTTTAATTACCCGATTTACCCTTAACCATGGTAAATAAATAAAAATTTATAGTTATTATTCAACAAAAAAATTAAGTTCATCCTATTAGATCATAAATTTAATCCTAATTACAACCATGTCTGTCTATTTTTCAAATTTATATTCACAAAAGCAGTAAAATTATGTTAAATGTAAATCCCACAAATGTGGCGAGAAGGTGGGTAAAAGAGACGTTCAAAATTTCAATAAATTATTATATATAATTATATTATAAAATTATTATAATGAAATAAATTTTATTAATATATTCATTATTTATCTATTTTTTAATTTAAAATCAATTTAAATTAAAATAATTATTTTAATGAAAAATTTAGTTTTTAACAACAATGCAGTATTTTACACTATCCATAAAAAATTGAAACTTTAAAAAAAAAACAAAAAATCACCCTAAGATAATTTTTATATTATAACTTAAAAAATTAAGGATATTTCACCAAATTCAATTTCTATGAGTGTTTAAAATTAATTTCATTGTTGTTTATAAAAGGACATAAAAATAGTTCCTTTAAGAAAACAGTATGTCTAAACATATAACTATTTTAATAAAACTTAAACATTTCATTATAAATATGTTTTATTTATGAGAAAAAATTGTAAATAAAATTAAAAATTTATTTAATACTATTCATATTACTTTATTTAATGGATATTTTATAAATATATCATTTAAATATTTATAATACTAATGTGTTGTTTCATAGAAACTCAATATTACATGCAACACAAGCCAAATCAGTGTTGCATGTAATACAAGCTATTGAATTTATTTAAAAAATATTATACTGTAAAATATTAGGGTGTTACATTCCCCCATCGTTTAATAAATTTTCTCCTCACAATTTGAAATTTCACATAGAAAATAAAAGGTTGATACTAGAAAATACCTTTATGGAAAACCCACATCATAAATATAGTTAATAACATATTCTCTTAATAAGAGGGAAAGAGAAATGCGAAGGTCGCCAAAAAAGTAGGCTTTCAAATAAGAGAACATTAATTGAAATTATAGATACGTACATGGAGGAAAAACATAAATATTTATAGGGAGTGTTTGATGTCATCAATAAAAAACAACTGAATGATAAATTAAAATTTGAGGGCATCAAATACATAAATCTATAATGATTTAAAATACCATCGGTTTAAAAAAACAAGGTATTAGGATAACACATTTTTTTGTAACTTTTCATTTTAGTTTATTTATTATTTTACTATCTTGATAAGAAGTTGAGAAAAACTACTTTATTTTATTCCATGTATCAATGTTATCTTTTGGTTGTTCTTTGACCTATTGTCACTTCATTTCATTCACCTGGAGATAGATATTCAGGATGCTTATTTATTCATGAATCACTTTTAATGAATCATATGACCCATAATTATTTCATTCATACTCTAAATTTTTACTACAACTAAAAAGGTTATCACATAATATTGATTAAATCATACTTAAACCTCAAAAAATAATATACAATGTTCAGCTTAACTCATTCCAACATTAAGACTCTGCCACAATACTTCTATCCAAATTCACCATCCAAAATGGTATCTAAATTTCCCAAATCAATCTTAATATCAAATTACCTAAAAAATATAATGCAGATCTTATTATTATATACCAAATATTTGATCACCTTTAAATACTTAATGAAAACTCTTATGCTTAAAAATACTTAAATAAAAAGTACTATAGTACGATACTTATATATCTCATGAATATTATAAACATAGAATAATTTATGTAAAAATTCTTGAATTCAAGTACAAAATAACATTAATCAATCCACTTAACACTTAAAAAATTAACTACGCTTCAATATCTTATTCCTTAATAACTTCCTCATATCATTTTTCTTTTATAGTCTCTTAATTATCATCAATATTACCATTACATGTATAACCTTGTTGATTCTGACCATCGACCAAAACCTAAATCACAATCTTAGAAACAAAAAATCATAGTGATATACTCATGAAAAATCATATATAGGATATCGAAATGATACCATATTCTTCTCTATCCATAAGTCCATATAATTAACCTAGGTTATCCATTACCGAATCTAAAGGATGATATCTTATACTTAAACTTATTCTTAAAGTCTATCTTAGGGTTATGTTCTATAATATTTGATTTCTAAATCTAGTCTCCAATGTTGTTTCTTGACTTCCTCTAATACCAACTATAACGCCCCAACCCTAGAACCCCAAATCCAATGCATTATTTTAACACATTGGTATCATTACAAAGAATTAGATCCTGAAGGGAGGATAATTTTAGAAGTCTTGGAAAATATATTACATACATTATCCTTATATTAAAATTTAAAAATATAAAATACAACAAAGATAATCCTTTGAGAATTACATTATTATCCTAACTTAACCAAGAATATTTATCACAATACACTTATTGGCATCCTAGTAAAATAAAACATAAGAAAGGGGTGAGCTCAGATACTCAATAAGGGTAACGCATAATAGATGCTATTATGAATAAATAATTACAAACCTTAAGGAAAAATGTATAACTAAAAAAATTACTTTAAACAAAATATTGTGCATAATATGGAAAGAATAAATAATACCATATAAAATAATAATAGCCTTGGATATTCTACTAGTCAAATAATAAAATGGAATATCAATAACTAATATCATAGTGAGGGAATGTATAATGTCACACATCTACAATATCAAGATATATCCTCAGGATAGCTACTGTCAAGATCTATCCTTATGACAGTTTAAGTTTGTGAGTAGAAACCTGTCTGATTTATTCCAAGATCTATCCTCATGAAAATGTTAAACTACTTGGAAAATAAATGCAAATATTTTATTGTTGACCAATTTCATCTCATGAGACCTACTGATGCATCGAGGGGCTATAGCAGGACCCTACCATCACTTACTAAGTCCAATACATTTCTCAAATGAAAATGTTGAAACATAAACAACACAATTACTCATATTAAAAACTAGTATATGAAATATGAATACATTAACCATAAACCAAGAATAGTATCTAAATAGCACATCCACAATCAAACTGAATCATAAACCATTCAATAAAATATATTAAATTATATTATAATAGATCAACCTAAATTAAGAATAATTTCCAACAAAGTATGTTGACATAAATGAAAATACTCTCTTAAAATCATTAAAAATGTCTTGATACAAATACCCATTTTCATTGAATTAATTTATTCAAAAGTCACACACTTATAAATGATGACATTTTAAAAGATATTTTTGAATCAAAGTGTCCCATACCACTTTTAAACTTTTTAAAGGATTTAATATTTTAAAAAATTAATTTCCATATAAATAATTCCTTAAAATCTTTTTGAAAACATGGACATTAATGAAAAAAATATAGAAGAATAAATATTTAAAACATTTCAAATGATGTTTTAGTTAAATATTCCCTTACATAAAACCTTAAAAATATTAATTTTTAATATATATGAATTTAATTAAAAATAGACAAAAAAAAGTTCTTTATAATCCTTTATATACATATAAATAAATATTTATGATAATATTACAAATATTGGAATGGAGAAAGGATTAATTCTTTAAACATTAAAAGAATCCCATAACACTTTGAACATTAAAATAATAAGATAAATATCTTCAAATGAATATTTAAATACCATGAAGATACATTTATTCATGATATCAAATATAATAGGGGAAGTACATACACCACACATAAGAAATAGCTGGTGAACATGACTTATATCTCACGAAAATTAAAAGTGAGACGAAATTCCTGCACAAAGATCGTATCATTAGAGTGAGGATGAATCAATAAAATAATTATGTGTGAAAATTATAAACCCACCAAAAATAAGTTTATATTAAATATAAAATAATCAGGGGTCATTTACACATATTTGTGGAAGAACATAACCAATGATATAGATGTATAACTCAATGAATGGAAATTGAGTAAAGATTTCCCTTACCTTAGGTCTGATACTCTCCGTATGGGTCTGAAACTCATGTATAATGATTTTAAACATATTATTAACTAATAAAATAATCATAATAATATTTATGATATCATATATTATTCCTTTATGACTTTATATTACCCTTTTATTAATAATTTCCAAGTGAAAGCAATATTCCGGGTAATAATCATTTTGTTTATCATACATGTTTTGACATGTCATTATTTATAATATTACTTAGATAATGATTTAATTTCTTCCATAATATCAAACATGATTTATATATCATATATATTAAGTATATAAATAAATAAATAAATATATATATAAATATATAATATGTAATGGAATACACTATTAATGGAGATGGTAGGTCATACGTACGCATGAACGTTGTTTCCGTTTTCTTATCGTATTGAATGGAAGCGAGTAAATTACACACACATATATATATATATTATATTAGAATTATTATTTCATATATTTCACAATTATTCATTATATAAATTTTCATGATCATTTGTAAATTATTGTAGTGCAGAATAAATCCCATTGCATTGTGGAGATGGTAGACCGTACGTACATACGAGCGACAGTATCATTCCCTTAATGGTTAAATGATATGTAATTGGATGAAATATTAATTATAAAGAAACATTATAATGTCATATTTATTATTTAAATCCTTTATATTCAACTTTATACCCCTTAAAATAAAGTATATATGAAAAATAGTTTACACCACAGTGTGGAGACGGTAAGTTGTACGTACGCATGCACACATGGTGATATTGTTTTTCATAGGATGGGTAAAATGAGGAATATGGTTTTCACATAATCATAACAAAATTTCATCATGTATATGATAGTGTATTTATTACTTTAGTAGAGAAACAATATATTAATAGGAAGTATAAGTAGAAAAGAACTTTGAAAGAGTCGGTAAAACAATTACATCTTCTTCATGTGTCTCCTTTTGATTTGCACAAAACGACTACTTATGCTAGCTTCCTTCCCAAAGTATAGCCTCTAGGAAGAATTTATGGATGTTGGGAGGAGAAATGGGAATGTTTTGGATTAGTTAAATGGATTTAGAGGTATGAATAAAAGAGAAGGATAAGTTCTCTTTTATAAGAGAGGGGATGGGTACTTTAGGAAACTACAAAACAATTAATTTATTATAAATTGATTTCTTATTTAAAATAGATCAAAAGTGATTTATTTATGTTATAAGATGAATATGGGTATAAATCCTTTCAACCAATGAATTTTAGACATGGTTAGTTCAAAAAATTAACCTTATCTTTTAGATTTAACCCTTTGTTAAACAATTTAACTCTTACCATGGGAACTTAACTTTTTACACTGAAGGGTTAATATAGTTACTATAAAATGCAAAAAGAACCAAAATTGGATCATTTATGACATATTTAAAATTATACTAGTTATTTTTACATTATATATATTTTAAAAAAAGTTTTATCATTTAATAAAATATTATTTATATTAAAATCTCATTTATGTCAATTTTGACACTATTCATTATTTGACTTTTTATAAAATCATAAAAACATGATTAATTATAAAAAACTACATTAAATAATCCCAAATATTTCAATAGCAACTAAAAAATTTGTGGATGATATAAAATATTTCAAATGATATTTATTTTAGTATTATTTATATTATCTATTTGATTCATCCTTTAATAAATCAATTACCACATCATCTTTGTATCATAATTAAATTTACTTATTGAATGTATAAAAATTATAAATAAATTACCATGATGGATATAAAAAATTTATATTTATAACTAATATTTATAGTCATATTTATCTTTTGTGTTACCCTATGATAAAAATGATTTAGTTATTAAAAGTTTGAGTATGACATTTTTTAACTTATCTTTAAATAAAATATAATAAATGTATTGTTCTTACCCAAGTGGCATAAAAAGATAATAATTTATAAATAAGTATTATTTCAGTATAAAACCACTTATACAATGAAATTAGGACATTATTTAGGCTAGATTTTAAATATTATAATATTATTTTTACCTTTAATTACCCAATTTACCCTTAACCATGGTAAATAAATAAAAATTTACAAAAGTTAATATTCACAAAAAAATTAATATTTTCCTATGAGATCAAAAATTTAATCCTAATTACAACCGTTTATGTCCTTTTTTCAAAATTATATTCATAGAAGTGGTAGAAGTTTGTTTAATGCTAATCCCACAAATGTGGCTAGATGGCGGGTAAAAGAGACATTGAAAGTTCAATAAATTTTTATATCTAATTATATTTTAAAAATAATTAAAATAAACTAAATTAAGTTAATATATGTATTATTTATCTATTGTGACTTTAAAATCCATTTAAAGTAAAATAATTATTTAAATGAAGATGTCGATTTTTAACAACAATGTAGCACTTTTCACTATTCATCCAAAATTGAAACTTTTCAAAAAGATGAATAAAATTCAACCTAAGCTAATTTTGATATTATGAATTCAAAAATGAAGTCTATTTTACCAAATTAAATTTCAATGAGTGTCTAAAATTAATTTTTTTTACTATTCATAAATGGACATAAAAAATAGTTCCTTTAAGAAAATAGTATTTCTAAACATATAACTATTTTACCGAAACTTATACTTTTCATTATAAATATGTTTTATTTTTGTGAAAAAAGTATAAATAACATTTAAAATTTATTTTTTACAATCCATATTACTATACTTAATGGATAATTTATAAATATATTGTTTAAATAATTATAATATTAAAGTGTTGTTTCATAGAAACTCAATGTTTTGTGTAATAGAAGTCAATTAGGTGTTGTGTGTATTACAAGATATTAAATTTATTTAAAAATATATTGTAATATTGGGGTGTTACAAGATCCCTGACATTGGTGGGGGTATATAAGGGCACCACACTGGTATAGTTCTCTTTGCAGAGTCCCTTCTCAAACTTATGTTCTTGGAAGTATCCAACATTGATCATGTACGAGGAGTATAGGGTAAGTTCTGTGAAGATCACTATGTAATCAACCACCACCATCCCTCCATTATGGAGCTCTAGAAACTCCTGAATCTAGACTGAGCACAAGAAGGAGAGGTATTACTCCTCATGGAACTGTTTCTGGGAGTTAAGCCATGAGAGTATCAGCTCAATATGCATCTACATAACAAGGCTTCACCAGCACCCAGTTGCTCCAGGGAAAAGGCTAGATGTCAGTGTAGATAGCTAATTCATCAGGGTCCAAATAATACTAAATATATAGACCAACGACTATATCCAATACTCTACTACCTAAGGATATAGATCGTCACAGAATATAAGTGGCCTCTAGTATTAGAACCCGCAGATCACGCTAAACTTTCATGCATACTCAGCCTGCTCTGATGGAATGATCTACAACTCAATAGTTGGAGGTGCTACTATCTACCCACCTAGAGGGGAAATCTTGTGGGATAAACCCTGAACTGTGGCCTCTTCACTCATGAGATCATCGTCATGATTCAGAACTAGTATCCTGGATAGCTTATGTCATGGAGGCATCTTGAAATTTTAATCAAGTTGTACCACGGTCAGATGAGAAAATATATATATAAATGGGGAGCTGACTTAAGTAGGACTATGATGACCTAAATTTTTTTATTGATATTTTTTTCCTAAGAAATTTTTTGTTATATTATTCTTACACTCAACAAAAATATATCTCATTAATAATTAAGTGGGTATAATTTGAAATATAGTCATGAGGTTTTGACCATTATATGATTGTTGGTCAGTGTGACCATTGGGAACTATAATCTTGATAAAAATTTTAACATTATCATTAGAGTATATAATTAAAATTTTGAAAAAGGAAAATTGACACAGATAGAAGAGTAGATGGACTCAACCAGAAGAGTCACTCTGTTTGAGGTCCATATGTAGGAACTTGGGAGGGATTTATCATCATCGGGGTTCTCTCTAGACCAATCCCAAGTTTAAATTTAACAAGTGAAGCATGAACAAAATCAGTTATGTTATAAGTTCAAGTTAGTAGAGATTACCACTCGGTTGATATTAGCCAAGGAACCCCACAAAACTTCCACCATTGCAAACCTAAATCTTAGGGAGTATGCAGGTGTAATAAGGTGTTATGTTTCAAGTCCCTAGTCACCTAAATTTTAATTCCATTTTATAAATAAAAATTTTATTCCATTCATTCCATTTTAAGAATAGTTTTTCATAATAAAATTGAGATGTAATGTGATAAATTGATTTTTCGGATGAAAAATTTTCTTTTAGTAAAGGATATAAATATTTATAATAATATATTATATTCTTAATAATATTTATTTTAATGAAATAGTATGTTAGAAACCCTCTTATTTAAATATAAATGATACTTTTTTTCAAGTGTCAAAAATTTTACTATGCATTTTCAATTTGCTATTATTTTTAATAAATAATGATTTTTATATTTAAAAGTTATAATTATCATATTTAGAGAATTATTCTGATAAAATAAATTTAATTTTTGAAATAATAATGTCAAAATTATCTTAGGTTGAATTTATGATAATTTTCTAAAATACATTATTTTTTTGGGAATAATACAAATACAGTTTGAGTTTTTCTGTTTGTTAATGACATCACAATTATGGCATAGTGATGTAATAAATAATTAACCATAATCCAAGGCTTATGATATTTTATTTTATTAATATAAAGTATTTTAATATATTTTAATCTATTTACAAATATATAATTTACTTTCCAAATTCTAAAATGTAAACTTTAACTTTAAAAATGTTATTTTATGAAAACATTAATTTTCTTTTCCAAAATAAGTAATATAAAATGATGGTCAACTCTTGTGGATTAAAATAACATAATATGTGTCCCAAGTGTCTAATACCATTGTAAAATTCCATTTTCAATCCCATGGTTTTTCATTTACCACTAACTCGGTGTCCAAGGCCTTTATTTAGAAATTAATAAACAAATCCTCCACTTTTGATATAAATACCCCACCCATTTCTCTATTTCTTTTCACTAAAAGTTAATCCTCCTAAAATATCTAACATTTTTTACCTCCCATGGTTTCCTAAATCCCCCAAGGTCCCAATCCTCATGTTTTAAGATTTATTCTTCAAGTTAAGGTAAATCTCAACTTCACTTTTCCTTTCAAGTTCCCTTTTTATGTGGTTCATGTTTCAAATTTCTAAAATATTTTCTTTTGTCCAATTTTTTTATCCATTTACTATATTGAGATTATTTTATGAATGGGATACCCTTGTCCCCTCTCTTTTTACCATTTTATAAAACCATGTTTCGTACCTATTATGCTAAATTTCTCTCTTTTCTTAATAAAATTCCCTTTTTGTCTTCTTTTAGTGAATACACAAACCAATTTATATTCCAGGGGTATTCATAAATATGTAAAAATGATCTATTTAATTTTGGGATTAACATACATGAAACCTCTATTACCTTTCCATTTTTCAAAAATGACGTAATGATATTCTCTTTAAGAACTTTTTTAAAAACACCATGATTTTGATATAAAACTAATTTATTTTATTTTCCACAAGTTATTTATGAAATATTTGATTATGATATAGGTGAATCTTATTAATTAATATATATTTAGGGAGTACCTAGATAGTGATCTAATGAATTGGGAAAATAATTTAATCTCTAGAGAGGACATGTTATATGATACCTTGGTGAATAACCTTGATATTTTTTATGACTCCTCAGTGATTAAACGTGGTGATATACTTATGAATATATAAAATAATTTTATAGAAAAATTTCCTTGTATTATTCATGTTATTTTATTTATGATATTCCTCATTTCCTCTTGTTTATTCCATGATGATATTCTTCAGGTTCTTATTGATTTTTCCTTAAAATCACATGTAGACTATTTCCCTTATTTTTCCTTAGCAGGCTTTATGCTCACCATTTCCTTTGATGTATATCCCTAGGTTGTGAGATACTATAAATGTAATTAGGATAAACCAATTAATAATAATTTCATGTTTATTATAATAATGGTTTAAGTTTTTATGTATTATGTACCTTGTTTCCAAGAAACTAAACATTAAACATTCATCTATTTTGTATAATGTAATGAAAATTTTATGTAATAATAAGGAGGTATTATATAGTTGGTATCAAAGGATAGTTTATTTATTATCAAAAATTCAGATTTTAAAACATTAGGAAGAACTTTAGGGGCAAATTAAAATATAAGAAAATATCATGGTATTTTGGTGATGTATTAAGTGAGTGGTTTCTGAGTAAATAAATCCCTGTTTAGATACAAATAAGTGGATGTGGCTCTATAATAGATGTATCTAGAGGTAAAAATTAAAAAAAATATTTAAGATAGACTCAAACGAGAACTGGTGCATGACAATGGGCCTTGATGCACTCTTGTTTTGACACTCAGGGGATATGTTTGGTTAATCACAATCTTTTTATGAACCATTTAGTAGGATTTATAGAAAATTTAATTGTTGTTAAAGAATAAAATATTTAATCATGATGATTTAAGACTTAAAATTCATTTATAATAATAATATTGTTAAAAGAAACAAGTTTCTCTCTAAGTTTTTCTTCTTTTAGAAAATGGTGTGAAATTCGAGGAACCGTATAAATAATGAGCACAATGGACCATGAGACAATGTGCCTCCAATGGAAGTTAGAATGGAAAAATTCATGGGAATGATGAATCAACTAACTTGAGTTATGGGTAATAAATTGAATCAAGACAAGAGACTAGATTGAACTCAAATGGATAAACCTTCAATTGATCCCTTTATATGTAAAATACCACATTCTTTCATTGGATCTACTGGCCCATTGATTGATGAACAATGGATAAGATATATATAAAAGATATTTTCTATACTCTATTGTTATTAGAAAAAGAAAGAAACCCTTTCCATGTAAATATTAGAGGGAGAAGATGATTAGTGGTAGACACTGGTTAAAAACATGAATCCAAGAAGGGATATTGATGTTATGGTGTGGGAAGAGTTTAGGGGAACCTTTTTCAAAAAATATTTCCCCCATTCGATGAAAACAAAAATAGAGAATAAATTCCTAGAGTTAAAGGAAAAGAAAAATGAATATATAGAAGGCTGTGAGATGAACATTACAAGGATTTCTCGCTACACCTATAGCCTTTTCATGGATCCTAATGGAAATGTTGATAGATTCTTTGTTGGAATAAGACCCCATCTACTTAATAATATAGTCAATAGATACTATTAAATTAATTGGAAGATAGTGTGAATTGATATAAAGGTTTAACTGGAGTTCATAAAGACATAATGGTCCCATAGATCTAATGAAATGAAGATATCTTTGGAGGTAAAATTTTGGATGAACTTTGATCATTAAAGAGGAGGAAAAAAATGAAACTTCTGACATAAAACAATTGTGGAATGCAAAATTTAGGGAACTAATTTCTCGTGATCAGGAAATGTTACAAGTGTGGAAGAGATGTCTATATTTCTCATAACTATCATAGTGAGGTAAAACCTCAACTTATCAACACTAATGATAAATGGAAGATGATGTAGTCCTATCCTGAACTCCAATGCTTCAAGTCTAGACAGCTTGGGCAGTCTTCCAATCACTTCCCAAATTCAATGATAGTGGAGGTGAATCACCATCAACCTCAGCATAGGCCAAGGGAAGAAGGTTAATATTTTGATATCACAATGGCTAAAGTTGAAGCTCCAAATGATGTGGTGGTAGGTACTCTCATTGTTCTATAAAAGCTATCAAGTACTTTTTTTATTCTAGTTCTATGCATTCCTTTATTTCTTAAATATATGTAAAGAATATTGAATCAATACCTAAACTTATATAAGTAGATACATAATTCAATACTCCTGGAGGGATTATACAAGCATAAATAGTATATAGAAACTCTAGTATTTACTTTGGAGATCATAATCTCATCAAAAATCTAGTAGTCATTCCCATGTTGGAATATGATATTATACAAGGGATGGAATGAAACTTAAAGTATAATTCTATGATCAACTTTAGAAGTAATTAATTCTTAGTAGTATTCAATGGAAAACCTACAATTGTTTTCATAGGAGAGATATCATGACTTGATCTTTGTCTAGAGGTACATCCTATCTCTTTCTTTATTGAAATGACCAGTGAAGATGAAGAAGGAAATAAAAGTGTATGAATATAAAATTCCCCCATTGTTTAATAATACACTGAAGTATTTCCCAAGGAGTTACCTGAACCTCCCTCAGAGAGATTGGTGGAGTTATACATTGAAATCATGCCTGGATCCAAGATGATATCAAAGACCCCATATAAAATGGCCAATGTGGAGTTGGAGTAATTAAAGAAACAACTCCATGATCTTTTGGAGAAGGGGATATTTCTGACCAAGTGCATAACCTTGGGGAGAACCTATACTCTTTATGAAGAATATGGATGGATAAATACGGCTATAAATTGATTATATTGAAATTAATGGGGTCATAGTGAAGAAAAAGTACCCACTTCCATGGATTTTTTTATTTATTTTACCATATTTAGGGGGCTCAATTCTTCTAAAAGATTTATCTTCAATCTGGTTATCATCAATTGAAGGTGAATACATAAGATATTCCAAAGACTACCTTCTGATCAAGATATGTGAATTATGAGTTTTTTTGTTATTACCTTCTTCTTGACTAATTGTCCTACTATATTTATGGATTTTATTAATAGAGTCTTTAAGGACTACATTGCAAACTTTTTGGTAGTTTTTAATGATGATATTATAATATATTATAAAATTCATTAGTATAATGAGGAGCATCTAATGGTTATATTCTAAACTCTGAGGAAGGAGAGGATATTTGGAAAGTTCATAAAATGTGAATTTTGGTTACAAAAAGTTTCTTTCTTAGTCCACATTGTAACCAATGAAGGAATATCAGTTGACCCTACCAAGACAAAGGTTGTGGAGGAGTGGTATCATGTTTCATTATTAATTGAGATGTGTAGTTTCCTTAGTTTAGTAGGATATTATAGGTGGTTTGTGAAAAAAAATTCATGACTTTCTAATCCACTGACCAAGTTAACTCAAAAAGGGGATAAGTTTATTTGGAAAATGGAGTGGGAAGAATGTTTCCAAGAGCTGAAGAAGAGATTGGTTACTACACTCATGTTAACTCTACTCTCTATCAGAGAAAGATTTGTTATTTTCAGATATTCATCTCTAAATGGTATTGGGTGATTCCTCATGAAAAATGACAAGGTTATTGCTTATGCATCTCGATAGTTGAAGCCTCATGAGAAGAATTATCCTACACATAACCTATAATTGGATGCAGTTGTATATATGGATATCTTTTAAGATATGGAGTCACTTTATTTATGGGGTGAAATGTGATATATACATAGACCACCAATGTTTGAAGTATATCTTCACACAAAAATAATTGAACATGAGACATGGTAGATGTTTGGAACTTATTAAAGACTATGATTATTCAATTCATTATCATCTTGAAATAGAAAAAAAAGTCACTCATGAATTAAGTAGGAAAGACCATGTTGTGTGAGAAATGATAAGGATTCAAGGTGATCCTTTGATCAGAGACCTAGTAAAACTAGACATGGGAATCATAAGGGAAGATACATCATCAACCCTATCCAAAATGACTTCTGAACCATCATTACTAGAGGTGATCAAGAAATATCCAAGATAAGATCCTTTATTACAGAAGAAGATAGAGGATGTGAATAATGGGATGTTTCTTGAATTCAAAATTGATCAAGAAGGTGTACTGAAATTTTGTACGATACTATGTGTTCCATCTATTCAAGAAATAAAGAAGTAGCTGATGGATGAATCTCATAGCTCTATATTCTCTATACATCCTAAAAGCACTAAAATGTATGGGAACCTCTGTGATCATTATTGGTAGGATAACAAGAAAAGGGATATTTACAAATATACTAAAATGTGATTGGTGTGTCTAAAAGTGAAGGCATGGAGAAAAATTCCTAAAGAGGTATTACAACCCCTACCTATACAAACATGGAAGTGGGACAATATCACTATGTATTTTTTCACTAATCTCTGAAAAACATCCAAAGGAAACAATTTGATTTGTGTTATAGTAGATCATCTCACCAAGACTTCCAATTTTATCACTATTCAAGAATATTTCTTTCTTGAACAACTTTCCAAGATATACATGAAGAAAGTGGTGAGGTTTCATGGATTACCACTTTTTATTAATTCGGATCATGATTCTATGTTCACATCAAAATTTTGGAGAATCCTTCAACATGATTTGAATACTGAATTGAATTTCAATATAGCCTATAACCCAAAAACTAATAGCCAATTTGAAATTACTATTCAGACACTTAAGTACATGCTTAGAACATTCTTAATAGAATGTAAAGGTGGATGGGATCAACATATCCCATTAGTTGATTTATCTTACAAAAATAGCTTCCATTTGAGTATTCAAATGAAAACCTATGATGATCTATATTAGAAGTGATGTAGAACTCATACTTTTATGGATGAAGTTAGTTAGAGATATTTTCTTGGGCCAGATCTTATGCAAGAGAAGATAGAAAATGTTGATTCTATCCAACAACACATTAAGGGTTCTCAGAGTCGGTAGAAGATCTATACTGAAAACCGTCAAAGGGAATTGGAGTTTTTCGTTGGTGAAAAAGTTTTCCTTTAAATATCACCATGGTAGGGAGTCATGAGGTTTGGGAAGAAAGGGAATCTTAGCCCCAGGTACATTGGACCCTTTGAAATCCTTGATCGCATAGGAGCATTGGCCTATCAACTATAACTTACACCAAATCTAACTCATGTTCATGATATATTCCATGTGTCTCTCTTGAGGAAATACGTAGTTGACCCTTAACATGTAATAAATCCTAAGGTTGTATAATTGGAACATGATCTCTCTTATGAGAAGAAACCAGTGGAGATATTGGATAGTAGAGACATGGTTCTACACAAAAGACTACCCACCTCGTCAAAGTGTTATGGAGGAACCATAAATATAAAGAAGAAACATGGGAACCAATGGAAAAAATAATGTAGAAGCACCCACAACTTTTCTCAAATGATGGAATGAGTTGAAATTTTGAGGATGAAATTACTTAAGGGGAATAATTTAAAGACTCATTATTTTTGAAAGATATTTGTTTCCTGATAAAATGTGTGTTATATTATTGTTTGTACTCAATAAAATAATATCTCATTACTGATGAAGTGAGTATAATTTGAAATGTGGTCATAAGTTTTTGACCATTATATGATCATCAGTCAATTATGACCATTGGTCAGTATGACCATTAGGATCTATACTCTTGATAATAATTTTAACGTTATCATTAGAGTTTACAAGTGAAATTCTGATAAAGTAAAATTGATACAGAAAGAAGAGTTGATGATGCCAACCAATAGAGTCCTTCCATTTAAATACCTTATATTAGAACTTGGGAGGGAGGTATAATCACTAGGCTTCACCCTTGACCAAGAACAATATGAGCTTCAATAAGTGAAGCTTCAATGAAATCGCTTATATGCGAAGTTCAAGTTAGTGTAGATTACCACTCAGTCGATGTTAGGCGAGGAACCCCCACGAAACTGAAACCATTATACACCTTAATCTTAGGGCGTATGTAGGTTGAATAAGGCGTTATGTGTCTAGGACCTAGTTACTTAAAGTGTAATTCAACTGTATCAATAAAATAGTTATTTCTATCAATTCCATTTTAAGAAAGGGTTTTCTTAATAAAATTGAAATGAAATTTGATAAATTGATTTTTTGGACGAAAATAGTACTTTTTGTAAAAGATATAAATATTTATAACAAACTAATATATTATGAATAATACTTATTTTAATGAAATAGTATGATATAAACACTCTTATTTAAATATAAATGATTAAATAATTTTTTTTCAAGTGCCAAAAATTATATTATGCTTTTTCAATCCACTGTTATTTTTACTAAATATTGATTTTTATATTTGAAAGTTATAATTATCATATATAGAGAATTATTATGATAAAATAAATATCATTTTTAAAATAAGAACATTTAAATTATTTTAGGGTGAATTTATGATAATTTTCCAAAATACTCTATTTTTTCAAGAATAGTAAAAATGCAGTTTGAGTTTTTCGGTATGTTAATGAAAAATAATTATGTCATAGTGATGTAATGACTAATTAACCATAATAAATGACTGAAAATATTCTATTTTATTAATATCAATTATTTTATTATATTTTAATAAATTTTAAAATATATAATTTACTTTCCAAATTTTAAAATGTAAACTATGACTTGAAAAATGTTATTTTGTGAAAACATTAATTTTCCTTACCAAAGAAGTATTATAAAATTATGGTAAAAAATTATTGATTAAAATAACTTAATAGGTTTACCAAGTGTCCAATACCATGGTAAAATACCATGGGCAAGCCCATGGTTTTTCATTTACCACTACCTAGGTGTCTAAGGCCTTTATTTTGAAGTTAATAAAAAAATCCTCAACTTTTGCTATAAATATCCTCCCATTTATCCATTTTATTTCACTACCAATTAATAATACATGAATATCTGATAGTTTTACCTCTCAAGGATTCCTCATATGGTGTCTTAAATCCCCTATGGTACCAATCCTAATGTTTTAGGAGTTACTCTTTAAGGTAAGGGGAATCTAAACTTTTCTTTTCCTTTCAAGTTCCCTTTTTATGTGGTATGTATTTCAAATTTTCAAAATATGTTATTATATACAATTTATTTTATCCCTTTAATGTATTAATTTTATTTTATTAATGGGATACCCTTTTCCCCTCTCTTTTAACCATTTTCTAAAACCATGTTTCATACCCATTATGCTGCTTAATTTTCTTCTCAAAAATTTCTCTTTTTTCTTAAGAAAATTATCTTTTTTATCTTATTTTTGTGAATAAAAAAAACCTCTTTATTTTCAAGGGGTATTCGAATATAAATCAAGATGATCTATTTTTTTCAGGTATTAACATACATGAAATCCACATTTCTTTTCTATGGGTCAAAAATTACATAAGATCTTGTCTTTAAGAACTTTTTTTAAATGCCATGATTTTGATATGAAACCTATTTATTTTAATCTCCATGGGTTATTTATAAGATGTTTTATTATGATATATTTGTATAAAATTAATTAATACATATGAAGGGTGTACCCTTATAGTTCTCCAATGCATTGGGTAAAGAATTTAATCTCTAGATATGACATGTTATATGATACCTTAGTGAATAATCTTGGTAATTTTTACGACACTGCGGTGATTAAACATGATGATATTCTTATGAATATATAAATTAAATTTTGTAGACATATTTACAAGTATGATTAATGTTCTTTTATTTATGATACGCATCATGTTCTTCTGTTCACACCATAATGATATTCTTCATGTTCTTATTGATTTTTCCTCAAGATCACATGTAAAATGTTTCCCTTGTTTTCCCTTACTGGGCCTTATACTCACCCTTTACTTAGATGTATGTCCTTGGGTTATGAGTTGTAGTAAAATTAATTAGGATGAACAAATTCACAATTTTTAGAAGAATGTTTTTTGTTTTCATGTATTATATACCTTGTTTCCAAGAAACTAAACATTAAAAGATCCTCTAATTTATTCAATGTAATGAAATGTTTATGTAATAAAATGTTAGGATACTATACGGATAATCGAAGACTCAATCCTATATTATGCATGTACCATTGATACCTAGAACTAATGTCTCAGTATATAGAGTCGACAAGTAAGTAGTCAAGGTCCTAGTGAATGGATATACTAGCCGCCTGCACTATCACTAGATTCCCTGGACTAAGAGCCGCACTCAAGACACTTTGATATTGTTTACCTAAACCAAAATAAATTCATATAAGGGGACTAATCCAAACACCATACCAAGTATTTAAACAACTTTGATACGAATCTATTATGACTTGACAAAATCTGGGTCTTGGGCTATATCTACCCAAAGATCACCTCCATAGGCCATGGGATTGAGACCAGTGCCAAAGGAATATCAAACATAGGGAGGCCATTGACTAAGTACCTGTATGAACACACACAACCTTCTTGATGCATAAGTTATGAGGAATTAAAAGTAAAAGAATAAATAATCCAAGGGAAGAACCATACCTAAAAAACCTCTAGAGAGAACAAGAGTATGAAAGTACAAATTGGGAATTAAAGGGAAAAAATACATGCCCAACTAGAAATAGGTCTCAACCTGAAAAAAATGGAATTTAAAACATTGAGAGATCCCAACTCCTGATCTCCAAACTATGACCACCATACGTAGTCCAAAGTATCAGGTATCCCTATGCTCCTATGAATTCACTATCAACCTGTCTATTGTCTACATAAGACATGAAACATGCAGGAAAATACTATGTATAGATGAGTATATAAATACCCAATATGACATATTGAAAGCTGAGGGGGGGGGGGGAGTAACAGATACAATAGGAAAAGAAAGACAATAGAAAACAACCAGGATGCAGAAAGTAGTAAAAGAGAACAACTCAACCCAAACCAAGAGTGAAAGTAACCACATATAAACACAAGGGGATTAACATAGTGTGTATATGAACTACACATCAAGTCTTTTCACCTATAATAGGATAGAAGACTCATCCAACAATGAGAAGAAAAACATGGAAATCACGTGGCATACCTTGCGCATCTTCACATCTCATGGAAAGAGAGTAACCAAATCCAAAGGAATTGATACATATGGTATATATATATATATATGTTCAAAAAAATGAAATGAAAATGAGAGAGGGAAAGGGGATCTCCATAACTTAGATCACCCCAAGAAGAAGAGTTTCCAATAGTTCTAAAATCCATCAACGATGCCTAGCATCTCATGTGTCTGCCAAGAAGTAATCATCCAAGTGAATTCACACCTCAACACTATTATGCATAGTCAAAGAGACATAATATCTTGGTAGAGGACCCATGAACTAATAAAATAGAAGATATACACTCTTATAGTCGATGGAGGACCCGTACCCTTCCCAATAGGAGGGTTCCACTTCAGAATTCATCGAGCACCCACTTCTATGATCTACTAGAGGGTAACACATAGTAAGTCATCGAGGACACATTGACCTGTTCTAATGTAGGTTATGACCCTAAAATTGATTGAGGACCCACTACCTAGCTCTACCGAAGGGTACAAATTGGAAAGTCATCGAGGACTTGATGCCCAACTCTAGTGGAGGGCACCACCCAGATGTTGTGAGGACCCACTGCCCATATCTACAGGAGGGTACCACTCAAAATTTTATCAAGGACCCACTTCCTAGCTCTACTAGAGGGTACCACTTAGAAATAACTATATAGGACACATGCACATGATGATGGGGGGTTCCACTTTAATAGGAATCCTCTAGTAATCCGGGATGATCACTGTTATCACCGGGCATTTCCTAAATTAAGTATTATTGGAGGAAAATTTCACATCATATCTCAAAGTCCATAAATTATGGAACCATCAGGTTATATGTAAAACAACACCCAGGATAGGCTATAAGTAGGATAAAATATGAATTCAAATAAAGGATATATGGAAGCTCTATGTTTCCTCAAAAGGAACCAAGTAGTACATGATGTGTGAGGGGACCTACATGAAATGTGGTCACAATCCACCACCTAGACATGTCTATCATGACCCATCTCAGAGGGGCTTGTTCTATGACTACCCCAAGCCTGCCTCCAATAGGCCAGGGGCTGGTGACTTCCACTAAGTAGTAATTTCCCACAAATGGGAGACATTTGTCTAAAGTACCAGTACACAAACACCCATATCCAAGACACACAATGATGAAATGTAAAAAAACTGAAAGAATGCATGCATACAAATAGGATCCCACAACCATAGTACAATAGGAAGAAATGGAAAAGTAAATAGGTCTAAATAAAATTCCATAAGAAATAGTCTATACACAAGTCCAACTGAAAATGTAAAGAGTCCAACCAACTCCAAGGATGAGGACTATGTCAAAGGTATGATCCCAGTAAATGCCTCGGTCTTCCCAAATACAACTATGCTCCACCCACTCCTGGTCCTATGAGGATACCATCAAAAGGATCATAATCTACACAAGACACAACATGTGCTGGCAAATCTTGTGTAAGGGTGAGTATAACAATACTCAATAAAACACCCTGAAAACATTAAACATGAAGCACCAAGTATAGTTAGCTCAATAAAAAATGTAACAATGTATAGAAGATACAATAGAATAAGAATGAAACCAGATATACATAGGAGAGACACCATTCCATGAGGTAGTGATAACCAACTTCCTTCCACATGATTCTACTCAAAGAAACGCTCGTAACGGGAGAACTCACTCCTCAATCCATGCTATCATTAGAGACACTCGACAAAGAGGTCTAGGTCATTTGGGACCCTCCCAAAGAGAACACATTGGTCAAATAAGACTCTGTTAAATAGAGAGTGGGTTACACCTAGAACCATTGGAGGAAACCATGAACCCAATCTAGATCAACCTGCGCCATAGGGGATCATATGCCAATGATTCAACAAACCCTACTAATGCATACCGCTAGATGGAGGACCAATTTTATACTTAGAGAGGTCATGTAGATTCCAAAAACTCCACTAATGATAATAGAGGATCGCAGTCTAGTCTCATGGAGGGATTCCATAACTCTATCTGAGACTCAGCCTCTAGGGAGGATTATAATCCAATGATGTGGATGTAATGCCATACTATACCCTCGAGGAAAGGACCAAGGGAACCCACTCAAACTATACTAAACCAAACTAGGAAAAATAAGAGACTCAAATTTGAAGAAGGTACCCAAAATTTGTCTTGAATAAACCGTCTTCAAATCAGGGTCACATTTACACTAACATAACGTCATTTGGATACTCTCTTTAGGAGTTATGATTGTTTGAACAAAGCTGTCTGCAGACCTATCAGGGCCTCCATACTTACCACCATTGTCGATCCACATGTTGCCATGGTAGGTCCACTTATAGCCTAGACTGTCCGCCTATAGAATGAACTTCCTAATCGGTCCACCTACCATGCCTGAGCATTCGTTGAGGTTGACCGCTGTAGTCGATCTCCCACGGACCGGTTGCATAGTCATTGCACTCATGGCAGCTCGAGATGTCGCGACACCATGTTCGACCACTACCAGACTCTACCCCAGTTGCACCAGATCAGACTCGAGTCCACCTCATCCTGCCCAGACCACCATCCCGACCTGGCTTTCCTAGCCCAGCCTTCTCTACATCCACCACATAACCCGCATCCACTGCCACATTCACTGCCACCAATCCCATGTCTTCTTCCACTGATCCCACTTCTGCCGCTGCCAATCCTACATCTTCCGCCACATCTGCCGCCTGTACGTGGACCACTTATGTGTGCCGTCATTCCCCACTACTGGTCACCACTATCGAATTCTGTTGGCCCTTTTTTCGGACCACCATGCCTCCTATGATTCCCCAAATTTGAAACAATTATATATCCAAACTCCATGGGTCCTAATCTACATTGATCCATCCTCAGTTTCCAATTTTCCTCAAATATAGGGGTCCAATCGAGTTCATAACCACCCAACAATGTCGATCCATTACCACATGGATCCAATGGTGTAGAAAGTGAATAATGGAGGGATAAAAGTTACAAGAACAAAGTTTTATCATCGTTGGCCAAGCATTCTTGGCCAACGATCAAGAATGGGAGATTTGGGTTAGAAAACTAGATCAAATAAATCCCATAGAATAAAACCTTTATACAAAGCGATAGATCCTAAAATAAATATATTCACTGAGTAATTTTCATTCCTCACAGAAATTATAAATGGGGAATAAAAAAATTGAAACAACTAACCTACCTAGAGTTTGGATAGATTTTTGATGAAGAAAAATTATGTTTTCGGTGTTGATGAGATCCTCCAACTCTGCTGGCATGATGATCCACAATTCGATCTTGACATATTGTGGTACACAAAGAATTCTCTCATTCAATAGAATCTAGGTCTCTAGGGTTTAGCGTCCAAACCTGAGACAAAAGATATAGCCGTATAGTTAAAGTGGATCATGTCGTTGCGTTGATGAAAAGTAAACTAAAATTTTATTTTAATTTATTTTATCATTTTCATGCCCCAGATAATTTTTTCATAGATGACCCACACCGACCAATGTTAGGTCATGCCTAGGGTAAAGCCACTATTTTTAACTCAACGAAGCCCTCATATTTCTAATATGAATACCCATTTTGGTGTTATTTTAATTTTTCAAGAAAACTACACACGCGTACTATTAAATATTTTAATATTTTTTAAACATTTACTCCAGGAACACTAGGCATCATAATCACACTCCTTCTCAGTGCCTGGTCTAGAAAATAATCCATAAAACATGTAAAAATAATACTTGGAAAATTAAAGATGTTACAATGTCATTGGTTGGTACATGGCTATCTTCCCATGTAGTAATACATGACGTGTAGGTGGACTACAGGGTTTGTCCAAACTATCTAGTACCTGGCCGTTTCATTCTGGTCAGGTCTGTGTATATGACCTCTGTCTGTGTACTTCAGTACATGGTCATATTACTGGTTGTGTACTCCGACATGGAGTCCTACCTGTGCGATCCACTACGTGGATCATCCATCTAGGGATGAGGTATATAGTGCATAGTAGGAATACATGTCATTCCATCCTTATGATTTACCAAAACCCTAGCCATCACAACCAAGGGGATACATGCTATGTGTTCTTTATAGTACACGATGTGTAGTCAGGTTTTAAAAGAAACCCATATCCACAATCCATGACGCAAATCTAGTATTTTCCTTCAGTTTAGGCCCTATATCTAGCTTAATTTTTTCGATCTAATGTCTTCTAATAGATTATGGCCTTCTAGTTCCTAGAATCTAAAAATCTAGAAGCCCAACTAACATCGCATGACACCATACATGCACAGGATCCTTTCATCTTTGATGATGCAACCTTTGGTTTTTGAAATGAACTTCCACAGCCTATAAAAATCCAATATCTAAACTTTTTTCATTGATATGTGTCTCATTCTTCATTGCTTCATGATTCCAGGGGTCTAATCAGGCTTGGTACCACCCGAAAACATTGAACCGGGACCACAAGGTCCAACCAGTAAAGAATGCAAAGAAAATAAGGGAAAAGACACAATAAAAAAGGGTTAATAGGTCATTATCAGTCATTCTTGTCCAACAGTCAAGAATGGGGATCTGGGGTTAGAAAAAAACTGAAAACAATTTAATCTGGTACATATGAACATACCAAGGATCCATAATTGGTGCAAATCAATAGAATGGACTAATATGATCAAACCATTTAATTAGAAAGGTCATAAACCACAAATTTATGATTTCAACCTAGATATTGGATCATTTTATGTTGAAGAACATGCCCTCCAATGATCAAAGGAAGTCATTGTGTTCGCTACATCCCGATATACACTGATCCGGTGTTTTGTCATCGTCCGATGAGATTCACCAACATAAAGAGGGGAGGAAGATATGGAATTATCCTAGGGTTTATGCAACTAACCCTGGAGAATTTTCCATGGCAGTATTCTTATTGAATCTCATTTAGGTAAAAATAAATGAATTAATTAATTAATCCACTAAACATACTACCAATAGGAAAAATGTATGAACGCCCCATGATGACCTATTTTAGGTCGCGCCGGGGGTACAAACTATATTTTAGACTCAATCATGGTTTCATATTTTTTATCTGAACTTCCATTTAAGATTTATCCCATTTTCTTTAAGAAACTGTTTGTGCACAATATAAAATATATTTAATATTTTTATAAAATTAATTCTGAGCACAAATATCCTCATAATCACACACCATCTTAGCGATTAGCACTAAAAATATATATAGAAATATTTAAAAGTCTTATAAGGAAAAATAAACTAGGTCTCTATAAGACCCCCCATCTGACATAAAAAACAAGGGTGGTAATTGTGTGACACATGGGAGTTGGAACGCTTTCCAACTTTCCTCACTAATATATATATGTATATATATATATATATAGTTCAGGATCAAATTATAATTATGTTGTTCCTAAATGAGTTCAGGTTTGACTTTTACTAAGCAGATTCAGGTTTTAGTACCTGCATTTTAATAGGCACCCGATCCATTGACATCCCTAATTTGGGAGATATTTAAATATGTCTTATCTTTTCCCTAGATACATTCTTATATGGGATGAATTTATATCCATCTCAAATATATCCCAAATTAATCCTCTAACAAATTTATTATTTGGGATGGATTTAATCCATTAAATATAATATTTTGGATGGATTTAATCCATCCCAAATAAGAAATTTTCTTAGGATATCTTTAGGATGGATATAAATAAATCCCAAATACGAAATATATCTAGGAAATATATACTTCATCTCAAACAAAATAATATCTAGGACATATTTAAATCCCTCCTAAATATAATTTTAGAAACAATACAACCTGATATTACCTAGAAATAATACACCATAATTGTCCAAAACATTAGTTCTTTCCACAAATATTTAAGTGGATGTGATTATATCTATAAAAAATAATTTATTTTTTTGAACACAGTTTTTTTTATCCCAAAAAATATATTTTTGACTCCATTTTCTAGGAAAGAATTTCTAGGAAGGATATTAATCAAAAAAATTTAATTATAGATATATTTTTATCTATTAAGGGTGGAAAAAATGCATAAAAATTTCATGTTTTATTATAGTGCATCCCTCTAAGATGTCCCCTAAGTTTCCCACATGAGTTGATGGAAAACTATAGGAATTTAGAAGGGTTCATGATTTTATCCAAAATTTGGTACAGCCCATATGCTAAACTGGCATGACATTGTAATATTCTTCTACAACCCATGAAACTCATTGTCCAAAGTTTTCTATTCAAAAGATGTGGCATGTAACTATACACATATGGTAAGGACCCATGTTTCATAATATCACTTCTCGCTATATCTCACTAATACTTATACACAATTTACAAGAAAATGGTATGACACCCATACTATATTGGCATGACCCATTCCAATGTTTAGAAATTATATCCTTTCACCTCTAAATTTTTTTCTATGGGTTTTGAGTAATTTATAATCTAAATTTAAAATTTGGAGATTTATCAATATCACATAATCATAAAATAATCCAATTTTAATAGTTGTCTTCATCATAAACCACATGTAAATAATTAGAAAAGGAATCATAAATAGCCATTGAAAATGAAAATCACAAATATAGGGATTATAATTGTGTGGTCAATTTGATAAAAATGTAATTCATCAATATTAAATTGAAAATATTTATTTTACCACTTTAAATTTTTAATATTAAAAAATAAATATTTTTTAATAATTTAGTTGTCGAAATATTTATTATTCTTGATTATAATTGTTCATCAATTTTTACATCCATTACAATATTCATAAATAACAAGAGAAAGATATCCACTTTGATAATCTAAGGAGGAAGAGAAATTGTAGAGTTTCCTACTTTAATTCCATGGTTAATGTAATTATTTGATCCTCTAGTGATCACAACCAACCACTCTATTGAATCATGATATTCATTCTACCCTACTTAAATCAACTTAAGAAAATGATTCAATTATGGTAAAATAATTCACACAATCTTCTTACTTATAATGAATGATGGGGAACCCAAAGATATATATGTATTAGCAACTCTTAGTAACTCAAAGTAGTAGGATCCCACCATCATGGAATAAATGTATTCTTTGAATTTCAATGAAATGTGAGAGGTGACCGAACCACCAGATGGGAAACAAGAACTTGATAACAAATTGGTCTATCATTTGAAATAAAAAGCTTAAAAAAGAGGGCTTAAGGAACAATTGGTGGTGAAATGATTCCAATATAAGTAAGGAATCAATTTCTCAAAAATATTTTCACCAATAGAAAAGTATACTATAATACAGACTATATAGAGAAATGTTGTATTAGATTCTGTATGATTTGAGCATATGGATGCAAAGATAGTTTTTATTTATTGTGATTTGGAGGAGATCAACTTGAAGAAACCCAATGGATTTGAAGATTATAGAAAGGAGGAATTTGTTTACAAACTGAACTGAAGTTTATATGGATCAAAATAGGAACCTCGATAGTGAAACAAAAATTTCAATACTTTTATGAATGAGGAATGTTTCACAAGGAGTGACTCTGATCACCATTGTTATCAGATGTTCAGAAATGACTGAACTTATATAATTGTCCTACTCTATGTGGATGACATTATATTGACAGGACCTAATATTTATTAGTTTATAGAGATCAAGAGTATGTTTTAAAAAATATTTAAATAATGGATCTTGGTGAAACTAAAAAAATCTTGGGGGTAGGGATTGAAAAAAATTGAAAATTCGGAACTTTGGTGTTATCCTATAAGGAATACATCTGGAAGATTATTAAAATGTTTTGAAAGAATGGATGTAAATCAGTTAGAACTCCCCTCACTACACACATCAATTTATTCAAATAATTTAAATATTCAATGAAATATGAGGTATAGTACATGGAAAGAGTACCACATTCTTCAATTGTTAGAAGCATGACATGTGTGATGGTTTGTACGTGGCTAGATAGTACCCTTACAATGGAAGTGGTAAGTTATTCTATGTAAAACCCTAATAAGGATCATTTTGAAGCTTTTAAAATGAATTATATGATACATTAAAGGATCACTAGTTACAATATTATCTTTTAGTGAAGTTGATATTTTATAAGGATTTATTGATGTGTATTTTATGGCGATTCTAACACTTGGAAAAGCGTAATGGGTTTTATGTGTACATTTTGTTAACCGATGATTATCTAGATGTCACAACTATAATTAGTGGGGAATTTATCGATGACTGAGGTAGAGTATGAATCAGTTTTTAAGGCCAAAAAAGAGTAGATTAGGTTAACACACTTGTTGATGAAACTCAGAAAAATAATATAATGAGGAAAGTTATTCTATGACAATCATATTTCCATACACCTTTCCTAGAATCTAATATTTCATTAAATAATGAAACACATTGACCTAAAATTAAGTTTCATCCAGAATTTTCTAGAGGACATGGTGTTTTACCAATGGAAGATTACAAAGAAGAAAATACTATCCGACATGTTCACATATGAAGTTCCAAGGGATCAAATGTCAAATTGGAGGGGGGTTGAATGAGTTATTAAATTTTGATAAGTTTCAATAATTTTAGAAACTTAACCCTTGGAACCTATTAAATTTAATTACCTTATCATCATTTTGTAAATACTCATGCATGAAAAAGTAGGAAAGAAAGTAAATAAAATGATATTTACAAGGTTCAACTTCATTGTGAGAACCAATATCCTTATTATTGACACTCCCATTAGTTTATAAAAATTCTCTATAATGAATAAGTGAATAAAACTTGATTCAAATCCCATTAGACACCTTAAATATATTTATAGGAATTATTATACTGACTCCCATCAGTTTATAATGTTTTCTTACAAAAAATTGAGCCACAAAAGAAAATATCAAAAAAAATTTACTCCTCAAAAATCTATAAGGGACCTCAGTCTGATGACCCTAGGTCTGATTACCTTAGTCCGATTTGATCATTATGATGAAGTCATTATGAGTCACTTATTATGATGAACCATTTTCTCAAACTACACTTCTCAAATCTACTCAACTACTCAGTATGATATTCCTTAATCTGATATTACTCAATATAGTAATAAACCCATCGGTTATCTAATATTATAATAGGATATCTATTCAGAAAGTAACTCTTAATAAAACATTAAAGTGATTATCCTTTTGAACACGTGAAAAGGTTGAAAAGTACTAATGTACTATGCATATATTTATACACATCCCAGAATGGGAAAGGTGCGAAACTGAATTTTTTCCCACTTACTAAAATTACAAAACCAACAAAATTTACTCATATTTTAACTTCATGTTTGACCACTTTGAATCTTATGAAAACTTCTTCAATCATCTTTATTATTCTATACTTCTGAAACTTCTGAACATTTCTTTAGTATAATGTAACTTCCTTAGATCATTATGATGGATCTTCTTCAGCTCATTATGATGGAAATTCCTCATCTCATTATGATGGAACTTCCTCATCTCATTATGATGGAACTTCCTCAGCTCATTCTGAATTGACTTTCCTCATTAGAGTTAGTTTGATTAACTTTCCTTCTCAGATTCAATCTGACTTAATTTACTTCTTAGAGTAAGCCTGATTGACTTTCCTCCTCAGAGTTAGTTCGATTAACTTTTCTTCTCAAAGAATGCCTAATTAGATTTCCTTCTCAGAGTCAGTCCGGTTAACTTTCCTTCTCAGAGTTAGTCAGATGGAACTTCCTCATCTTTAGTCTGATGGAATCTTCATAACGATAGAATTATAATTATAATGGAATTATCATTATGATGAAATTCTCATTATGATGGATTATCATTATGATAGAAACTCTACTTTTTAACTTTTTAATTCTTTAAACCTCATCATCTATAAATCACTAAAACTTCTAAAAACTTCAGTGTCTGATAATACTAGATCAGATGAAATGTTTTTCTTGATTACTAGAACAAATTCAACCATTAAAAATACTACATTTCTTCAAAATATTTTATTAAGATAGTTTTTATGATTTATAATAACTTCAATATCAATAAAGCATCAATTGGATTGAGGTTATAATGTAAATAACTTTCTAACACCTGAAATAACTATCTTTATTCAACCTCTTCAGCAACATTCTACATTTCTGACCAACACTAAGTCTGATGAAACATAAACTTCATGCTGATAATCCTAAGACTGATGGAGTGCCCGATCAAAACATTATATTTCTGAAAACTTTTTTGATCGGTGCTACTCAGTCCGATACTATGCATCTGGTGCTGCTATGTCCGATCCTCTGTGTCTAGAAAACAGGTTTCACAAAAACAAAACTTTCCTCCCCCTTTATGTTTGAGTTTTAACATTCTTTAAAATGTTTTTTTAAAAAATATTTTACTAAAGATTAGTTTTCAAAAAATAAAAAACTTTGTTAAAAAAACATCACAAAGGTTCTTCAATCTCAAACTTTGTATTTGTTGACAACACTCATTAACAACTTTTTCAACTTAAAAAATTTTCAAAACTCAAGTTTTAAAATAACTCAAGGTTTTCTACTATTATCAAAACATAGAATTTATCAAAAGAGAGTGTCATGAAACCAAACTATATGATAAATTAATATTTTTAAAGTAATTCCATCCCTTGGTGAAAAGAAAAATTTGTATCCATGTAAAGATAAGATCCCCTCACTTTTATTTTTTCTCAATTTTCTTTTTTGCACCCCCTTGATTGTTATCTCCCCCATTATCTAATAACCACAAAATTAGATTCATAAAAAATAAATATAAGTAAAATCTTCTTACAAAGTAAAAAATTTATTAATTTATCTCCCCCTTTGTCAACATAACCCCCAACATGGTGGGGGACTTCCTTATGAGATTTAAAAAGTCATTAGAGGAGGCTAAACATGAAGTTGTATCCTCAACACAACAAACCTTTCTCTTGGAATTTCTATTGTGAAGATATTAGAAATTTTATACTTCATTAAGATATATTCCAGAAAAACATCTCCAAAATAAACTTTCTATTTTATAAAGTAAATTATTATATCAATGTGTTTTGATCTTGAATGTTGGATATGATTTTTAGGAAGATCAATTGCACTCTGATTATCACAAAGTATCTTCAATTGTTTATAGAATTTTACTTTCAAATGTTCCAGCTAAACTTTCACCCACAACATTTGAGTACAACCCTGAGTAGACATGATATATTCTGATTTCTCTACGTTCAAATTTATTGAATTTTTTTCTTAGTATTCCAACTTACACAACATTTTCCCAAGAAAAATGTTCCTCCTGAGATTGATTTTCTATCATTAAAATATCTAGCCTAATCTGTATCAATATAACCATAAAAGTTCTTCTCACAACTTATTATATATAACAACCCATTTGAATTTTTTTCCTTTAACATATCTGATAATTATATTTTATTCTAACATATGTGATTCTTTCAAATTACTTTGATACCTGACACACAGTGTCACAACATAAACAATATCAAGCCTCGAGGTTGTACAATAACGTATACATCCTATTAGATTCCAAAAGTCTTTTTGATTCAAAATTTTACCAAAATAAATTTTACTCAACTTCATCCCAGTTGAGATAGGAGTATAAATTACTTTGTATTTTGTCATGCCAAAATTTATAACAATTCAGCAATATACTTTTCTTGAGATAGGAAAATGTATTTCTATTTTTTTGAACCTATAAACAAAAGAAGAATATTAATTCTCCTAAAATTGACATCTCAAAGTTCATTTTAATTTATTCATAAAATGTTTTATAAACATCCTCTATTTCCCCAAAAAAATTATATCATTCACATAAACAATTACAATAGAGTTTCAGAGTCAACATATTTCACATGTAAGTTTCTATCATATTTTCCTTTAGAAAAATTCAACATTCTCAAATAATTTTCATACTTAGAATACCATTTACATGGTATTAATTTTATCCCATACAAATATTTCCTCAATATACAGGCTTTTTTTTCATCCTGATAAAGTATAAACCCACTAGGTTGTTCAATGTAAACTTCATCTTCAATTTATCCATTGAGAAATGATGAATTTATATCCATATGATATACATTGTAATTCCGATTAGAATACACTACTAGAAATACTATAATAGTTTCTAACCTTTCAATGGGGGTAAATGTTTCATCAGAATCCACACCTTTCACTTATGCATAACCATTACAAACAAGACTTTCTTTATTTCTTGAAACATCTCCATTCTCATTAAACTTGTTTCTATAAACCCATTTTATTACAATAACATTTTTACCTTTTGTACATGGAATAAGTTCCCATGTTAAACTTTCCCCAATTTTATCCAACTCTCCATTCAGAAAATCCACCCATTCTTTTTGTTGAATAGCTTCTGAAACTGATTCAGGTTCAACTTTTGAGATGAGTAAAGTACGATTTTCTAATCACAGCTTTCTTATGGTCTGAAAAGGATTCTTATGATTTAAAATAATATTTTTTCTCTCAACATGTTTTTATAAAGTTTTAAATTTCATATTTTATCTTCCTACTTCATTTTCCTCATCACACAATTAATTTTAATCTTTACGAACATTACTTTTCTCACTTTTATTTTTGTTGGATACATTCATTTTTGCTTCTTCAAAATTTCCATCAATTTTTTTAAATAATTTGTATTCTCAATAACTTTCACATCATATGATTCCACCAATTTTTGTTAAAAAAATCCAACATTTTTAACTTCTTCCATTAGGTGAATAACCCATAAAAGTTCCTTTCTCATCTTACTCATCAAACATTTCCAAATCTAATTTTTTAATTTTAAGTAAAAATGGACTTCCAAAAACATTATGGAAATTTAATGAATGTTTTGTCATTATAATATATTTCATAATAATTTGTGTTGGATTATAGCCTTAAAAACATCTATTCTGAATATGTACATCAGTACTAACAACTTCTCTCCAATAGAACATTGAAAGTTTGTATTCTGATAACATGCTTCTTCCCATTACCAACAAACTTCTATTATTCCTTTATTATACTCCATTTTTGGGGGGTTATATAGAGAAATATACTTATTTTTAATACCAGTTTTTTATAAGATAAGTTTCAAAATTATTACTTTTAAACTCTAAAACTATTATCTATTCTCACTTTTGTTATATAAAGCCCCATTTCTTTCTCAAGTTATTTTTGAAGACTTTGAATATTTCTACAGCGTTTGACTTGTGTTTCATTCACATTATGTTTTTAATCTGAGTGAAATCATCAATAAAAGTGAAAAAGTATAAATCCCATTTTGTTGATTGATGTCTCATCAGCCCACATAAATCAGAATGAAAAAGTTCTAGAGTTCTGGTAGACTGAATCTCAACACTCTTATGACTTTTATTTGTCATATTACCTTTCTGAAGAGTTACAAAAGAATCTTCTTGTCTTATTTTAAATTATGAAAAGTTTTGAACAACATCAACCTTAGAATTATTTTTCATGTTTTTATTTAGAAGGTGGAAAAATCTTCGATGCCACAACTTATTTTCATCTTCATCATTTAAGTAACATGAGTTGTCAAATTATCCTATTTAGAAGAGATTCCCACTAGTTATTTCTAATTTTGTAATAACTTTGTCATCTTTAACACTTTTGATAACACAATAATATTTTTAAAATATCAATTATTTTCAATCATAACAATGTTTACTTACACTAAGTAAGTTATGTTTTAATACATTAACAAATAATACTTCCTTAGATTTCAACTTTGCTGCTTAAATCTCTGTTATTCCGATTCCAATGTTTTTTAGAGAACTATCATTCCTAAAGGTAACATCACCTCCATCTTAATTTTCAACTTGTTTTAAAATTTTTAAATCATCTGACATGTGTGGAGAAAAACTAGTATCACGTATCCATGGTTTGTTCTTTTTTTACTTTCTTTCAAGACGGTCTCAAAAACAATGGCTCTTTCTTTAACTTTCTTCATTCATGTTTCCTTTTCTTTTCTTTCATACAATACTTTTCCTAGAAGAGTTTTCATAAATTCTTAAGAATTATGACCCTTTTGATCAAATTTAGTGCAAAAATATTCCATACAGTCAAACTGATTCTTCATCTTAAAGTTTCTAACATCTTAAGAGTTCACTTTTTCAAATTTTTTTATGTTAGTAAAGTTACTCATTAAACTTTCACTATTTATTCCACTCTAATGAAACCTTCATCTAGGTAGATATATGTTGTGCCAAAAATTATAAACCTTGTTCCCATAGATTCCACAACATAAAAAACAATAAAATCATTATTTTCTATTGAATTAAGATCATTCTATGTAGAAAATATATCGAGCTCGACAAATTCTTTCTGCTCTAACATACTCTAAGAATGGACCATATTTACTAATGAGGAGGTATTAAAATTCTATAGATATGATAGGTTTCTCACATCCCTTCTCAACCCATGCTTTCCCAACACTTTTATTCTCCCCTAAAATGTTTGAAAAATTAGATAAAACATTATTTTTGGTGGGTAAGGATTTCACTTTATTCTCGATTTGAACTTTATCATCAACTTTAGAAGTATCATATTTTACTTCCAAAGCATTGTTAAAATTTTCATTCATCTTCCTCAAGGTAATTTAGAACTCAAAAATTTCTGATTAAAACTTGTTAACTTCTTCTTTCTTAGCTTCCAGCTTCTTACTGATATCTTCAACCATCTTTAACTATTAAAAAATTATAAATTTTTAACTTAATATCTACTGGATGTATTCTTATTATTGATTTACAATATCTTTTTCACCTTCAACAACTTTTCCACCATATTTATTTATAATTATTATTTATTTATTGAGATATTTGTTTTTCTCAAGACATATTAAAAGTTTTATTCTAAGATGATAAACTCTGTAATATTCTTTAACACCTTATTCTTCACTATTTTAAGAGTATTCAATTTTATTAGCTTTTGAAATGAATTTTATAAACTTTTTTGAACTTTTATATTCAAGAGAATTGTTTTCAGTTAAGTCTAATTCAACTTTCTTACTCAAAATACTTCTATTATGCCCAATAAACTTATTCTTAGATATTTGAATGAATTTTACTATTTATACCTTTTGTTCCACTTATTCCATAAATTTTTTTCATCAAAATAATATTGATATTATCCAAAATTATTCTTAAGATAATTCATAGAAATATTTCCAAATCCACAACACTCAAAACATTTGAGAGGAATTTTATCTCCATACTTCGGCATTCCTCTTCAATAGTTCTTGGATATAAGATATATGTTTTTATAATTCAAATAATCTTATTATTTATCTTATTAATCACATGGATGAACAATTTCAACATCTTGAATATTCATTTTTTTCTCATATCTTCAAAATCCATTTCATATTTCATCTTCTTTTTGAATATTAGATATTTTCTCATTTAATAAGGAACAAGAAATTAATGCAATTAATCAAGAGATAAATCAACTTTATCTTCTAAACTAGAAATTTTAAAATCAGACATGTTCAAGAAGTATCTCATAAGTTTATTCACTATTTTAGAATCTTCTATAACTTCTCCAAATCCTCTGATGCTGCAAAAAATTTCATTTACCATGGTGAAGTATTCATCAATAGTATCTTCATAACTCATTATTATATATCCAAACTTACTATGTTAGATATTTACATTTTCTTCCTTTAGTTTAGTATTCCATTCAACAATACTTTGAATCTTGTCCCACATACTCTTTAAAGTTTTGAGACCCATCACCTTTATATAAACATTTTTTGATAGAGACATAAGAATAGAATTCCAAGATTTTTCATCAACATAAATATTTATCTTATAAGTAAAAGTCATAGGAGTATCTTTCTTAATAGGTGGAAACCCAATTATAGCAGGATTGATAACATCCAGGAAAAGAGATAGAAGATAAGGATTCATCCTATTTTCCATCCATAATAATTTCTTTCCATCAAATGTAGTAATTCCTATAATGTTTAAAAAATTGATTTTATCTATGATAAGAATTAAATAAGGGAACCTTTGGATCTGATTCTAATTAAAGTTCCAAAGGATTAAATAATGACTGATAGGGGGGTTGAATGAGTTGTTAACTTTTTATAATTTTCAGGACTTTTTGAATCTTAACCCATTAAAAATATTAAATTTCATTACCTTATCATATTTTAGTAAATAATTGTGCATGAAAAATTAGGAAATCATGTAAATCACAAGTGATTTTCAAGGTTTGGCCTCAGGATGAGAACCTACATCCTTAGTATAGCTTCTCTTGTGGGTCTATGGAAATTAACTATAATGAATAAGTGAATAAAACTTGTATCAACTCCCATTAGACACCTTCTATATCCCGACATGAATGATTATACTAACTCCCATCAGTTTATAATGTTTGCATACAAAAAATTGAGTCACAAAAGAAAAGATCAAAAAAACTATTTCTCCTCAACACTCTATATGGAACCTCAATCTGATGAACCTTGGTCAAATTGCCTTAGATTTATTGGCTCATTACGATGAACTTTTTATAACAAAATTATTATAATGAACGTTTTTCACAAACTAAACTTTTAGAAATATGCTCAAATACTCAGTCTGATCTTCCTCAGTCTAATTAGAAAACATTTAGGTATTTGATATTATAATGAGATCTTTTTCTGTAAATTAAATCTTATTCAAAATCTGAAATGATCTACATTTTGTTCATGTTAAATGGATTCAAAGTACGAATGTACTTTTCATCTATTTATATCCATCACATAATATAAAAGGACAGAAAGATAAAAAAATCCTTGCTTACTCAAATTAAAAAAAACTATGAAATTTAATCATATTTAAACTTCATGTTTGATCGCTTCAACTCTTCTCGACCCTTCTTGAATTATATTTTTTATTCTTAGTAATAAACCTTCTCAAAACTCCAAAATTTTTCTCAATATGATGGAACTTCCACAGCTCATTATGATAGAACTTCTTCATATCATTACGATGGATGTTCCTTAGCTCATTTCTAATTGACATTCCTTATCAAAGTTAGTCTAATTGACTTTACTTCTTAGAGTTAGCTCAATTGGACTGTCTTCTCATATTCATTCTAATTTAATTTTATCCTCAAAGTCAGTCCAATTGATTTTCATTCTTAGATTCAGTCTGATTGACTTTCATCCCCAAATTCAGTCTGATTAACTTTCATTCTCAGAGATATTTTGACGGAACTTCTTCAGCTTCAGTCTAATATAATCCTCATAATGATAGAATTATCATTATTATGTAATTATCATTATGATGTAATTGTCATTATGATAGAATTATCATTATGATGGAAACTCCACTCTATAACTTTGAAATTCTTCAAACCACATCACCTATAACTCATTCATACTTCTGAGCACTTCTGGGTCTAGTATATCTAGATCTAATGATTTTTTTCAAGAATCTTGGAAATGATAAAATATTTATGATTCTATATTTTTTTTCAAAATAATTTATCATGAGAGTTTTCATAATTTATGATAACTTTAATATCATAAAATCATTTTCTAACTTAAGGTTATAAAGTAAATAACTTTCTAACTCCTGGCATAGTTGACTTTATTCAACCTCTTCAACAACATTATAACTTTATAACTGACACTGAGACTAATGGAACTTGAAATTTATGTTGAAGTACCTGAGATTGATGGATCGTCTGATCAAAAACATCATATTTTTTACAACTTATGAGATTGGTGCTTCTTAGTGTGACACTATGTGTCTGGTGTTGCTCAGTCCGAGCCTCTACGATTGTAAAAAAATTCTCTCAAAAAAATGTTTCTACCCATTTTTGTAAGGGTTCAAACATTCATAAACTTTCACCTATTTTTTTAAAAAAATATTTTAAAAAATATAAGATCTAAATAAATAAAAAACACTATTAAAAACAAAAAATCACATAGGTTCTTTAAAAATAGTTTTAGTCCAAGAGTGCATGAGGTAACATTATGCCTTGGTTGGACTCGTCTAGATAAAAGGGAGGTGGAGAACACTTTGTGAATGTGGAAGAAGGATGTGGTTTTCACAAAGTGTTAGAGGATACCGATGAATTTTCATGAATAAAAAATAATGTGGGAAATTATTGGGATCATAAAGTTTAATCCCAATCACCGGATGTTTGGTCATCAGTTGTTCATACTCTGGTAGTTTGCTTTGTCCTTGTCAGGACAGTACCAACATGAAACTTCAGCATGCAGGTCAGATAACCAAAAGTTCACTAACTTTAGATGAATTTATAGAATGAACTTTGGGTATAGTTACTAGTTTATAGGTTGGGTGGTTGAGTCATTGGAAGCCTCATTTGAACAAATAATTCAACATATTTATAACAAAAAAATTTTGAGATCAGAGTTACCTGCTTGATCAGATGAGCATCTCTAAAAAAGTGTATGGGACTAGCTGGGGATGTTATCTAAATAATTTGTGTGTAATCACTAGCTAATTAGCTATAATTATTCATATATTGATTTTTATGGTAACAAAAAATTGTTTTAATTGTTCTTCAGTGGATGTAGGATGAAATTTAGAACCATATAAAATTAATGTTACCTCTTTGTTTTCCCATTATTTGAATCTTTATGTTTTTGTTTTAGTGTGTGTGTTTTTCTTCCTTTGAGTAAGGATTAGGTTGTAGAATGAATTCTCAACTGTGCTGCTCTAAGATAATATGGTTAGAAACAATAGTTGAATTCCCACAATACTGTACTACTTGTAGATATTAATTTTTGATGAACTCAAGGTGAAACCATCCAATGTTTATATCATTTTTTAATTCCCTCTTCCCAAAAATCAATATCAAATGGAACTTGGTTTGGACACACTCAGAAGCATCTGTTATTTTCTCACTTGCCTCAGTGCTATATTAATTTATGTTTGTAATACTATCATCAAAATATATATCAACTGTTGAAGGAAAGGATCAAATAAATTCATTCAATATAACTAACCTTGGTTTATAGAATATGTATATAGAGTACTATCTCATACATAGGTATCTAGAACTTTCATTGGATGAGAAACCTAAAAACATAGAGGAAGGTGGATATGAAAATTTGGAAAGAAAAGCACTTGGATTGGTAAGGATGATGATGGAATGAACTGTGGCATTTAATATCAAAGAGAATAAGTCCATAAATTCATGTATGGTTTCCCTAGAAGAGATGTATAAGAAAATGATAGCCTTAAACAAAGTGTTCCTAATGAGGTTTTTGTTTAGATTTAGGCTATAAGAAGGGTAGTCAGTGGAAGATCCAATGAATAGTTTGTAACATAATCAAATTTCAGCTTGATTTAGTGCAAATGACTTTCACAAATGATTTTTAGAGTATACTACTACTTCCATACTTAATGAAATATTGGGTTTTAATGGTTATAGTGGTATGTAATTCTTGTGGAAGGTATAATATTGTGTTTTTAGATGTCTAAAATTTTATACTCAATGAATATCTTCGGAGAACAGAGTTCCATATAACTTCTAGTAGTGAAAAAAATATTAATTTAAGGGGATGATCACATTATCAGTAGAATATTTGAAAAATTGAAGAAAACACTAGAGAGAATATCCATCAAATGATTACTTGTCCAAGACTTACTGATTGGAATTGTGGTATGAAGGACATCTCTAGAGGAATTTTGGGAACAACAAGGAACTAGAAGAATGACTACCATAATTTCAAAATTTTTTAATGTAATAGAATATGGTAGTGATCTATCACTCATTGTTCATAATTTGGTGGAGTCATGGATGGTTAAATTTGGTGCACCATTCCTATCAATACATGATCACAGATGAATGAGAAGCTATGTATCAAGAAGCTTTGGGAAAATTATTATGGAAAATGATAATGATTTTGAAGTTGTTTTAAAAGAATATTTAAATATATGGATACAAAATGAGAGCATTATTTGGTTGAATGGTGTGACACACATTCTAGGTCTCTGGAGGAATCTCATTTGATTTTGGTAATTGGATCAAGAAGGCTTTGCTAATACATTAAAAAATAGAGTCTTGAAAGTAACATAGGGATCCTTGATTGTGGAACATGTTTTTTCACCTATTTTTATTCTCCTTTTTCTATCTTTACTCTTTTATTAATAATTTTTCAAGTCTATGGGTTTTACCCATGGGTTGCACCATTTTCAGTAAAGGAAAAGACCCTTTATCTGATCAAAAGTTTGAATGAGTGTTTAATGGTCAGAATTTTATCCTCTAACAATATGAAGGTTTGGTAATGTAGAACAAGGAACCTTAATGAGAAGATCATGAAGGTTCTAATAGGGAATTGAATTCTAAAGCTCAATCATACAACTATTGTATGTTGTGAAAGTTGTGTTCTTGGAAATCAAAAGAGAGTCTCGTTCAATCTTAATGCTCAGAATCCCAAATCCTGGATGTTGGATCTAGTTCACATGAATATATGGGGACCTTATTTAGTTCACTATCAAATATAATAATGATTATTTATCACATTAATTGATGATACCATGAGGAAGGTACAATTTTATTTACTTAAAAATAATTTTGATGTCTTTGATTCCTTTCTAGAGTGGAAGTCCAAATTGAAGTTGGAAATTGGTCTGAAATTAAAGTACTTAAGATATGAAAATGGTGGTGAATATAGTGGTATCAACTTTTAGGACTTCATTTTGAAGAAGGGGACTGTGATTAAGAGAACAATACTCAGAACTCCACAATATAATGGAGTTGAAAAGAGGATAAAACAGTCTTTGACAGATAAGGATAGATGCATGTGTGTGCACTCTGGTATGGCCGAGGACATTTGGGTAGAAGAAACTAATAAAATAGGGTACCTGGTAAAAAAGTGTTGAACCTCTATAGTGAGAGAAATTATACCTAAATAACTTTGGTCTAATAAATTATCAGAAGGTTCAAACCTCAAAATATTCAATTTTATTAATTAGTCTTATTAATGCTAAGGAAAGAGATAATATGGATGAAAAATCAAAACAATGTTTCTTTATAAGATACAGAAATAAATAATTTGGTTATAGAATATAGAGTGATGATCATTATAATATCATCAAAAGTTAATATGTAATATTTAATGAGAATATCCCAGAGAAGGATCAAAACATGGAATAATTAGAAGTTGATGAAAAGCAGTCAACTACTGAAGAAAAATTTGATATAGATGAAATCAATGAAATTTCGCAAATACTGGTGATGAAAAATGTTAGCATGAATGCACTGAAATTCAACTAATGGTAAATATACCAGAATGATCAAGAACTATAAAATACATATTAAAATATCTGGTTGTAGAGAAACCGATAGAAGTAGCACTATAAGTTCAAGCACTGGAAACTGAAATTTTAGTGAATGTTGAAAATTCTACAATAATATCTTCTAGAAATAGATTACCAATCAGATGGTATAGGTTTGAAAAACACTTCTTAATTATAATGGATATCAGGGAAACTAAATGTCTAGAATAATTAAAAACTATCAATGAATCAAAGTAGTGAGAATCATCTATGGAGGAAGAAACGAATTCCTTAAAGTTTAGTGGAACTTGGGAGATGACTAAACAACTTAAATGTAAATGAAAACTTGAGAAAAAATGTGTATAACATTTGAAAGAAGAATCTGATGGAAGAATAATTTACAAGGAATGACTGGTGTTAAAAGGATTCCAACAAAAGGAAGGAATCAATTTTTCAAAAATGTTTTCATCGATAGTAAAACATACTATAATATGGACTGTACGGATCATTTTTGTATCCAATGGTTTATGATTGGGGTATATGGATGTGAATAATTATTTTCTTCATGGTGATATAGAGGAGGATATGCAATTATTCAAAATCTGAAATGATATACCTTTTGTGCATGTGAAAAGGTTTCAAAGTATGCATGTAATTTTCATCTATTTATATCCATCACATAATATAAAAGGATGGAAACATAAAAAAATACTTTCCTACTCAAATTAAAAAAACTATGAAATTTACTCATATTTAAACATCATGTTTGATCACTTTAATTCTTCTGAGACCTTCTTGAATCACATTGTTTCTTCTTAGTAATAAACCTTCTCAAAACTCCAAAATTTTCCTCAATATGATGGAACTTCCATAGCTCATTATGACGAAACTTCCTTATATCATTATGATGGAAGTTCCTTAGCTCATTTCTAATTGAATTTCCTTATCAAAGTTAGTCTAATTGACTTTCCTTCTTAGAGTTAGCTGAATTGGATTTTCTTCTCATATTCAGTATAATTGAATTTTCTCCTCAGAGTTAGTCCAATTGACTTTCCTTCTTAGATTTAGTCCGATTGAATTTCCTCCCCAAAGTCAGTCTGATTGTCTTTCATTCTCAGATTTAGTTTGATGGAACTTCCTTAGCTTCAGTCTAAGAGAATCCTCATAATGATATAATTCTCATTATTATGGAATTCTCATTATGATGGAATTATCATTATGATGGAATTCTCATTATGATGGAAACTCCACTCTATAACTTTGAAATTCTTCAAACCACATCAACTATAACTCATTCATACTTCTGAACACTTCTGGGTCCAGTATATCTATATCTGATGATTTTTTTTCAAGATTCTGGGAACTGATAAAATATTTATGATTCTTCTATTTTTTTAAAATAATTTCTCATGAGATTTTTCATAATTTTTGAGAAATTAAATATCGGAAATTAATTTTCTAACTTAAGGTTATAAATTAAAGAACTTTCTAACTCCTAACATAGTTTACTTTATTCAACCTCTTCAACAACATTCTAACTTTATAACTAACACTGTGACTAATGAAACTTGAACTTTATGTTGATGTACCTGAGATGGATGGATCGTCTAATCAACAACATCATATTTTTTACAACTTATGAGATCAGTGCTTCTTAGTCTGATACTATGTGTCTGGTGCTTCTCAGTCCGAGCCTCTACGTCTATAAAACAATTCTCTCAAAAAAAAATGTTTCTACCCATTTGTTTAAGGGTTCAAACATTCATAAACTTTCACCTATTTTTCAAAAACATTATTTTAAAAAATATATGATCTAAATAAATAAAAAAACTGTTAAAATCAGAACATCACATAGGTTATATAAAAATAGTGTTAATCTAAGAGTGCTTGAGGTAACATTATGCCTTGGTTGGATTCGTCTAGACAAAAGGGAGGTGGAGAAAACTTCGTGAACGTGGAAGAAGGATGTGGTTTTCCCAAAGTGTTAGACGATACCGATGAATTTTCATGAATTAAAAATAATGTGGGACATTATTGGGATCATAAAGTTTTATCCCAATCACCAGATGTTTGGTCATCAGTTGTTCATACTCTGGTAGTTTTCTTTGCCCTTGTAAGGACAGTACCAACATGAACCTTCTGCATGTAGGTCAGCTAACCAATAGTTCACTAACTTTAGATTAATGTGTAGAATGAACTTTGGGTATAGTTACCAGTTTATAGGTTGGGTATTTGAGTTAGTGGAAGCCTCATTTGAATAAAATAAGTCAACACATGTCTAACCACAAATTTTTGAGATCAGAGTTACCTTTTTGATCAACATATGCCTTAGGATGCATTGTGCCTTAGTTTGACTATACTGAAAAATATGGGGATAGAGAAAATTGCATGATGTTGAAGGAAGAAATAGTTTTCCTAAAGTGTTGGAGGATTTTGTTGATGTTCCTTGAATAAATATTCAAGTGGATGATTATTGATATTGTGATATTTTCTTCAAGTCACTAAAATTTCGCTCCTTGTATGTATATACCGTAGTAGTTCGCTTCAGCCTTGTTAGAATAGTGGCAACATGGACCTTCAACACACATATAATATTACCAAAAGTTTTATAACTTCCGATGAATGGGATAAATGGTCTTTGGGTGTGTTTAATAGCATACCAACTGGGATGGTTGAGTTAGTGGAAGCCTCGATTGAACAGGGAAGTCAACGGATGGCTGACCGCAAATGTTGGAGGTTAGTGTTACCTATTTGATTGGATGAACATATCTATAGAAGGAGGTTAGACAGACTCCTAATGTTTACTTAATACTTTGTACATAAACACATGATAATTAGCTACCTTGATTTCTATTATTTTTTTCAGTAATACAAAAGAGTTTGTAGTGTTCTGTTGTGGATATAGGATGAAAGTTAGAACCACATAAATGTAAAAATAAATATAAAAGTAAATAATAATTAATAAATAAATAAATAATAAATAAATTATTAATAAATTAATTATAAATTATGATAAAATAAATAATGAAAAAATAAAAAATAAAAATGTAGATAAACAATAAATAAACAATAAATGATTAATAAATCAATAATAAATAAATAATAAATGAATACTAAATGAATAATAAATAAATACTAAATAAATAAATAATAAATAATAAGTAAATAAAAAATATTAATTTAATAATTAAAATAAATAATATTTTTTTTGAAAAGTGAAGTGTGAATTGGGAACCTAACTCACACTTCCAAGGAATTTATTAAAATAAATAATAAATGAATACTAAATGAATAATAATAAATTTTTGCAATGCCGAACTACCTATGGATATGAATTTCTAGTGAACTCAAGGTTTAACCATCTAGTGTTTGTATTAGTTTTTCATTCCCTCTTCATAATGGAATTCACTCGGTGGTGAAATCACCCCCATATAAAATTTCTAACAAACCATAAATATTCCATTCCATCACTTTATTTAATTTATAATAAACCCCCATATAAAATTTCACTCTCTCTCTTCCTCTCCCTCCACTACACCAAAATAGATGTTTAGTGGTGGTTTAAACCACCACTAAATCCTTCTACCAAGATTCTAGAAAATTACCACTAAATTGTGTGTCAGCATTCATTTAGCGGTGTTTTTTCAAAACCGTTGCAGAACAATTTAGCGTCGGTTTTTCAAAATCATCGCATAACGATTTAGCGGCGGTTTTTTATAAAAAAATTATTTTATTATTTTATTATTATTTTAATTATCATAATTAATTTATTATTATTATTCTCATGACTTCTAACATCCCATAAATATTCCATTCCATCATTTTCTTTAATTTATAATAAATACCCATATAAAATTTCACTCTTTCTCTTCCTCTCCATCCATTACACTAAAATAGGCATTTATTGGTGGTTTAAACCGCCACTAAATTGTTTTGAAACAATTTTGGAAAACTGCTGCTAAATCATGCGTCGTCATTAATTTAGCAGTGGTTTTTTAAAACCATCGCATGATGATATAGCGGTGGTTTTTCAAAACCGCAACATAACAATTTATCAGTGGGTTTTTAAAACCGTCGTAGAACAATTTAGGTTCGGTTTTTTATAAAAAAAATATATTATTTTATTATTTTTATCAATTTCTGAAATCTCATATTTAGTTTATTTTTTATTTTTCATTTATTAATATGGACATGCACATGCCTGCATATTCCATATATAGAAATTCTACGTTGGGTGAGATTTGAACCTCTTACTTCTTACTTATTCTCTAAAGACTTTACCACTCACGCAGGCTCTTCAAGTGGTAAATAAATAGAATATAACATTATTACATATATATTGACCGAAAAACAAATATTACATAAAAAGATACAAATTGAATCATTAATAATTTAAAATTAATTATTAATTATTAATAATTTAAAATTAATAATCAATAATTTAAAATTAATAACTAATAATTAATAATTAAACATTATTAATAAATTATTGATAATTAATAAGAAATTATTAACATTTAATAATTAATAATTACTAATAAATAAATATATTATAAATGAATAAAAAATAAAAAATATATAACATGGTAATAAGTGGTAAATAATAAATATTAAAAAATAAAAAATAAATAGTAAATAGTAAATAGTAAACACTAAACACTAAATAATAAATAATAAATAATAAATATAAATAATGAATAATAAAGAATAAAGAATAAATAATAAATAATTTAAAACTAATTAATAATTAATTTATAAATAGTAAACAAATAATAAATTAATAAATAAGTAAATAAATAAATAATAATAAAATAAATTGGAAATAAACAATAAAATAATAATGAAAAATAAATAAATAATAAATAAGACGTTAATAATAAAATTATAATAAAATAGTAATAAAATAATAATAAAATAATAATAAAATAAAAATAAATTAATAAATAATGTATAAGAAATAATAAATAAATAAATAAATAAATAATAACAAATAAATAATCTATAAATAAGAACATAATAATATAACAAAATAATAATGAAAAATAAATAAATAATAGATAAATAAATAATAAATAAATAATAAGAATAATAATAAATAATATAAAAATATAAAAATTAATATAAAAATAAATGTAAAAATAAATATAAAAGTAAATAATAAATAAATAATAAATAAATAATAAATAAATAATAAATATTAAATAAATATTAAATAATAATTAATAACTAAATAAATAATAAATAATAAATAATAAATAATAAATATATTATAAATTATGAAAAAATAAATAATGAAAAAATAAACAATAAATATGTAAATAAACAATAAATAAACAATAAATGATTAATAATTTAAAAATAAATAAATAATAAATGAATACTAAATGAATAATAAATAAATACTAAATAAATAAATAATAAATAATAAGTAAATAATAAATATTATTTTAATAATTAAAATAAATCAATAAATGATAAATAAATATTCAAAATAATAAATAATAAATAATAAATGATAATATAATAAAATAATAAAATAATAAATTGATATAAATATTTATAAATATATATACATATAAAAAATTACATAAATATATATAAACATACATTTTTGTCACATAAATATATATAAAAACACTTAGACAAGAGAGCAGCGCAGACCATGGAGAAACTCCACGGTCTCGGGAAATATTATTAAAAAAGAGTGTACTATCAATACAAGAAAGATAAGGGGTAACAGTGAAAACACACCATCAACAAGAAGACCAAGTACAAGATTCATATTTTGGTGCGACCACCCCTTCCGTGAAATCCCCCTCGACCTCTTGGATGCCACCCCCTTTTCCATTGCTTCAGGGTTTTCCATGAACCATATTCATTGTCCTCTAACTCATCAACCACAACAGCACTTTGAGCACCCACCAAAGGAACAAAATCATAATTAGCAACAGGACCACCATCACCACCTTGAGGAGCCTCTAGAAGTCCTTTAGAAGTGGGTTGCTTAACCTGAGCCTCCATTGAGTCAACCTGCTTGAGAGAAGAGGTATTATACACTGAAGAGGACCTAATACCTTTCATGTACCAACTCTCACTATACAACGCATCAAATTTTGGTGAATTAATATCATCCAACATGGTGAAGAAATTAATATTCATAGCATCGGGTTTGGATAATTCCACATTTACTAGATCTGGCACAGAGAGTGCATGAGCAGAATGGCCAGGCATCTCCCGTGTAGTGTTCCGAGCAACAGGCGCAAGCAAAGTAGTGGACTGCGCATGCTGAGGATTATCAGAAACAGTGGAGGACATGTCCTTTATAGTAATCCCAGTGACAGGCCTAACCCAAGGCACTTTGAAGCAGAAGCATCACCAGTAGTGGACTTCAAAGGCAAGTCCCTCATAGTAACCCTTGTGGCAGTATCCAGTGATAGGCCTAACTCAAGTCTCTTAGAAGAAGAAGCATTATAAACAAAGGACTACACATGAAAGTCCTTCATAATAGTGGTAGTATCTGGTGACAAGGCTGACCTCAGGCCCTTAGAAGCAGAATTATTAGAAACAAAGGATTTCACAGTCAAGTCCTTCATAACAGTTGAAATATCCGGTGACAGGCCTAGCCCAAGGCTCTTAGAAGCAGAAGAAACCTCCAATAAGGTAGTATTTTCAGAAGGCATAACCTAGACAGAAGAGGGATTACCATATAGAGGATCAATTAGGGTGTGTGTTACCCCAATACCCTGAAAGTATCCATTGGTAGAGGGCCCTATCCCTTCAGGAGGAGCAGCAACAAGAATCCCATGATGAGAAACACATTTCACAGAGGGAACAATAGAGTTTCCTCCAATGTTCAATTTCAATTTATCCAAAAATTGATCCTCCAAGAGAACAGAAGTTTCCAACTCAGAATCACTATCGGGATCATTACCCCATTTAGAAGTTTTCCCATGAAGCAGGGTAGAAGAAGCATCATGAGTGGGGGCAGTGTAAACCCCTGAACCATGATGCACCTCCCCACCACATTCGACATCACCACTTGAGGTCCCTTTCCCAGTCACAACATCAGTAAAGGATACAACCCCCAACACTTGGCCTCAAACTCCCCATGGTAGGCAGAGGTGAAGTCACCACCACACCACTAGGGATATTCCTTTTCTCAATCTCAGATAAATAGGGATCCAAATCCTACTTCAATTTAAACTTTCATTTTTCAACAAAATGCATGTACCTCTTACAATTAGAGCATCAGAGCCCCTGGTTACAGTTATTCTTAATATGCCCAATATCCAAGAAATTAAAAAAAAACTCAGGGACATACTCATACTCGATACCCAATTTGAATTTAAACTCACCAGCAAGTAGCTAAACTATCTCAACATGAGGAAAAGACATGTCAAATTCAACTAAAATATGAGAAATTTGACCGTACCTGACCAAACAAGTCTCCTTATCAATTTTAATAGGGTAAAAAATTGCAAGAGCAACATCCCATAGGATTATAGGGTGACAGAATACCCAGTTTAGGCCCTTGACACAAATCCAATACTGCACAACCGTATTCTTAGAACAGAAATGATCAAACCAGGGATCCCAATTTTGGAACCTCAGGACCCCCTGACTTAAGATTAAAAAATACATAACTCAATTCCTTCAATTTCATCCCACTATATCAAAAAATAATATGGAAAAAATTCATACCAAGAGAGACAAGGTTCAAATCACTGAATCCCCAGACCTATTAGAGATGCTTCCAAATATCATTAAGTTTCTAGGAGTGATTACCTTGCGAACTCAATCAGGAAATAATTGAATGCTTATAGGCCTCAATATGCTCTTGAAAGATACTAGGGTTTTCTTCCACCACAGCAAGCATGCCATTTCATGAGACACTCGTATTAGGAGCCTCAACAAGGGGAACACAGAAAGACCTATCCGGACCCACCATGTTTGAATCATCTGTCCAAGCAGGCTCTTCTAGCATTGGATGAAAGGGATTACAAATCCCAGTTGATAGAAATACATACAAAACAACAGCACTATTCAGACAAGAACCACCACCAATCTTCTGTAGAGGGCCCAAAAAAATTCTGGAGGGTTGATATGATCAATCGAAGCTGAATCCATCATGAATCGAAGACCTAGACTCCATTTCAGAAGAGAGAGACTCTCTCACCCCCAACCATCCTTCCCATCTAAACACAATTACATATATAATTGTACATGAATACAAATATATATATAAACAAAACGAAATATAAATATCTCTCTTTATATATTTACACATATATAATATAAAAGTATATAAACATAAATATGTATAAATATTTACAAATATATATAAATATACACAAATATTCATAAATTCTTATAAGAAGATATATATAATTGAGAATAAATTACCAAAATAGAAGAAAACACAATAATTGCAACACCATCCAATCAATTGGAATGTAAATAAATGGAATAAATCATAAATGACATAAAAAACATATGAAAACACTCTTAAATGAAGATGAAATCTTGTATAATGTGTATGATATATATATCTACTTAAATTTATTTAAATATATTATATATTAAAATTTATTTAGATATACTAGAATATAAATATATATATATATATTTTTATCAATACACATGCATATGTATATATTAACATTATTTATATACGTGTATACATATACATATTCATATAGTTTAATGTAAATTCATTTATATACTATATTTAATGATAATGATAAATTTATATAAAAATACCTTCATATATGATGTACACACACAATATTATTGACACACAAGTACATATTTATATTTCTCAAATACCAACACAAATATTTACATATATATGTATTTATTTACATATATTAAAATATACCCATAAATATAGATCTTTTTACTAACACACACATGTTTATATATAAAAATTACTTATATAGGTATATATATACAAATTAATACATTTTTATAATGTAAATAAATTTTAAAATTATTTATTTTAAATGAAATGAATAAAAAATATTTATTTCCATATGGTTTATATGTTTAAAAATACATTTCTATGTAAATATGTATTTATACAATCGATTTATAAAAATAAAATATTAAAAAATATTCATATATTTAAAAATAAATAAAACTACATACTATAAAATGATAAAACCTCAAAACCATAATATCAATATGAATGTAATACCAAGGAATAAATTCAGTCCCCATCGAAAAAAGACAATAAAACCTCCTTAAATAAGGATGGAATTACATTGAATGTTAAAAAATTGGGACAACCAGACTCAACACCTAGTTTTGGATGCCTTATGGGCCTTTTTTGGACTCATAAAACAAGATGAGGGTTCCTTAATCATTATGGTGTAGAGATCATCATGGGCTTCTATTTGATATCTGGTAGAGACTAAATAGACACTTGGGTCAAATGTTATGGTCGTTTAAAGTTCATGTTCAATTTGTTACTTTTCATGAAACAGAAATATATTTTATTCTTTTAATTATTACAAAATTTAATTGTAATTTGGTTTTAGTTTATTTCATAAGCCTCGATATGACTGGTTGGAGAGATAAAATGGGCCCCCAGATCAAAATTTATGATCAACTAATGATGAAATCTAATTTTCATCTTATTAAAGATATATTTTAAGTTTCAAATTATTATTAACTAATGATTAGAAATATTTTCTAATTTACACATTATAGTTAATTAAAAATAAAAATAAAAAATTGTATATGATAGTAAATAATATATAATAAATAATAATTATATTTATATATATATGTTTAATTTTTTTCCTTTAATTTAGCGACGATTTTTAAAACTGTCGCTATTTACTAGTTTGTTTTAAAAAAACTACCACTAAAAAAAATTAATTTTTATTTGAAAAAAAATAATTTTTTTAAAAAAATACTTAAAAACATTTAGGATCAGTTTTAGAACCTCAGCTAAATTATTTCCCAAAAAACATTTAGGGGCGGTTTTCAAAACTATTGCGAAAAAACCACAACTAAATCAGTTTTTCCTATAGTTGGTGGACAGGTGGAAAACTGCAATATGATCCTTAATTAGTTCAAGGTGTTTCCCCCCAAGGTCCGTGGTTAGTTTATCATATACTATATAAACTAACCATTAGTAAAGGCTCATGATCAGGCCACTTTATTATTTTATTTATGTCAAGTTTCATGGTTATTTCATAATTAATGTTTTATCATGATAACATGAATTAATGAATTAAAATCATGCAAGATAGAACTAAAATAAATTAGCTTATGCTTAAATATTATCTAATAAATGGTTAATCACTTAATTAAATACACTTAATATTAACATGCAAGTAATAAAGATAATAATTGTAAATTTGTGAAAAAAAGTATAAAATTCATCAATAGTATATATTAAGTCAGTATGGACTTCCACTACTTCATTTAAAATAAAAACATAGTTCAATGTGCATGACCAGTCAAATTTGGGGTTCTTACAATTATCATGGAATTATAACCTGAAGTTTATAGTTGACTTAACTTAGTTCACATCAAGGGTTGACTTCTAATGTAGGACATGGTGTAACTGAGAGGCAAGGGTTGAGGAAATCCAATTTAAGGATTTCAGGAATGGGGAGTCCACTCAACAGATCAAGGAACTATTAGTTAATGCATTTGTAATTTGGAATTCCTACCTAAAACCATTCGAGTTTCTTGACTAACCTAATTTGGGGTTATTAAAAGGGGAATATAGATCCTTTCCAACAGAATTTCCAAATAACAGGATATTCTGATGCCAATGGTGAGGTCTATTGGGTTTTGATAAAATAGTGGGAGATTAATAAATATAATATTTATTCATTTATTTATCTAAATTTATTAGATAAAGTAATAAAATTTTGATCATCCTAATTGTAAAAATAAAATTATAATGACTTCAAATATATTATTGTGATCCATACTTGAGAAGGATAACCTTCTCACCGGCACAAATTTCCATGAGTGGAAAAGGTGCTTACACATTATCCTTTACCATTAAGGGAAATCATATGTGTTGGAAGAACCGATTACTGATACACTTGGTAATAAGGCTAGTGATGAAGAGTTAACTCTCTATGAGAAAAATTTAAATTATTATAGAGATGTTCAGTGTTTCATGATATCATCCATGACCAATTAACATTTGAAGCAACATGAGGACATGGATGCTTATATTATGATGTCTCGCCTTCAGGATCTCTATCAAAAGAATGATTGATAAGAGAGATACAAGATCTCTAATGCTCTATTTACAAATAATCTTAGAGATTCGGTGCTAGATGGGCCTCATGTAGTCAATCTTATTGGAAACATTGAATGCTTATATATCTTAGGAATTAAATTCTTAGATGAGTTACATATAGATCTCATACTTTTATCACTACCCAAGGCCTTCTCCATTTTTATTGTTAATTATTACATGATAAATAATTAGAATATTGTTTAAGAACTTATTACTTTGATTCACCATGTAGATAAGGACATGGGATGTGACAAACATGTGGTCCTTATAGTGAATAAGAAAAATAATAACAAGTAGAAGGGTCATGAGACACATAATAAGTCAAAAGATCCTAATAACCATCCCTCCAAGAAGAGGAAGATCCAAATACAGGCTAAGGAAAAGGAGACAATTTATTTTTCATGTGTCAAGAAAGGCCACTATAAGAGGAACTACACCCAGAAGCAATGGGAAGATAAAGGTTAATTCATTATTTAGTGTAATATTTCAATATCTACTCTATGGGTATTCTTTACAGCTTGTGGTGCTCACATCTGTATCCAAATATAGGAACCAAGTAGATTATCAAATATTTCTATAGGAGAGGGGGGTTTGTGAGTTTCTAATAGTGTGAGGTTGAATACTCTATAAATTGGTGCCTACCAGCTTTAATTTCCAACCAGAATGATATTGTTTTTAATGGATTTTTATAATGTACCAACGATTACAAAGAACATAATTTTTATATCATGCATGCATGCAGATGGTTTTATTTTCATGTTTTTAAATAAAAGTTGTTTTTTATAAAGATAACATATGTTTTGGTATGGTGTATTCAAATAAAAATATTTATGTATTAAATTATAAAAATCATGTATTATAAATTGATAATGAATCATGTTCACATGAATCATATAACACCCAACTATGGCATCATTGTCTTGGTCATGTAAATGAGAATCATTTGACAAAGCTCAATCAAGATAGTTATTTAGACTCTTTTGAGCTAAAATAACTTGAAATATTCCATGTTTGTTTATAAGAAAAAATGACCCAACCTCCTTTTTATGGATAGGGTGAAAGATCTGCAAAGCTTATAGTATTGGTACACACTTATTTATGGGGACAATTTTTAGTAGAAGAAAGAGGTGGGTATTCTTACTTCATAACTTTTACTAATGACTTGACTAGATATGGTTATGTATACTTATGAGGTATAAGTATGAGTCCTTTGAGAAATTAAAAGAATTCAAGAATAAAGTAGAGAATCAACTTGAAAATAAGATAAAGAATCTTCAATCAAATCAAGGCTGTGAATATCTAAAATAAGAATTTGTCGACATTCTATGATAGTTTTGGATTTGATCTCAACTAACTCCATATTACACATTGCAGTGGAATGGTGTTAGTAAAAGGAGGAACTATAACTTGTTAGACATGGTAAGGTTGATGATGAGTAGTAAAGATCTTCCATTATACTTTTGGGGATATGCATTACAAATTGTGGCATATACATTAAAATGAGTATCAACTAAAGCATCAAATGGAATTCCCTTCAAGTTATGGAGAGGGACGAACCTTGTTTCATCTCATACATGTGTATGGGGTTGTGATGCATTTTTTAAGGCCTTATCAAGAAAAAAATAGATCCATGGTGAATAAGATATATCTTTATAGGATATCATAAGTAAAAAAGGGATAATACCTATACATCCCCCTAGACAAGAAAGTGATTTTTACCAAACAAGTTGTCTTTCTTGAGAGGGAGAAAATACTCAAAAAAGGATAGTGGGAGAAATATTGGATTCGATGAATTTGATTCTCAAGATACACAAGAGTTGGTAGAGGAACATATTCCATAGGTCCCCATAGAACACAATTATTTCATAGGAGCACAAGATAGGTAAGAGAACCAGATAGATATGTTTTTCTTGTCACCAAAGATGGTGACTCATTATTAGCGAACAATGATGAACCTCTATCCTATAAAGAGGTAGTAGAGATATTAGAAGTTTCAAAATGGAAATAATCCATGAATTCTAAAATTGATTCCATGTATCAAAACCATATTTGGGTTCTAGTCGATGCACTAGTTTATGTAAATATCATAGGGTGAAAATGGGTATTAAAGAGAAAACTGGAGATGAAAGGTAAGGTAAATACCTACAAGGAAAGGCTAGAAGCTAATGGGTTTAAAATGAATCAAGTAATTGACTATAATGAATTATTTTTACGAGTAACCATGTTTAAATACAACATAATTCTACTTGTTATAACAACTTACCATGACTATGATATCTGGAAGATGGATTTCAAAACTATTTTCCTTAATGGTAAACTCTAGGAAAATGTCTATATGACACAACCAAAAGGTTTTGTGACTCCAATTGATTCAATAAGTGGCTTCAAGTTGTATAGATGCATTTATGAATTGAAGAAATAATCCAAGTCATGGAACATTCGATTCAATGAAGTAATAAAATAATTTGGTTTCATTAAGAACAAATGTGTGCCATGTGTTTACAAGTGTTTTAGTTGAAATGTGGTTGTTATCCTAGTAGTATATATTGATGACATATTAATTACTATAAATGAACAGTCAGTTAAGGAATAGTTAAATAAGTGTTTCTCTATGAAGGACTTAGGTGAAGAATCCTATATTCTAGGTATCAAGATCATTCATGATAAATCCAAGAGGCTTCATGGATGAAGTCAAAGTACATACATAGACTAGATATAAAAGAGATTTTGTATGGAACAATACAAGAGGTTATTGGTTCCATTGTCACATGGTATACATATTTCAAAGAAAATGTGTCCTTAAAAACAATAAGATGAATAGAGAATTAGTATGATATCATACGATTCAGTGATAGGTTCATTCATGTATGATATAATATGTAATAAAAATAATGTTTCGTATATGTTGAGAATGGTAGGAATATGTCATAAAGATCTAGCATAATAAAATTGGTCAGCTATTAAGGCTATCCTTGAGTATATGAGAAGAACTAAGGATACGTTCCTAGTGTATGGAGAAGATAAAGATCTATTCATTAAGGGTTATACAAATGTTAGTTTTTAAATAGATCAGAGTAATTTAAATTCATATTCAGGATATGTTTTCTTTCTCAATGCAGGAGATGTGAGATAGAAGAGTTCAAAGAAACTAGTTATTGCTGATTCTACAGTAGAACAGATCCTGATGCATCCAAGGAAGCCATTTGGATATAGAACTTTGTCTAGGATATTGATTTGGTACTTAGTATTGAAGAACCTATCACATTGTATTATGATAATACTACGGTGATGAATCTTGAAAAAGATTCAAGGTCACACCAATTGACAAAGAACATACTAAGTAAGTATCCCCTCTTGATGTATTTTTATCATAGGGGTGAAGTTAAAGTAAGAAAAGTACCCATAGAGGAAAATGTGGTGGACCCCTTGACTAAATTCCTTTCTCAGCAGAAGAATGAGTATCATATGAGATCTTGTAGATTGAAGGTTGTTAGCAATTGGATCTAGTAAAAGTGGTAGTTTGTTGGATATGGTTCCCTAGAACCAAATTCTATGTCCTTTATGATAAAATGTGTTCATATTTTTGAATAATAATTGACTCCTTATCACATCACAACCGTTCTTCTACATTACATAGTATGTGATAAAATCCTAATAATAGATATCACCCTGAAAGGTCATAGTATTTTATTTTTATGATGTGAAACCAAAAATTCCATGATAGTATTCTTAAATACATGTTCTATAGCCGGATGGAATCATTTGAGGGACACAAATGATACAAGATATCAGGGGTGTAGACTCATAGGACTTTGAGGCACCTTCTCATGGTGTAAACCCTTAGTAATATCTAGTGTAGGATATTATAAAAATGAGACCCTTCAGTAGAAAATCCATATTTATATGTGTTATTGTATAATCTTATCTGTGGACGTGTTTATTGATTTGTAGAAATTTATATTATTATTAATGAGTATTATGAGTCACATAAATTGATGCATTGATGAAAATCAAGATGACATATGTTTGCGGCGATTTAAGATTCATTGCACGTGTCATGATTAATATTGAATTAATGAATAATGTGAGAAATGATTTCTCCCTTATATTATTTAATGGAAGTTGATATCTTCGGCCATTTTATAGAAATTATTACCTAAATAAATCCATGTCCATGGTTTTTAATAGACAAGTTCAATTTCTAGAAATTCAAAGAAAGAGACATCGAGCACATAGGTTGATGGCACCAACATGCAACCTATTTGATTATAGATATTATGGTAAAGGGATTATATTACACATTAATCATTCATATGAGGTATTATTTCATTATGAAATTAAGTTCTTTCTCTATGGGTTTCTTTACATGTTGCTAAATTCTAACCTTATACTTTAGGGTGATTCATCCAATTGCACTAAAAAAGAGGCCTAGAGGGTCACACACTAAGTGTATCCAGAATCTCAGTTAAATAATATATCATTATTTAATATTTAAAAATTTTAATAAATATTATTCCAACACATTGTTTAATGATTATTCTTGTTTTCTTGATCACATATATCCCATCACTAGTTATTCAATAGAATATTATGTGAATGGAATATTTAATAAACATATATTGTTTATTTAGTGAATATAATATCTATTTATTTATTTATTTGTGAATAATGTTGTGGTGTTTATTTAATAAATAAAATTATGATATTAAATGCTTGATAAATATTGTAGAGTAATGGAAGACCAATTTTAATGGTATGATGAGAAATAATATATATATATATATAATATTATTTGAATAAATAATATTTGATTTTAATTTGAATGTTAAGCACATGTCGAGAAATAATAATATTATTATAATTATAGACATAGGGTTTCACAGGTATTAAATAAATATTAAAGGGAACATGTGTAAATATTCATTTCTAAACCCTAGTGATATAAAAACCCAATTATATTATTTTTTAGGAGATCAAATTCATTTGTTTTTTTGTTCACAACAAATTTAGAGAATTATCTCAAATCCCTAGAGGGCTCCCTTCTTCAAGAACACTCCCAAAAATGGAGAGTGATCTTCCTCCACCTCCCAATCTCAAGTCACAAATGATCAAATAGAATCCTTTGTATGATATTCTCGAGGAAATCAATGAATAATGATACAAGTGATATAATATTCCATGATATCACCCATAGATTCTTACAGAAATGTTTGATGATTTGTGGAAAACCTGTGGATCATCGCTAGAGGGAATTTGATCTTGATTCCTACATCACATCGAAGGTAAAATTTAGATATGTTATTATATCTATCAATGAAGAAAGAATTACCACAAGGTTATTGTTTAATTGATTAAATTAACTATAAATAATATGTGATGATATGAAGATCTGGTTCCAATGTTTTATTTATTTTCTATTTTCTTGGATTCAATTACATTGATCACAATTTCTATCATCATGCATATCTTGGATTGATCATCGATCATGGAAAAAAGAAAAGTTGGGCATGACCCATCGCATGCTTCTGCTATACCCATAACATTCACATTAGGTACAACTAATGATAATTCGTGTGTATAAGTAGGATAAAAAATATATAAAAATAAGTAATAGTTATTATGTAATATCGATTTAAAGAATTTTTTTATTATGTCATACTTACACATGCTTCCTACACTTTTGAGTGTTTTCATATATTAGTACCCCTTATTTATTTATACATCCCTCTTTCCATAGCACATGATGTGGGATGTGAAGTGGATTTGGATTTTGGTTAATAAATATGAGTATAAATAGAGAAATATAATAATATTTTTGTTTCATTCCACATAAAACTATTATTGTTGATTTAAAATACATACAATTTTTAATGTGAAGTATACCCCATACTTTATTTGCAGTATGGGTGCATTGGTTTTTCTTCTTGTTGCTTATTTTTTAAAATCAGTTTTTGTTTCATAAATTAACAATTCTTAATCAAAGTGATTAATACACATATTTTTAGGAAATGTATTACCAGTTACAATGTACCTAAAAATATTTCTCCTCATGATGACTAATAAAAAATCCCATGATTGTTGGTTTATGAGGGGTGCATACATCTATGGTGGTTGCAAGTTTATTTTCCCTTCAACATCTTTGAGACGATTCTTTGTAATAACTATACGAAATCCTCTGTGAGCCTTTATAGTGATCATTAATACAAATTTCATTCAGGAGTACTCTACTATAAATGTACTCTACAAGGGATAATGAAGAGTATGTCAATGTTTCATTATTATTTTTTAGTAAAATAAAGAATTTATATCATCATGTTACCCAGGTTTCTTTCCAAATTAGTTTCTTAAGAAAGGGTATCAAATTTTTCCATGAATCTACATCAATCGACACATTAATGTGTGTGGTGAGCCCAATATAACTACTGAACATGGACTTGTTGGGGTTAAGAGGATGGATGTGTTCATTCCATCTAACCTATAATTTTATTCCTTTGTTTCTCACCATAATAATTTTTTCTAACATTTTCATGCTACAGTGGTACTATTTTTTATGGGACACACATTTTTCACCAACTATCATTTCTTCAACTTCAAAGACTTAAATATATTGTTCCTCTAGATTTGTAGCATTGGAATGTGTAAAAGGTTGTTGTTCCTCTACAACGGGAGAACCAACATGTTGATAGACATGTTGCTCCTTATGATTGGGAGCATCGACATGTGTAGAACTCATTATCTACATAATTTTTTGTACATTTAATTTAGATTACATAAATACAGTAGTGAACAAAAAATAATTTGAGGAAACAAAATGTATGTTAAAAAAAATATAACCGGATTATTGAGCTCTTTTTTTAAATTTGATAGGATTTTACTCCTCTATAGAGAATCAAAATACCTTCATTATGGTATAATATAACATAAAATACCCTGACTACATTGGAAATACAATGAAATGATTAGGACTTTCCAATAAAAGGGCTATCCTCAGTTGAATTGACATTTGACCCTTCAGTGGTTTTGGTTGATAATAGAACAATTAACCAATTTTAGTTTGAGGGTTCTGGAACATAAAATACTTATACTTCCTATGATTCCATTATAAATGGTCCATATTTATACCCTTACTAAAATTCACATTCATGAATCTGAATTCATCTATTTTAATAGAACTCCTGTTATCAACCCACTTTCATTGAACAATTGACACTTGGAATGTTGTATAATCTGACTCCCATGATTTTGTGTTGATTCCAAAGTATGAAATATTTGAATAAATTGGAGTTCTATCCTTGGTACTTGATACATGCATCAATTCATCCATAAGTATAAATCCACTATTTTTCATGGTACTAAGTTCAACATGTTCATTTTTATAGAATATATAACCATTAATTACATAACCATTATAAGATAATACATGCCCACTTGGTCCTATGTCTAGACATAATTTTTTTTTTCTAAAATTGAATCTGGATTTTCAGTTGAATACTTAAAAATATTCTCTCATAAGCATCATATAAACTATTTATTATGTGTATTTGTTATCTAGATTTCATCCCTTGATTGATTCAAATTGTAAAGACCCGTAAAATTCAAGGAAATTTTTTTCTTAATTTTCTTTGGGATTTTACAAGAACGCATTTTCTGATGGCACTTGATTTCGAGGCCCGGTGTGCCCGAAATTTCTATCTGAAGTTTAGCTCGGGTACGTTCAGTGAACGAACGAGCAGGTTTTTTTCTAACTTTTGAACCAGTGGTCAGAATCTAATTCTGAGGGCACCTATGTAACCGTAGCGCCAGTAATTTCTTAGGAACGTCTTTTCCGGAGTTGCGTTTTCACGAGAGAAGTTGATAAAAATTGTGGTAGTTAAAATAAAAATTTAACTACAATTTTTATTTTCTCTAAGTGGATTTAAGCTTTGGGTGGAAGTTGGATAACTACCCAACTTCCCTTGGGAGGTTATGAGGGTGGTGGAGCCCACACGAACCCCACCCCTTCACATTCTTTAACTCCCTCAACTCACAATTAAATTTGATAAATTAATTTTTAATAACTTATGATATTAATGAAGTGACTTTAATGTGAGTTTTTGAATTTCAAACTTATGTCAAGTTAATAAAATAAGTGTGGGATTATTTTATTTTTGTTGGAGTCTTGTTGCTTTGAGAGCCTTTGGGAGAAAAGCTAGGAGCTTGAAGAACTTCTTCCTCTTCATCGAAGAACATGAAGAACGCGAAGAACGCCGGATTCCTTAGAGGTCGACGTCTCCTTCCGCGATGTCTCCTTCCGCGACGTCTCCTTCCGCGACGTCTCCTTCCATGACGTCTCTTTCCGTAACGCCTCTTCCCGCGATGGATATTCCACGAAAAATCCTCGTTCGACGAACCTCCATTCAAGCTACGCTCAAGGTAGGGGTTTATTTATTTATTTTGTTCGTGAATACTACCTTGTCGTTCTTCTTGAAAATATGACCAATTGCTATCGATTAATGAGAGGGGGTCGGACCGCACAAACATGGCTGACCCTCCTCCCTTATCCATGTTATTATTTCTAATGTGGTTGGAACGGGAATGGCGCGGTTCCGTCGCACCGCGCGGGATCGTGCGGCAAGTAATGCGCGGCGCCGTCGCGCCGCGCTGGGAAATTGAACCAAGTCGCGGTGCCGTCGCGCCGCGTTGAAGAACCGAAAAATCCCCACGGCCGGAGCGGGGCCACGATGGATGGGTGCGGCGCCATCGTACCGCACCCGATGAATGAAGGCCGCGACCGATACTGGGCCGCGACGGAGCATGGGAACCGGCTGCCGGAAGCGGGCCGCCGGTGTCAGAGCAGGGAGGGGACTAGCCGTCGCCGGTCCCGTGGTGGCAGAAACCGGCCGGCCGGGGTGGGCCGGCCGGGCAAGGGAAATCCGGGGGTTCAAACCCCCGGCCGGCCAGCTGAGCGGCCCCCACTAAGGGGGGGGGGGTGGCGCGATTACAAAACCAGGGGGGCAGGCTCCCCCCCCCCTCTTCAAACGGCTCAGCCGTTTGGCCGAGCGCCTGGCCAGCGCGCCTGGCGCGCCGCTCCCAGGACAGGCCGGGCCGGGCCGGACCCGGACACTGTTCGGGTCGACCCGGTTCGGGTCGACCCTGGGGGTATCGGGCCGGGTCCGACCGGGCCCGAACCCCGTAATACCAAATCTTTTCCGGTCGGACGCCCATAACTTGGGCTACGGGCCTCCAATTGACGCACCGTCAGTTGCGATGCGATCCTTGGATCCAGATGGTAGTTTCTTTATATCACACTCAAGGTTTCAGAATACTTTGGGTTCGGCCGAGTTGGTTTGTACACGAAACCAACCGGGCCCTCGGAGCGTAAATGCTCATAACTTAAGCTCCGGACGTCCGATTGACGTGTTGTCGACTTTGTTGGATTCCTCTAAGTGAGACGGATCTTTTGGCTTACTCTGCCCGAGTTTTGGATGCAAGTGGAGTACGGTCGGGTTGGTTTTTCCTTAAAAACCAACCGGGCCCCTGGGACAAAAAAGCCAATAACTCTCAGACCGGGCGTCCGATTGACCCGCTATCTGCGACGTTGAGTTCTTGTTGACGATATAGAACATTTGGATACTTCAACTCTGGACTATGTGTCAGTTGATGTATCAGCCTCTCGGCTCGTGGAGCGGACCCTCCCGAATGAGCTTGCTGTGTGCGGGAACCCTAGAGCTGGTTGCGTTGTGACTGTGACGATGACGACGACTGTACAGAGATCCTCAGTGGATTCGACGGTGACGACTACAACACTCAGTGATCCTACGTGGATCAGTGCTACCGATCCTGTGTGGGTCCGATCCTGTGTGGGTCAGCGCTCAATGGTTCTGTGTGAGCCAGCGCCTACAGATCCTGTGTGGGTCCGATCCTGTGTGGGTCTTTGCGGGGGTTAGTTACCTATCGATCCTTTGTGGGTCAGATCCTTTGTGGGTCATTGCGGTGGTTAGTACCTATCAATCCTTTGTGGGTCCGACGGCTTAGATGAATCAGTGGAAATATTTGATCATCTCTATCGTCATACGAAGATGTATACCTGTGTGAGTTGAATCCTGTGTTTCTTTCCTATGTGGATTGTGTTGTGCTATTCTGTGTGGATTTACGTTTTGCTTTCCTGCGTGGAATGGGTTGTACTTGAGCTCGGATGTTGGAGCCAAATGAGAATTGATGACTTAGGTATATGTATGAACATTTACCTAAGTAGTGTCGGATGTTACTTCGTGATTGCATCTTTCCTTTTTGGTTTATCCTTTGTGGATTTTGGGAGATCTTCGGGGGTCTCAGGGTCCCTACTGAGTAGCTTATACTCACCCCTGCACGGGCTATGCCCGCACTACGATGTGTTGGTTAAAGACGACGGACAACACTGATCGTGGTTGAGGCTTGCGGAGCAGGACGGTACTTAGAGGTGGACCACTAGGCGGGACGTACTCAGAGCGGTTGGATGGACCTGATGAGTAGAGGAGGCTATCTGTACCCACCCTTCTGGGGGGACTTCCAGTGGACGGCTCGATGATGCGTCTCTACTTTACAGTTGTTGTTTTCCCTTTCCAATTGTACTTTACTTTTAGTTTGGGTTTGTATACTGGATCACTTACTTTTCCACACTTACTGTTGTACTCAGTTTTTACTTAGTGTTTACTTCTAGCTGCTTGCTTGCTATGTGGTTTTTGTTTACTTTACAAAGGCAATTCCTTCCCTTTTTAGCAGGATTTACACCTTGGTGCTAGTCGCCAGCCCCTGGCCTATGGAATGCGGGCTTGGGGTAGTCACGGCACAGGCCCCGAGGATGGGTCGTGACACAAATGCCTAATAATTGCATTATGGGTTTCATCATATAGGTAAATCTCTAAACTATTATGCAAAAAATAAATTTGGGCTTGATACTAATATGTAATAGTAATTGTGACAATATATATTTCATAAAATTTTTCACCCACAAGCCGCTCAGTGTGACGAAATTTCGGTTGACCAATGCTTTTCCCATCAAATTGGTAGTCGGTATAGAATTCAACAACTCCCTCAAAAACATATTTCTCTACAATAAAACTATTTGGACGACTTCAATTTTTGAAATACCCTTTAAAAATATTTATGTAACATTCAATGGGGTACATACATCTATAATGTATAGGACCACATAGTCAAATCTCTCTTAGCAAGTGAACTATCATTTCAAAGAATATTGGTGGGAATAACTTATCCAATTCACAAAATATGATAGAAATTTCCTTTTCCAAAGTTATAAATTTCATCAGGTATATAACTTTTCTACATATATATTTGAAAAGGAAATAGAAATTGGTTAATGTTTGATGGAAATTCTTGGGTAAAATGAAATGAACAACTACATGCATTAGATATTATATCAAAACATGATAGTAATGTGATTTCAGACCCATTAATTTTAAATTAGTCATTGAAATGATATTATTGATATTTGATGAATACCCCTATAGAACCTATAAATAATTCAAGATGTTGAAAAACTAATATATCTATTTCTTTTAAAGAGTGTAAGTATAAAGAGGGAGAAAATTTTGTTTTCCACTTTTCACTAGTGTCAACTCTTATTGTATTCTCATGTCAATCATGTATAACATAGCCTTAATTCCACCCTTTATTTTTTTAGGTATATTTGCTAATGTTCCAGTGACACTATCAGATATATTTATTTCAACATGAGTAACATTAAGAAAATACCTAACGTACAAACAATTCCAATGTGGTAATTAAAAAAATGATCTCTTTTTTCAACCAATTTTTGTAAATATTTTTGAAAAATGTTTACCAAATGTAGTTTCCATATCTTTTACATTCTAAAATAGTTGATCCCCTATTACTAGAGATGGTGTTGTACCTTCTACTAAAATCCCATCGAATGATGTCATCCAAGATCATTACTTTTTTCATTGAGATAGAAATGTATGATGTCATAGAAACATAGTCTTTGATGAATTATTCAACCTATTTTTTTGACAAAAATGAATTATTCAACTTAATTGAATGTGAACCTTGTTCAAAATTGGGACACCCTTGAGTTACTTTAATATTATATCCTGAAAAATTTCTATAAGCAGGAAAGTCAATTATCATCCCATAAAACATGTCCCTCAATGTAAAATATTCATTTTTGTAAGAATTATATAACGTAAGACCTGAATCCCACAATAATTTCAAATATTTGATCAATGGATCCAAATAAATATCAATATAATTACTCGATTTTTTTGGACCTCACATAAGTAGAGATAACATAATGTATTTTCCTTTAATGCATAAACATGATGGAATGTTATAATTTACTAACATAATTGTCCATTTATAGTGAGTGCTTCTTTGAAAACCAAAAGCATTCACTCCATTTGTAGATAGAATAAGATGAAAGTTTCTCAAATTGTTTCTAAATTCAGCATACTTGTGATTGATTATCTTCCACTCTATCAGGTGATGAAGTTTACCATCTTAATTTCATATATCTTCATTCCACATTAATTTTCTTATAGTTTCATCACTTCCATATATACACCTAAACCTTGGAATGATTGGAAAGTACCATACAATTTTTATAGAACCCAATTCATCTTTCTTTTATTGAAAAGCACCACACTTTGGTAAATTTTATGTGATTTATGGCCCTCATGAAATAGTATACAATCATTTGGACATACTTGTATTCTTTTATATGTCATGCCCATTGGACATAGAATTTCTTTAACATCATATATTCGACAAGGAAGCTCATTATATTCTTGGTGCATATCATTCTAGAGAGAAATTAATTCAGTAAAACTAGCGTCACTCGATCTATTTCCGTATTTTAAATTATACAACTTTAGTATGGTAGAAAATGCTATATATTTAGTAAAACTAGTATAAAATGATGTAGTTACACAACTATTTAACTTCTCAAACAATTTTGTACAATCATGAAGTTCATCTTCAACTATCATTATCATTTCCTCAATATTATCTCCATCATCATTCACACCTATAATTATAGACTTGATATGATCTTCATCATTTTACACACATGTAATCATATTAGATAATCCATAAAATGTAGTCTTATCCCAGTCACTATCTATATTAAATTTTATCCATGTTTAATCCATAATTTATAACTTCGATCTATTACATGATAGATCAAGTGTTCTTACAACTCCCCTAGACCAATTAGTCTTTAATAACAACAACATAAACACGATCAAAGGAATTTAGAAGGGTCATATGCATGCTATTTTGCAACTTGATAAACTCTTTAACCCCATCCTCATTCTCTTTTATCATACGATTTTCAGCCAAACATTTTCAATTCAAATACATCCTATTTGATTTGGAAATATTAAGATTTTATAAAATAAAAGAAGCGTAAAAACCATTTTATAAAAAAGGTTAATCTTATGATTAAAATATTAGTATAAGGTAAGATTATTAATTGTTGTGATTTTAAAGAAATGAATTTGTTTATAAATGGTTATGATTTTATTAATAGGAATTATTATTAATATTTTCTATATTATATGGACCTAATATACCATCTATTGCACTAATTTGGGTCCCAAGGGAGATTACTCCCCTATCCGAACCCAACATAGAGGTGATCAACATATGGACTTTAATACAAAGCTTAAAAACTAGATATCTATATCAATGCTTGATAACAATTTTTATAAAAATATTAAAATTGTTTAGGATTAAAATTTTCTCTCTCAATGTTTGGAACAATATACTTTCCATATTTTGGTTTTCTGAAAAGAAAACAATATTGAAATATGATACTGTAATGGTCACTAAAAATAAAATACACAAGGTAATGACATGTTTTCAAAAGACAATGTGGTTTTAATCCATGGGAGCAGGAGGGATACTTAGAAAAAAATGGTAAAAATGTTTGAATTTAATTCATGGGAGCAGGAAGGGCACTTGAAGCTTGGAGAAGATTACTATATGTCCACTACAAAAACTTTTCCTTCTTATAATTTGCAGTCACCACCTTATATGATAAGTGGCTAGGGTTTTTTCAGTGAAAATCTTGACGCTCCATGCAATCAGTGTGAGAAATAATGATAAATGAGTGAAAATGAATGTGGAGGCAAGGTAGAGGGTGAAATGACAATGGATCGAGGCAAGAAAGATTGGATAGAGAATCAGTGAGGTAGATCAAGGATAAACAATACCACTTGCACGCACACTATTCAAACCATTTGGGAAAATTTAAAACAAACAAAGATGTTCTAGGGGGAGAAACAGATCACAACTGACCACATTACATGGTTTTAATATATCATTATAATTTAAAGACAAAATAATTAGATTAAATTTAAACTAATAAAAATATATTAAAACAAATTTTAAAATTTTAAAAAAATAATTAAACAAAGTAATGATTGTAATTTTAATTTCTCTTCATTTTGTTTTGATGTAAAATTTAGAAATAGAAAAAAAATTATTTTAATTTATCTCCATCTTGTTTGGTAAGAATTTTTAAAAGAAAAGAAAAGAAATGTTTTGTAAATATCACAAAAATAACCATTATTAAAAATATAGTTTTACAATACTCAATTATTCCAAATAAAATATAATTTTAAATTGTATCTTTGATTTTTAAATATATATATATATTGTTTATATTATATGTATATAATTATAAATACATATATTTATAAATTTATTTATATAGTTATATATATATATATAATTTTATAAATATATGTTCATAAATATATAAATATATAAAAATATATATATTTATAAAAAAAATTATAATTATATAAATATATATATATATCAATATATCAAATATATATATAAAAATATGTTTAGAATTGTTTGTTATTATTATTTTTAATTATATTGAAAAAATATTTATATACACATAATAAAAATTATTTATATACATATAATTTTTTATAATCAAAATTATTTACACACACATAATCAAAATTATTTATATACACATAATAAAAATTATCAATTCAAGGTAATCAAAATTATTTTTAAATTATTTATATAATTTATTAATTCAAAATTATTATTTCAAGATAATGAAAAATATTAATTCAAAATTATAAATTCAAAATAATTATTAATTCAAAATTATTAATTCAAAATTATTTTTAAATTAAAATTAATAATTCAAAAAAATATTAATTCAAAATAATTATTAATTAAAAATTATTTATAAATTATTTATATAAATTATTAATACAAGATAATAAAAATTATTTATAAATTATTTATAATTATTTAAATACACATAATCAAAAATTTTAATAATTGTTTGTTATTATTACTTATAAACTAAGTTAAAGTTATAAAAAAAATTATTTACACGTTCCGTTTTAAAAAATATTTATATACACATGAAAATAATATTTTTTAAGGTGAGGTATAGGACCCTAAAATTAATATAAATAAGTATAGTGGATGGAAAATACAGACGATAAAATAACCAAAAAAAGAAGTTAAGAAGCTCGTGAGCAAGTACTCATACTACTGTGGGAGGTCCTCCCACCCTGACCACAATGGTGTTGTCCTCTTATCCATATGTTGGCTTGCATCCACAGTTCGCCTCCATCATCTGAAATCCTGAAGTTAGTATCCTCCATCATTGCTTTAGATCCAGATGTGTGAGCCTAAGTTTGATTATCCTCCTCACCGCTTCCTATATCAAGTTACTCAAAGGAATTATGAGTTTTAACCTTTATATTTGATTTAATCTATTCATTCCAATCCAAAATTAGGCCCATAGTGAAAGACTTAGCTAGTTTCTTATCAACCCTAGGAATTTCCTTTGATACCCTCTATTCAGGTCCTTATTGAGGAAGAGAAGAAGTGCCTTCTGCCTTTTTTCCAACTCCAGTAGTGTTGTCCAGGGTTGCTAGAAATCCATCACCAGTAGCGATGTTTAGGGATGCATGTTTTCCAACTCCAGTAGTGTTATCCAAGGTTGTTTTTTGGCCAGCTTTAACAACACTGTCTAGGGATTTTCCATCTCCAGAATCATTTTCCAGGGATTCATTTTTGCCAACAGTGGTAATGTCCAGTGATGCGGCGCTATCCAGTCCACTAGGTATAGCAGCAAGTCGCTATTAGTCTTGGGTTGATAATTGAAAAAGGGGCCAGAGTAGGGGCATGTGCTCTTGAGTCAGCTCTATCAGCACTAGTGTCAATAGATTTCTCCTACATTAGGATTTGGCCTTTGTTGTCGTGTTCTTTCTCAATGACATCTACTGTAATCATGGGAGAATCCTTACTAGGGGTCGAGCTAACAACCTTTTTATCACCACCCCTCAAATGGTTAGTAGAATTTTTAGAAGATACACCAATTGGTTCAACGAATTGATGAAGACCTAGCCTAATGTGAAACCCCAGTTCACCATGATATGTATCCACAGAAGGTTTTACATGCCAACATGATTTATCAATTGCTACCATCTTCAAAGATGAAGGAAAAATCCCTTTTTTGGATTTTGATTTCCTTGAAGTAGATGCATCTGCCTTCGATTTCCCTTTTCTATTTTTTAAATCTATCTATTTTTTCTCTTGTTAATAATTGAAATCAATATCATCTTGAGAATCGAATTATCTAGCAGCTTGTGTGTCATCTAAGTCATAACTAACATGTTCATAAGTAATTCCCTTTGAAAGTAAATCTTTTAAAGAAAGACCAACTATTTCTAGGTGAGATTCCTCTATCATGTCGGCCCAAGATATAGGGTTTTCTTTCACCTGGGTATGGGAAACATTATCATTGTCTTCTCTAGGAGGAGAAGCATAGTCAAGAGGTGGAAAACCAATATGACCATCTATCTGTGAATCTAAATAACCAAAGATAATATGGGGGGATTTTCTTTTATCTTATGATGTTCACCTAGTGTAGGGAAAGGGATAATAGGACAAGGTATAGGAGCAAGCCCGTCGTTATTAGCCACCCAAGTTCAATTTTTATTATCAATGATTTCCTCACTTCTTTTAATTACTTTATTTTGACAATGTTGTGAGTCATGCCCTCTAATTTGAAAGTTAGAACAAATAAAATTTACCCTACACATATCCCTTGAGTGACCAATTATTTTATAGAAATCACAAAACAACAACATTTTCTCATATTTAATCATGAGAGTGATTTCATCTTACGGGGTAGAAAGAATCACCTTGTTAATCAATGTGATACTCATATCCACTTACAATAGAACTCTTGCATAGTGTCCATAGATTACCATTTCAGTGGCTTGGTCTAGTCTAATTGGAATTCCTATCACAGACGCAATGTCAAAGAGAATTTCAGGATTCCACAAAACCCAATTTAGACCATGTATTTTTACCCAAAACTATGAAAAAGAGTCCTTAAAATCATCCATATTGAAATATAACTTCCATTCATGAATCCTCAGTGTACCTGACTTAAGATTAACATATCCAGTACTCTAAGCAGCACCTTTATGTTCGGTTGAATGAAATAAAATATGGAAGAAACCTTTACCTAAAGTGACACATTTGAAATCCAAGAAACACCAAACCTCTTCTAATCATAACAAAAGATCCGTGATTTTTTAGGGCTTATAACCTTTCATCATATAAATGTGATAAATAAAAGAGAGCTTACACAAATCAATCCCTTTAGTTATAGTATTATCTGAGGCCAAAACATGTGCAACTATACCTTTCCTGACGATCCTCTTTGATATGCAATTCATGAGTGAAGAAAACGATTCCTTTGTGAAACTAGAGAATTTGGAAAAACCGTTTGGATAATTTTCATCCAAATCCCTAGAGCTCCTTAAAGGAGACAATGTATTCCGAACAACATGATGGAACAGTTCATATAAGAAGAGATCCAATCTTCTTGGGTTTTCATGGTAAATCAGTCAGGTAGGATCGTCGGGGGTCTTTCCCTGTTCCGCCTCTATCTTACATGAAAATACTATTTGTTATTATTAATAATCAAAAAGATGATTATTTATATAAATATTAATTTAATAAAATATTGAATAAAATATTCATAGAGGGTAGTGTCAACAAACCATGTCAATTATTTTAAACACTTTAAAACACCCAAACACTTGGTTTAAAAAGCATTCAGTGCAAAGAACACATTTAAAAAATCCAAGTTTGTGCTCTCTACTTCTTTCAAAACCAAATACATACTTTATGAGCCGTTATATAATTTTTCCAAAAAAATGGCTTGAAAATCAATAGATACAAAATGTAAATTTAGAAATTCAAGGTGGTGTCAAGAGATGCATTAAAAAAACACTCAAATTCTTTTTTAAAACCATCTTAGGGATTTTTATAAATACATGTTATGGAATCCCATTCCAAGACACAGTTAGATAGAATTTGAAAAACACAATTTTCTCCTAAAAATCATTTAAATAGATTAATTATATAAATTTCAAATATATATTAAATATTAAAACTTAATAAGAAACCAAATAAATATTATTCATATAAATTATAAAGATATCGAACATATTACATATATAGTAAATAATTATATGTATAAACAAATATTACAAAATGATTGAATATATTTTTTACCATTATTAATGAATATATAATAATAAATGAATAAATATAATTAAATATATTATAAAATATATTAAAAATTGAATTATTAACATTTACATGAATTACAAACACATAAAAAAGGAAGAAAATGAATAAATTGATGATAATAATTATATAAATAACAATGTTATTAAAAATGAATTATATTAACAATATAAAAATATTAATAAATAAATTAAATATAATTAAATTAAATCAAAATAAATTAAACAAACACACATATATATATTCAAGATGAATTGATTAAAAATAAATTTATATTAAAAATGAATAAATGCTGAAAATACTAAAAATGGAGATATATTAAAAAGGAATAAATAATATTAAATAAATAAACATACATGCACACACACATACGTATACACATGATAAACATACATATTTACACATACACATCTGCACACACACACATACACACACACATATACACACATACACATACATACTTACAATTATATATGTACTTATATTTTAAATTATTTAATTTATATATATAGATATATTTAAATAAATATATTCATTTATATATTATATATTTTTTAAATAAAATATTAATATATTATATAGAATATAATTATATACACATTTAGTAATTTATTTATATAAATAAACTGTTATCCATTTTTAAAAGGGCTTATCCCCACCCTTTAGAAAAATTAAATTTGTTGACTAATATAAATTTGATAATTTTATATATATATATATATATATATATATATATGAAAATATGAATCATTTTTTATCAAAATTCATATAAATAACATTTATATATTAAATATATATACTTATTGTAATATAAATATTATCTAAAAATATATAAATGTTTATATATAAATTAAATTACTAACTACAGCCTTTACCAGCGCTAGAAAAAAGCATTGATAAATGTATCTCTTTTATCAGCACTAAAAAAAAGTGATGATAAATGGGGGACTTTTATCAATTCTAGAAAGAAATGATGAAAAAGGATACCCTTATATCAGTTCTTTAGTTAGAGTTTAAAAAAGGTTACTTTATCATCTCTTTTCACGAGCGCTAATACAAGTCCATCTTATATAATATATTCGATAATGGATATTTTGATATGATACTGACCACGGGTATTTCAGTATGTCACTGATGATAGGTATTGTGGTATGGCACCGAAAACACAGTATAACACTGATGATTATATTACATTTTGGAAATTTGGATTCATTGGGATTATCTCTGTTAGGATGGTATGTGAATGAGTATGATATACTCTATAAAACCAAACGTAGGATCGAAAAAAGAATGAGATTATCAGATACAAGAGGGGTGTGAATTGTACCTTTTAAAACATCCCTTGGGAAATTTTGAGGATGGTTATGTTTAACAAGGTTAAACAAGATAATTCACAAGACCTATATGAGTTCTAATAGCTTGCTTGATTCCGGAAAAGTGATTCTGAAAATGGAACTTAACTAAAGTGACAAAGATTAAGATTATACATTAAAGCAAATAGAATCTAACTATATCTGAGTACATGGACGAGGAAGTATAAGATAGTATAATTTCCTCAACAATACAAAATGCAGCGTTAAAACTTGTAACAACAAACAATTAACAAGTAATAAGTCTTTTTACCCAAAGAGAAGGGTATCCAACAACCTTGGATAAAGGTACCTTGATTTATACTTTCAAGAAAGTCTGTCTTACCCATACCAGGGTAAACCATCGATATGAAGATCAGAGTTTGTCTTTCTATCCTCGCAAACCCTCAACTATCAGGTAGTCGGCACCTCTATCTTCCTCAGCAAGGAAGCCCTCAACTTCAAGGTATTGGAACCTCGGTCTTCTTATCCCCGAAAGCCCTCGATTGTACACATCAATAATCGGAGCCACACGAAGCAAATCTGCACAAGGAAAAGTTTGAACAAGTCGTTTAATCTTTCTGCACAAAGCTTGAGAGTTGATAAGAGCCTCTCTCTCTAGAAATCACTTCAGGAAGTTCTGCGCACCAGAAAATACAAAAGCTCCAAAAGTTTTGAGAACGTTCAAATGAGCTCTTATTTATAGGTGAAGCTCCAATGGTTGGCTCCCTCCTCAAATGGTCATATTTTTCCTTGAATTTCAGAGGGACCTATACACGTGTCACTCAAACAACGGTTAGTTAATAACTGAAATCATGACATCATTTTGTAATGAAACAAGTGTAAGCATAACTATACTGATATTAGGAATGGAGAAAATGAATGTTTGGAATGATGAAAGTTAATGTTCAGAGTCTATTCAGAAAATGAATTCGGAGTATATAGTACTAGGATATTTGGATTCTTTTTTGTAGGAATTCAGAACCTGAATTTTGTAGAAATCCAGAGTCTGAATTTCAACGAAATTCAGAGTCTAGTTTCACTAGAATTCTGAACCAGAACATACAAAGTTCGTAGTCAGAGTTCATGGGAATTCGGAGTCAGAAATCATCAGAGTTGGGAGTCTGAATTCAGAGAACTTGGATTCAGAACTTCGAGAAGTTCGTAACTAGAATTCGATGTCGAACTTTACATAAGTTCGTAATCAGAATTTAGAGTCGAACTACATGAGAGTTCGTATCCATAATTCGGAGTTGAACTTCATGAGAGTTTGTATCCAGAATTCGGATTCTAAAACAGAATGCTTCATGTATAAGTATTATACGATTCTAAGGTTTTAGATATGAATCAGATTTTTATACTTAAGAAAAATATTGATATGAAAATTGAAAACCTGGTAGGGGTAAATTTCTCTTTTGAAAGGAAATGTTCATTATGGGAGTAAAATAGGGGTAAAATGAAATTTTCCTTAAGAAAAGGTGTTTTTTATTTTCAAGACAAGAGGAATGGTAAATTCATAAGGATACCTTAATGACTTAACAATTTCACCCTTTCACGAAGGAATGGAAAAGTCATAAGGAGAGCCTTATTGAATCAAAAATATCCCCCTTTTTCGAAAGCACAAACATCTTTATGAAAAATAATGTAAGGACTTAGAATAAATTTCTAGGCTTTGAAATTAAAGCTTATCTCCCTTTGTTTATAGAAAATGGTGAATACGACTAACTCCCCCTTAGGCTTTGAAACTCTAAGAATTGTATTCTAGATTTTCGTAATAAGAGATTTCATTTGAATGTAGAATTTTTAATGAGAACTCCCCCTTACTTAAGGATAGTTCTTCTTAACTTAGAAATTTGTCTTCTCCCTTTTAGATTTTTACTTCTCACTTTTGAGTTCTTTTTCCTTCCCCCTTTGTGATTTTCAAAACAAATTTGAGGGAATGGGAAAACAATAAAGTATCTAAAACATTAGTAAAGATATACAAACAACACAAGAAACCAAAATTTTCATTAATATTGAAAGAATTTTTACAAAGAAAGACATTACAACAAAAGATCGAATTGGTCTATTTGTCTTCTTTTTCCTTGGGGATTAGCTTTTTCAGAAGGATTATTAGCTTCTTTAACTCTTTGTGGTCCTCCTCAGCTTTCTTTTCTAAGGTTTTAATCATGCCATCTTAAGCCTTCAGAGCCTCAGACTGAGCTTTAAGAACCTCATCCTACTTTTCATGCTTCTCTTCGATCTCAATCTAGAGTTCTCTTTCCCCTTTCCATCTTTGAGAAATAGAGTTAAGCTTCCCATTCAGATCCTTCACCTGTTGATTCCGAGTATTTTTCTCAAGGGTCAGATTTTCCTAAAGATTCTTCATCTTGGCATACTCAGTATCAAAATCTTCTTTTACATCATTATTAAATTGTTCAAACTCTACCAAGTCTTCATCAATTTTCTTTTACCATAGAGTTGTTTTGTTGCATGATTTTCTGTGGAACTCATAATTGATAAGGAAATTTTTGTGTTCTCCCTCAATTTCCACACATTTATCCATCACCATGGATATGGATTTTGACTTCTGAATTAAGCTGTGCCGAAGCATCTGGAATCTAGAGTATATTATAGGAAAGATCAGAATTGTGTCTACCAACTTCTTTAGGTACTCAAGGACAAAATCATGTCCCAATGTAGATGACTCCGAATCTGATATCTTTTTAGGTGAATGTTCTTCTTCTATTTCCACCAGCTTTCTTTTAGAAGAGCCTCCAACTTGCTTTTTCTTTATGATATCTTTCGTTGGGGTGTCAATAAGCAGTTGCTTACCCTTATCAACTTTCGGCATGGTTTCCTCATCAGGATATTCTTCCTCACTTCCAAATAATTGAACTATCTTGTATTCATCAGGTTTCTCCTTCTATACTCCTTCCTCAATAAAGTTCTTTTCATATATTTCTTCCTTAGATAATTCATTCTCTTTCTCTTCTTCCTTTTCTTCATCTTTCTTTCCATCTTTTACATCTTTTTTTCTATGAGTGACAAGATTTGAGGATTCAACCTCAGATGTTCGGAATGGTATTTTTTTGATGGATTTTCCTTATCATGATATTATTCGACTTTTTTAATCAGATCATCTAAATCACCACTTTCTTCTTCTACTACTTCTTCGTCTTCTACTTCCTCTTCTTCTTCTACTTCTTCAACAACTTCTTCCCCTTTAGATTTTTCCAGAGTGAAGAAATTCTTCCCAAGAGTCTCGGGTAATGGTTCGACAAGGAAAGTTTCTGGTACTAGAATATTTTCAGAAGCTATTTTTGTGGCTTTCAAAAGAGATTTTACAACTTCAGTCTCAGACATTTTCTTCTTCATTTTCTTCTTGTTTTCTTTATTCTCAAGGTATTCAGCAGTCTTTTCCCTTAAATACTTAGCTTCAGCAGGGTCCAATCTGAACTGAGGTTCCCCTTCTTTCCTCTTTTCCTTATCTTCCCTCCATTTTGAAACCACCTCATCTAGATACGCTTTTTGTTTCTTCGGTTTGGGAGGTGCGGATTGAGCTTCCCTAGCTTTAGGAGTTTTTTCTGTCTCCTCCACTTCCTTCAGCTTCCTTTTCATGCCAACCTTTTTGATGGATTACCTTTTTCAATATTTTCCGGATTTTCTTATGCCTCTTCCTCTGGAAGATCATAAAACTCTTTTGTCTCCTTAGAATAAGCCATATTCATTATTTTCAGAGTTTCATCTCTAACAAGCATAAGTTTGCAATTCTGAGACTTGGATTTTCATGCAATATTAAATGATTAAAGACACTGAACTATCATCTTTGAAAGTAAAGTATGATACATGATAATTTGGGCTCTAATATTTCCATTCTTGATGTTCTTGATTGTAACAAGTACATGCCACATCAAATTGATTTTCCTTAGATTTACCTGGAAGTCTAAGAAATATATATCACTTTTCTTGAGGGTATCTTTGTCACATTTTCTCAGTACTAAGAAACCTTGTACCGATAGCTGAAGGATCCGATTGTTATAAGATAGGTGAGAAATTTTTGCTGTCTTGACATTAGCAAGTCCAAGACATTGCAAGGCCTTTACCTTAACAAAACTACCTTGAACATCTGGGAGTTTGTGTGAGAAAAATCCAGCTTCTCCATCATATTACAGCCCCACCAAGCTTGCAGCCTTGGTGTAAGTAAGTTTGTAGGTCTTCCCATAAATCTTAAAGGAGAATTTTTCTCTTCCCTCTTCCTTGAAGAAACTAACTGATTCATAGAACTCTATAAATAATTCTGGATACACCATATCTTGAACACCTGTCTTAGATATGCATACATCTTCCCAAACATTCAACTTAATATTATTAGAAATGATAGAATCATATTTGAAAAAATTCGGATGGACCAATATTTCCCTGTATACTTTCCATTTTGAGATTGGCTTCATGGTAGACATTTCTTGAGAAGTGGTTTCTACAGAAATTTGGATTTGAGGAACTCTGTGAGATTTAGAATAGGATTTAAGAATTGAGGCAGATCTTTAAGACGCGAGAGCTTGGAAATCGATGTGGGACAACATTAGGGGTCCCCTTTATATAGGTGATGGTGGTGACCTTTCAACTTCCAAAACCAATCTAACGGTTGAAAAACTCTCTGATATGATCTGACGGTTTAAAACATACCCGCAAGGAAATCGTGAATCCGATCATTTTAGGTTTTAAAAAAACATTCGAATTTAAGAAGAAATGAATCCGAAATATTTAAAAAAAACACCAGCAAGTAAAAATGACTAAAAAAACTTAAGTAAGGAAGTCATAACATTCAGATTGACTAGGAAGTTTATTCGTAATAGGTGATATTCTTCTTGAAGAAAATTTTACTACGAAAAACTCACCATGAAAAACTTACTATGAGAGACTTAATTAAAAAAAATTATTGCAAAAAATTTGAGTACCAAAATGTGATTACGAAAATTATGAGTACAAAAATTCCCATTACAAAAATTCTCATTACGAAAATTTTCAGTACGAAAATTTCCTGTACGAAAATTTTCTTTACAAAAATTTCCTTTATGAAAATTTCCATTACAAAAATTTTCCTTATGGAAAATTTGAAAATACCACTACAAAGACTTTCCTTATGAAAAATTTGAAAAACCAACTATGAAAATTTTCAATACGAGAAATTTGAAAAACCTCAATAAGAGATGTACTCCCCCTATGAAAAAAAGTTCATTACTATAAGGAGAATGGTTCAACAGATAGCTAATGGAGGAAGATTACCTCATGGTTATCCTCCCTAAATTCTGTTTAATATATTCAAATCTATCGGAGGGTAAATATTTTGTGAAAATATTAGCAAGTTGATCTTGAGTTCTGATGAATTGAAGAATGATATCTCCTTTTAGTGTGTGATCCCTAAAAAGAGTGATGCCTAATATCTATGTTCTTTGCACAAGAATGATGTGCATGGTTTTTACTAAGGGAAATGGAACTTGTGTTATTGCACAAATTTTGATTCTTAGTAAAACTTAAGCCATAGTATGTGAGTGTGTGTTATATCCACAACACTTGAGCACATCAAATTCCAGCTGCTACATATTCAGCTTTAATAGTGGAGAGTGCTAATGAGTGTTGCTTCTTACAAGACCAAGAAACTAATGAATCTCCTATGAAATGACAAGTTTCAGATGTACTCTTTCTATCCATTATAATCCACCAAAGTCAGCATCTGAAAATCTTTTTAAAACAAAATAATTTCCAGAAGTATAAAAGAGTCCTAAATCCATGGTTCCCTTTAAGTAGTGAAAGATTTTTTTCACTGCCTTTATATGATATTCCTTAGGATTGGATTGATATATTGCACATAAGCATATTGAATATAACACCCCATGATTTTATAAGTTAAATTATTTTTAATCTCTTTCATATCTTCTACTGTACGCTACACTAAGATTATCTTGTGCTATACGCGACACCGTATTAGCTTGCAGTATACGCAACACTATTCTTGGCTCGTGTTACACACAATTTCAAGTTTGTTTTGTATAAATTATTCTATGCAACATTAAGTATAGATTTTGTTTAATGTATAAATGAAATAAGTTTTGAATTATGTTATATGCAACACCAAAGGGAGATTTCACTACACACAACCCTGACTTGGATTGCATTACACGCAATCACGACCTTCCTCGATAGCGTGTGTTGTACGCAATATCGGGTTTCAGTAAACAACGATATATGATTATAATATTATCACGAACTATCCATTATGAATAGTATTAACTAAATTTTGAATTTTATAACATTATTATTCATCTAAATCATTTTCTAGAACATGGTATGAGAATAAAATAAATTTTTCGGGTAAAATAAGTATTTTTAAAAAAATGCAGTTTTGCCGCCTTTTGATGGAGCACCCACATTAAATCTAGTTTTTGACATGTTTATAAGTTCAATTATACAAAATAAAATTATTCTTTGGAATTAGGATATAAAATTTTACTTTGGATAAATTTTACATATTATTCTGATAACTTTCATATTATAATGAATAGTAAAAACGCGCTATATTTTAATTAAAAACAACATTTTTCATCGTAATAATTTATGTTGTTAAATTATAATATTTAATGGTTTTAAAGTATAAATAGAATATATTTTTACCATTTAATATAATTTATGTCATTATCATTGATTTTACATTGAATTTGTAGGTTAAATCAATTCAATCTTTTGCAATGTTTTAAACAAAAACTCATTTTCTTTCGACAATGAGATTAATTTTAATTTAATTTATGCAACTTCTGTGTATTGAATTTGGAAAAATGGATTCCATTTTTGGAATTAGTGGGTCCAAATTATATTAATATACTACTTTTTATTTTTGGGCATTATGAATAGTAACTACGGTAAATTTTATTTGCCATAGTAAAAGGTAAATCGGGTAATTAAGGGTAAATATAATATTATAAAATTACCCTAACACTTGTATTAATACAATTTTATGATTATATTTCGTCCCAAGTCATATTTTGGTCGAAATGGAATCCATTAGAACCCACTTGGAGGTAATTAAGACCTTTACTTTATTTTATTTAAAGGAATGTGAAATATGTCTCACTCAAACTTTAATAATTAAAGTATTTTTAATATAAGGTTATACAGAATATAAATTGGGTTATAAATTCTCATTTGAAAGATAAAATGTTTTTCTTTATCATGGTAATTTATTTGTAATTTTTAATAGTTATTTAATTACTTTATTAGTTTATACATTAATGATGTAGAAATTATTTATTTAGTAAAAAATCAATAATATTGTTTTTATTGAAATAATAATACCAATTAAAAGGCTCACGAACCTGACCAAAGTTTCTTTTTAGTGTATATATACACCATAAGCATCCAATGAACGAATATATGACCGTTTGGAGTCTTATAAAAGTGATTATGACACTTATATTATTTTATTTTAAATGATGTCAATTTTTTCACATTCATAATTTAATAAATATAACATTTTAAAATTTGGGTGTTTTAGAAGATAAATCGGAATAAATGTATTCTTATGAAAGATATAAGATTTATCTTCATATTAGTATTTTATTTTTAATTTTTAAGCAACAAATAAGTATATTTAATAATTATACAAAAATGTTGTAGTAATTATTTTATTAAGAGAAATATCAAATAAATGGTTTTACAAATAGTAAAATAAATATTATATGAACTATTTAATGTGCTCCACTAATTTGATATATTAATATGACATGTTAGGAGCCTATTAAATATTTTATTTCGAATATATCTTTTGTGTGGATTTAATTTAAATTAATGAATAGTGTCAAAATTGACACTATTGTTATTTTATAAAAATAACATATTATTAAATTGTTTAAAAATCACAAAAATATTTAAAAATTATAAATTGAAATTTATATAGTCTAAAATTTCATAAATTATCTAATTATGGATAATTTACAGCACATAAGTAATTATTTATAACAATATAAAATTTAGAATCTTATTACCACAAATAATATTTAATAGATTAAATAAGGATAAATCAAGTTGATAATGTTTAAAATAAATTCTATACAAGTATAAATTTTATTGGTTGATTAGATTACAACCCTATCTCATCTAATATTAGAATAGGATTCATTTTTTGAGGTTTTTTAAGTGGGGTTATATTTATTATAAATTAATTTTTTTAAGATTCCCAAAGGTGCCCCTCTCATTCCTTATAAAAAGGGAACCCCTTCCCACTTCTCTTCACACCCTTTTGAGCCTTCAAGCTCGGCCAACCCCAGACAATTTGTCTTATCCACTTCCCTAGAAATATTCTAGAGGTTATGGTCTTCTTCATATTCCATCTTTAGTGCCCAAAGAGGAGGTTAAGAAGAGGCGCTTCAAAGAAGAGGTAATGTCCATTACCTATTCTTTCAACTTTATTTCTTTTCTACTTCTTATTATTTAGTTGTTTCATTATGAAGTAATAAAATCAGTATCACTCATATACTAATATGTTATTATAAATATGAAACAACCCTATTTCACCTTCTTTCTGTCCTACAGAAAATGAAATCACCGCGCGTGCGTACATACGGAATACCGTCTCCACACCGTGGTGTAATCTGTTTTCGACCACCACCATACTTGGATGGGTATAATGGTGTAAATAAATAACTATATATGATTATTGTAAAGTGATATTGATTCTGAAATATTATACATACACTTCAATACAATTCCATGATCATGGGAATGATATCATCGCTTGTGCGTACGTACGGACTACCGTCTCCATGACACGATGAGATTCATTCTCCATGTAAACCATTAATGAATGGTTATAAAGTATATATAATGAATAATAATGAAATATAAGAAATAATAATGATACTATATTTATATATATATATATATATATATATATTTGTGTCATCTACTTAATTCCATTCAATTCAATAAGGAAACGAAAATAGCGTCCATGCGTACGTACGGACTACCGTCTCCATGAACGGTGTATTTCATTCTATTTATCAATATATAATATATATATATATATATATGTATATTCTGAATATATATTATATATAAATAATGTTTTACATTCTGGATTTATGTAAATCGGTATATAAGTAATAATACCAAGAACAACAAGTCGAAACACGTACGATAAATGAAACGATTTTACCCAAAATGCTGCTTTAACATGGAATTTTACAAAAGAATGGGTAATATAAAGTCATAAGTGAACCATATATGATATCATAACAATTAATATGATTCTGTAATAAGTCAATGACATTATTTAAATCATTATACAAGAGGTTCAGATACATATGAATCATATCGAACGTAAGGTAAGAGATAATGTTGCAATCTCAATTCTTTTCTATCCGAGATTGATTGTACGTAAGTATTTACTGGGGTTATATTTATCATCCATGTCCAAGTTTTATAAAAATGTTTTCATGTATGTTTAAGGTCCTTTTAACCCATTTTTGACTTTTACTACATGGTATGTAAGGAATATTTCTTTTTGTTTACCATACGAGGTACTTTTTGACTTTTCCGACAAAAGTACGAGAAGAATGTTTTTTTAACTTATACGGCGTGAACAGATTTTTACGGTTTCATAACGCCTCATTTTAATAAAGATTACTCTAAAATATTTAATGACTATTTTCAACAAAATCCTTTTCTTTTAAAATTGTATGTCATTTTTTGAAAAGAAAATGATTTTGAAGAAGAAAGGATATTTTCCTCAAGAATTCATTTCAAGTGTTTTATCAAAAACATTTTCCATATATGATGGCATTATTTCATATGTGTATGTTTCAAGTTTAATTTCCCTATGATTTACATGGTTTCAATTTTTCTATGATGAAATGATATCCATTTTTTTGTATGGATTATGATGGGATGATGTTTATGAAACCCATTTTATTTTTTGGGTTATGATGAATGATTTATGTTTATATTGTAGAACAAGTAAGAATGATTTCATTATGAGATGGGTGGGACTTATATCTCCCTCAAATGAATTGGGTAAAGATTTATAGCTCATGAGATAGACATGGATGGAACAGTAAGTTAATCTGGTTCACTAATACAGGACTGGAACGAGGAGTGAACTCGATTCAGAAAGGGACTTTGTCCACTAAGATGGTCTTGGAAGTAATGCCTTGGCTACTATGGAAATCATATCATGTGCTTAATGGTTTCCATAATCACATGTTTATTCCCATTCTATTTTATTATGATTAATGTTTCTTTATGATCTATGCCTTATGTACTGCCATGTTTTATGTCATTGCCCAAGATTTTGATGTTTAAACATTATGTTCATGTTTTTAAGTTAAAATGTATATTATTTGTTTTATTTTATCCATGATTACCCTTACCGAGAATTTGATCTCACCCTTTATATGTTTTATTTTCCCCAGGATTTAAAGAAAGGTTTTAGGTATGAAAACCAAAAGGGGAAGATCTTTATGGGAGTTGTTGAAGATCTTTCACCACGATTAGAAGATTACGATCCGAGTTTCCAAAGACACTAAACTATTACGGTCCTTGTGTGTCTGTTTTTGTTAAGTATTATGTATTCCTAAAAAGTAATGTAATGTCCATGTACATCAAGATTCGGGTCTCTACAGTTGGTATCAGAGGAAAGGTTTAGTTAACCATTGGAAACTAGGATGCGAAAACTTTAGTGAGATCCCTAGAGATATTTCTAAGGTATGTCTAGGGATGTCCCTATTTTTAAGTATAAGTATAGGTTATAATCCTAGAATTACGGTAACGATCTTAGAATTAAAACTAATATGTTAGATATTGAGGGTACTCCCCCTTTATTATGTTGTTTTCCCTAGCATGATTTTTTCCTCTCACGCTATTCTGTTTGGGTTTTAGATGATGGCTGGAACCCGAAGGAACCGTTTTGATCAATGTAATGGAAAATGCTATGATTGTCCTCCTGAACAACCAAATGTGATGGGAGATGGAGTAAAAAATCTTATTTCTATACTTACACAAGCTATGAATCATTCTGGACTTCCAAATGAGAAGAGAAGGGAACAATATTCTATTGAGTCCTTCATGAGGCAACATCCACCTTCTTTCAGTGGGTCTTCTGATCCACTTGTTGTTGAACAATGGACCAGTACCATTGAAAAGATATTTTCCATACTTCACTGTTCAGAGCATGAAAAAGTCATTTTGGCTGTTTACCATTTAGAAGGTGAAGCAGACCAGTGGTGGACTCTAATTAAGAATACAATGCCCCGAGATGAAATTTAATCCATGGAATGTGATGAGTTCAAGAACTTATTTTTCAATAAGTACTTCCCTCATATTCTTCGAACAAATATGGAGAAGGAGTTTCTTGAACTAAAGCAAAAGGATGATGAATCTGTTGCTATATACGAAGATAATTTTACAAGGCTTGTAAGGTATGCATCTGGCTTTATCATCCAACCTGAAAGTAAAGTTGATCGATTATTTAGTGGCTTAAAACCAAGTCTTCGAAGGGAATTAGCTATAAGAGAATTTAGTAGCTATGAAGAAATTGTGCGTTGTGCTGTCAAGGTATATCTGGAAGTTGGTGTTACATATCCATATCATGGTTTTGACAAGAAACAAAAGATGGAGTTCAAGGAGAAATCTCAGAACAATGGTGAAAAGAAGATGAATGTTTCTTTATGCTCAAAGTGTGGAAAGAAGCGTGGTGGAGATTGCCTAAAAGGTACTAGAAAATTCTTTAAGTGTGGAAAATAAGGTCATCGAGTAGTTGATTGTCGATGTAATGGGAAAAAGGTTACTAATGATGTGAATAGAGAAAGGACTATAGAGAACTCTCCAAAAACACTTATATGCTTCAAGTGCAAGGAAATGAGGCATTATGCTAATAAATTCCCTAATCCAAGGGTTAGTGATGATCGACATGAGCAACCACTTAAGGCAAAGGACAAAGGGAAGTCACATGCAATCACTACTGGCAATGTTGAATATGACAATGATGTGGTGGAATGATTAATTGTTTATGTAATGGGATTTCGAAATAATGTTGTATATAGTATCGTGGAATATTGGAGTATTTATATATTTGTCTATTGTGATTTTCAATAATTTAATGGTACCGATAACCATGGAAAGTGATTGAAATATTTTTGGAATGAAGATGATATGCTCATAATGAAGGTATAAAGAGAAAATTAAATGAGCTCATATAAGGAAAAAGTTATATTATGGTTTGAGTATATAGAAATTTTGGGATTTTGGTATGTGGAAAGAGTTACATTTTGACAGCATTCATGTTTTCACTAAGGTTCTACGGTAATTTCTGTTTCAAGAGAACAAATGATTAAGGAATTCACATGTTTGGAATGTGACCAACAAGATATATCGTATGATAAATGATGTTATTCACGATCGTGTTATGTGACCTTTACAGTAAAAATTTTCTGTATACTATGAGATTGGATAGATGTATTTTGGATAAGTCTAAATATTGGAAAGGGTTATGTCAGAAATTAGATAGTATTGTTTAAGTCTAGAACTTTTTTTGAAATTATTTCTGTAAGGTTATAATAGTGTAGTTTTAGAAAAAGGACAACCTGTAGGACGGGCAACAACCCGTTGTGTCGGACAAGGTTGTGGGAATCGAACCCACAACTAAAGTGTGGCGAGCCTTTATCGCTTACCACTAGCCAACAGGAAGTCCCTGGTTATTGGAAACTAGTTTTATTATATTAACATGTATGATAGATGAAGTATAAGTCCATTTTTGGAATCATATATGATTAACCTCACCATATATGGACTTATGTATATTTGATAACTTTCAATAACCTTTTGTTTGAGACAGATGGAATGAACCATCATTCTATCGCATGATATGCTTACACTTCATGGAAGACAAATTCAACTTCATTTCTTTAAGAGATGATGTGGAAATTGTTCAAGGCACAAACAACAGTGAGATTGTACCAAAATCAAGTAAGTATTTCATTTAATTATTCTTCAGCTTTAAGGGAATGATATTGAAAACCAAAAATGTTGTCCTAATGTCCTCATATCCGATGAATTAGAAGGTACCTTAAATCATCACAAATTTATGGCTTTTTGATTGATGGTTTTTTCATAGCCATGTTCTCTACCACTCTCCATCAGAGCTTGATGGTTAGATTTCTCTTCCATATCCATATTTTAACCTATGTTGTCCTATTTGGAAACCCAATGCTGAGTTACCTTGGGTGACCGTTATGATTCTAACTTCCCTTTTTAAAATGAAGTTTTAGTATTCCTTTTTACGATGTGAGTTTCTATTAAAACTTTCGAGTAGTAAACCATTTATAACTCCGATGAATTTCGAGGGAGAAATTCATTTTAAGGGGGGTAGAATGTAACACCTAGAGATTTTATAAGTTATATTATTTTTAATCCCTTTCATATCTTCTACTTTACACTATGCCAAGATTATCTTGCGCTATACGGGACACTGTATTAGCTTGCAGTATATGCAACACTATTCTTGGCTCGTGTTACACACAATTTCATGTTTGTTTTGTAGAAATTATTTTACACAACATTAAGTATAGACTTTGTTTAATGTATAAATGAAATAAGTTTTGAATTATTTTATATGCAACACTAAAGGGAGATTTCACTACACGCAACCCTGGCCTGGCTTACATTACACCCAATCGCGACCTTCCCCAATAGCGTGTGTTGTACGCAATACTGGGTTTCACTAAACAACGATATATGGTTATAATATTATCACAAACTATACATTATGAATAATATTAACTAAATTTTTAATTTTATAACATTATTATTCATCTTACTCATTTTCTAGAACATTGTATGATAATAAAATAATTTTTTTTGGGTAAAATAAGTATTTTTCAAAAAATGTTGTTTTGCCGCTTTTTGATGGCGCACCCACATTAAATCTAGTTTTTGACATGTTTATAAGTTCAATTCTAAAAAATAAAATTATTCTTTGGAATCAGGATATAAAATTTTACCTTGGATAAATTTTTCATATTATTCTAATAACTTTCATATTATAATGAATAGTAAAAACACGCTATATTTTAATTAAAAAAAAACTTTTTTCATCGTAATAATTTATGTGGTTAAATTATAATATTGAGTGGTTTTAAAGTATAAATAGAATATATTTTTACCATTTAATATAATTTATGTCATTAGCATTGATTTTACATTGAATTCGTAGGTTAAATCAATTCAATCTTTTGCAATGTTTTAAACAAAAACTCGTCTTCTTTCGACAACGAGATTAATTTTAATTTAATTTCTGCAACTTCTGTGTATTGAATTTGGAAAAATGGATTCCATATTTGGAATCAGTGGGTCAAAATTATATTAATAGACTACTTTTTATTTTTGGGCATTATGAATAGTAACTACGGTAAATTTTATTTACCATAGTAAAAGGTAAATCAGGTAATTAAGGGTAAATATAATATTATAAAATTACCCTAAAACTTGTCTTAATACAATTGGATGATTATATTTCGTCCAATGTCATATTTTGGTCGAAATGGAATCCATTAGAACCCACTTGGAGGTAATTAAGACCTTTAGTTTATTTTATTTAAAGGAAAGTGAAATATGTCTCACTCAAAATTTAATAATTAATGTATTTTTAATATAAGGTTATAAAAAATATAAATTAGTTTATAAATACTCATTTTAAATATAAAATGTTTTTCTTTATCATGGTAATTTATTTTTAATTTTTAAGAGTTATTTAATTACCTTATTAGTTTATACATTAATGATGCATAAATTATTTATTTAGTAAAAAATCAATAATATTGTTTTTAATGAAATAATAATACCCCTTAAAAGGCTCACAAACCTGACCAAAGATTATTGGTAGTGTATATATACACCACAATCATCCAATGACCGAATATATGACCATATGGAGTCTTATAAAAGTGATTATGACACTTATATTATTTTATTTTAAATGATGTCAAAGTTGTCACCTTCATAATTTAATAAATATAACATATTAAAATTTGGATGTTTTAGAAGATAAATCAGACTAAATGTATTATTATGAAATATATAAGATTTATATTCATACTAGTATTTTATTTTTAATTTTTAAGCAACAAATAAGTATATTTATTAATTATGAAAAAATGTTGTAGTAATTATTTTATTAAGAGAAATATCAAATAAATGGTTTTACAAATAGTAAAATAAATATTATATGAACTATTTAATGTGATCCACTAATTTTATAGATTACTATGACATGTTAGGAACCTATTAAATATTTTATTTTGAATATATCCTCTGTGGGGATTTTATTTAAATTCAAATAAATGAATAGCGTCAAAATTGACACTATTGTTATTTTATAAAAATAACATATTATTAAATTGTTTAAAAATCACAAAAATATTTAAAAATTATAAATTGAAATTTATATAGTAGAAACTTTCATAAATTATCTAATTATGGATAATTAACAGCACATAAGTAATTATTTATAGCAATTTAAAATTTAGAATCTTATTAACACAAATAATATTTAATAGATTAAATAATGATAAATCAAGTTGATAATATTTAAAATAAATTCCCTACGTGTCTAAATTTTATTGTTTGATGATATTACAACCCTATATCTTCTAAAATTCGAATATGAGTCATTTTTGGAGGTTTTTTAAGTGGGGTTAGATTTATTATAAATTAATATTTTTAAGATTTCCAAAGGTTCCCCTCTCCTTCCTTATAAAAAGGGAACCCCTTCCCACTTCTCTTTCCACCCTTTTGAGCCTTCAATCTCGGCCAAACCTGGAAAATTTCTCTTCTCCACTTACCTAGAAACATCCTATAGGTTCTGGTCTTCTTCGAAGACCATCTTTGGTGCCCAAAGAGGAGGTTAAGAAGAGGCGCTTCAAAGAAGAGGTAATGTTCGTTACCGATTATTTCAACTTTATTTCTTTTCTAATTATTCTTATTTAGTTGTTTCATTATGTAGTAATAACATCAGTATCACTAATATACTGATATGTTATTATAAATATGAAACAACCCTATTTCACCTTCTATCCATCCTACGGTAAATGAAATCACTGCACATGCGTACGTACGGAATACCGTCTCCACGCCGTGGTGTAATCTGTTTTCGACCACCACCTTACTTAGATGGGTATAATGGTGTAAATAAATAACTATATATGATTATTGTAAAGTGATATTGATTCTTAAATATTATACATACACTTCAATACAATTCCACGATCATTGGAATGATATCATCGCTCGTGCGTACGTACGGACTACCATCTCCACGACGCGATGTGATTCATTCTCCATGTTAACCATTCATGAATGATTATAAAGTATATGTAATGAATAATAATTAAATATATGACATAATAATGATACTGGATTTATGTATATATATATATTTATGTCATCTACTTAATTCCATTCAATTAAATAAGGAAACGAAAACAACGTTCATGCGTACGTACGACCTACCGTCTCCATGAACGGTGTATTTAATTCCATTTGTCAATCTATCATATATATATATATATGTATATTATTAATATATATTATATATAAATCATGTTTTACATTCTGGAATTATGTAAATCAGTATATAAGTAATAATATCAAGAACAACAAGTCGAAACACGTACGAAAAATGAAACGATTTTACCCAAAATGCTTCTTTAACATGGAATTTACAAAATAACGGGTAATATAAAGTCATAATGGACCATATATGATATCATAACAATGAATATGATTCTGTAATAAGTCAATGACATTATTTAAATCATTATACAGAAGTTTCAGATACATACGAAGCATATCAGACGTAAGGTAAGGGATAATGTTGCAATCTCAATTGTTTTCTATCCGAGATTGCTTATACGTAAGTATTTAATGGGGTTATATTTATCATCCATGTCCAAGTTTTATAAAAATGTTTTCATGTATTTTTAATGTCCTTTTTACCCATTTTTTACTTTTACTACATGGTATGTAAGGAATCTTTCTTTTTGTTTACCATACGAGGTACTTTTTGACTTTTCTAACAAAAGTACAAGAAGAATGTTATTTTTAACTTATACGGCGTGAAAGGATTTTTACGGTTTCATAATTTCTAATTTCATGAAGCTTAATCTACAAGATTTAATGACTATTTTCAAAAAAAATCCTTTTTTAAAATTTCATGGCATTTTGTGAAAAGAAAAAGATTTTGAAGAAGAAATGATATTTTCCTCAAGAATTCATTTCAAGTGTTTTATCAAAACCATTTTCCATATAAGATGGAATTATTTCATATGTGTATGTTTCAAGTATAATTTTTCATTGATTTACATGGTTTCACTTTTTCTATGATGAAATTATATCCATTTTTTGTATGGATTATGATGGGATGATGTTTATGAAACTCATTTTATTCTTTGGGTTATGATGAATGATTTATGTTTATGTTGTGGCACAAGTAAGAATGATTTCATTATGATATGGGTGGGACCTATATCACCCTCCAATGCATTGGGTAAAGAATTATATCTCATGATATAGACATGGCTGGAATGGTAAGTTAATCTGGTTCAGTAATATAGGACTGGAACGAGGAGTGAACTCGATTCAGAAAGGGACTTTGTCCACTAAGATGGTCTTGGAAACAATGCCTTGGCTACTATGGAAATCATATCATGTGTTTAATGGCTGCCATAATCACATGTTTTATTCCCATTCTATTTTATCATGATTAATGTTTCTTTATGATCTATTCCTTATGTACTGCCATGTTTTATGTCATTGCCCAAGATTTTGATGTTTAAACATTATGTTCATGTTTTTATGTTCAAAAGTATATGATTTGTTTTATTTTATCCATGCTTACCCTTACTGAGAATTTGATCTCACCCTTTATATTTTTTCTTTTCCCCAGGATTTAAACAAAGGTTTTAGGTAAGAAAACCAAAAGGGGAAGATCTTTATAGGAGATGTTGAAGATCTTTCACCATGATTAGAAGATTACGATCTGAGTTTCCAAAGACACTAAACTATTATGGTACTTGTGTTTCTGTTTTTGTTATGTATTAAGTATTCTGCAAAAGTAATGTAATGTCCATGTACGTCAAGATTCGGGTCTCTACACTGAAAACATCAAGTTTGGTCAACTATCTGTTAAGTAAAGTATACTTCCTATCATACCTCTAAAAGATGTTTAATCTACTGGTTTTCCAGCTTCATCAAGATCAAGTGTGTTTGAGGTACCAATGGGAGTACTTATACTCTTAGTTTTGTCATACCCATATTTTTTAAGAAGATATTTAATATACTTATGTTGGGATATGTAGATTCTTTCTGGTTTTTGAGAAATTTGAAAACCAAGAAAAAATGTTAACTCACCCATCATACTCATTTCAAACTCAGATTTTATTAGATCTACAAAGGAATCAGTTAAAGATTGATGAGTTGAACCAAATATAATGTCATCAATATAAATTTGAACAATCAAAACATTTTTCTTATCTTTATTTATGAAAAGAGTTGGATATGCATTTCCCTTAACATAGTCATTTTGAAGCAAAAATCATGTAAGTCTATCATACCAAGCTCGAGGGTCTTGTTTAATTCCATACAAAGCATTGGTAAGTCTGAAAACATGATTAGGATGTTTTTCATCTTCAAATCTAGGAGATTGTTCAACAAAAACTTCTTCTTGAACATAACCATTAAGGAAATCACATTTCACATCCATTTGAAAAAGTTTAAAATTGAAGAATGATGCAAAAGCAAGTAAAATACGAATAGATTCAAGTATTTCTACTGGAGCATAGGTTTTTTCATAGTCTATTCCTTCTTATTGATTATAGCCTTTAGCAACTAATCTAGCCTTATTTCTTATGATAATTCAATTTTCATCACACTTATTTCTAAAGACCCATTTTACTCCAATGACAGAATTTCCCTTAGGTCTTTCAACCAAGGTCCAGACTTTATTCCTTTCGAATTCATTTAGTTCATCTTTCATGTGTAACGACCCAAATTTTCATTAATGGAAATCCCTCTTGATATAGTTAAATGTCTCTTTATGAAAAATATTTTTATAAGATGTCAACTTCTTTGGTTTTATGTTAAGAATTTTGACCGTTGCTAATATAGCCGTTGAACAGTGATCACATGATTAGTATAAATATAGGACTTTAACAAATCCAATTTACTCAGACAAAAGAAGCGATGGCCTCATCCAGAAGAATTTCCCCATATTAAGCCCATTTGTCGAAGCTCATAAAAGAGGTGGTGTCTTTGGGCTTCACTCTTGACCAAGCCCAAGCTGAGCTTCATCATGTCAAGCTCGAATGTGGTCGTCTACTAGAAAAGTGGAACTTGATTGAAATTATCACTCGAGCGATGTTATCGGAGCCACCCCAAGAGTCTGTCACCATCACACACCTTACCCTTAGGTCTTATGCGGCAATTTTAAGGGGTTATGTAACAAATAAGTAGTACTATGTTCATGTACATTATTTTTGTATATAATAATGAATATAATTTATAGTCATTTTTGATACATTGTAAATAGTTTTTAAAGTACAAATAGTGTTTTAATTATTATTTAATTAAGAAATCTATTTTATTAAATTAATGAATTTTTGAATTAAATAATATTTTAATAAAATAATATTTTTATTAAATATAAATGATCTTATAATTTTATTAATGCAATTATAATTTTTATTAAGGTTTGAAAGCCATTTCTGTCAAAACCCGTGAATTTTTTATAAATGATGTTTTTTATTTTAAATGTGAAAATTAACATATTTAGAAAATTATTTAGATAAAATAAATGTTATTTCTGGAATTAGGACGTCAAAATTATCCAATGGTGAATTTTTCATAATTTGCTGAGACAGTCAAATTTTTGGGTAAAAATTAAATATCGTTTAAATATATAATGTGTTTTATGACATCATAATGACCCAATAGTGATGTAATAAAATACTATAAGATTTATGTTCGGCTAATATATGTTTTACCATTAAAATAATGTGATTTTGGGTTTGTTTGACTTAATTTTCAAAGCATTAATGGACCCCTCAAGACTTATTAAACACCTTGTCTTTTTAAATTAATTTCCATGGGAGTGTGACTCACCTCCACATAAGAAACCCTATTATTTTAAGAATTTCGGACTTTGGACTTATAAAATATTGTTTTCCTCTTCCCTTTGCCAAAAACCATGGGCAAAAAACATGGGATGGTTTGTGATTTGGATTAATTTAATGTAAGGGGTCCCAAACCTAAATAATAAAGAATTCCCTCACCTTTCCTATATAAACCCACCCAAGCTCCCACTTCCTCCCCACTCAAAGCCTTTGGAGTTCGTCCAACCTATGTCCTACTCTCTCTAGAATCCTCCCAAGGTTCCCCAAGCTCCCAAGAAGCCTCTCCCAAGCCTCTCTCTAGCCTTTGGAAGCACACTTCCAAGTAAGGGTTTTTTCTTCCTTTCTCATTTTTGTCAATTTTCCTTAAGTTTTATTGCCCTTTTAATTTCAATTATGAATGTTGGGGTATGGTTTCGAACCTCCCCCATACTGACCTCTTATTTTTTGAATGATGGGAGACCCCTTTCTCTCTTATTAAATGCCTCCCATGTACACTCATTACTATACCGAAATTCTGAAAGGAACTTCTCTCTCTTCTTTTACATTCAAGCAATAATTTTGTATCATGAATCTAAATTCCATTACTATTGTTGGTACATATATCTATATGGCCTCCATAATGTACATTACATAGAAGTATGATGAGTAACCCATTTATCTCTCATCAACAATTTTTATGAATTCTTATGTCACACCGTTACGCTGCCGAAATCGCACCGATTTTCTAAGTCAATGCCATTTTGTAGTGGATACCATGCCCTTTTCTCCATCAAGGGTATTAAACTTTATGCACATTTACATATTGATTACAAATTTTCATGTATTAATTCCATATTCCTTTATCTTGGAATAAATTATTATGTTTTATGAATCCATGTTTTATGATCCATGTGGCACACTTATGCATGAAATGAAATGTTTAAGAAGGGTGCACCCTTACAGCGCTTCAATGCATTGGGTAAAGTATAGTATCATGATACGTCATGTGCAATAATTGTTGACTCATGATAATTAAAGTGAAATGAGGGTTTACTCGTGCTTTATGTGCAATGAGGATTTACTCATGCTCCATGTGCAGTGAGCCTTGGCTCATGCTAATTCCATGTTAAGTGTTGTTACCACATTCCCATGTTATGATTATCATGATTTATCACGCCTTTATGTTAATGTTTCTCTTATGCTCTATTGATATGCCTATTGTCTAACATGTATTGTACTCCTCATGTTATTCCATGTGTACTCCCTTACTGGTCTTTATAGCTCACCCTTTTCTTATGCATGTCCTCAGGTTATCCCATGCAATGCTAAGTACGAGGGAATGTAGTGGTCATGTAAAGGAAGTTTTCAATAAAGATGTTGTTTTTCATATTTTAAGTTTTTATGTAATGATCCTAAGCCCCAAAGACACTAAAACTATCGATCTTCTTTGTTGTATCAAGGGATGTTTTATGTAATAAATCATGTTTAAGTTTATAATAAAAGCAGGGTTGTCATAGTTGGTATCAGAGGATGGGTTTAGTTATTTATGGGATTAGGAAACCCTAGTAAAGCCTTATATACAAGACTAAGTATAATAAAAACATACCTAAGTTTTGGTAAGTACTGAGTAAGTGGTTTATCAAACATATACATCCCTCTCTGGATACGAGCAGGTAGAGGCGGCTCTGGCACAGATGTATCCTAGGAGTTAAACCCGAAAACACCGCTTTGAGCTAGACTCGAACGAGAACTGATGCACGACAACGGGCCTTTCTGCACTCTTGGTTACGACACTCCCGGGGGATATGTTTTGATAAATTCAAAAGCTTAGTATGATCCTTTATTAAGGGAATTAAAAAAATTCCCCTATGAATATATGTTAGAAAGTAGATCATGAAAAGCCTAGATTGAAGCCTATAGACTCATGAGTAAGGAAATAATAGTTTATTTATAAGTCATCAACTTTTGTCTTTGGATTAACCTTTATGTGTTACCCCTAACTTTCCTTTTATTCCAGCCAATGGCCGGTAATAGGAGGAATCAGGCTAACAACCGTTGTAAAGATCAGTGTGATGACTGTACTAATGAGAAGCCAAATCCAATGGGAGCGGGAATCATGAACTTTGACACACTTATCTCTCAGATAAATCAAGTTTTGAATAGAAACACGGGTCAAGAGGAATGTTCAACCCCCCCTAAGAAAGAACGAGTCGCTATCAAGAGATTCATGAGACAAAGGCCTCCTACTTTTAGTGGATCATCTGATCCCACGATCGCTGAACAATTGATCAAATCCATTGAAAAGATCTTCTCCATCCTTCAATGTTCTGAATAAGAGAAGGTTCTCCTGGCTGCTTATCGTATGGAGGGTGAAGCTGATCAATGGTGGAAGTTGATAAAAAATACGAAGCCTGAGGAGAAGATCGAGGCATTGGAATGGAAGGATTTCTGGAAGATGTTTTTCGATAAATATTTTCCGCACACCCTCCGGCTTAAGATGGAAAGGGACTTCCTTTCCCTCAAGCAAAAAGATGAAGAATCTGTTGGAGCGTACGAGGAAAACTTCACAAGTCTTGCACGTTACTCTTCTGACTTTGTCGTTTCCCCCAAATTCAAATTTGACCGCTTCTTTGGTGGGCTGAAGCCTAGCCTGCGGAAAGCATTAGCGATCTGTGACTTCGACAGCTATGAGGAAATTGTCTGATGTGCCCTCAAGGTCGAAATGGAGATCAAGGAATCATAAGGGTATCATGGGGACAAGAAGCGTAAGGTGGAATTCAATACTGGTAGTTCTATGGATAAATATGACGGTGCTAAGAAGATCCAGCACCCCACTTCCCAAAAGTGCAGAAACAAGCACCCTGGAAATTTCCATAAGGGGACGAGGAAATGCTTTAGGTGTGGAAGGGAAGGGAACCTAGCTGTTAATTGTCGGCAAGAAAGACCCGTGGATGTGACAGAGGAGAGAACGCTCCGTTCGAACCTCAACGCATTTTTCAATGCTACAAATGCAAAGAACCGGGTCATTTTGCAAATCAGTGCCCTAATCCAAGGGTTTTTGGAGACAACCAACAACCTCCAAGGCAACAAGGAAGAGATTTTTCCATCACTTCTGCAGAAGTGAACCCCAAAAACGAAGTGTTTACAGGAACTCTAGTTATTCATTCAATAATATAGAAAATACTTTTTGATTCAGGTTCTACGCATTAGTTTATATCTCAAAAGTTTAGTAGAACAATCCCAGCACCACCACAAATCATGGAAGTAATGATGTCGGTGAGTACGGAAAATGGGGAAATCATTGCATCCAATGAATATAAGTCCTCCCCTGTTATAATCTGTGGATTGAATTTTCCCGGTGAACCTCGTCATACTCCCTCTGGTGGAATTTTATGCAATTCATGGCATGGATTGGCTTTCCTTATATAGATCCAACATAAATTGCCCGGAGAGGGAAATCACACTCCATATGGAGAATCGACCCCCGATTCTTTACAAGTGTAAGTAGGAAGATGAATCTCCTTTAGCTCCATCATCCCAAGCATGGATATTACTGCCCTGTGAGTATGCATATCTGGCTCAGATGATTGAGTCCAAGGAAGAAACCATCCTTGAAGAAATGACTATTGTGAGGGAATTCGTGGAAGTGTTTCCCGAGGAACTGTCTGGTCTTCCTCCTAGAAGAGATGTTGAGTTCTCAATTGAACTTATACCTGGGGCGCTACCAATATCCAAGACTCCATATAGAATGGATGTTGTTGAGCTTGAAGAGCTGAAGAAACAACTATAGGATAATCTGGATAAAGGGTTTATACGCCCAAGTGATTCACCATGGGGTGCACCAGTCCTCTTCATCAAGAAGATGGATGGGTCAATGCGGATTTGCATCGATTATCGTGAACATAACAAAATCACGATAAAAAAAGTATCCTCTCCCAAGAATTGATGACCTGTTCGATCAACTACGTGGAGCACAATACTTCTCCAAGGTGGACTTGTGGTCGAGATATTATCAAGTAAGGGTAAAGAAGGAAGATGTCCCCAAGACTGCTTTTCATACAAGATACAGGAACTATGAATTCATAGAAATGCCTTTTGAACTCACTAATGCTCCAGAAATATTCATGGACTTGATAAATAGAGTCTTTATAGATTACCTTGACAAATTTGTGGTAGTCTTTATAGATGACATTATAATATACTCCAAAACCAAAGAGGATCCTGAGGAGCATTTAATAATTGTACTGGAAACTTTGTGCAAGGAGAAGCTCTATGCAAAGTACAACAAGTGTGAGTTCTGGTCAAAGGAGGTCTCATTCTTGGGCCATATCATCACAAGCAATGGGATATCTATGGACCCCTCTAAAACAGATGCAATTTAGGGATGGCCGAGGCCAATATTGGTAACGGATATTCGTAGCTTCTTGGGGTTAGCTAGATATTATCAACGATTTGTGAGAAATTTCTCACGATTGTCCAACCCTCTTACCAAGCTAACTTGGAAGGGAGTAAATTTTGCTTGGAGTGATGAATGCAAAAAAAGCTTCAAGGAGTTGAAAAAGAGGTTTATCACTGTGCATGTGCTCACTTTACCCACAAGTGGGGATCTTTTTGTGGTATTCAGTGATGCTTCAAAGAAGGGCTTAGGATGTGTGCTGATGTAGAATGAAAAAGTGATATCTTATTCCTCAAGGCAGTTGAAAATCCATGAGCGAAACTATCCAACGCATGATCTGGAGTTGGCGGCGGTGATATTTGCCTTGAAAATCTGGCGGCATTATCTCTATGGAGAGAAATGTGAGATATATACTGACACAAGAGTCTTAAATATATATTCACACAAAAATATCTTAATATACTCCAAAGAATATGGATAGAGATCATCATGGATTATGACTGTTCGATACATTACCACCCTGGGAAAGTGAACAAGGTGGAAGATTCCCTAAGTATAAAGGATCCAGTGATTCTATCAATGATGATAATTGAGAAGGATCCAATATTCTTAGACTTGATGAAGATGGACATGGGAATCATAGAGAAGGGAACATCATCAATCCTTTCACAAATGATTGCTCAGTCGTCTCTTTTGTAAAGATTAAAGGATGATCAAAAGGATGATGTGGGAATTCAGGAAAAGTTGGAAGCTATCGAAAAAGGGAAATCCTCAGAGTTTAATGTTAATGAAGAAGGAATTGTGCGGTTTGGGAAAAGACTATGTGTTCCATCAAGTCCGGAGCTGAGGAAGGAACTTTTGGATGATGCACATAGTTTGAATTTTTCCATTCACCCAGGGAGCACAAAGATGTATCGAGATCTCCGAGAAAACTTTTGGTGGGATAATATGAAGAAAGTGATCATTGAATATACATCAAAGTGCCTAGTGTGTCAGCAAGTGAAGGTAGAGAGGCATAAGTCTAAGGGGATGATGCAACCATTTACCATACCAGAATGGAAATGGGAGAACATCACCATGGACTTTGTCACCAGACTTCCACGGAAATCCAAAGGCAACAATGCAATCTGGGTTGTTATGGATCGTCTTACAAAGACTGCAAACTTCATTGCTATTAGGGAGTATTTCTAATCGGATCAACTGGCACAGATATAGGGAAGTGGTAAGGTTGCATGGAGTACCACTATCTATTATGTCTGACTGAGATCCAAGATTAACCTCTAAGTTTTGGAGGAGTCTTCAACATGATCTGAATACTGAACTGAACTTCAGTACGCCCTATCATCCTCAAACTGATGGCCAATCCGAGCAGACTATCCAAACACTTGAGGACATGTTGAGATAATTCTCAATGGACTTTAAAGGAGGATGGGATCAACATCTTCCTCTTGTTGAGTTCTCTTATAATAACAGTTTCCAATCGAGCATCCAAATGGAACCATATAAAGCCCTGTACGGGAAAAGGTGCAGAACACCGGCATGTTGGGATGAGGTCGGTGAACGTAAGCTGCTTGGACCAGAAATGGTCGAGGAAATGGTGGAGAAGGTGAAAACCATTCAGCAGCATATCAAGGCGGCTCAGAGTCGATAGAAGAGTTATACAGATAACCGTCGACGAGACCTTGATTTCAAAGTTGGAGACATGGTTTGTCTATGCATATATCCATGGAAGAAGGTCATGAGGTTTGGAAAGAAAGGTCAGTTAAGTCCAAGGTACATCGGCCCCTTCAAGATTCTTGATCGTGTCGGTGCTGTGGCCTATCGACTAGCACTTCCACCTACTATGGACAAAGTACATGATGTCTTTCATGTATCCCTATTAAGGAAGTACATACCGGACCCTTCACATGTACTCTCTTCTGAGGTGGTGCAATTGGAAGATGATCTTTTTTATGAGGAGCAACCAGTGAAGATCTTAGATCGTAGAGAAAAAGTTCTACGAAATAAGACAAGGCCCCTCGTCAAGGTGTTGTGGAGAAACCACAAGTTTGAAGAAGAAACTTGGGAATTGGAGGAAATGATAATGCTGAGTTAACAACATTTTTTTTGGTGTGGGAAAAGGAAAATTTAGATGGCAAAATTTCTTAAGGGGGAATATTTTAACGACCCAAAGTCTCATTAATGGAAAATCCCTCTTGATCTAGTTAAATGTCTCTTTATGCAAAATATTTTTATATGATTTCAACTTATTTGGTTTTATGTTAAGAATTCTGACCGTAGCTAATATATCCGTTGAACAGTGATCACATGATTAGTATAAATATAGGACTTTAACAAATCCAATTTACTCAGAGAAAAGAAGCGATGGCCTCATCCAGTAGAATTGCCCCATACGAAGCCCATTTGTCGGAGCTCGGAAAAGAGTTGGCATCTTTGGGCTTCGATCTTGACCAATCCCAAGCTGATCTTCATCATGTCAAGCTCGAACGTGACCGTCTATGGGAAAAGTGTAAGTTGATTGAAATTACCACTCGAGCGATGTTATCCGAGCCACCCCAAGAGTCTGTCACCATCGCACACCTTACCCTTAGGTCTTATGCGGCTGTTTTAAGGGGTTATGTAACAAATAAGTATTACTATGTTCATGTACATTATTTTTTTATATAACAATGAATATAATTTATAGTCATTTTTGATACAATGTAAATAGTTTTTAAAGTACAAATAGTGTTTTTAATCATTATTTAATTAAGACATCTATTTTATTAAATTAATTTATTTTTAAATTAAATATTATTTTAATAAAATATTATTTTTATTATTATAATAATTTTTATTAAATATAAATGATCTTATAATTTTATGAATGCAATTATAATTTTTATTAAGGTTTGAAATCCATTTCTGTCAAAACCCGTGAATTTTCGATAAATGACGGTTTTTATTTTAAATGTGAGAATTAACATATTTAGAAAATTATTTAGATAAAATAAATGTTATTTCTGGAATCAGGACATTGAAATTATCCAATGGTGAATTTTTCATAATTTTCTGAGACAGTCAAATTTTTGGGTAAAAATTAAATACCGTTTAAATATATAATGTGTTTTATGACATCATAATGACCCAATAGTGATGTAATAAAATACTATAAGTTTATGTTCGGCCAATATATGTTTTAACATTAAAATAATGTGATTTTGGGTTTGTTTTACTTACTTTTCAAAGCATTAATGGACCCCTCAAGACTTACTAAACACTTTGTCTTTTTAAATTAATTTCCATGGGAGTGTGACTCACCTCCACATAAGCAACCCTATTATTTTAGGAAGTTATAACTTTTGACATATAAAATATTTTTTTCCTCTTCCCTTTTCCAAAAACCATGGGCAAAAACCATGGGATGGTTTGTGGTTTGGATTAATTTAATGTAAGGGGTCCCAAACCTAAATAATAAAGAATTCCCTCACCTTTCCTATATAAACCCACCCAATCTCCCACTTCCTCCCCACTCAAAGCCTTTGGAGTTCGTCAAACCTCTTCCATACTCTCTCTATAATCCTCCCAAGGTTCCCCAATCTCCAAAAAAGCCTCTCACAAGCCTCTCTCTAGCCATTGGAAGCACACTTCCAAGTAAGGGTTTTTTCTTCCTCTCTCATTTTTGTCAATTTTATTTAAGTTGTATTTACCTTTTTAAATTCAATTATGAATGTTGTGGTATGGTTTCACACCTCCCCCAAACTTCCCTATTATTGTTTTAATGATGGGAGAACCCTTTCTCTCTCATTAAATGCCTCCCATGTACACCCGTTACTATGCCAAAATTCCGAAAGGAACTACTCTCTCTTCTTTTACATTCAGGAAATAATTTTGTATCATGAATATAAATTCCATTACTATTGTTGGTACATGTATCTATATGGACTCATTAATTTCCATTACATGTAAATATGATGAGTAATCCATTTCTCTCTCATCAACCATTTTTATGAATTCTTATGTCATGCCGTTATGCTGCCGAAATCCCATCGATTTTCTAAGCCAATGCCATTGTGTAGTGGATACCATGCCCATTTATCCTTCAAGGGTATTCACCTTTATGCACATTTACTTATTTATTACAAAGTTTCATGTATGAATTCCACATTCCTTTATCGTGGAATAAATTATTATGTTTTATGAATCCATGTTTTATGATACATGTGGCACAAAGAAGGGTGTGCCCTTATAGCGCTCCAATGCATTGGGTAAAATATAGTATCATGGTACATCATGTGAAATGAGTGTTGAATCCTGCTAATTCAAGTGCAATGAGGGTTTAATCGTACTTTATGTGCAATGTGGATTTACTCATGCTCCATGTGCAATGAGCCTTGGCTCATGCTAATTCCATGTTAAGTGTTGTTTCCACATTACCATGTTATGATTATCATGCTTTATCATGCCTTATGTTCATGTTTCTATTATTCTATATTGATATGCCTATTGTCTAACATGTATTTTACTTCTCATGTTATTCCATGTGTACTCCCTTACTGGGATTTATAGCTCACCATTTTCTTATGCATGTCCTCAGGTTATCCCATGCAATGCTAAGTACGAGGGAATGTAGTGGTCAAGTAAAGGAAGTTTTCAATAAAGATGTTGTTTTTCATATTTTAAGTTTTTATGTAATGATACTAAGCCCCAAAGACACTAAACCTCTCGATCTTATTTGTTGTATCAAGTGAAGTTTTATGTAATAAATCATGTTTAAGTTTGTAATAAAAGCAGGGTTGTCATAACTTAGCTTTAATCCAATCATCATCACCTAAAGCTTCATCAGCGCTTTTTAGTTCTAATTGGGAAAGGAATGATAGATGTTCTACTTCATTTCTTTAGGAACTTCTAGTCCTTACAGGTTTATTGAAATTACCAATGATACTATCACTGGGATGATTCTTAAGAAACTATTGGTTTGGGTTTTGTAAAACATGTTCATCAACATATAGTAGGAAATCTTCTGGGGTAAATGTTTCAGAAGCATCTTCTTGAAAATTTTCCTTATCAAAAGAATTCTATATCATGGGTTGATAATAAATTTTTGAAGACACATCCAAGGATGGAGGTTGAGGTTGTTTAAAAACAAAAGGATCAATTTCATCAAATTTGATATGTACTATCTCTTCAACAGTTCAAGTGTTTTTGTTGAAAACTCTATAAGCCTTCGAAGTTGTGGAATGGCCTAATAAAATTCCTTCATCATATTTTGGTGAGAATTTATGTAAGTTATATTTAGTGTTCCGAATGAATTCCTTGTATCCAAAAACCTTAAAGTAGGAAAGTATAGGTTTTCTACCATTCCATAACTCATAAAGAGTTTTATTAAGAAAAATGTCTAATTAAAACTTGATTTATAGTGTAACAAACAGTACTTACAGCTTCAGCCCAAAAATGTTTAGCTACAGAATACTCACTCAACATGGTTCTAGTTATCTCTTGAAGAATTATATTTCTTCATTCAACAACACCATTGTTGAGGTGATCTGGGTGCTGAGAAGTTGTGAGTAATACCTTTTCTACTACAAAAAGTTTTAAAATCAGAATTTTGAAATTCTCCTCCATGATCACTATGAATAGTTTTTAATGGAAGGTTTTTCTCATTTTTAACTTGGTCTCTAAAACTTTTGAAATAAGAAAAATCTTCATACTTCTTTTCTAGAAAATAGACCCATGTAAATCTAGTGTAATCTTCAACCAAAACAAATACATAGTACTTTCCCCTAATGCTTCCAGTTTGTGTTGGACCAAAAAGATCCATATGCACTAGCTATAATGCATCAGTAGTTGAGACTTTACCGACTGATTTAAAACATGATTTATGTTTCCTTCCATATTTAAAAGGGTCACAAACTTCTTAATAATCAAATCTACGCTCCGATAGATCCTTAACTAAACCTTTCTTAGAATTTTTACATAGGTTTCTGAGGTTACAGTGTCCTAGTCTTCTATGCCATAACCAAGAATGATCTTCCATTGCACTAAGGCAAGGTGATTCTTTTATCCTAAGGTCTTCTAAGTTAAGTGTGTAACCATTATCTTTCCTATTGGCAGAAAGAATAAATTCTTACTTGGAATTTTGTACTAATAACTTATAATTCTTAAAATTCACAAGGTAGCCTTCATCACACAATTGACTTATGCTAATGAGGTTGTGCTTAAGACCCTTAACAAACAAAACATTTGAAATCAGATTTTTTCCAAGAAGAACGATGTTACCTATACCAGTAATTTCTCTCTGAGCATTATCTCCAAAATTTACTTTTCCTCCTTTCGTCTTGATAATAAATTCAAAATAGTTTTTGTTACCAGTAATATACCGGGAACATCAACTATCCATGTACCATGTATTACTATTGGTACTTTCCCTATTTTCCTGAAAATAAGAAAAAGTTAGGTTGTCGGAATCCAAACTTGCTTGGATCCGGAAATGTTAGAAAGTAAAATTTTGGGTATCCACATCTTCTTAGAAAAATATGCTTTATGAAATCCTAAAGATTGGGTTTTGTTTAAGGAACAATTCTTTGCTCAGTGACCATCACATTGACACTTTGTGAAAAATGGGGAACTTTGAGGAACAAAGTAGTTGTTATTAAAAATCGGTTTAGAACTTGTATAACCAAAACCAGAAGTATTCCTTCAAGGTTGAATTTGTGAATAAATTTTATCAAAATTATACTTAACATGGGTAAAGTTTGACAAAAACTTACTCAAAGAAAATATTTCAAATTTGAGTTTTATAAAAAGGTTCTTGTTTTCAAGAACATCGGATATTGAGCTAGAGTTAGTCTTAAAAACATTTTTCTTAGAAATTACGTTTTCTAGATATTTAGAAAGTTTATTCTTCTCAGAATTTACTTCCACAAGATTTTTTGAAATACTTTCAAAATCCGCATTTTTCTTATCAAGATCTTTAGAAAGATATGATATTTCCTTAGTAAGAATTGTATTCCTAGAATTTTCCTTATCAAGTTTCTTCATGAGTTTATAATTCTTATTCTCAAGAAGTTTGGAATACCTAGAAACTTCTTCATAGGTAGGTAAAGTATTATCTTCATCAGAAGAATATTCTTCATCTGAAGATTTATAATATTTACTATCATTAGAATCCAAAGAAACATTGGTTATTGATTCAGAATTGTGTACCTTAGCCATCAACCAATGGTTATCAATAGGTATCCGGGCTATAAGACCAAGATTCTTCTGTCCATAAGATTCATAATCCGAAGATTCATCTGAGGAGTCTCCACCACTAGCACTCCATGTGTCATTAGCTTTCAACACTTTCTTAGCTTTGGACTTGTAATACATCTTTTTATTTTTCTCAGAATTCCTTTCCTTTCTTTCCTTTCTCTTGAGGATAGGGAAATTAGGTCCTATGTGTCCATCTCTCTTACATTCATAGCATGTAACTTCTAAATCTTTCTTGTCTTTCCTTTCCTTCTTCTTATATCTGGATTGAAAGTTCCTCTGTCCAGCTATATTGTTCATCCTTCGAGCAAGATTTTCTAATTCATTATCTGATGATTCACTTCCACTAGATTCGGAATGGATAACAACTTTCTTAGATCTTGATCTAATAACTCCCTCAGGAGTCTTGGCTTTCATATGATTGGAAGTAGTAGTAAAAGAAACACTGTCATTTCCATTCTTCTTCTTCACTATATCTGCATCTCTCTTCATTCTAGTCTCATGCTGAAGAATAGTTCCAAATAGTTCATCAAGGGTAATTTGAGTAACCTTTCTATTTTCATCAATTGCAGTCCTTTTAGATTCCCACTCATTTGGAAGGATGTCTATAATCTTGTCAACAAGAGATTCATCATATAATCCTTTTTCACCCATTGATTGTAAACTATTCACAATAGTCATGAATCTCTGTTGCACTTTTCATATGTGTTCACCATAGGGAAAACTAAAACCATGATATTCAGCTCTAAGCATGGATCTTCTAGTCTCAATTACATTGGAAGTTCCAAAGTGAGTAACTTCAAGTTTATTCCATATAGAATTTTCTGCTTCACAAGATCAAATTTGGCTATATATATTTCTAGTCATTGAACAAAGTAATGTATTGTGTACCTTATAGTTGAGTTGATATTCATGATTTTCATGATTCGTAAAGGCACTTACTTCATTATCAGGGATCTTGTATCCACCAGTAATAATAACAAAATTTTCAACCCCAGTGTTGATAATGAAATTCTTCATGTGATCTCTCCAATATTCATAATCATTACCATCAATGATTGGTGTCCTTGTTGGATTTAGGATATCAATAAAGCCAACATTTAAACATGCCATTCTTAAGAAAATATTTGGCACACAAACTTTTTAGTAGTACGAGTTTGTAAACAAGTAGAAATATCCTAAGCAATAAATTAGAGAGAAAAATTATCTCAAAAAAAAAAGAATCCGAACTATGAGTCCGAAAAATAGATTCCAAAAAATATGAATCTAGAAAATGTAACTTCGAGAATTTCCTTTTGAATCTAATCATGACATTAATTCAGATTGAACCAACCTTTGATACTAATTGTTAGGATGGTATGTGACTGAGTATGATATACTCTATAATACCAAAAATAGGATCGAAATAAGAATGAGATTCTCAGATACAAGAGGGGGTGAATTATACCTTTTAAAAATTACCTTAGGAAATTTTGAGGATGGTTATGTTTAAAAAGGTTAAACAAGATAATTCACAAGACCTCTATGAGTTATAATAGCTTGCTTGATTCCGGGAAAGTGATTCCAAAAATAGAACTTAACTAAAGTTACAAAGATTAAGATTCTACCTTAAAGCGTATAGAATCTAACTATATCAGAGTACAAGGATGAGGAAGTATAAGATAGTATACTTTCCTCATCAATACAAAATGCAGCGGTAAAACTTGTAACAACAAACAAGTAACAAGTAATAAGTCTTTTAACCCAAAGATAAGGGTATCCAACAACCTTGGATAAAGGTCCCTTGATTTATACTTTCAAGAAAGTCTGTCTTACCGACACCAGGGTAAGCCCTCGATACGAAGATCAGAGTCTGTCTTGCTATCCCCGCAAGCCCTCACCTATCAGGTAGTTGGAACCTCTTTCTTCATCAGCAAGGAAGCCCTCAACTTCAAGGTGTTGGAACCTCTGTCTTCCAATCCAAGGAAGCCCTCGATTGTACACAACAACAATCAGAGTCTCACGAAGAAAATCTAAACAAGGTAAAGTTTGAACAGGCTGTTCAAACTTTCTTCATGAAGCTTCAGAGTTGATAAGAGCCTCTCTCTCTAGAATCACTTCAGGAAGTTCTGATCACCAAAAAAACCCAAAATATCCAAAAGTTCTGAGCATGTTCATATGAGCTCCTATTTATAGGTGAAGATCCAATGGTTGACTCCCTCCTCTAACGGTCATATTTTTCCTTGAATTTCGGAGGGACCTGTACACGTGTCACTCAAACAACGGTTAGTCAATAACTAAAAGTACGACATCGTTTTGTAATGAAACAAGTGTAAGCATAACTATACTGATATTCGGAATGGAGAAAATGAATGTTCAGAATGATGAAAGTTAATGTTCAAAGTCTATTCAGAAAATGAATTTGGATTCTATAGTACTAAGATATTCGGATTCTGTTGTGTAGGAATTCAGAACCTAAATTCTTTAGAAATTTAGAGTCTTAATTTCAAGGAAATTCAGAGTCCGGTTTCACTAGAATTCAGAACCAGAAATTACAAAGTTCGTAGTCAGAGTTCATGGGAATTCGGAGTCATAACTCATTAGAGTTCGGAGTCTGAATTTAGAGAACTCGGAGTCAGAACATAGAGAAGTTCATAACTAGAATTCGAAGTCAAAATTTACATAAGTTCGTAATCAGAATTCAGAGTCGAACTATATGAGATTTTGTATCCATAATTCAGAGTTGAACTTCATGAGAGTTCGTATCCAGAATTCAGATTCTAAAACAAAATGCTTCATGTCTAAGTATTATACAATTATGAGGTTTTAGATATGAATCCGATTTTTATACTTAAGAAAAATATTGATATGAAAAATGAAAATGTGGTAGGGTTAAATTTCCATTGGAAAAGAAATTTTCCTTATGGGAGTAAAACATGGGTAAAATGAAATTTTCCTTAAGAAAAGGTGTTTGAGATTTTCAAAACAAGAGGAATGGTAAAGTCATATGGATACCATAATGACTTAACAATTTCCCCCTTTCATGAAGGAATGGAAAAGTCATAAGGAGAGCCTTATTGACTCAACAATCTCTTGGGATCATGCTTGACATATGGACTAACTTCGATTACCTCCTTGATCTCCAATCAAGTCTTACCAAGTTTACCTTGAACGAGTTACTTACACTCAAGGAGGATGCCTTGGTCACTAGGACATTTTCCTAACCCTTATAGGTCTTCCACTTGATATAACTGGTGAATTTTATACAAGATGGTTTTACTTTCTTATACATTTATTCCTCATTTATAGATTTCTCTTTATTACATTTTTATTCATGGATTGAATTAAATTATACCTTCATTTTGTAGATTTACTCCAGTTATATCTACACGTTGAAAAAAATATTATACAAAAATTGTATTTGATATAGACTATAGCAACCCTATCCTTATACAATGATCATTAAATGATTTTAAGCATACAAAAGCATCATATTACAATCCAAGGATCGTAAAGTTTAGTGTCTTGGAAGACTAGGCTCATAAAACTAAAAACATGGAACTAAATAAAAAAATTATTTATTTAATCTTCATAAATAGATCCTAACATTAATTGTGCTCATAAATCATCATAGGATAACATGAGGATAACATGAAAAAATGGATGAGCTAAAAATCCTAGTAAGGAAATAAACATAATAATAAATCTTTAGCACATGGGTTAGAATTCATGATATAATGATATAAAAAGACATGGAACATATGGAATAATAACATATAAATATGGGATCATATAAACATGGAGTCATAGTAATGTGGTAGAAATATAAAACATGAAATTATTTTGAGTCAAGGCCTGTTATACATAGAGGAGCCTAAGTCAAGGTTAACCACTAAGACTGATGCACATAGTTCCATGAGTCAAAGCTAACCGCCAAGACCATTGCACTAATGTATCATGAGACTCAACATTACCAAATGTTTTGAAGATCTATTTGGGTGCACCCATAATAGCATATTAATGAATATACTTTCCATATATAGAATCATACATAAACATAAGGGTTACCCATGGTAAGAATTGGGTATCATATTCATGTCATAAAGATTAAAAAATGGGAGTATCATAAAAATGTCCATAAAGGAAATGCATTCAATCATACATAGAAAATAATAGGGTAAAATAGGCATATGTAATTAAAAGTGATGTCAACATTATGTAATAACATGTAAAAATTGTACTTAAGAAACTTAAGAATTAAATCATTTTAGTGCGGTTAAAGGAAAATATCAAAGGTCATTTAAAACCTAAAAGGAAATAATATTTTTTATAAAACCATATTTTTACCAAGAATTTTTTAATAATAAAAACTGTGTTTTTATAAAATTAATGGTGTATTAAAAATAGATTATATATTGAGCTTTAAAATGGTTAAGAATTCAGGAATTTCCTTTAAATTAGGCTTTCTTATCGGGAAGAATTGAGACGAGAACCACTTGAAAATATGTATATCCATGAAAGAAAATGATGAATGGATCTTCATAAATTAGTTTAGAACATATAAATATCATTTATAATATGTACATAAAAAATAAAAGGTAACTTCATTTGGGTAAAAAGAAAGATAGAGAAACCTGAAGGAGTAATGGAGGTTCAGGTAGAATCCATTAACTTAAGTACGATGGTGTCCTTTACATGATATTAATTTAATTTATAACCAAATTACATTAATTAATTATTATTTACAGAACCTTTTCTCTATGTAATTGATTTATTATAACCTTATTTAGTTCATTCAGGACATTTTGTGGTGGGTTACGCGGTTCAATTTCATTGTTTTGGGAGCGTTTGTTTCTATGGTTTTCATGATTGGTATACTTATATACATGTAAGGATAAACATGTAAGATGATAAAGGTTGTCTAGAATTGGATTTATATTTTATTATTGAACCTATATAAAATTACATGGTTATAAAATTTATTTGGTTATTTTATGTGATGATGAATCATTAATGATAACCGTTTTGGTTAATTGGTAGTTTTTTATCACAACGAACACATTTTGCTTTATAAATTAATATCATGTGTAAAAAAGATTATAGAACCTTAAATAAGACATATTCCATATATTATAGTATAGTTCAACCATAAAAATGGTTTCATGACTGTAATTTAAGACAGTAAAAGAAATTGAGAACTCATCGTACTTGAATGTGATGAATTAACACATCTCAGATGGTGTTTTAATTTCTAGTATAAAAGGAGGGTAAATGAGAGATGATGATAAATTATTACATTGGGATAAAAAAATTCCAGTACATGTGAGTTAATGGAGTTATCACACAATTTGGATGAGGATATGTGAGGATAGAAATGAAAATAATGGAACATGAAAAGAAAAGAAAATAAAAGAAAATAAGAATTTACCTCTTGAATATATATTCATTGAGAGCCTCTTTAGGGGATATGTTTTAGTATTTTATGAGATAAAGAGCTCATGGATGTGGGATATGGGATAATGTAATTTCATTGATAAAACATTGGGTCATTACATTCTTCCCCCTTAAGAAAGTTCACCATCAAAATTTCATTTTACATTCTATGTTGAAAACAAGTGTGGATACTTTTACTTCATTTATTCCTCCAGTTCCCATGTTTCCTCTTCGTACTTATGGTTTTTTCATAGTAATTTGACCAGGTGATTAGTCTTGTTACATAGAACTTTATCTCTATGATCCAAGATCTTTACTGGATGCTCCTCATAAGAAAGATCATTCTCTAACTATACCACCTATGAATATAGTGCATGTGAAGGATCTGGTATGTACATCCTTAGTAGGGATACATAGAAGACGTCGTGTACTTTAGAAATAGTAGGTGGAAGTGCTAGTCAAAAGTACACAACTCCAACATGATCCAGAATCTAAAAGGGAATTATGTACTAGTAACTTAGCTTTCAATTCTTCCCAAATCTCACGAATTTCTTCAGTGGATATATACAGAGGAATAACATGTCTTCAAATTTAAACTCAAGGCCTCTTAAATGACTGTATGCATACCTCTTTTTTCGACTTTGGGATTCCTTGATGTGCTGCTAAATGGTTTTCACCTTCTCCACCATTTCTTCAACCATTTTTGGTCCTAATAGCTTACACTCACCAACTTTATCCCAACACACTGGTGTTCTGCACATTTTCCCATAAAGGTCTTCATACGGTGCCATTCGGATGATGGAGTGGAAACTACTATTGTATATAGAATAATTCGATCGATGGAAGATGTTGGCCCCATCTTCCTTTGAAGTCCATAAAACACACTCTCAACATATATTTCAAGGTCAGAATAGTTCGCTCAGATTGGCCATCTGTTTGAGGATGATAGGTCGTATGGAAGTTCATTTCAGTGGTTAGAGCATGTTGGAGACTTTTCTCGAACTTTGAGGTGAATCATAGATCTCTATCAGATATAATAGATAGTGGTACTCTATCCATCCTTACCACCTCTATGATGTATATCCATGCATGTTTATCTAATCATAAGTCCTTTATCCTACAATGGCCCGAAGGCCTTCATTTTTTATTGATTTTGATAATACACCATTCAAGCGGTGATGTGGAACCCTTACAAGGCCCAAAGGCATAAGTATTACATGGATCGTAGGTCATAGAGGAATTCATTTCCCATAGGCTTCAAACATTACATACAACCCAGACTAACTACTTGGAATTGCTCCTCCCCAGAATCTTCATCGTGAAATAAGCTCTCCACCTTTGCATGGCTGTTTGGCTAGGATTTCCTGTGCATGCGCAGGCTTGTCCCGATGGTAGGTTCCATACCCTCTCATTCTTGTAATCTGTTTAGCTTCTTCTTTGGTGAAATCTCTTTGCACATCCTCTTCTGAGAGCTTGTTTCTTATAGGTTCTCTAGTTTACATACGCACTTAAGGTGGCCCAAAGGCCTTGAGGTGGCCCGAAGGCCTTACTAACCCAAAAGCCTAGGGGGTCAAAGGCCTTAAAGGACTGAGGGACCAAAATGGTGCCCCGAAGCCCCAAACAATGGAATAGTCCCGGCTGCTATAGTGCTAAACAATACCTGCTACAGTACATAGAAATATGCCTCTGCCTGTATTTGATCCTGGGACGCTTGGATACACTTAAGGAGTCCTCACCAACCAGGCTAAGGCTCATGTTCTCATAAGTCCTCTATAATTTTGATAAAGTGGGTTGTCTTAATAAGACAATACATAATGATCTATATAGCATTGTTTCTTATAGATGTCCTTGGAAGTCTAGTGAAAAATACTATGGTGATGTTCTCCCACTTCCATGTTGGTATGGGTAGTGGTTGCATCATCCCATTAGACTTTTTCCTTTCATCCTTCACTTACTAACATACCAGGAACTTTGATGTATACTCAGTAATCTCCTTCTTCATATTTTCTGACCAATAATTCTCTTGGAGGTCTTGATGCATCTTTGTGCTCCTTGGGTGAATAGAGAATGTTGAGTTGTGTGTGTCATTCAGAATCTCCTTCTTTACCTTTGTATTTGATGGTACACATAATCACAACCCAAATATTATGAATCCATCCTTTTCAACATTTATCTTAGAGGATTTCCCATTTCTAATAGCTTCAACCATTTTTATAATTTACACATCATTTCTTTGAGCATCCTTTATTTTCTCCATGAGGGATGGTTGAGAAATCATTTGATAAAGGATTTATGATGTTCCTATATTAATAATTCCCATGTCTATCCTTTAATAATCTAATAAGATAGGATCTTTTTCAATTCTCATCATTCATAAAGATGCAAGATTCTTTCTACTTAGAGAATTTTCCACCTTATTTACCTTACCAGGATGGTAGTGGATTGAGTAGTCATAGACCTTGATGAGCTCTAACCATATTCACTAGATCATATTAAAATATTTCTATGTAATATATATTTGAGACTCTTGTGATCAGTATATATCTCACAATTATCCCTATAGAGATAATGCCACCATATTTTCATTGCAAAGATGACATCCACCAACTCCAGATCATGCATGGGATAGTTTTGATCATGGATTTTCAGATTCCTTAAGGAATAGACTATCGTTTTATCATTTTTCATCAGCACACAGCCCAATCCCTTCTTTGAAGCATCATTATACACCACAAAGAGTTCTCCACTTATCAAGAGTGTGAGTACTTGCATAGTGATAAGCCTATTTTTGAGCTCCTTAACACTTTTCTCAAATACTTGAGTCGAGATGAACATCACTCACTTCTGAGTCATTTTAGTCATTGGGTTTGAAAATCATGATAAGTTTTTCACAAATCACCGATAATACCTAGCTAGACCCAGAAATCTATAGATCTCTTTTATATATGTTGGATTGGGACACTCTTCAATTTCCTTTATCTTGGAAGGGTTCATAGATATTCCTTTACCAGTGATAACATTCCCTAATAATGAAACTTTCTCCATCAATAACTCACATTTTCTATACTTTTCATAAATTTTATCCCTTCTCAAAGTCATAAAAACAATATTCGAATGCTCCTTATATTCCACCTTGCTCTTGGAGTATATTAGAATATCATCAATAAAGACTACCACAAATTTGTCGAGGTAATATCTAAAGACACTATTCATTAAATCCATGAATATTGTTGGAGAATTAGTGAGTATGAAGGGCATCACTATGAACTCATAGTGTCCATACCTCATTTGAAAGTCATTTTTGGGAATATATTCATTTCTAACATTTAATTGGTGATATCCTGACCGAAGGTCTACCTTAGAGAAATAACTAGCCCCACATAGTTGATCGAACAATTCATTTATCCGAGGTAGGGGATACTTGTTATTTATCATGATTTTATTGAGCTCGTGATAATCTATGCAGAGGTGCATTGATCCATTATTCTTCTTAACAAAGAGGACTGGTTCCCCCCATAGTGAAGCACTCGGGTGTATAAAACCATTCTCCAGATTCTCATGTAACTGCATCTTCTGCTCTTCCTGCTCATTGATTTCCATTCTATAAGCTGTATTTGATATAGGTAGGGATTTAGGAATAAGTTCTATTGATAACTCAACCTCTTTATCAGGAGGACGAATATGAAATTATTCAGGTAATACATCAGTGTAATCTCTCATGATGGGAATATATTCAAGAAGTATCATCTATTTTGTCTCAATAATTTGAGCAAGATACACTTGATCAAAAGGAAACATTATCCACACTTGAGATTATGATTCTAAAGAAGATTCATCTTCCTCCTTACACTTGTACATTATTGGAGGATACTCTAGGATGTGAAGAGTGATCTACCTTTCCCGATAGTTAATTTTATATTTGTATAAAGATATGAAATCCATACACAAAATAACATCAAACTCCACCAGAGGAAGTATGACAAGATTTTATAGGAGGTTTAGTCCACAAAACATTAACAGGGAGGACTTATAAACCATGGAAATAATAATTTCCCCATTTACTATTCTCAAATATAACTCAACCTCCAAATTTTTAGGTGGTGTTTGAATAATTCTACTAAACATGAAAGAGATGAAAGAATGCATAGAATGAAAATCAAATAGTATGTTCACTATTATTAAATGAATAACTAGATTAACTATCACCAAATCATTATCTGGATCAACCTTAGTATTAGTGATTTCATAAAACCTTACTTGTTTCCTTGGAAGTTGTTGTTGATTTCCTCTAACAACACTTGGCTTAGGGAAAATGTTTGCATAATGCCTACGCTCCATTAAATTGTAACACTGCACTACTAGCTGAGTGTTGATATGAACCTTACATTCTCATTCCACGTTATTGGGATTCTCTATATCCCTCCAAAAGTTCTTATCCAGATGTCCCTTTCTTCCACATTTGAAGTAATTCATGGTTCCCTTAAGACTATTTAAGGATGATTCTTCCAACAATTTTGATATGTGGGATTTTCAATCTTCTTTCCATCATGGGATTTATTTGTCGAACCACCCATATTAGAATCCAATTTCTATGTTTTTTCTCTGGTCCCATGAGACTATTGAGAGTCTCTGATCTCCATTTCAACCTTAAGGTCACAATGGAAAATCTCTTTATAACTGTCTAAATCTCGAATCAACAACACTTTTCATAAACTAGGCTTTAGTCTGCTAAATAAGTGATCCACCTTGATTTCGGTGTTCTAACAAAGTTAGATGTGTATCTTTCAAGCCTTGTGAAGGTTTCTTCATATTACTCGATAGACTCTTCATACTTCTTCTTAAGTCTGAGGAACTCTATTTCCATCTTGAGATAGAGGGTTTGGGGAAAATATTTATTGAAAAACATTTTTTTAAATTCCTCCCAATCCATGGAATCAATTTACTCATGTGACTTTTTATTATTGACTAGTGTCCACCACTGATCAGCTTCTCCATTAAAACGATAGACCTCCAGTATGAATTTATCTTCTTTTGAGCACTAGAGGATAGAGAATATCTTTTCAATGGAGTCAATCCATTGTTCCTCCAAGAGGGGATCAAAAGATACACTAAACATGGGAGTCCTTTACGACATGAAGGATTCTATGAAAACTTGATCTTTCCTTGGAGGAATATGTTGTTCCACATGATTCAAGTTACTATTCATTACTTGAGCCTATTGATCAAGTACTATCATAATGTTTTGAGCACCTATTCCCATCATATCAGGCATATAATTAGGAAAATCATCTCATTTCCTATCACATTGATTGGTGTCACGTGTTCTTATATTTCCCACCATTAACTAAGAAAAATAACGTACAATTAGAGGGATTGAATACTTATATAATAAGAATAAAAAAGGAAGCTTTAAACATACAAGGATAAACTCTTAAAGGAAAAGTATAACCTAACTCATGATTCCCTAGGTTTCAATCTAGATTACCCATGATCTGTTTCCTCACATTTATTTTTATTGGATTTTTCTCTCTCTTAATAATGGTTTGTACTAAGATTATGAATTTAACAAAGCATATCCCCCGGGAGTGTCAAACCAGGAGTGTAATAAGGCCTGTTGTTGTGCACCAGTTCCCATTCAAGTCCAAATCACAACAGTGTTTTTGGGTTTTAACCCTAGATAAATTTATGCCAGATCCACATCCACTTGTTAGTATATAGATAGGGATGTATTTTCTTGGTAAACACTTACTCTATACTTACCAAAATTTAATAATGTTCTCTTATACTTAGTCTCATCCCAAAGGTTCTTACTAATGTTTTCTATTCCTAATCTACAAAAATAACTAGATCATGCTTTGATACCAACTATAATGACCATATCCTTCAACACATATCATTACATGATTTTAATCATAATAAAGCATCCTATTACAAGCCAAGGATCATAATTTCTAGTGTCTTGGAAGACTAGGTACATAAAACTGAAAACATGGGACTAAATAAAACATTTCTTAATTAATATTCATAAAGAGATCGTAACTTCCTTTGTGCTCATACATATTAATAGGACAACCTTAGGATACCATGAAAAAAGATATGAGATAAAAATCTCAGTAAGGGAATAAACATGGGAATAAATCTTTAGCATATGGGTTAGAAGGCATGACATATGATATAAAAAGGCATGGAACATATGGAATCATAACATATAAAAATGGGATCATATAAATATGGAGTCATAGTAATGAGGTAGAAATATAAAACATGAATTTTTCATGATTTAAGGCTCTTTACACATAGAGGATCACAAGTCAAGTTTAACCACCAAGATTGTTGCACATGGTAGCACGGGTCAGGGAAAACTGCCAAGACCGTTGCACATAACATCTCATGAGACTCAACTTTACCAAATGAATTGAAGTTATATTTGGGTGAACCCATATGATTATCCAATAAAAACATATTTTAATTACATTTTAATTGTATTAAATGTTCATTTTTGATCTTATGGGCCTGAGTTAGTGGATTTTAATTTTGAATATGCATTCTCATCATTTGTGCACTTCATGCCTAATGTACACTAATTTAGTCCTAATGATTCATATGATTTTAAGGAATTTAATTTTCCATATTTCAATACTATATTTTATGAAATTTATATAAACATTAATATGAACATTTTTCATTCAAGGATCAATGGAGGATTCATAAAGGATGATGGTGATATTTGGAGATGAATGGAAGTAATTCTAGAGAAGGCAGATTGGATACCAACCCACTGATAAGAATATGGATCCCACCATACAGGCCCAATGAAGCCCAAATTTTGTGGTATGATATAATACATATATAGGGAGAAATCATTATTTATGAGCCCGTGCTAATTCGTCCCCCATGATAGCAATTAAGGTGGCCCAAATAGAATATCAAAATCTGGGTAAGAATCTGCATCCCAGAATGTTATCACCCTAAATCGGCCATGACTGCAGATTAAAAACTCCAAATGGACCCATATATTATAGGTTGTTATTATACAGCCAGTTCTCCATTTTCTTCTTCTTTTTCCCACTCTAATTCGGCCATATGGAAGTCCATTTCGATGTGCTTGTTCGGTGGATGAAAGTTGGCTTCCACTTCGGGGCAAAGGAGGGAATCAATCTTTATCCACTACTTTCCACCACCCTAATCCCTAAATTAACTTAATAATTGGGAATAAATTGACTTAGGCTCTAACTAAGGCTTCCCAATTGCCTATTTAAGGCAGTGGTGGTGAGGGTGAAGGGACATCTCTTATTTTTGATGTAATGTAATTATGCCAAAGTTCCTTTGTGATGTTTCCAATTTCCATGTAAGTTTCTTTTTGTATTACTATGTTCAAAATAAATATATTTCTCTTATATTATTCCAATTTATTTCATTAAAACTATATAATCATAAATCATAGTGATATATCTATATTTTGGGGAATTATTTTACACATAGGTGTGAATTTCATTCACATACACGGAGGAGTGCTCATTATTTCTACAGTTTTAATTTCTTCAATCCAATTCTTGTAAGCCATCTTCCACCGAAAATTAAGATTATACCATCAATGGAGGGATAAAACTTTAATTGGATGATCTTAGGATTATGAAAAGGCTGTATTGAATGTTATTTTATGAATGAATTGTTGTTAATTGGATTACTAATTTAAGAAATCCATTCTTAGGTTATTTCCACTCTTCATCTTCATAGTGTTTGAGGAAGCTAAATCCAAGTACTAAAATCAACATAAAACTTGGAGGGATCATGAATTTGGTTCTCTATGTGTGTAAGGGATTAGTAATTGAGTTTATTTAGCATCAAACCAAAATATTATGAAGGTAGTATTATTTTGAAGAATGGATTCATCAAGAATTAATAAAACCAAAATTCTCTAAAGATGTAAAATTCATTCAATCCACCCCAAGTATAATACTAAGATCAAAACATTTTCATTAAATTGAATTCAATTAGGTTTCTTAGTGTTCTTTAAATCTATATGAAATCAAAACCATGTTGGCCACTTCATATCTAGAAATCCATCTCATAGGTTGTGCATCTTAGGTATCTTCTTAGGTCTTAGTGGATTCGACAACCAAAGCTAGACTATAAGGACTGTTATACCTTCTTCTCTTGTGTAACTTTGAGCATTAATCACCATCATAACATGTTCATGAATACTATTTCCACATATATAATCATACATAATCAATAATTCATAAACATAAGGGTTACCCATGGTAAGAATTGGGTATCATAATAATTTCATAAAGCATAAGATATGAGAGTATCAAAAAAATGTCCATGAAGGAAAGGAATTAGATCATGAATGTACAATAATAGGGTAAAATAGTAATATATCATGAAAAGTGATTCCAAATTGATTTAATAAAATATAAAAATAGTACTTATAAAACTTTATAATTAAAACATTTTAGTGCGGTTAAAGGAAAATATCAAAGATCATTTAAAACCAAAAAGGGAATAATATTTTTTATAAAACCAGAAGTTAACAAAGAAGGTTTTAATAATAAAAAAAGTGGTTTTCTAAAAATATAACTGTATTAAAATATATTATATAGTGTAATTGAAAATGGGTAAGAATTTAGGATGCTCCCATAAAACGGGTTATCTTATCGTGAAGATTTGAGAAGGGAACCACTTAAAAATATGTATATCCCAGAAAGAGAATAATGAATGGATCTTGATACATGAGTTTGGAACATATACATATAATTTATAATATTTAAATAAAAATAAAATATACCTTCATTTGGTTGAAAAGAAATATAGAGCAACCTGAAGGAATAATAGAGGTTCGGGTTGAATCTCATACCTTAAGTATGGTGATGTCCTTCACTTGATCTTAATTTCCCAAATAACCAAATTGCATTAATTAATTAATATTTAAATAAAATATTATACATTTAATTGATTTATTATGACCTTATTAAGTTCATTCGTGACTTTTTCTGGAGGGTTAAGAAGTTCAATTTCATTGTTTTGGGAGCGTTTTTTTCCTTGGTTTTCATAATTGGTTTACTTATATACATGTAAAGATAAACAAGTAAGATGAGAAATGTTGTCCAGAATTTGATTTAATGTTATTATTGAACATCAATAACATTACATGGTTATAAAATTCATTTCGTTATTTGAAGAAAATATGAATCATTAATGATAAACATTTTGGTTAATTAGCAGTTTTTGATCACAATGAAAAAATTTTGCTTTATAAATTAATATCATGTGTAAAAAATATTATTGAACCTTAAATAAGAAATATTAAATATATTATATTCTGTTTCAACCATAAAAGTTTTTCATTACCAGAATTGAATATGGTAAAAGAAATTGAAAACTCGTCATCCTTGAATTTGAATAATTAACACATCTCAGATGGTGTTTTTATTTTTAGTATAAAGGGAGGAGAAAGGAAAGATGATGATGAATTATTTCATTAACATAAAAATATTCCATTACATTTAAGGTACTATAGTTATAAAACCATTTGGATGAGTGTAGGTGAGGATAGAAATGAAAACAAAGGAACATGAAAAGAAAATGAAAGAAAAGAAAAGAGGAATTTACTTCTAGAATATATCTTCCTTGAGAGCCTCTTTAGGGGAGAGGTGTGGGTCTTTTTATGAAACAAAGAGATCATGGATGTGTGATAGGGGATTAGGGAGATATTTGAGCCTAATTTGGACTAGTTATAAGGCTTTAGAGGTATGAGGAGATGATGTAAAGAGGGTTGGTATTTATAGTGGAGGAGAGGAGGGGTTTCCCATTATTTTAATCATTAGTTTAATATTTTTTCTCAATACTATGAATAGTTTTGATTATTGTGACCAAAAACAATAATGAGAGCATGTGATTTTGAAAAAATAGTCATTTACATCATCCTAGAATCAATCATGATGTAGAAATTCATTTATTTATCATTTACCATAAATTATCATATTTTACTATTTACCAAATATTCAAGTATTTTAGAAAAAATCTGGTATTTTAGAAAAATTCAAAAAAAATCACCCTAACCATTTCTCAGCATGAAGAATTTAAAAATTAACTCCATTTTATGAAAATAATTTTCTAAATATGATAAATTTAATTTTTAATTAAAATCACAATTTACTCGAAAAATACAAATTTTAAAATTAAAACTGATTTTCTAACTCTTTGAAAAATCAATTAAGGTATATTAAAATTATCTTATTATCATAATTCATCAAAATAATTATTTATGAATAAATTTTGTGAAAATAAATTTTCTTTTAAATTATTAAATTTATCATATAATTGTAATTAAATATACACGACTTATAAAAATACAAACACTCAATTAATAATTTAAAAAATATTTACTTATACTATGACATAATTATATTATATTATAACTTATAAGATCAATAAATTTTATTTATACTTTCATTATTGAGGTTTCTATTAAATTGGCCAGTTTACTATTCATAACAGTCACATTACTATTCCAATGGTCAAGTTTTTATTTCATCAGCATACGTTCCTTATCTTCTATAGATACCTTTTATTTCACTTATTCTTACTTTATAAGGTTTGCATTGTGTTCTATATGTAATATTATATGATTATACTATAAGAAATAATTATAAAAAGAAAATTTCACTGGTAAAACATTGGTTCGTTACATAGACACTATTGTTGGTTCCCTACTTAGTTTTAAGCACACCGTGTTTTGGTTGCTGATTGATACATGGAAAGACTTCACAGATTTGGGTTTGGATAATGGTAAGATACATACTATAGATGGTTGACCTTATATACTATGATGGATTACAGGAGGAGAGGATTGAGCTTGTGATCATGATGCTTTTAGAGAAATCTTTTGGCCTCTTGGTTTATTTGTATAGCATGTACTCTTGTATGCCTGCTGCCTATTTTCCTTACTCCTCATTTTTGTATAGTATCGTGAAATATTTATTTTGTATATGGAAATGAGTATTATTTATATCAGTTTACTATGTCTGAATGTTTACTTCCACTATTTTATTCATATATGTCTTTTTTATGCTGCACTTTGATCATGAGGGTATAGTTTCCCCACCATACCAACATTGACCCTCATTACTAGTCAGCAACCTTTGATGTATGCAGAGGAATGCTTGCGGCTATGTGACCCATTGGGTTCAATTACATATGAGTCAACCGAGTCTGAGATGTCATAGTTTATTTAAGAACTCTAATGTATATTTGTTTTTGTTGTTGTTGTTACTACTCTATTTTGGATGTGCATATCATGTAAAATTATTTTTATTATATATACTGGACTAGATGGCATCCTTTTACCTCTCTATTTTGTTTCCACAGGTTTTGGGTAAACCTGTTATATTGATGGGTCATACCAAAATTTTTGTAGATTCGAGCATAAACTATAGGCTTTGTATTCAAGGATATAGTCTTCCCATGACTGGTTCAAGTTTTTTCCACTAATTAGAAACCCTTGGCATATAGGGAGGTGTGCCTTAGGATATGTGGTGACTCCATCATGGTTACTGTTTAGGTGAACTAGTTTAGGGCATTTCATGATGGATCCTTCAATGTGTCTTTGACATACAATGCTCTCAAAATTTCTAGCCTTAGTTTAATGATCACTTATGCTAGTTGGTTTGAAAGTGGCTTGGGAACCAATGTACCCAAGTATTCAGGTATCTAGTGTTTAAGGAATGTTTCCTTTAAAAAAAGAAAAACATTGGGTGGTACATGAAAATAAGTTATGATTTACTTTTTTAGGTCTCAACTACTAATGAATTCGACCATGACTTTCACAAACATAATCATGAACAATACTATTAACACAATATCTCTTCCATATGGAAGACCCATTAAACCCATAACTGACGCCTCTAAAGATTGTATATACCTCAATTTTAAATGACCCACCTCTATTTATCATCTCCATATCGAAATCATACATTAAAACATTAGTAACAAAGTAAGGAGCATTTCATTAAAAATTAACCCACAACCTGGGCCCTATTTCTTATGATCCAATGTATAATTTATCTCTCTTTTCTCACACATGTCTATATATCACACCTTATAAGGATTAAAAATGGATATGATATGATTTATGTTTGTTTCCTCCCTTCTTTGATGAATTAAATAAAACTCAACTATGGTAGTTTTCTTTCTACATAAAAATGTATCTTGACAATCAAATGATATATTAAAAATAGTAGTTGGATTAATGATTTTTGAAAACAAGGGCCAAGGCACCTTATTGTAGATTTTGTCTTATACCATACTTGATATCCTTGGGGTTATTTTTGACTTGAACATACGATCTATCATCCTTGATTCTAACATCAATCTAGTGATGAAACTTTTTATTTAAAACCAAAAAATGAAATTGGAAGTTAATCTAGACATCATTGTGGATAATAATAATTTTATCCAAATAAAATGATCAATATGCATCCAACACATCATCAGAAAAGTTAATCAAGGTAGTGTAATTTTTTATCTTAGTTAGGCTAGCCACCTTTTCTCATGAGGATTTTCTTTTGAATTTATAAATTGATTGTTAAGGTTATATATTATTTTATATTCCCTCATTTCTTTTTATTATAAAGAAAAAATATCAATTTTTATTTATTTTAACAAATAAAATTCAATAACCATATAAAAAATTTTATTTTAACCAATAATTTTAATTTTTAAATCTATAGAAAAACTATTTTTTAAATTAATTTTGGATGATAAATTTATAAATTATTTATTATAGGTATATTGGATTATAAGAAACCAAACAACCCACACTCAGACACCTTAGTGGGAGTCTCTTTCCTCCACACATAGAATGAAAAGAACACACTAGACCTATTTTATCATAATACATAAATTGAAAGATTGGAGGCATTGAAAGCTCAATACATGGATCTAAGGGTCTACATTGCATCAATGTGAGCTGAGTTTTCACCCCTTGTCTGTATCATCCTTCATGCGTTACTGCCCACAAATATCTCAAGGAGCTACCATGGAACCATGATATTTTAAATGTGGAATCCACAGTGAGTACCACTCAACTTCCATTAAGGACACATTATAAATTAAAATAAATGATTATATTAGGAAATTAATTTCAGTTAAGAGCTCAAATATCTTCATAAAAATATTATAAAGGTATTGCTCAAAAATATTATTTAAATTAGTGTATTGAAATAAAACTCTAATTAATTTAATCATTAATTTTAAATGAAATTTTAAATGTGTCTACTCTCTAGTAATCTTTTAATATTATAAAAATAAACTTTAATGGTTTTGTGGGAACCGGGACTCCAAATACCAAGAAAATGAATTCAAATACAAAAGGGTCTATCCCGAAGTCCAACACATCATATGAAAAAACTGAAACAAAAAGTTGAGCCTTAGGTCATGGATTACTGGATAGAAAGTCAATCACACCTTAAGTCACCAATATATTGAGATCCTATTAGACAACTTGAGAAACACACTTCTTGGGACCCTACGTGCTTTCCCATTATCATAGGTGTGAACTTCTACTTTCTGAAAACCACAACACCACAATATGAACCAGAACCACTACCACAGCTAGGTAATCATCATTCAAACACCATCAAGGGAAGCTCAAAGTCCAAATGCATAGAAACCACGGAAGATACCAATCAAAATAAATCCCCATAAAATCCATGAAAAACAAAGGATTTTATACACAAGATAAAAGAAAATAGTATGGAATTTAATTCTAATATGAATGAAATCGCTCATATACAATTATGATATGTTAATTATAATGATGATGATATGAACAACAATTACCTATGACTTTATTGAAATTTTATGTGAATCGATGGAACTTCTTTCAATAAAACTAATATACGAATAAATAAAAGAAGTACCAATGAAGTTGTATTATTCACTATAAAAAAGTTGCATCAGATTTTACACTGCACAATCAACCACTTGATGGAAAAGTGATTTGTATAGGCTTTTCAAGATGATACTAAACACCCTTATTTTACTAAAAATAAAATGATCCAAACCATTATGCATCACTTATAACAAAAAGTCAATATTTAATATTCATAAATGTGTATAAAAAGAATCAATACATTAATTCATGAATATGTATAAACCTAAATATAAATTCAGGTATTTGATATATTAAATTAGTTATCTAATTAATTAATTAATGCAAATCCAAATTTTATTTCAAATTTCCCCCACTTGTATTTTACTAATTAATTAAAACAAAAAAAATCACGCATTAAGACAAAACACATTACAATCCAAAGTATGACATAACTGTAGAGATAATATCCAATAGGAACATTATTCTCACAAGTGTTAATACTCTTAAAAAAATTGGAATAAGAATTATATAATTAAATTTAAAAAGATATATAATTACAATAATTGTTCAAGAATCAAAAAATGAATTAATACATACAATATTCAAAATTAATTAATTAAAAAAATATCTCTTAAATACAAAATACATTTACTGAGATTTTCAAACTCCCACTAACCCAATACTTCAAAAGAACTTAACCAAACCCATATAGATAAAATGACTTTGATAAAATCAAATGGTTAAGTCTTTTGTCAGTGAATCGGCCAATATAATCTCTGTAGAAAGAGGCTCAATTTGAGTATAAGACTGTTGAACTTTCTCTAAAACAAAAAAAATATTTTGTAACAAAATACTCCAAACAATAATCACTCTTGTTTTTTTAGAAAATTTCATAGTGGAAATATTTTCGCAAAACATGCCTTCGTATGTTTTCAAACAGGTTTATCCTCATAACAAGTGACATAATCCACTTTAAAGGTAAAAGTGACTATAAGTATCCATTTGACACTCCTTTGAGAAATAGTTATTCCCACCCTCACAAAATAGTGTCAAAATTATATTTTTGATCTTCAGGGCACCCACTAAATTCAAATTCAAAGTAACTAATGACCTAAAGTTAATCAAACTTATTAAAGGTAAATATATAATCTATAGTTCCCTCCAAATATCTAAATACCTCTTATGAATTTTAATCGAATCAATCTTATATCACTCAAGTATTGACCCAAAAAATTGAAAACAAAATAATATCTAGAAGTGCACAAACTTGAGTATACAAAAAAAATTCTAACAACGAAAGCATGAGATTTTTTTAATATCATTTCTATTTTTTTAAATAGTTCAATATAAAAGGACCAAGAACTTATGTTAAACTACAAGGGGATATTTAAAATATATCTTATTCAAGAAAGCCCAAGAATACTTTTTGACATTTAAAATGAATTTAGATGACTAAAGAAACATCCAAAAGGTATTTTATATTAAAGTGGTAATTAAATATTATTTTTTCCTCATTCCAATGTTTAACACAATGGTTGGTAAAAATCATGTCATCAACATACCAAACAAGAATTATAATACAACTCCAACTAGTTTTAAAACATATGCACCAATATAACGAATTATTATTAAAATAAAATTAATATCCAAGGATTATTTACAGTCATCAAAAAATAATCTAATTTGATATTTTGAATGAAATACGCAATGATGTTGTCACATTTAATTAACAAAAGAATCATTTATTTTGATTTTATTGATATTTATGTAGTCAAAAAAATGAATCTAGATGCACCAATATTTTTTTTTGAAAAAATTATTTATTTTTGATCCATAAGGATCTAAAATCATAAAATTATAATGTGATGATGTAAGATAATTATGCCACCCAAAATCAAATACTGATAATGTATTCGATATCAACATAAATTACAAAACTTGTATACACTATCACAATAATTATGCGGATCTCATGACACAATAAATAAATTCCAATATTATGTTGTATAAATTTTATTTCATATAAAATATAACACTAATAATTATTTGATCTTTACAAAAATTATAAAGCATAAAAAACATAATAATAATAATAATGGTCCCGATTCAAAATAAAATTATAATGTTATGATGTATGAATTTTATGTTAGATAAAATCTCACTCCAATATGGTATTTTGATATAGACATAAATTATAATACAATACCCCATAACAATATTAAGAGTTCTAATAATTTTGTAAAATTAAGATGACATGATGTACAAATCATATGTCCAACAAAATTTAACCTTGATAGGGTAGTAAATAAAAAGTGACATAATTTTAAAACAAAAATACATCATATCAATACCAAAATTACGCTTATAATAATATATCGATAGGATATATTTATTATTATTGTAATATAGTCAAAATTAAACAAAAAAAGTCATCATACATAAACTTTTTCATAACCATTCTCACAATATGTGAGATCAAAATTATTTAGAATATATTAAAAAATAACAATGTGTGATTAATTAAAAAATATACAATAAATATTATTTTATTACATTTTTTTCAAAATTATGCCCATGATAGGTGTGTTCATAATTAAGAAAAAAACATATAGAAAAATGATATTTACATATATATGATAAATTAATCCATATATAATAATAGAGATTATCATACAAATTTTTTTGTTTAATTATTTCCATTATGAGTGAGTTCATAATTAAAAAAATATATCAAAAAATTATGTGTATAAAAATATGATTAATTATACCATATATTTTTAAAAGGTACAATTTTACAGATTTTAATACCTTAACAAAGAAAATTCTATCAACCATATTTTAAATGATGAAAATATTTCAAATCGATTATGTACAAAACAAAAAAAATCTACAATCTATTATTTTGAAAATAAATTCAATAATATTTGAATATGTTTTATAATTGAAATCCATGAGCCAAAAAAACCCTATATCATGTGGGTTATCTAAAACATGAAAACATATATAAAAATATGCACACCAATTTGTGTAACTATGATCACATCGGTGAATTCATAATTATATAAAATATCAGATATCATGGATATATATATATATATATAATGAAAATCATGTTGAATAAAAAAACATTTTTGATGAAGTGATGTCACAAGAAAATATTATTAATATATCTAATTCACACATAATTTCCAAAATTTCAAACTCTTATGCATGCAATTTTTTTAAAAGGCAATCAATTAAATTGAAATTAAATTCAATAGAATATATTTTTAAAAAAAATTATGCCAAAAAATATCAATCAAACACATGCATCATAAAATCATATAAAAAAATAATAAAAATTAAATTATAGAAATGAAAAAATTCATTTGATTCCTTCGTGTGAATTCATCAGGAAAAATATAATTACTATGAAAATACTATTTAAAGATTTAAATGTACATATATGTAAAAAATTTGGAAAATTTTATCAAGAAAAATGAAAAAAACTAAAGAGAAGAGGATTTTTATTCAACTCGATTGGAATATCCAAATGAAAAAATAAATCATAAATTATATTTATACCCAGCCTCTAAAACTAATTGAAGGAAAAAATATGGAATTTAATTAAAATATGAATGAGATCATAGATAAAAAATTATGATATTTTAATAACAATATAATAATGATGATAAGAAAAAAAATCTATAACTCATGAAATTTGATAAGCCTAAAGATAACACTAGAAAAACCCTTTAATACCACTAAAAAGTGATGTTTTCTTAATCACCATTAAAATGGGCCCCCCTTTATCAATTATTTTTCTAGCATTGATAAAGGCCATACTCGTGCAATGTTGTGTGAAAACTACAACACAATACAACAATAAATAAACGTATATTGAAAATTTATAATTTAAGTGAAATAAAAATTACATAAAAAATATAAGAGAAAAACACTATCTTCAAGTCATTTCAAACAATGGTTTGTATAATTACATTAGTAAGTAAAATTTAACATAAACATGTAAAAAAATGGTTTCATTGTGTTTGTCACCCAAACCATTGTCAGAAATTCCTGATAATGGTACCATTTACTGAACAAACCAGCCCAATTAGAACAAAAGAATCATTCGGTATAAGAAAACAATTCTTATGTTAGTAATAGTACAAAGAAATAAATTAAACATAAATACTAAACAAAATATTAATAAAATATCATTTTTAAACCGAAAACACACAATTTGAGTCATACCGGTCACAATATGTATCAAATTGAGGTGTGGATGATTCATATACATCAAAAATGAATTATGGATTATTTTCCTAATGTATCAAAATAATACAAAAGTGTTTTATCATTTCTTAGTATGTTACATTTGTTTTGAACTAAAATTTCAATTTTAAACTAATAACATACACTTTGAGTCATACTAGGAATATTGTGTGTCAGATTGAGGATTGATTGATTATTATACATCACAAATGATTTATGGATTTTTGTTCTAAAGTATCAAGAAAATATGATTTTTTTTTCTTCCTTTTGGGAATGTGATTTTTTTTGAACTAAAATGTCTATTTTAAATAAAAACACACTTGGAGTCATACTGGTCACAATGTGCATCGGATTGACATGTTGTCGATTCTTACATGTCAAAAATTACTTAAGGATCATGTTACTAATGTATCGAAACTATCCCAATGTGTTTACTAAAATTTGAGTATTTCACATGTCTTTTTTACTAAAATGTCATTTTATACTAAAAATATGCACTTTAAGTCCTACCAGTCACATAATGTGTCAGTTTGACGTGATACTAATTCCAACACATAAAAAATGAATTTTGAATAATTTTCCTAAAGTATCAAGACATTCCAAGCATGATTTATCAATTTTTAGTGAGAAACACACATTTTGAATTAAAATGTCAATTTTAAACTCATAATAGACACATTGAGTCATACCGATCACACTGTGTATCAGATCAAGGTGTGGCTGAATCCTACACATCACAAATGACTTATGGATCCTTTTAATAAATCATCAAAACAATATAAAAGTTTTAATTGGTTTTGATTATGTGACATGTGTTTTAAACTAAAATAATTATTTAAATAAAAAGACACACTTGGATTCATACCAATCACACAATGTGTCAGATTGATTTTTGGTTGATTCCTATACGCCACAAATGAATTAATGATAATTTTATTAAATTATCAAAATAATTCAAATGAATTTTCTTGATTTTTAGTATGAAATGGGTCATTTTTTTATTAAAATATAAAATTAAACTCAAAAAAAAAACAATTTGAGTTATATCAGTCACATAATGTGTCTGTTTGATATGATACCAATTCCTAAACATAAATAATGTCATATGAATCATTTTCCTAAAGTATAAAGACAATCATGGTGTGGTTTTCCTGATTTTTAGTGAGTGATACATGTTTTCCACTAAAATTTCAATTTTAAACAGATAACATACACTTTAAGTCATACCGAGATTACCATGTATTAGATTGATATTTGGATGATTCCTATATATCAAAAATGAGTTATGGATCATTTTCTAAAAGAATCAAAATAATACAAATGTGTTTGCTCGGTTTTGAATACGTGACTTGTGTTTTAATCTAAAATGAAAATTTTAAATAAATACACACATGGAGTCATGTAAGACACATCGTGCATCATATTGATGCGAGGTTGATTTCTATACATTCTAAATTATTAAAGGATAATTTTTTTAATATATAAAAATAATCTAAATTCATTTTCTCACTTTGGTGTATGTCATGTGTCTTTTTTACTAAAATATAATTTTAAACTGAAAACATACACTTTTAGTCATACCAATCATATCATGTGTTAGTTTTATGATATAATAATTCATAAAAATCAAAAATGACTTATGAAACATCTTAATAAAGTATCAAGCCAATTAGAGCACATTTTCTCATTTTTCAATGGGTGATACATGGTTTGAACTAAGATGACAATTTTAAACGTATAATGGACACTTTAAGTCATAACAAGAACATTATGTATCATATTGAGGTGAGTATGATTCCTAAAATGTCACAAATAACTTATTTATCATTTTACTAATGTATCAAAACAATCTAAATGCATTTTCTCGGTTTTGAGTATGTGACGTGTGTTTTGAACTAAAATGTCCATTTAAAAGAAAAAGACACTTGGATTCATACCGGTTACACCATGAATTATATTGATGTGTGTTTGATTCATACATGACAAAAATATCTTATCCCAATTTATAAAAAAATACCAAATGAATTTTCTTATTTTTTTGAGTATGTCACAAGTATTTTTTACTAAAATGTGAATTTAAACTAGAAACTTGTACTTTGAGTAATACCGATCACATCATGCGTCAGTTGGATGTGAGACTAATTATTAAACATAAAAAATGACTTATAAATACTTTTAATAGATTAGTTGTACAATATGATCATTTTCTTTGGTTTTCAGTGAGTGTCAAATGTTTTGAACTAAAATGTCAATTTTAAACTAATAACATACACCTTGAGTCATACTAGGAACATCATGTATTAGATTGAGGTGTGCCTGATTCCTACACATAAAAAATTATTTTTTATATATTTTTTATAAAGTATCAAGACAATACACTACTGGAAAAGGGATCTTTCCCAACAGTTGTGTACCAACGGTTCAATGAACCGTTGGCATATCTTGTTTTTCCCAACGGTTTCTATAAACCGTTGGGAAAAATCCCTCAATGCATAGTTTTCCCAACGGTTTCATACAACCGTTGGGAAAGATAGGTTTGAAAGCTTGTTTTCCCAACGGTTCCATAGAACCGTTGGGAAAAGTGGTGATGAAAGCTTGTTTTCCCAACGGTTCCATAGAACCGTTGGGAAAAGTTGTGATGAAAGTTTTTTTCCCAACGGTTCCATAGAACCGTAGGGAAAAGTGGTGATGAAAGTTGTTTTCCCAACGGTTCCATAGAACCGTTGGGAAATGTTGGTCATTCGCAACGGTTTTTAATAACCGTTGGGAAAAAAAAGCCCCAAATACCAAATCGAGCCAGCGGCCTCCCCAGATTCCAGAAGCATTCAGGTCGTGTCCTCCTGGAGCGATTCCTTGCAAAAGGACCTCCCAATCCCCACATCTTCCATCAGATCAGCACCTACCAGGTTAGACTCTTATATTTTATCAACGATATAGTTCCAGCTCTTATAAATCATATACTTCTATTCTTGATTTCGTTATTCCCAATTATTAGGGTTTTTGTAAAAATTTATGATTGTTTCATGCGGTCATGTGCACCACTATAGGTACATTGATTCACTAATTTATTTTGGTATTTCCATAAAATTCGAATACAATTTATTAATGAATCAATGTTGAGTGTTAACATGACATTCATGTTCTTTATTTAAAGTGTAAACAAATACTTATATAGAATTTCCTTGTAAAACCTAATGGTTTAACTCTAGTTAAATGGAATCATAATTTTTTATGTTATTAATATTTAGTAATTGGTGAGGTGAATCATATATGTATATGAAAAATGGATCAAGATCATTTAGTATTGGATAGAATTATTCCCTAGTAATGTGAGACCCTTATGTTGTGGGGTGAGTATGGAGTAGTGAGATATATTGCTTGTTACTTACCTTTTTTCAATTCTATGAGGTAATGATGGCATGCACTATTTTTTTGAGATCTGTCAATGTTTTTATGGTTTTGATAGTGATCCATGATGTGTATCCTAGTATGTAAGATCCTGTTGGGTATTAGACCCTAGATTGGGTGAATTTGTATGCGGTAGGGTGCTTTCTAGGATGGGTTATAGTGATGTGATGGTAACTTATGAGAGGGGTGGGTCTTACTAATGTGGATTCATTCTATATCATAAGCATGCAAATATAATTTGTATTATGATAACTAAATGTGAATGATGTGTGATCAAATATTGTCTTATCCTGGAGAATTCCTTGTGATATATTGATATGGTGGCATGAGTGATGATGCATGTGGTGACATGACCAACATACATGTGTTTCATGGTTAGTGATCAATTAGGCTAGTGATCCTATGATCATTGGGATGTGACTCTCAATGATTCAAGAAGAGTTATTAATATGATAACATGAGGGTGTGTTCCTATTTGGTTTTATCTAGACTCGTAGTATAGTATTGGAGTTGAGTTATTTTTATATATTATCTGTTTTTATGGATGTTGTCTTTTAGTGGTTGTGTGTTTGGGAACCCCCCTCCTTCCTAGACCCTGGAACCCCCCCCCCACCCTCCTCCCTAGACCCTGGACAGCCTCGCCGAATAGCCCCCCAGACAGCTCCCCGGATAGCCCCCCCCCACCCTCCGCCTTGGACCCCGGACAGCCCCCCGGACAGCCCACCAAATAGCCCCCCACCCCCACCCTCTTCCTTGGACCTCGGACAACCCCCCGAATAGCCCCGGACAGCCCCGGACAGCCCCCCGAACAGCCCCCAGGCAGCCCCCCCACCCTCCTCCCTGGACCCCAGACAGCCCCCCCAACCCTCCTCCTTGGACCCTGGACAACGCCCCGAACACCCCCCGGACAGCCCCCCACCCTCCTCCCTGGACCCCAGACAGCCCCCCTACCCTCTTCCTTGGACCCCGAACAACCCCCCGAACATCGTTCGGCCAGTTTGGACCCCCCCCCACACGCGTTTATCAAGCGCGCACAACGCTTAAAGAACGCATAATGAGCCCTACCGCGCAGACCGCACGTCCGATTGACGTGCCGTCTGCGCGTGCACGTCGCGAATAATAATTGGATTGTTTTCCTATGATTTCATGTCAATCCGATGTTGTCCGCTATGATTTTTACCGTTAGACGCCCGTTTTGGCCCTTTATGACACCAGAACGGCGTTCCCGGTCACCGCGGGCACACGACACGTCCGATTGACGTACCGTCTACTCGACCACATCACAATTCACTCACCCTTTGACGTCGTCCGATTTCAGGCCATTCGGACTTCGTTCGGCCAGTTTGGACCCCCCACGCGCGTTTATCAAGCGCGCGCAACGCTTAAAGAACGCATAATGAGCCCTCCCGTGCAGACCGCACGTCCGATTGATGTGCCGTCTGCGCGTGCATATCGCGAATAATAATGGGATTGTTGTCCTGTGATTTCAGGTCAATCTGATGTCGTCCGCTATGAGTTTGAACGTTAGACGCCCCTTTTGGCCGTTTATGACACCAGAATGGCGTTCCCGGTCACCGCGGGCACACGGCACGTCCGATTGACGTGCCTTCTGCTCGACCACATCACAATTCACTCAACCTTTGATGTCGTCCGATTTCACACCATTCGGAATTCGTTCGGCCAGTTTGGACCCCCCACACGCATTTCTCAAGCGCGCGCAACGCTTAAAGAACGCATAATGAGCCCTCCCGCGCAGACCGCACGTCTGATTGATGTGCCTTCTGAGCGTGCACTTCGCGAATAATAATGGTATTGTTGTCCTGTGATTTCAGGGCAATCCGATGTCGTCCGCTATGAGTTTGACCGTTAGATGCCTGTTTTGGCCGTTTATGACACCAGAACGGTGTTCCCGGTCACCGCGGGCACACGGCACGTCCGATTGATGTGTCGTCTGCTCGACCACATCACAATTCACTCACCCTTTGATGTCGTCCGATTTCAGGCCATTTGGACTTCGTTCGGCCAGTTTGGACCCCCCACACGCTTTTATCAAGCGCGCACAACGCTAAAAGAAAGTATAATGAGTCCTCCCGCGCAGACCGCATGTCTGATTGACGTGACGTCTACGTGTGCACGTCGTAAATAATAATGGTATTGTTGTCCTGTGATTTCAGGTCAATCCGATGTCGTCCGCTATGAGTTTGACCGTTAGACGCCCGTTTTGGCCGTTTTTGACACCAGAACGGCGTTCCCGGTCACCGCGGGCACACGGCACGTCCGATTGACATGCCGTATACTCGAACACATCACAATTAACTCACCCTTTGATTTCGTCCGATTTCAGGCCATTCGGACATCGTTCGGCCAGTTTGGACCCCCCCCCCACCCCCACCCCCACGCGCGTTTATCAAGCGCGCGCAACGCTAAAAGAACGCATAATGAGTCCTCCCGCGCAGACCGCACGTCCGATTGATGTACCGTCTGCGCGTGAACGTTGAAAATAATAATGAGATTGTTGTCATGTGATTTCAGGACAATCCGATGTCGTCCGCTATGAGTTTGACCGTTAGACGCCCGTTTTGGCCGTTTTTGACACCAGAACGGCGTTCCCGATCACCGCGGGCACACGGCACGTCCGATTGACGTGCCGTCTACTCGAACACATCAAAATTAACTCACCCTTTTATGTCGTCCGATTTCAGGCCATTCGGACATCGTTCGGCCAGTTTGGACCCCCCCACCCCCACGCGCGTTTATCAAGCGCGCGCAACGCTTAAAGAACACATAATGAGCCCTACCGCGCAGACCGCACATCCGATTGACGTGCCGTCAGTGCGTGCACGTCGCGAATAATAATTGGATTGTTTTCCTGTGATTTCAGGTCAATCCGATGTCATTCGCTATGATTTTGACCGTTAGACGCCCGTTTTGGCCCTTTATGACACCAGAACGGCGTTCCCGGTCACCGCGGGCACACGGCACGTCCGATTGACGTTCCGTCTACTCGACCACATCACAATTCACTCACCCTTTGATTTCGTCCGATTTCAGGCTATTCGGACTTCGTTCGGCGAGTTTGGACCCCCCACGTGCATTTATCAAGCGCGCACAACGCTTAAAGAACGCATAATGAGCCCTCCCATGCAGACCGCACGTCCGATTGATGTGCTGTCTATGCGTGCACGTCGCGAATAATAATGGAATTGTTTTCCTATGAGTTTAGGTCAATCTGATGTCGTCCGCTATGAGTTTGATCGTTAGACGCCTGTTTTGGCCATTTATGACACCAGAACGGCGTTCCCGGTCACCGCGGGCACACGGCACGTCCGATTGACGTGACCTCTGCTCGACCATATCACAATTAACTCACCATTTTATGTCGTCCGATTTCAAGCCATTCGGACATCGTTCGGCCAGTTTGGACCCCCCACGCGCGTTTATCAAGCGCGCGCAATGCTTAAAGAACGCATAATGAGCCCTACCGCGCAGACCGCACATCCGATTGACGTGCCGTCTACGCGTGCACGTCGCGAATAATAATTGGATTGTTGTACAATGATTTCAGGTCAATCTGATGTCGTCCGCTATGATTTTGACCGTTAGACGCCCGTTTTGGCCCTTTATGACACCAGAACGGCGTTCCCAGTCACCGCGGGCACATGACACGTCCGATTGACGTGCCGTCTTCTCGACCACATCACAATTCACTCACCCTTTGATGTCGTCCGATTTCAGGCCATTCGGACTTCGTTCGGCCAGTTTGGACCCCCCACGCGCGTTTATCAAGCGCGCGCAACGCTAAAAGAACGCATAATGAGTCCTCCCGCGCAGACCGCACGTCCGATTGACGTACCGTCTGCGCGTGCACGTCGAAAATAATAATGAGATTGTTTTCATGTGATTTCAGGTCAATCCGATGTCGTCCGCTATGAGTTTGACCGTTAGACGCTCGTTTTGGCCGTTTTTGACACCAGAACGGCGTTCCCGGTCACCGCGGGCACACGGCACGTCCGATTGACGTGTCGTCTACTCGAACACATCAAAATTAACTCACCCTTTTATGTCGTCCAATTTCAGGCCATTCGGACATCGTTCGGTCTGTTTGGACCCCCCCACCCCCACGCGTGTTTATCAAGCGCGCGCAACGCTTAAAGAACACATAATGAGCCCTACCGCGCAGACCGCACATCCGATTGACATGCCGTCAGCGCGTGCACGTCGCGAATAATAATGGGATTGTTGTCCTGTGATTTCAGGTCAATCTGATGTCGTCCGCTAAGTGACTCTCTTTTGTTTAAAACAGACACCATTTTAAGTACATACGGAAAACCGACCAAACAGATTCGGTTTCTGTTGAAACTTTAGGAGAACGATCCACGGGTCATATGTGACGTGTACGAATCAACCCCGCCTCAATCGGAGACGCGGTGTGGCCGACACCACTCAAAGTGTCCGTCTTTTGTTTCAAAAGGACGTCATTTTAAGGGAAAAGCATCAACTGACATACGAAAAACCGACCAAACGCATTTCGAATCTATTGTTAATTTATCCCTACAGTCCATGGGGTCATATTTGACGTGTACGAGCCAACCCGGGATGAATCTGAGTCGCGGTGTGACCGGGATCAGTCTAAGTGGCTCTCTTTTGTTTAAAAGAGACATTTTAAGTACATACGGAAAAACGACCAAACGGATTCGGTTTCCATTGAAACTTTAGGAGAACGATCCATGGGTCATATGTGACGTGTACGAATCAACCCCGCCTCAATAGGAGACGCGGTGTGGCCGACACCACTCAAAGTGTCTGCCTTTTGTTTCAAAAAGACGTCATTTTAAGTGAAAAGCATCAACTGACATACGAAAAACCGACCAAAGGCATTCGGACTGTGTTGATACTTTAGCACAAGGATCCATCGGTCGTATGTGACGTGTACGAGTCAATCCCACCTCAATCCGAGGAGCGGTGTGGCCGAAACCGCTCTAACTTTGTCTCTTTTGTTTAAAATGGACAAGATTATAAGTGAAAAGAACAACTGACATACGGAAAACCGACCAAACGCATTCCGAATCTGTTGATAATTTATCCCAACGATCCATGGGTCATATGTGACCTGTACGAGCCAACCCGGGATGAATCCCAGTCGCGGTGTGGCCGGGATCAGTCTAAGTGGCTCTCTTTTGTTTAAAACGGACACCATGTTAAGTACATACGGAAAATCGACCAAACGGATTTGGTTTCCATTGAAACTTTAGGAGAAAGATCCATGGGTCATATGTGACGTGTAAGAATCAACCCCGCCTCAATCCGAGACGTTGTGTGGCCGGCACCACTCAAAGTGTCTGTCTTTTGTTTCAAAAGGACGTCATTTTAAGTGAAAAGCATCAACTGACATACGAAAAACCGACCAAATGCATTCGGATTGTGTCGATACATTATAAAAATGATCCATGGGTCATATGTGACGTGTACGAGTCAACCCCCGCCTTAATATGAGGCACGGTGTGGCCAGAATCACTCTATGTGGCTCTCTTTTGCTTAAAATGGACAACAATTTAAGTACATACGGAAAACCGACCAAACGCATTCGGTTTCCATTGAAACTTTAAGAGAACGATCCATAGGTCATATGTGACATGTACGAGTCAACACCGCCTCAATCTGAGGCGCGGTGTGGCCGGAACCACTCAAAGTGTCTGCCTTTTGTTTCAAAAGTACGTCATTTTAATTGAAAAACATCAACTGGCATACGGAAAACCGAACAAACGCATTCGGATTGTGTCGATACATTAGCACAATGATCCAGGGGTCATATGTGACGTGTATGAGTCAACCCCGCCTCAATCTGAGGCGCGTTGTGGACGGTAGCACTCCAGATGTATGTATTATGTTTAAAATGGACATTACTTTAGGTAAAAATATATGGTATACAAAAAACAGATCAAATTATGAATTGACTTCCAGATTCCACATATAATTATCATCTAAATTTTAAATTGAATTCTAAATGAATTATGTATGTTTATAATTACGTTATCAATTCTAATTTAATTATGGATGTGTATAGTTCTACCATTATATGTTAAACGTGTTTGAATTTGTTCTCTATATGTAAGTGTTAGTTGGTTATTGCAGGTACAATAATTATATATGTATGTGTTAGTTTATTGCAGGTACAATAATTAGATTGAAAAATGAGAGGGAACCCACAAAACCAGACCTGGTGGTGGTCAAATTGGAGAGTTGGAGCTGCTGGGCAAATTGGGGAGCTGCTGGTTGATTTCCCAGCAGAGTCTATGCCAACGGTTCAAAACCGTTGGTATAGAAACTCTAGGATTAGTTTTACCAACGGTTCATAAAACCGTTGGTAAAAAACCTTTCCCAACGGTTTAGAACCGTTGGGAAAGAGTAGAGTTTGGATTTTTCCCAACAGTTTACAAAACCGTTGGGAAAAACATGCTAAATTTAACCCTATTCCAACGGTTTGCAAACCGTTGGGAAATCTTTTTCCCAACAGTTTTGAAGAACCGTTGGCATAGAGTAATCTTTCTCCACCCTATGCCAACGGTTCAGTGTAAACCATTGGGAAATGTTTTTCCCAACGGCTTACTTCCCTACGGCTGGAAGAACCGTTGGTATATGTTATACCAACGGTTGTCCAGCCTTTCCCAACACTTCTCAACCGTTGGTAACTGTTTTATTTCCAGTAGTGATAATAATGTGCTTTATTAGCTTTTAGTATGTGACATGTGTTTTGAACTAAAATATGAATTTTAAATAAAAATACACTTTGAGTTATACCGGTCATACCGTATGTCATATTGATGTGAGATTGATTCCTACACCTCAAAATTACTTATGGATTGTTTTAATAAATTATGAATACAATATTAATGTTTTACTATTTTTTGAGTATGTCACATGCCTTTTTACTAAGATGTCATTTCAAAATGAAAACATACACTTTGATCCATATTAGTCACATCGTGTGTTAGATTGATGCGAGACAAATTCCTATATATCACAAATTATGTATGGATAATTTTTCTTTGGTATCAATAAAATATGAGTCTTTTTACTTGGTTTTCAGTGAGTAAAGCATGTTTTGAGATAAAATGTTAATTTTAAATTGATAATACACACTTTGAGTCATACCAGTAATACCATGTACCAAATTGAGGTGAAAATAATTCCTACACATTAAAAAATATTTATGGATCGTTTTAATAAAGTATAAAAATAATCTAAATTCATTATATATATATATTGATTATGTGACTTGTTTTTTGAACTAAAATTTCTATTTTAAATAAAAACACACTTTGAGTCATACCAATCACACTGTGTGTCGTATTAATGTGAGGTTGATTCCTACTTATAAAAAATTCTATAAGGATCACTTAAATAAAGTATATAAAAAATGTGAATGTGTATTATCAGTTTTGATTATTTCAAGTGTATTTTTAATAAAATGTCATTTTAAAATGAAAACACACACTTAGATTCATACAAGTAACAACATGTGTCTTTTTGATGAGAGACTAATTTCAATATATCAAAAATGACTTATGAATTTGTTTCCTAAAGTATCAAGACAATATGAGATCATTTACTCAATTTTTAGTGAGTAATAATTGTTTTGAAATAAAAGTCAATTTTAACTGATAATAGACACATTGAGTCATATCGGGCACACTGTGTATTAGATTGATTTAAAACCATATCCCACACATTACAAATAACATATGGATAGTTTTACTAAAGTATCAAAAAAATATAATTGAATTTTATTGTTTTTGAGTATATGTTGTTTGTTTTGAACTAAAATGTCAATTATAAACTAAAAACATAAACTTTGAGTCATACTGAGCACACTACATATTAGATTAAGGTGATGATGATTGAGGTGTAGGTTGTTGAGTGTATTATCTCTATGAAAATTAACAAAATAAGTATCGAATGAAAATGACAATGAAATTAACTAAAAAAGTAGATAAAATGATGAGAAAATTCACTAAATTAGTAGTAGAAAGTCACCTCTTCATGGTGTCTGTATACAATCTAACACCATGTATTCTAACCATTTTGTTTGAAAAAAATATATTTCCTATTTTTAATATGAGGATGGTTGGTAGTCCATTTAGTAGTGAAAAAATATAAATAAACAAAGGATTAATATATATTGAAAATTAAATTTTAATTATCATTGTAAATAACTCTATGGGGATGCTAGTTTGTTGATGGAATGCAATATATTTTATAAATTTTCAAACATAATGACCATAATATTTTCCATTAGTTTTTTCTGGGAACTTAAGAGACATTGAAAAAAATAAGTAATATTTTTTTATATATGTTTTGATAGTGTAATGTTATTATTATACCCTAATAATTATCTATTTTTTGAATTCGGTATACTTTTTGTTCCTATGGACTATCCTTATTCAATGATTTTGATGATATTTAATCACAACCATATCATAAAATTATTTTCATTAAAAAATAATATAAAATTTATAATTTAAGTTTATTTGTAAAATATTTCATGTAGTGTATTATAAATTTATTAATTGCATCATGTGTGATATGTTTTTTTGGTATCCATACATTGAATCAAGAAAATAAATCATTATAGTATCCAAATTGATTACAATGAGTAACCGATGCTACCTGAAAAAGTCATAAGTAATTAAAGGATCAAAAATATATTTGATATGATTAAATTGTAGAGTTTATGCTTGAATTGTGAGTATTAAGAAGAGTTTTCCATTTGTCAGTTTTTTTTTCAATCACTGTGTCTATTTTTTCAACTATTACTTTATATTGGTTTGGTACCAATGAGAATAGTTTTGTAGAAGTGATCTGAGGACTAATGAGTCCAAATTTATATTCATAGGGGTTTCCCTTCAAATAGTATTGATATAAATTATTGAAAAAAATATGAATAGAATTTATTAATAATTAACTTAGTAGATCAGCTATTAGAAAAAAATCAGGAAAACACACCTCATGTATACATTTAAAACTGATACACCTAGTTATTTATTCTTAGGTATTTCATTTATATTCTCAAGAACTATATAATCTATAATGGGTTCTCCATACATTTTTTCTTCAAAATAAATTGTGGTCGAATCACCATTTCTAACTTTGTATTCATATGAGCCTTTAATTTTTGTAAATATGGATGTTGAATGAGTGGGGTAAAAGTAAATTGTGAAGTTCTTTTTGATTAGTTTGTTAGTCCATTATATTTTTTTATCCGACCTTCCATTTCACCCCTTCCCTTTTCCTATCTATAATAACATTCATTGGTTCAACAATTTTTTCATTAATTTTTAATGGTTTTAAATTAAAAATAAATTAGAAAAGAATACCCCCTTTTCAACATGTATTTTTAAAAGATCAAAAATCCATTCTAGGAAAGTTACAATAGAAAGCTCTAAAATATGGATATTTTCATCCTCAAGTGGAACAGGTGGCTCAGCATTTGACTTTTCAGCTACATGAATCCCCACTCTCACAAGAACTACTTGAATTTTTTTGTTATGTATAACATATCATTAGATATCATGATGGGTACCCCTTTCAATAAAGTGATTGGTTGTGTTGATAGATATAAATCACAATCATTTTCAACATGTAGAATATCAATATAGTAAAGGTATAAGTGTCTTTATAGTTAAAATTTCATTGAAAAAATTATGAAAATATTGAGTACCTCTTATAAAAAATCCCTTTTATGGGAATAGGTTTCCTCAAAGATGGTGGGGGGATATTCATGTAGTGTTTGTTGTTGGGTTTATTATTCTCTTTGATTCATTAACATAACATTTTATAACAACATAGACTAACAATTAATTTTTTCTTCTAGAGTATCTAACCTTTCCTGGATGTCTTCCATTTTCTTATCTTTATACACCTTTTCATTTCTTTTTTGAAAATATGTTTGGTGTGTCACCCCAAAACCAACACCTCTTATGAAACCATACTATTCAGGATACTTCAAGCTCACTAATAGTATTAATTCATTGGGTATAGATGATGATGATTTTTATGTCTATGTAAGATAAAAAATATTGGAAATTAAGTAATCATTGTTAAGTAATACCAATTTAAAGGGGAAAAATTATTATGTCATAATTACAAATGCTTCCCATACTTTTTTTTCATCTATTAGTATATCATCTTTATTTAATAGTGCCTCATTCCATAACACATGACAGGAGATGAAAGATGATTTCTATTTCGATTCATCAATATGCCTATAATAAATGGAGTATAATTATGTTGTTGTTTTATGTACCATAAAATTATTAATGTATAATTAAAATACATACCATTTTTTTCAAGTGAAGTGTACCCTATCCTTTATTTATGGTAGGGGTACATTATTGTTACTACACATTACTTTTTTTATCACCTAGTTACAATTTAATAAATTAATAATTCTTAATCAAAGTGATTAATACAAATATTTTCAATAAATGTATTACCAGTCACAATGTACCTGAAAATATTTCTACTCATGAAGACTAATAAATGAATCACACACGTATTGGTTTATCAGGTGTGCATACATCTGTGGTGGGTATGAATTTATTTTCACTTCAGCTTATTTCAGATTATAAATCCTAATAATTTTCTAAAATCTGATATGATCATTTCTAGTGATAATAAATAAAATTTCAATCAAGATTTATCTAATATAAATTCACTCTACAAGGTATAATGAAGTGTAAATAAAAATTTAATTATTTTAGTTTTTTGTAAAATAACGGAAGTATATCATATGATGCTACCCTAATATATTCCCAAATTAATACCTTAAGCATAGTTAGAAAATTTTTCTATGAATCTACATCAATCGATACACACATTTGGGTGTTGATCCCAATATAACTACTGAACATTTCCTTTTTGGGGTCAAAAGGTTGGCTGCATGAATTCCATCCAACCATGAATTTGATGCTTTTTTTTTTCTCACATTAATATTTTTTTTCTAACACCATCCTTCTATGAAAATCCTATTTTTTATTGGATATAGGTTTTTCACCATCTACCATTTCCTTAGCTTCAAAATCATTAATATATTGTTCCTCTATATTGGTAGAATCAGTATGTGAAAAAGCTTTTTGTTCCTCTGCATTAGGAGCATCAACATGTTGAGAAACCTCTTGTTCCTCGGGATTAGAGAAATTAATATGTGTATAAGTCATTATCTTTAGAATTAGATGAACATTTAATTTAGATTACATAAAAATATCTACGAAGAGATAATAATATGAGGTAACACAGTGTATATTATAAAAAATATAACCTAATTATTGAAATATTTTTTTAATTATTGAAGGGATTTGACCCCTCTATCGAGTATCCAAATCCCCTAATTATGGTCTCCTCTAACATACAATACCACATCTATATTGGGAACAATATGAAATGATTTTGACATTCCAATGAAATGTTCATCGTCAGTTTAATTGACATCTAACCCTTCAATGGTTTTGGTTGATAATAGAACAATTGAACTCTTTTAGTTTGTAGGATCTAGAGCATAAAATAATTTCACTGCCTTTGATGCCATTATAAATTGTTTGTCTTCTTACCCTTCATTACTAAGTTCCTCTATCTTAAATATCAATTCTTTTATTTTAACCACACTCCACACCTTGACACTATCCTATTTGGATAGCAATGAATCACCCTCAAGCTTTTGAATCACATCACAAGAATGCATATCGATGGGGGAAGTGTCCCTATTTCTTGCATGTTTGAATCCACATTGAAAATTACCAACATAGGGCTCTATCAATTCCCTGCATAACCCTAGAGATGTCTCACCACCAGTACCACCATCAGGAGGGATCCTATCCAAGAATGATATTCACACCATAGGCTCTTGGAAATCCTCTTCCACATGAGAATGGGGATTCTAGCTCACCACGAATAGAGGGAAATATCTATCTATCAAAACCATGATGCACACTCAATATAGGTGCATCATTTGTTGGAACCTCTATAGCCAACAACTTCTCTATAGATAAGACTAGTATCCAACACAACCATCTAATCAGTCAGGGTCTAAACAAGTAAGAAAACTTATACCACTACCTTGAGTCAAACCTCTACTACCTGGGGGTCTATATCATCATGGAACCTCGGTGGTCTCTATCAATAGAACTCATGTAATGTGATAAGCCTATTCATACCATGGTCCAATATTATGAGAGATATTGACTACTAAACAAGAATACAACCATCTTCCTAATCCATAGAAGGATCCATGAGCCTCTCAATAGGTGGTATCACTTCTCGGTGACCATGTAGAGAAAAGAACCTCAAAGTTGGTTCCCTAAACAGAGTCCTCATTGCCCAACCGGTCATTATCAGGAAAATATCTCAAAATCCTAGTTGGGTATCTTCATAGAGACATATAAAAAAGTTATTAATACATAACATGGTCAAAGAGAGTATCTGGGGAGATGAATCAAGAAGAATAGAAAAAGGAAACAATCATATATGATTCATGTACTGAATTACCTGAAATTGATGTATCAGTATACTGAGTTGAAATGTTCTTATTTGGAGTCCTGGTGTATGGATACGTCGAGTACCACACCGACACTATGTTATGTAGAATGAAAGCTTCACTCAAGACACTCTGACATCGTTTCCCTAAGTCTCAACCAATCCTCATTAGAGGAAAACTCCAAACACATCCTCGAGGATTAACCACCTTCGATACCACTCTATAACGACCTAACCCACTAAGGCCCACTTTCCCAACAAAAGAATGGGCCTCCAAAACCCTAAGCTATCCTCCATAGGCTAGGGGATGGAAACAAGTACTGAGAAGAAATAACTAATATTTGAGTCCTTTTCTTAATATACATGTATGAACACACCCAACCATCTCCATACAAAAGTGAAGAGGAATAATAATAAAAGATAGTTTCATCTAGAGTGAAAACCATGCATAAAATAACCTCTAAGAAAATAAAAAGGATATAATAATGTTAATAAAAATGTAAAGGGAAAAAATACATTCCCAAAAATAAATATGTCACATCTTGAAAACAACTAGAATAAACAAAGAAATATGAGAGATCCTAGCTCCTAATCCCTAAGGCCTGACCTTCGTACCTAGCCAAATGCAACCAAGTATCCCTAAACACCACCAAATCCACCGTCAAACTATTCATCAACTGCATAAGAAATGAAACATACAGGAAAATCCCATATAGGGGTGAGTATATACATACCTAGTAGAATTACCCGGAAAATAAAGAGGGAGTAATATAATACATGATAGAAGTAGTCATATAAACCCAAAGAAAGAGGGAATTGAATCCCAAAAAACAAGATATATGCTAAAAAACCCATATGATAGAGAAAGGGTAACTCTATATCACAACCTAACTGAGGATGATGAGTCTGTCTGTATCTCCAAAGTTTTTTCTCTGATTCCCAAAATCATGCCCAATTTAATAAGAAATGATAGAGAGGGGACCACACCATACAACTACTATACACCATAGCTAAGGAAACCACAACTCTAAACCATATGTCTAAAATAACCTCACCAAGAAAGAAGTGGAGGGGCCTGGACCCTGCAACTAAGCTCTACAATCATGGGAGCCATAACTCCCATGGGGGACTCGCATGCCACTGAAGCTCAAATACTTGGGAGTGCCACTCCATTAGATAGAGGACCCACACCCTTTGTAGTATAGAGGAGTACCATCTCGATCTATAAAAAGAGTATGGGAACACCCTAGTTCAATAGGGTAGTAACATTCCCATGAATAGAGTACCCACAAACTCATAAAAAATGGGAGTGACACCTATGCATGTATAAAGAGTATGAGGGACCCACACCCTTGTGTGATGGGAGAGTGCCATCCCCCGAAACAATCTGATGATCACACCCGATCACCACCACCCTCAAACATCTTCTGAAGAAACATCACTCTCAAAGAAAATCATGTCATCTATTAAAATCCACTAGAAAGGATACCATCACATTCTATATGAAACAAACTAAGGATAAGATGTTTGTGGGGAAAAATTTGAATCAGGAAAAAATCCCAACAAGCGTATGAGGCTCATCATCCGTCCGCCAAGATAAAACACCAAACCAACTATATGTCATCTAAAATGATCATGAATATCCAAATGGATCAAAACATTCTTATCCTCATGAAAAAGTACCTGGGATAGGCAATTTACTTTCCCAAATCGTATATCCGATGAAAAAAAACATTTCTTCATAACATGTACATACATCACATCATGGAACTAAGTCTCAAGTAAAAAAAAGGTACCCCAAATTGGTATTGAATCAGCTACCTACATTTCAGGGTCATCATTCCCTAGACGACTCATCAATATTATTCCAAATGAAGAAGGTATGCCCGAATCAATTTTTTATTATTAATAATAATAATACTATTATCAATATAATATTTATATTGGGGGTTTCATGGATGGATTCCCCACCTCCCCTCCATCACACCTAAATGGGTATCACACTAGGATAAAAACCATTTTAATAATAATAATAATAGTATTATTATTAATAAAATATTTAAATTAATATATATGCATAGGGGGGTTGTTTACGGATGGATTCCCCACCTCCCCTCCAAAATTCCCAAAGTGGGGATCACACCAGGGTGTCCATGTGCCATCCATACTCCCTTACGTCCTATCCCCCAACTCACAATAATAAACAATTAATTATTATCTTTAAAAAAATAATAATTCAATTATACACTTGATCTTCTCTTGATCCATGGCTTTCAATTATTTCACACTGAAAAACTACTTCAAGCATTCCCATCGTGCAATCCAATGTCGACCAGCAAACACACCAACCATGCATCGAAACTGTGTCAACCAACATTGATCATGCCCCAAACTAATTCCACCAAATCACCATCCTATCCAATATTTGAGACCTCCACTGTGAAACCCTGCTCAAATACTTCATATGAAGTTTATCCTATCGCACCCCATGTCATTTCCACCCATCAACCGGGAAAATAGGGATCACTAATCTAATCCTGAACCACATTTGACCACCCATTCATTCTCATCATACCTCGATCTCATCCTTGATCGTAAACCTACACTCACAATACTGATCCAATCCATTCAAAAATCACTATCCTCCATATTTTTTTTCATATTCCACATGATTACATAGGTTCGATCGCACTCAAACCCTACCCAAAAATGTCAAACCACAACCCCGTAGACCAACGATAAAGAACATGAAGAATGGTGGTGGAGAAGAAAAAAGGATAAGGTGATATTCATCATTTAATGATGCGATCCTAACCAAATATCAATAAGTGATAAATCATGGGTGGTAAAATTGAATAAAAAAATAAATAATTGATTTAAATAAATCAAATTATTGAACGCGCTCATGCAAAGGGAGGATAATCTCATATCAAAAGAAGATATAGAAATCCATGATCAATTTTTTAATCAAATGGGTAGAAATAAAAAATGACAAGGCATACATTGATTATGGATTTATTGTTGGTGAAGAATGAATTCCCCAATGATATGGAATTCCCATTGCGTTTTCTACCCATAGAGCCACCATGATATGATCACCAATCGTCCTTCAATGTGGATCTACTAATGAGGAACACTCTAAACCTCCTCTTAGATCCTACAAGAGTTATGCGGATAACCCAAAATTAATATTCATAAGAGGGATTTTTAAAGGATTTTATTCAGGTCTGTTAAGAAAATTATTTATTTATTTTAACTAAACTTACTCGCCAACAAATGCCTCAACTGGAAGTTCAGTGCCGACCAAACATAGGTCGCATATTGGGTAAAACCCATGCTTTAGATTCGACTACAGTATTCGATTTTTGATTTTAGACTCCATTCCAATGATATTCCATTATTTATAAAAAATAATGTGTTTTTAAAATATCAATTCTAGGATCACCGAGCCTCAGAATCTCATGTCTACTTATCACTAGCTCTAAAAATATTCATATGAATATTTTAAATTATTACATGAAAAAACCAGATCCTCTACATGAGATCAATGTTTTTGTAATTCTCAATAAAATTTTAACTAGAATCATTCAAATTAGAAATTATATGTTGTGTACTTCTCACCAATGACTTAGGAATGACCCTTTCTAAGATTCTTGGAGGATTCACCTTACTTAATTTAATATTTCTATTATTACTTGGTTACTATATTTCAATACACATATTTGATAGGAATTTTTTATTTAATAACCATGTAGTATAATAGGTACATTACATACAATTGATGAATATACCGTAAGAATAAGAAACTACATTCTTCTTCAATTTAGTTCATAGCATTTATACTTCTATAGACTTACCTCACAACATGAAAATCGAATAACCAATTATATAATACTTTGACTCTTTTATTTTGAAAGAAATTATGAAGGATCCTTTGACTTCACACTTTCCATTGTCCTTTTCACATTTTTTAAATATTTTCACCATAAGAACTAAAGATTAAGATTTGTTTAGATTTTAATTTTCGTGGAGAACCTTACCCAAAAGGTAATGTAGATTTTTTCTCCCTACTATTCACTTTTTAATCTTAAAAAATGGAGAAATTGGGTGAGAAATGATACTAGAATTGGATGTATTGAATGATCATGATATATCTTTCAATTTAGATGTATTCAGAGTATTCATCATCCATTCATATCTCGCTTCACTTTATCCTCCCAAGCTTCTTGGAGATGAGACAACATGTGCGATCATTAATGTAATGATATTTATTTCACAACACACTAGTCATTGATGACATCATTATGATTTAAACATTAAATTCATCATACACAAGTCTTATGTAATCATTTTTCTCACCCCCACTTCCTGAGGTATCTTAATAGGTATTTGGGACACCAACACCTTGAATTTATGATGTCATGGTACTTTCTGTAAGTGCCTGTACTAATATTTGGAAACTCATTATAGATAGGACTTGATGTTTTTTCAATAGTTATAGTAATGCTTATATTGTATCAATTTATATTTTTCTATAAAATATTTTTTTTAAAGATATGTAATTTTAATCTTGAAAACCGATTATACATTATCAATTAATTAAATCATTAAATCACTCCAAATATTTTTTTCAAACCTTTTGATCTCTCACTTCTCAATTCAAAATAACCAGTCACTAGATTATTATAGTGGATAGTATCCCTAAAATTGCTCCTCCTAGTCCAAGATATGGATATACCACTACTCAAAGAGTTTCAAGGTAAGTGTTTGACTAGCCAACCATATTAACTCATGGTTCCTTGAAATGTTCAGTGAAGTTTTATTTCCTAGAAATATTTAATTTTATATACTCAATGCATTTCCTCTAAAGATGAAACAAGATAGATATGGATACTTATTTTCTACCATTTTTAGTTAAGTCAACTCATCGCTCTCATAATCACTCCCCATTAGTAAGAGACGCCATCAACTAAGGATGATGAGCACAACATACATATAGTTTTGTTTAAATCCGAACAAAGGATGGAATTGTGAATTAATATTTATTTGAGGTTTTTTATAATTTCATGATGAAATGAAATCATTTTTTATCTGATATGCACATACTATGTGATCTCACTCACAACTAATCATGAAGTAAATAGAAAATCATTCATTGTATCTTCATTCATTTTAATATATGAATTAATTTTTCATTATTTTATATGATTACCCTAACATGCATATTTTTAAAATAATAAAAAATACATAAATTAAATAAAATACCTCATTGATCTTGAGAATTTGGTATTGGTTGTTCCATTTAATCTTAAGGGATCAACTATAACCTAGGCGTAGTTTATCTAAGATGGGTTTTGACTCATTTTGAAACTTACACCCCAATCCAATGTATCACTATCTAATATGGGATACCACCTCATCTTGGCATGTTCCACATCATATGGAATCATTATCATAATATATACATACTCGTGCATAGGCGAGGGGGTCTCTGGAAGTACAAAATATATGATGAAAAACACTGATGGATTTACATGTCCTTATATGTATTAAATTAAGATAGATGATGCCAAAATAATTGATAAATAAATAAATATAATAATCATCACAAACATTTATAATAATTAATTAAATTAAAGGAAACCTGTCAAAAAATGGTTGGCCAATGCTCAAAACTATTCAACAGGTAAATAAATATGTGATAAAAATAAACTGTAATAAATTCAATTTGAGGGAAATTAATTTAATTAAATGAATTATTTTAATTCAAATAATCTTAATTTCATTCAGGCCAAAAATTAATTTAATTTTTATTCTAAAAATTAAATTAATTATGAATTATTATTATTATTTTGAAATTCCAAAAATTAATAAGTTGATTTCATGGAGGCATAAAATTTTCCACAGTCCCCAAAACCCCTTCTAATCCCATTAAGGGTCAGTACAACCCTACTCAAGCCCATTATTGGCGTGAAAAAACCAATACAGTGGGGTTCAGGTTCAGGAAGACCCATGCAGGGTGGTTCCAGTTTCGAAAAACCCATGCAGGGCTATTCTGGGTCGGGAAGAGCCATGGGAGGCTAGTGCAACTGATTAGGGAAGGGGTTATATGATGAGGGATGTCACTAGGTAGGGATAAAGTGACTAAGAGATCACCAGATGAGGGTGTAGTGAAGAAAGTCTAGGGAGGAGGGTTAGTTGATGATGATGCAAGTGGGGGGGGGTATTAGATGTGGTGGGAGTGTCTTATGGGAAGCGAGGCCAAGATGGTGCAGGAAAAATGACTTGTTCATGATGAGGCCATGAAAATGTAGGTGGCTACAATGACCAGGTGGCTAGAAGGGAACGATGGTGGAAGTGGGGTCGATGGTGGTCTGAGTAGGTGGCTTGGAGCCGACAAGGTGCTACGATGGTGACGTTTGACAAGAGACTTCATGAGAAGGTGACAATGGAAGGAAGGAAACCACAAGAATTATTCTTTTTTCTATTTTTTTTATGTCAAGTCTTCCATAGAAGCCATGTTTTATTTTTTATTTTTTTTATTTGTTTGTATTACTAAGTGTCACCCCACCACAATTTTTTTCTTTTGTCTATTTCTCTGTTTTCAAAAGACTACAATTTTATTCTTTTAAAAAACAATTTTTTTTAATTATTATTCTTCAAATGGTGTGGAATTATTTCTCATGAGATAGAGAATTTTCATCCACTATAATCTAGTTGGAACATGGTTGGAAAAATAGGTTTCACTGAAAATCACCATTGGTACCTAGAAACGGGTAAAATTTTACACATATAAAAATAAATTTTAAAAATTTTAAAACCAATAAAAACCATGTTAGATCTAAATTAAATTTTTGGATGGTTGTGACATGGACATAAAAGAGCATATTGATTCATTATTAGATCTATTGAGACTAAAAAAAATCAATCAACTAATTTTAAGGTGATATTGATTTTCCTTTACTAAGAAAATCCACACGATCCCTCTAATACTAATTGTTGGTACCATGGTGCACAACGGAAGCTGGTGGGAAAGAGAATTTAAATTTTTGTTTCCAAATCAACTTTACTTCATCATTTCCAAAAATCCATGCATCTGCAAAGGCATGAGGATATAATTCAAATTAAATTAAGCACAAAAAGTGATGAATGATTACCCCATTCGAATCGATGGAATGTTTGAATGCATCTCATCATTAGCAATCATTTCTCTATGGATCTGAGGTCGAATCAATATAGATAGTCCACACACACTTCAAGAATCCGAGGGAACACTGTTTTTTAGAATCAATGTTCTAGAATAGAGGTCCAACAATACCTTCGATGTCCTAATGATAACATTGACTCCATTCTATCAATATGTGTAGATGGTCATTGATCAAACACACCTGGAAGTATCCTTTTTCTCTCTATGATGTGGGAGGGAGGGGAGAAGATCTCTTAAATTCTTTGGAATAAATAGTCCCTTGAAAATGAGCTCTTATTTTCATATATAGTGGGAATTAAACACAAAAAACGGTTCTCTAGCCCCTGTATTTATAGTACTCACTAAATAATCCATAAATGAAACAATTTGATGATGTAACTACATCATGAACATTATTTATATTTTATCACCAAATTTTAATATATAATAAATATATTACATGAAAAACATAAGTCTTTAACTCGACTCCTAATTCCCACAAAGTTTAAATGAACCTTGAATATAAAAATAATATCCGTTCGTATAATATTTTTCCATGTATTCACTTAATACCTGTTGAATACATTTAATAAATAAATAAACTCCAATTATTCTATACTTGAATAATAATGAATTTATTTATTTGTTAGTGATTGTTAATACTTGTTAATCTCTCTACCCCTTTAGTGGTGACAACCATATCCTATACTCTTATTCCATTGAATAGGGAAGAATTTTGAATATTTTATTGTGTGTGACCCTCTAAGCCCCTATCATAACAGTAGTGAATACTATTCATTGACTAGGACAAGAGTCTAGAGACTTATCAATTCCCCAAAGAAGATAATGAGTAGTCATAGAAATTAAAAACTTCTTACGAAAACACATCATGAAATATTGTCATGACCAGTCCTAGAGGGGCCCATGCAGTGACTACCCCAAGCCCACCTCTAATAGGATAGGGTATGGAGACTAGCACTGAGTAGGTGCATCCCACAAATGGGAGGAATTTGCCTATGTACCTACACACACACACACATCTCCATGCCCAAAATACTAAAATGTAAAAACACTAAGTAAACCATGCATGCATATAATAAGATCCCAACCAAAGAGTAAGACCGAAGTAAACTAAAAAGTAAACAGGGAAAAAAATACAAGCCCACTAAAATAAAGAGTCTAAAAAGTGAATTAACATATTCCTAAAACTCATCTATAGAAAACCCTACCAGAAGGGTAGGTTTAGAATAGTTATCTGAAGATGTAGAAGCACACCTAGTCTATCTGATCTCTCTAAGAACCACCTGGTTCAGGTCCACCTGGGACTCCCTCAAAGCATAGATCTTCTACACAAGACACGACATGTGTGAGTGAAGCCCATGAAGGGGTGAGTAAAACAATACTCAGTAGGACACCCCGAAACCATAATGTAATACCACTAAGAAAAATACAAATTATACAACAAAGTAAATATATGAAGTACAGTCAGCTCACACAGGTATATGTCTACATAATACATTCTAATAAAGTCTCTATATGCTCAATTGAATGAGGCACACCATCTACATGAGACATCAAATCTCCATAAAACACACCGTCTCGGTAAGTCACACAAATATCAGAAAGACACACAATATCGATAAGACACAAAGTCTCTCTAAGACACATAGTCTTGGTAAGACACACATTCTCAGTAAGATACATAGTCTTAGTAAGACACATCATCTCGGTGAGATACACAGTCTTGGTAAGACACACAATCTCTATGTAATTCACACAACTCCTAGGTCACACAGCTTCTATGTCATATCCAGCCATAATATTTTTCTCATAGCATGATCATTCTAGGAGAACCTACTCATCAATCCATTAGGACATATTCAAACTTCCAAAAAACACACCTAGAGTATCTCAAAAGTACTTTCTCATCACAAGGGTCCCAACACTGGAAACATATCATCAAAAAGACACACCGTTTGAATGTTACGACTATTTTTATAAAAAGGGTCGGACCCGGGTCCAGTCCAGGTCCGACCCAACCCACCGGTTGACCCAACCCAACCTAGTCTGATATAAACTAGCCTAGCCTACTAAAACACTAAATCTATCCTTCTGGACTGCTGTAGTATCCCAGCTCCCCCTGGTTCATCCTGTGATGCAGGCTGGTTTGTTGTGCTGCACGCGTTTCTCCTCGACCGCGTGCCTCTCATCTGCCCCACAACTAAACCACCATCATAGGATCCTCCAATATATCACAAATCCATGTTCCACCTAGACAACGCATATGCGGTCTACCTTCGCAATGTACCTTGTTCAATGTTGCGACCTCCTACCACGACCCACTCCCCCTATCATGTTTCGCCTACTGCTTCCCACCCCACTGGTGGCCTCTATCTGTCAGCTCGTCGTTCGCCTGGACCGACCCCCTGGATCCACGCCACCTCACCTGAACCAGCCACTACTATGTTCCACCACCTTGCACTTCCATACGCCACTATCCAAGCCAAATCATGTCGCACCTTCTGTCTCTCTTCTATTGTGCCATCATGGGTTTGGATCCTTGTTATCAGATCATTGTGCCATGAATTGGGGGTGTAACAGGTGATCATTCACATGGGGGTTTCAAAGGCAGAGAGAAGATGGAGAACACATGGAGAATACGAGATATTGAAGGGAGATAGTAAATACACATGAACACCCTAAGTATAGATCTTGGAACTTGTTCTTGTCAGCCTCAATTTATTATTGTTAGAAGGAATAATGTAGAAGGATAATAATGACACATATCTATCTCCCATTTAAATCCCTACAAGCATAGCACCCATCCTTTAAGAGATCAAACCATAGATCAACCTATTCATTGGTTGGTCTCTATTTATCATCAAATTTAAGAATGGGGAATGAATCATATAGAAAAAACACCCTACCTGGAGTTTGGATCAGTTATTGATGAAGGGAGAAGCTATGTCATCATCATTCATCGATTCGTCTCTATTCGATCTAAATCCGGATTTCAAATCCATCATCTTCATCAAGAGAAATTCCCTCTCCTTGACTTAAGGGAATTATAGGGTTATGGTGAAAAACTTGGATTCCTCACAAACTCCAATATAAATTAAAGGATTCATTTCATCAAAGTAAAATATTTTTATCACATATTTTATTAACAATACGTCCAAAAACTAACTTTCATGACCGACCCACACCGGTCGATGTTAGAACCCTCCTAAGTTAAAGTCACTATTCTGAACACAATGGTTCCATTATATTTCTTATCTGGGAACTAAATCCATTTTTAAAGAAAAACTACCAACACAATTTATTAAAAACTCAAAAAAATTCATCGATTTGTTCCGGGCACACCGGGCCTCATAATCACACATCGTCTCAGTTCCTAGTCTCTTAATTTCCACAATTAATTTATAAAAATAAAACAAGATAAAATATGAGTCATTAAATTATCCCCACCATAGGGCTTTACATCCCTGAAATCCAAAATAAGGGCTACTCAATAAAATTATGAGGTAACTGAGAAGGAATTTGAGCCTCTCTCTCCCATGTTATCTCCTGGAGATTCTTGTGCTTCCACCAAACACACAACATAGGAATAGACCACCCATGAAGGGTAATCTCTTGTCGATCCTCAATCTCCACATGATACTCTATAAAAGTTTCCCCATCATCAATGTCTGGCTCTCCCCAGTCAATTACGTGTGACATATCATGCACATACCTCCTCAACTGCAAAACATGGAAGACATCATGTACCTGATGCAATTGCAGGGGTAGAGATGGGCAGTATTCTACCTTAATAAATCTTTGAAGAATCTGTAAAGGGATGATGAACCTCAAATATAGCTTTCCACCCTGAACAAGTCCCAGTATCCCACGTCGAGGAGAGACAAGAAGGAACACATGTTCTCCCTCCATGAACTCCAAAGGCCTCTGTCACCAGTCAACATAAGAATTTTGATGGCTGTGTGCAGTCTTCATCCGCTCCCAGATGACATTCAACTTCTTTGTAGTAACCTACACCAACTCTGGGCCCATAAGTGCTAACTCTCTTGGGTCTGTCCGGCAAAGTGGTGACCTATATGGTCACCTTTACAAGGCCACAAAAGGTTCCATACCGATGGTGGAGTGGTAGCTATTGTTTTACAAAAACTCCACTAGAGGTTAGAGATCTTACCAACTACGACCAAAATCTAGGATGCAACCCTAAAGCATGTCTTCCAGAATCTGAATGGTCTACTTATTCTGGCCATCCATCTATGGGTGAAAAGTTGTTCTCAAGAACAGATGATTCCCAAATTCCTCCTACAATCCATTCCACACAAGGTATGTGAAACAAGCATCATAATCTGAGACGATCATTGATGGTACTCTTTTGAGTCAAACTATCTCTTGCACATAGAGGTGTCACAATATCTATACTAAACCATGCACCTAGATAGGTAGAAAGTGGGTTGACTCGGTGTTTCATTAAATGATAACCTATATGATATTGTGTCCCTTGGACGTGTGTGGTAAACCCATCATGAAGTCCATTGATATTTCATCCCACTTCCACTATGGAACCTCAAGAGGTTGTGTCAAGCCCACTGGAACATGGTGTTCAGCCTTCACTTTCTGATAAGTGTGTCATATAGAAATGAACTTTGGCACTTATTTCTTCATCCTTGACCACCAGAACTGATGTCGTAGGTCCTAGTACATCTTCTCCACACCTGGATTTACTACCTAAGGGTATTTCTAGAACTCCATCAAAATGTACTAATGTAATTACGCTGATACCATTGTGTGTCCTATGAAAAGAACGAAGTTCACCCCACATTTTAGATATCCATCAAGGGAATTCCCTATGGATATCTGAGCATGTAAGGTCTCATAGTCAGTATCCCCAAGCTATGCCTCCCTAACTCATTTTATGAGTAGAGGGGAGACAACCATCGACTGAAGGTAAGATACTCCATCTCTATCCACAAAGGATATTGACAACGCGACCAACTACTCTGACACCTTTATCAGCAACTGTAAGTGGAATCTCTTATTGAGAGAAACCAACACCATGTTCCCCTTCCCAAGAGTATAGATAATCTCAAAGTCATAGTCCTAGAGGAACTCTATCCATATCCTATGTCTTAAGTTCAAAACCTTCTAAGATAAGATATAATCGAGACTCTTGTGATTGGAGTATATGATGAACCTCTCACCCATTAGGTAGTGTCACTGCATATTCAATGAAATGACTACTACTGCTAGCTCAAGATCACGGGTCACGTAGTTCTACTCATGTTGTCTTAACTAGTGAGAACCTTAGGCAATAATTACATTCCACTGCATCAGGAAACAACCAATCCTAGTCCCTAATTAATCGAAGAAAGCTATGTACTCATCACCATACTCTGGAAATCTCAAGATGGGAGCACTCGTCAATCTCTGCCTCAGCTGCTAAAAACTCTCATGGAATTTCTCTATCCACACAAAAGGCTTCCCCTTCCACATAAAAGCTGTTAAGGGTGTTTCTACTCTATAAATTTCAAGTAAAAACCTTTGGTAGTATCTAGCTAGACCAAGGAAACTTTTCACCTTGGTAGCACTCTTGGGTCATTCCCAAGAAAGCACCACCTAAATATTCTCTATATCAACTACAACTCTAGCCTCCAAAATGACGCGTCCTAGAAAATGGACCTCTCAAATATAGAAATGAAACTTCTAGAGCTTCCCAAAAATTTGGCTCTTTCAAAGTGTGTCCAAGACCATCCTCAAGTGTATCGCATGCTCCTCCTCAGACGCTGAGTACACTAGGATGTCATCAATGAATACTAATAAGAACTGGTTTATATAAGGATTGAAGATCCTGTACAAGATTTCCATGAACATTTCTGGGGCGTTCTTCATACCAAACGACATCACCAAGTAGTTGTAGTGGTCATACCAGCACCTGAATGTTGTCTTTAGTACATCCTCATACTATAACGGTATCTAGTGATAGCTCGACATCAGGTCGATCTTCGAGAACCACCTCACCCCTTTCAGCTAATTTAAGGGGTCATCATTACTTGATAGCGGATACTTGTTCCTTAAATTCACTTGGTTTAGGAACTGGAATTAAACCCATAACCTCAAGCTCCCATCTGCCTTCTTGAAAAAAAAACAAGGGCTTCCTAGGGTGAAATACTGGGTTTCATGAAGCCCCTTCTCTACAGGTCCTATAACTCAACCCTTAGCTCACAAATCTCTACTGGAGCCATCCAATTTGAAGGTGTAGGTATTAGTGTCATACTAAGGTATAGATCAATGTATAAGTCTACCTCCCTATGGGGAGGTAATATAGGAACATCCTTAGGAATGAAATCCTCATTATCAGCCACCACTTTAGAAAACTGAGGACTCCTATCATTGACTACACTAAGGGTGAGGCGATCCAACTGGTGAGTAATTGGATGAAACCTCCTATGATTAAGTACCTCATATTCTACATGCATTTCCTTTTCACCAATGAAGGAAAACATGGTCCCATCACCACAGACACACCACACACTGCTCCTACAATAGTCAATCTGAGTGCGGACTATGGATAACTAGTTCATATCGAGAATGACATCATAAGTTCTCGATTCCACTACCAATATATCCAAACAAAAAATATCACCTACAAGAGAAAGCTCACACTATTTTCACCAGTGTGTGATCGTCGAATTCTCTTTTGTAACAGTCTTTAAGCATAATGGTTGAGTCAACAGTTCCACTACAATCTCCAAGACTCAAATATTGTTCGTGGTAAGAAAGGAATGACTGGAACCTATGTCTATCAAAAAAATCTAGAGTGTAAAAGAAAATGATCGTACCTCTAATAATCCCTAGAGAATAGGGTCCATAAGACTTAATCACTTACACCTATCCTCATCCATGTCCACTAGCTACTTATGCCTTGTGTGGACCACCTAGGGATGGTGGTGGTAATACTTAGAACCTATGCCCACCTCCTACAACTCTACCTACTCTTCTACCACATTCTCCACCTAGAGAACCACCACTCTCATGACTCATCCTCTTCCTTGGAGGTCCCTCAACTATCTCCTGATCATCTGTACATCGAGTCAGGAAATATCAAGCCATATGTCATCGACCACTTCATAAGTAACACAACTTATCCTTCAGCTGACTTGATCTACCCTGGGAGCCACACACCACTGATCCTATGTCATGGGGTCATTCCCTAGAGTTTTTTACCTTCTTGGGTCCCTATATTTGTTGTTGTATACCCACCAACAAAGACTTAGATACCTGGTGCCTGCTGGTAGCTACCACTGTTGGCATTTTCTCTGCTAGAAATATCTCCACTAGAAGTGGTCTCCCTAGTATCCAATCATATATAGAAATAATAAGGGATATCATGGATGCCCTAATATCCTAGTGTATCCCCTTCTCGATGGTTTGAGCCTTAAATAATGGGTTTCTCACCATATCTGTGGAGTAGCGAGAAAGATGAATAAACCTCTCCAAGTACTCTGCCACAATATGACTACCCTACTATAGATGTAGGATCTCTTGGATGTGTACTAATTTCAAGAGAGATAAAAATAACTCCTTCGAAAAGATATGCTCGAAGTCTTCCAAATAGAGAGTTGCCTCATCATGTGTCTGGGTCACTAAGCTCCACCATCACCCTGCTGATCCCTAAAGAATGATCAAGACTAGGACTGTTATCTAATCAGAAGGCATCCTCACAAGACATGACAGATGTGGGTGAAGACCGTGTAGGGGTGAGTAAAAAAATAATTATTAGGACACCACTAAACAAAAAAGTAATACCACTAAGAAATACATGAAGTATAGCACAAAGGAAACACATTAAGTACAGTCATCTCATGCAGGTATATGTCTACATCATACATTCTAAGGAAGGTATGATATACTCAATACAATGAGGCATAACATCTTTATGAGACACATAGTCTCCATAATACACATAGTCTCAATAAGACAAATAGTCACATTAAGACACACAGTCTTAGTAAGACACACATTCTCGGTAAGACACACACTCTCGGTAAGACACACAGTTTTCGTGAGATGCACCGTCTTGGTAAAACACATAGTATCTAATTAATACACACAACTCCTAGGTCACACATCTTCTAGGTCACACATCTTCTTGGTCACATAGCTTCTAGGTCACAGCCATCCAGAGGATTCCGCTCATAGAACACTTGTTCTAGGAGAACTTACTACTTGTGCCATTAGTCTCTTTGCTAACTTCCAAAAAAACTCACTTAGAGTATCTCGAAAGGAATGTCTTATCTCAAGGCTCCCAACTCCTCAATCAGCTCATCAAACGAACACACAATTTGAAAGTTAGGACTATTTTTATAAAAAGGGTCTGACCCAACCCGCCGACCCGACCCAACCTAGTCTGGTCTAGTCTGGTCCAGTCCAACCCAAACCAGACCATCCCGCTGGGCTCAGCCTGCGGGGTCCAGCCCGCCGGCTTACTAGAGAGGCCCGAGTCCCCCTGGTACGGCCTGTGCTAGTGGTCGATTTTCTCTACTGCACGTGGTCCACCCCGAACATGTGCCTCCCATATTCCCTGTAGCTAAACCTCCACCAGGAGCTCCTCTAACACAACACCATGCCACATTCTACCTAGCCACTATGTAAAAGTCCTCCCCTCATTTCATTCCTCAGTCAATGCCACAACCTCTTATCGTGGCCCGCTCCCCCTACCGCGATCCACCTGTCACCGGAGGCCACACCCCACCGGCTCTCCATCTGCCTAGACCGTCCCCCTAGAACCACGACACCTTTCATGAATCAGCCAATGCCACCACCTTTGGCTGTCAGTGTGTGCCACCTCCATGCATTATCATGCACTTCTTTCCCAACAAAATAGCACCGCGCCTACCATAACTCTTCTGTTGGGCCGTCACGGGTTCAGATCCTCTATATCAGATTATTGAGACATGAATCGAGGGTGAAACTGTCGATTGTTCACATGGGGGTTTAAAATGAGGGGATTAAATGAAGAAAACATGAACAACATGAGAGTTTGAGGGGAGATAATAAATGCACATGATCACCTGAAGAACAGATCTTGTACCTTATTTGTATCATCCTCGATTCATTATTATAAAATGGAAGAATGAAGAAGTATAGAAATCAAAAAGATCTATCAACTATTTAAATCCCCACAAGCATAACACCCATCCAGTAAGTGATCGAACCGTGGATCAAAATGTTCGTGGGTTTTTTGACATTCGTCATCAAATTTAAGAATGGGGAATGAATCTCAGTAAAACAACACTCTTCTTGGATTTTGGATCAGTTTTTGATGAAAGGAGAAGTTGTATCATCATCATTCATCGATCCGTTAATCCTTGATCCAAGTCCCAATCTTCGATCCATCTTCGCCATCGATAGAACTTCCTTCTCCTTGTCTTAGGGGAATTCTAGGGTTATGGTGATAACCATTGATTTCTGAAAATATCTAACACAAAGAAATGGAGTCGTTTCATCAAAATAAAATATTTTTATTAAATAATTTATTGCCAATACATCCAAAAAATAACTTTCTTGGCCAACTAGATCTGGTCAATTTTAGGCCCCGCCTAAGGTTAAGTCATTGTTTTGAATGCAATGATACCCTCAGAGTATAAAATTTGAGTTGTCCCTATGAATAATCATGATAGAGTATAATGGGTTGTGATGATATGTAAAGGCTATCTTGAATATATTCTTATATCCATTACAAAGTGATGTATATTAGATATAAAGAATATATTCTTGAGGTAAGAAGTAGAGACTTGTTACTTTGACTAATCCACTAAAGTATATATCATGGAATGTCATATAATAATAGATCTACTTAGGTATGTGTGATTTTTATAAATACTTCTTACTTGAGGTTTTTTAGATACCTAGAATTAGAACCTTCATACTTTGATACACAATTAATGTAATTCAATATATGATCTTAGCTAATTAGGGGTTGGTTGGGTATGTTACTGATCAAGTCAGCAATTAAAATGAAACCAAGATGGGATTCTTCCACCTCTATGAAAAGAAAAGTCATCTTGACCTTAATTGAATTAGATAGATGAAATTCATGGCCATGCTTAGTTGTTTCACATATGATGTGTCTAACTATGTGGATAAGTGATATGTGATGTGCTTATCACATATATGAATGACATGTGATGTATTCATCCACTTGGTCTATCTTTTTCAGAGAATCCAAAAATGATTGGAGACCAATACTAGATTGACATGTTCCATGTCTAGGGGGTTCTCAATTTCCTAAAAAAATGGATTACATAAGATATGCATGATGTATATAATCAATCCTGTGGTTGAAATGTTTATATAGTGATATTAATATGTTTGATGGATATCACACTATGCCCCTTAGTAGCATGTGTAGTACTGATGCTTTTATAGAGGAATCTCTTTATTTACATATATATTAAATTGTGATTTTATAGTTGTTGTTAATTATTATAAGGACAATAGAGTCACCCAGGTAGACCCTTGGATAGGGATAAAATTTTGGACAAAATATTTTTTCCCAAATAATGTTTTTTTATTTAAAACCATATCTAAATGAGTTCGGGTGGATTCAAAAAGAGTGGTGATGTTTTTCATAAAGTCCTTATTGGGTTTTAGTGAAAACGGGAGATTGTTGGATGTGTAATAAAATATCCATGCACATGACATGTTCACTGTTGCATATGAAGCGTGAAATTAATATATATATATATATATAAAGTGATATTATATATAAATATTGTCTGTTTTAAAAGATGAATATTGATTCATATATTTATTATGCATGCTATGCATAAGAATAATATATATATATATATATAAGTATATATTCATGATATATATTTATTATTGTCTCTCTTGAAGGGGTTTTCATCAGTCATACTTCCTTATGAGTGAAAAAAGGATTCTCATTAAATTCATTGAAAATATTAAATGAATTATCTGTAACAGTATAAAATGCATAATATGATAGGAGCCACAAGATTCAGCTATAAAAGTGGATGAGGTCCTCTTATGTTGGATATGTGAAATTACTCTCTTCCTCCCCAAAACCCATTTATCTCTTTTTATAAGGTGTTATAACCCCTCCAGATATCGAGTATCCTCAAGATATAATCATGGATAAACATGTCCAACATACTCCCTTTGAGGAAGGGTTCATTTGTTTCTTGATCATTATGATATTACTCAAACATTCACTATGAATGAAGATGGAAACTGATAATATTCAAAAATTCTTGGTACTCTATTTTTACATTATTATTTCATGCATTATTCTTGAAGATATATCTCATATGGTTGGGTTGTCTTCCACTTTTTATGATAATATGATGTTTATATGAAACCCATTAGTCTGGCCATATACTAGTACATAGCTTGGGCATGCACCGGGTTTAGCTACCTATTAATACTTGGCCAAGGCCAACTTGAGGTCTAGCCGTGTACTACAACATGACCATATCCCTCTTACATGGGGTGTCTCCCCAAGTACCTAGATATATATCCATGTAACACTACATGGCATGTACTCTGAGTACATGTATTGTAGTCCCAAAGATTCCTTCTACCTAGGAACCCGACTACATGGAAGAGTAACATACATGGTGTATACTACAAGTAAAAAAGAATAAAATTTTAAAAACTCAATATTAACAAAAAAATAAGGACGCATAACAATTTTATTTGAAACCACGTGTCTTGTGATCAGGATTTCTAATCAGGAAACCCTTGTGAATCTCCTGAAACCCCTGTTTTCCCAAATATAGCTATATATTGATCCCCAAAAGTTACCAAGTAATCATAAAAGAGATTTAAAAAATAGAAATAATATGGGGATATATACCTTAAAACAGAAAATAGGCCTAACTTTTGGTGGAATCCACCAAAGCTTCTCCATTATCCATGCTCTGCAGCTTTCATTTGATTACATGACTCCTCCCATGCTCCGAAGTGGCACTTCCCTTCTTCCATATCTATCTCTATCGCTCTCTATCCCAATCTATCTCCTCTATTATCCCTAAAGAGGGTAATCCCACCAAATATTTTCATAATAATCATAATGAATTTCGATAAATAAAAAAATAAAAAAAATAAATGGTAGAATAATGGAAAAGAAAATAAAAAGAAAATAGGGCCTTGGTTCAACCCCAACACTCAACACAATATTATGAATTTCCTCGAAAAAAACTTATTTATGAATCAAAATAGGAGTTATAATCTCAATAAGATGATACATTAAAAATATATCACCATTAAAATGTGTGTGATAAAAAATTATTTAATTAAGTAAATCTTAATTACTAATTTTTCCATGAAAATTAGAATAGCTCAGAGTTAAAAAAAACCCTATCATAGAGTAAAAAAACCCAATCTTGGATGAATGGAGTGGTCCAAAAAATTATACAAGATCATATTATATGAGAAAAATTCTATTTTACCCCCACCAAGAATCTAAAATAAAAAATTCAAATTTCTACTCATTTCACAGTTTGAAAAAATATAGGAATTTACAACCTCCCCACCATAACACTTCCAATCCTAGATAAGTCCTAATAGTTATCCAGCTATAATTAGATGAATCTCCTTGGTTATCATTTCAACATCAATTTTTTTCATTTTACTATATAATGACAACCAAGTTTCGTTACATAAAACCAAGGATAATTTTTATATCCATTAAAAGTTCAATCCACTCCATACCACCATAGAAAACTACAAAGATAGTGCCTGACCACACCAATCTATCCTGATATGTCACACGTTTTATAATAGTGTAACTGATCTGATACTCGTCACCATAGGATCATACCTATGATTTCCTCACAACCAAACACTAACTCCACAACCCCCTCTCAATTCATCACCAAACATAATGAAATGTGTGGAAAAAACCACTCATTCGTGGGGGCTAACCCATAACATTTCCCATTACCACTTCTTGAGAACGGTTTCCCTGGAAACCAATGAATTTTAACTTATAATGAGGGTCACCACCCTAAAAAATCCAATGGTGCAATTATAACCATATTGATTAACTTATACAACTCCTTGAGCACAAAATTATATATTTACACCATTACACATGTCTCTCCTTTCGAGCCACACTCTATGTTCTGGAAATACCTAACTAAGATTAAGGAATATCGGTCATGCCACCACACCTAATATATTATTTAGGTTTACTATAGAATAAAGATACATTTCTCATTTCATAAAAGATTCTGGGAAAAGATTCCCAAAATATTTATTTGAAACCATCAATCCTTGGATCACACATGGATGCTCACTAATTAATGATATAAACGACACCATTTTTGACCAGTACGTACCATTCCTATCTCACCCAACATAGTGGGCGTATAATCCCCTACCATCCAGTCACACCACTTTACTCATGATTCCATGGGACACAAGTCACAAATTCTGAGATGACTTTCCTTTATGGAATGTTAGTATGAACATGCCCGAACCTCCCTTGGAACTCCTCTTCAAAATCAAGAACCTCACCTGTACCAAGATTTATTCTGTGATTTCCCATAACATGACTTCATGCTAGAATCATGAGTTCTTTTCCTCTATCTAAATTTTTTCAACCTTATTAATATTTACAGACACCCCAATGTTGTTTTGGTCATGATAATACACCCACACTCTGACCACTATGGTAATAGAACACTCATTGGCCAAAATGGACACGAACCCGAATAGTCCTTCCCATTGAATCTAGTCTCAAAACCTAATCACCCTAGATGCTTCCTTGAAAACCAATGGAATCATCCTTCCTTATCATACACATGGTAACACCTCATGTATACCATTCATTTCATGAGAATATAACCACTCTCACTGCCTCTATGGCACCCCAAACACATGCCAACCCCACTTAGGGGTCACCCTCATGTTTACACATCGCTTACTTACTAAGGTTCGAGTCTCAGTTAAGGGGATCCAGGTTTCTATCCTAACCCTACTTTTCATGTCTCATATCAAGGTCACTAGGTTTAACCACCCATCCTTTAGATCTCTCACACAAGAACCATATATGGATTAATTTAAAAGTAATGATCAACATCCTTGTTCCCACCTAAACTATTACATGACATATAACATGTCTATAATCTCACTCTAATAAGATATTAAAAAATACAGGTAAGTATAAAATTGACATCTGAGGGTAAAAACCTAACAAAATGGGTTCATATATATAGGTTTTCAATTCCCTGTTATAGAGGAAAACAACCTATAAGTTGTAATTGGAAACCCATTTAAGTGAGTCCCATTCATAAACTATTAACATAAAGGGAAACCTAGAATTCCTTAATAATTTAAGGAATATCCAACTAGGAATCATCCTACCAAGACCTAATCCTCTTTATGCATCCCCATAAGGGAATTCTCCCTAGAGGGTCTCGATGTCAAAGTAAAAGGACAATGAACTGACCCTCACTAGTTATCCATATATTGTGATACCACCTTGATGTTCTGGTTCACTAATAAATGTTCAAGTAACAATCAACATAACATTTTCCAATTTGACTATATAACCATAAATAAAGGTTGGTTATGTCAAATATTTTAGATAACTATATTGGGTAACTCTATTTAGTTTTTTACAAATTTTATTTAACCACACCTGAAAGATAAACCACAAAGGGTTTAATGGGGAGGCATTAGCTACCTACATCAATATAGTTCTCCTAACATTCCCTATTTAAGGTATACAATTTCCCTAGTGACATACTATAATTACTAATGAGGAACCACATACCTATTACAACTTACTATGGGTCACTGAATCTTGTGTGTAGAAGGAACTTCAACTGTATCACCATCACCATGTCACATCATGACATAGTCCATAAGGACTGTCATTAATGAATATAAATATAGAGTTAAAAATATGTATAATAACACTAAGATCCTATATAAGAAAACACCATTTATTTTATTAACACTTTAAATAGTTATACTGATCATTAATATTAAAATCACTCACTAACATGCCTATAACATGTGGAACCTATGTGATAAATATGAAGCATGAGATACCTCATGCCTCTATAATCCAAGAGTTGAAATAAAGTCACTAACCTCATTCCAATGAGTTAGGAGATGAAAATCCATCATAAATTATCAACCTCAAACATCTATGTGCATCTAACAAGGTGAAAATTATATACAACTATTACTTTGCAACCTAAGAACATCAATCCCATGTCCTTGGTAACCTAGAATTATTACCAGAACAAGTGTTCTCAATGAACTAGTATGATATCCATCACAGGATCTGACACATTCCTAATTCTCATATCTGCCATATCCCAATTAGTAAAACAATATGAATGTAACCCCTATGATACCACATTTTCATGTCCCACCCTGGATCTATTTATTAATAGTAGTCAAACCGGTTTTCCATAAGACCTTTTATGTCCCTTCTCATATTCCAGAAGCTACCGACTAGCAGTAAAGGTATTGGGTGGTACTACGAGGAAACTATACCCCCATATTAGATTGGAAAACCATAAATAAATAACCAAAAATCAAACACATCAAAAATAAATGGAAGTGGAATAAAATAACTATTAATAAACTAAATAATAAATTAAATGAAAAAGGACCAAATATCCCTGGAAAACATACAATAATCGATCACCAATTAGGCTAATCACATATACAATATAAGAGTCTGAAAATAAATACACAAGTCTCTATAGTGAACTCAGATCCATAACACATACCTGGTCTAAAAAACACTATCAATCCCCTCTAACCCAATTAGAAACCTCCACACAAGTGGCCCTAATCAATCATGTAACTCTATGACTCCACCCTATCTATTAGAAATCCATGATCAACTTGAAATCATACAAAGGGTCTTCAAAAACAATAAGGTTCATGTACATGGTGTGAGAAATAAATCTCAGTGGGTCATCCCAATGGAGAACCTATAACTTGTTTTTATATGTGCATTCTCATCCAATATTCCCATCCTAGATGACAAACAAATGGAATAAAAATAAAAAAATAAAACCATTTTCGATCATTGGGTCTATGATCCTGATCAACTATACATTCTTTGGATAGCACCAAAAATGTCTCTGAGAAATTTACTTAACTATAGGGGGATATGTGTCCTAGCATTGATCTCACTAATAATTTCCTCTACTAAATATAAATTATAATTCTAGGTATGACATGGAAATTCTATAAGTAAGTAATCTGGTAGGATCCTAGGAATTCTAGGTGTATTACTCACGAGATGAGTAACTAGTGGAACCCATAAAATAGCTTGACATTCTATATTCCAATAAAATTTCAGATTCCATGTCCCAGTATATAAGAAATCAAGACTCTAGATATAGGAATGAATTAATAAGGGAACATCCATAGAAAATATAAAAGTAACACTCTCTCGAACTGATATGGTAACTTGATATCCTTCAATAACTATCTTAAAAACCTATTCCCTGAAAGCTATAGGAAATGAAATCACGATCCATCCACCCAATCCTATGGAGTACCCTAGACATTAATTTATGTTATCATCACCAATACTTTATAATGTAACATGTATCCAATTATTTAGGAAAATAAGACCACCCTATAACCTCTAGAGTCACCTGGATTCTAGCTTGATAGGGATTAGGGTGCCATGATAACTAAGAAGGGATTTAGAGATCTACTAAAAAACTACATGTCACGAACTGAATCTAGTCACTATTAAAACTGGAACCCAACCTGGTCCATGGAAAGTCCCCAAGGTCATTCCATATCCCCTCGGGCTAGCACAAGTATCTAGGTATGATAAACAATGGTTTGGGAATAGTTTACCCGAGTTAGGATACAAAATACATCCAATAACAATAATTACACATAATCTGAAAATTACCAACCAAACAATACATAAATAAAATTCATAACAGAATACAAGTTTTTAAACATGAAAAAAGAGGTCCAAAACTACAAAAGTAGAAGCAAAAACAACCCAAGTACCACCACACGACAAGGGGTCATCACCCATGATCCGTCTCCACAACACCACACCATGGAAGGAAACTAACAACCCAAGCTGTCATCTCCAAAATCCTTGCCCTTAACTGAATAAAACATTATCAAGTATACTTACACCCAAAGGTGTAAGTAGTGTGTGAGACTAAGAAAAATAGGATACCACCCAAATATTACATCTGACAATCATTGTAAGATAAAAAAACTTTCAAGTTTTTATAAACAAGGAATGGTAGCAACAATTTATAAAGTGAAACTTTTAATGGAAACCATTTTTCAAGGGTTAACATTAAATAATGAATACATTTAAATGAAACATGTAAGATAATAATTTTTTCAGACAAAAAATCTATAAGATAATGGTAAATACCAAATAGTCACTGACAACTAGTCACAAGAACACCCCTATGAACTAGTTAATTGTTGTCCCCGGTTACCTCGTATCTCGATGTAAAAGTAACCAAATAAAATATCCATTCTCATGAATGATCCTCTAGTACGGAAGATACCCATAACCCATTGTTCCCAAATCATCATTCTTATATTTTTGTAAGTGTTTTCAATTTCAAACCTTTTAAGTGAAATCGGGACAAACCCACTCTAGATCACTAGCTTACTAGTACACGTCTGCCCACCTTGATACCTAGTTTTCCCTCTTTGTGATAAAATAAGTTTCACATGATATCAAATGTCATTTACATATAAAAATACCAGTTCTAGTTATACACAATCAAAATAGTATCTAAACATTCCTTTCACCATTCATATAACTCAAATAAAGACTTAGAATTTCCATAAAATAGTTTCCCAAAGTATAACAAAACTTTTCACATAAAATCCAACTAAAACAACTATTTTAAAACCAAATGCATACAAGAAATACAACAAACCAAATTTTAAGCACTAAAACATTTTAATAAAACCATTCCATGAATTTTAGAACAACCCCAATTGGTGAAACATGGATTGCACATGAAAAACACCCATTTTCACAAAAAAATGGCGTTTAAAAATCACTCTCTTAACAAATGAAACAAAAAATATATTTCTCACAAAAAAATAATATAGGAACATGATAAAAATATAAATCTAGTAAGCTAAGTCATTATTTAATGATTACACATGGAATAACCTTCTAAATGTTTCAAAACCATCAAATCCTTGTGCAAAACATCAATCACACCACCTCTACACCACAAGGGAGTGAAAACGAACCTAAAACCACAATATTAGACCAAAATAATAAAAAAAACCCTAGGTAAGAAGCCCTAAAATCTGGACATTTGGAGCTTTAAGAAAAGTGGGAGAAACCTTAACTAAATGAAAGGAACAAAGAAGGAAAATCACTTGATAAACTTTGAATAAATCACCCCAAATACACCAATAGATAAATCTACAAGTAGCCAAAATTGAAAGGGAGGTTTGAATAAGGCTGAGGTGGTAAAATGGGGATAGAAATGGTGGGAAAAGAGTAAAAATGAATGATTTATGAAAGAAACAAATTTCCTTTACAAATATGGATGATTTCATAATCCTTGAGGAAGTTCACCTTAATTCATGATGAAGATGATCTCCAAAGAGGGACAATAGAACATGGGGGTGTGATGAGAATTTGTGGGCTTGAGTGAGAAGTGGAATGATAAAAAAATGTTACAAACTAATGAGGTATAAAAGAAATAAATTATTTACTTAAATATGGAAATGGGCTCACAGGTTGACCCAATTCCCAAAAAAATCAAACAAATCCTCCATGATTATGAGTTCCTAAGGGATCCAAATTTATATGGTGGTTTTAATAGGTTAGGGTAGTCATATTTGGAAATGTAATGGGAGAAAAATGTTAAAAAATGACGGAATTATAAAGGAAACAAATTTTGTTTTTAAATCTAGAAATGAGCTCACGGTTTGGCCCAAATCTTGAAGAAACCAACCCTTTCTCCAAAATTTCTGGGAAACCCCCATAAAAAAAAGCAATAATAGATATTACATTAAAAATACCTTTAAAAGAATTCATGGATGTGAAAATTCCCTCCACCATAAAAACATTCCTCCCTCCGAATGTCAGCTTTAATCCTGATTAGATAAGAGAAACAAAAACTGCTCTTTGACCCAAGACATCTGCTCCCATGTCTCATTCTCATCAGTCCCATGATTCCAGAGGACTCGAACAATTTGAATAGTCTCCCCTAAAAGCATTTTTTCTTAGGATTCCACAATATTCACTACTTGCTCAACCATAGAAGAATTCGGTTCCAACTCCAACTCTTCCCAACTCAAAACACAGGACGGGTCCAGATTGTATTTATTTAGATGGGAGATGTGAAACACATTAGGGATCAATGTAAACTAATAGGTAAAATATAACCGGTATACAACCTTACCAATCCTATCAATTATTTCAAAAGTTCCTGTATACCTTGGTGTTAAGTTACCTTGCTTACTAAGATGATGATGACCCAAGCGAGGTTCCACTTTCATGAATACTCGGTCACCCACAGAAAACTCCAAAGCATGGTGCCTCTAATTGGAAAAATACTTGTTTAGACTTCGGGCTATCAACAATCATTGTATAATCAACTGAACCTTTTCCGATGTCTCTTGCACAATACTCAAACCCAGCAGCGAGGTCTCACCCACCTCCACCCAACACAAAAGGAGATCGAAATGACCGAGCATAAAGAGCCTCGAATGGTTCCATATTGATTGAGGATTTGTAGCTTTTATTATAGTAAAACTATTCCAATACCAAAAGGAAATCCCATGAACCACTAAAATCCAACCCACACACTCAAATCATGTCTTCCAGAATCTGATTAGCCAGCTCTGTCTAACCATCTGTTTGAGGGTGGTATGCCATACTCAACTTAATCTGTGGCCCCAATGCCTTCTGAAGGCCAATCCAAAACCAAGAGGTAAAATGAGGGTCCCTATATGAAATTATTGCTTATGGAACACCATGGAGCCTCAAAACTTCCTACACATACAATCAGCCTAATTCCTCCATTTGAGTTGAATATTTGATCATAATGAAATGGGTTGATTTGGTTAGACGATCAATCACCACCAATATAGTAATCGTTCCCTAAGGTGTGTGAGGGAAGAAAACTATAAAATCCATTGAAATTTAGTCCCACTTCTAGGTAGGAATGGGTAATGGTTGAAGAAAACTAGAGGGCCTTTGATGCTATGATTTCACCTACTAACATGTATAGAATCTCGATATAATGTCATCTATGTACCGTCTCTATCCTGACCACTAGAACAACTGATGAACATCATAATACATATTAGTGGCACTGGGATGGACAACCCACTGAGAATGGTGGCTGTCCAACATCACCACCTTCCACAGAGACAAAGCCACCACTAAGCAGCCCTTAAAGCAGAGGATACCCTCTGGGGATAAAGAACAATCAGAAGACGTCTCCCCACCATGGAGAAACTACCTCGGCCGATGAAATAGCTCATCAATAAGATTCTCCCACTAAATCAGCTTCATAATAGAAGGGTTCAATTAAACACTTTCCAAGAACACACTTCCACTATGCTCCTTGGTCTCCACATGCATCTGATCAAAGATCTACATCAGAGACCACTCATCGCTGGACTTCCTCAAAGCCTGAACTGATACTCTTCTTCTCAAGACATCAGCCACCATGTTACCCTTCTCCGGTGTGTATATGATATCGAAGTTGAACCCCTGCATGTACATGATCCAACACCACAACCTTAGGTTAAGATCCTTTTACGATAAGATATTGGCTAAGATCTCGTGTTCAGAATAGACCACAAAATTCTTCCCAAAGAGGTAGTGATTCCAAGTCTTCAAAGCATGCATCACAACTGCTAGCTCCATGCCATGGGTTGGGTAATTCTTTTCATGTGGTCAGAGTTGGCGGGCTCCATACGAAACCACATGATCATCCACATAAGCACGCACCCTAGAACCATACCTGAAGCATCATAATACACAACATATCTCTTTCCAGATTTATGGAAAGATCAATACAGGGGTGGTATTCAACCACCGCTTCACCTCCTTGAAGGATTCCTAACATTCTAGTACCCAAAAAAACTTCACCCCTTCCAGGTGAGTGCGGTTATGGGTGAAGCAAGCTGAGAGAAATCCTGAACAAACCACCTGTAGTATCCATCCAAGTCATGGAATCTCCAGATCTCAAAAACATTCTTCAGCTTCTCACATGACTTCACTGCACTGATCTTTTTAGTATCCACTGAAAATCCCTGCTCCAAGATCACATTACCCCAAAAAAATCACCTCCCTGATCGAAAATGTGCACTTGGACAACTTTTCATAAATTCAATGATCCCACAAAGTGTACAACACAATCCGAAAATGATGCTCAGGATCCTCCTTGGATCCAGAGTAAACTGGGATGTCATCCACAAATATCATGACAAAAGAGTCAAGATACTAGTGGAACACCCTATTCATGAGTGCCATAAAGACCACTGGATCATTGTTCAATCCGAAGGGCATGAACAAGTACTCAAATTGGGTGAGCCTAATTCAGAAGGTTGTCTTCAAGATATATACCTCTTTCACCATGAGTTGATGGTAACTCGAATGAAAGTCTATTTTATAAAACAACTTTTTCCCCTTCAACTGGTCAAAAAAGTTGTTTATTCTGGGAAAAGGATATTTGTTCTTGACAGTTACCTTGTTCAGCTTCTGGTAATCAATACACAACCGGAGGGATCCATCAACCTTCTTTGCTAACAAAATAGGAGCGGCCCAAGGAGAGACACTCAGATGAATGAATTATATGGATTCTAAATCTTCCATTTGTATCTTTAATTCCTTCATATCGTTGGGGGATACACAATATGAGGGAAGAGATATCAGATATGTTTCCGGTACAAAATAGACCAAGAACTCTACATCTCGCTCTGAGGGAAAGCCTAAAAAATCATCCGGAAATACCTCTAGGAACTCATCCACTACATGGGGTAACCAACCCTTAGGATCATGACCATCATCCTCTAGCGTGAGTGACAACAACTGGAAGACAAGATTTCCCAACTCTGGGAGGGAGGTCCTCCACAACCTGACCAAGGATCCCATTCCCCATGAAAAACCTAAGGGATGTCATCGGGTGATGTGAAACTCGCCTGCTACATATAGCAATAAATGTGTGCCTAAAAGTGAACTAACTAATCCATACTGAGGATTGCATCCAAAAGATCCATATCCAAAAACAATAGTTCCCACTCCATCACTACCCCAGACACAGTAAGTTCACACAATGGGCACCTGATACCCTTCTCATTCTTTTTACCCATCAGAGTCACCAACTTCATAACAACGGATAAGAAATTAGATGGAAAATTCAGAATTCACAGAAAATGTGAAGAGTTAAATGAAACAGAATCACAAGTACTGAAAAGAGAAGTGGCTATAAAAGATGCAATAAAGAGGGTACCTTGAATTGTTGAAGGCCCTGCATCCGATCCCACTAGTGTCTGTTATACCGCATGAAGATGCCTACTGTAACACCCCAGGTAAATAAAGAATATGACATATTTATATTTATCCATATTTGTGAATAAAATATTAATATGAATTTAAAGGGGACGCTATGCTCGATGGCGTACCCAACACGCAACAACGAGTTTCTTGGGAATCTTACGTTGCACTCTAATAATAAAATAATATTATTTTAAATGGTAGTTAACATGTAGCCGTTGTATTGGCGGGGATGGATAGAAATAACTAAAATATGATTATATATGTTTTTAAATGTTTTTACATTTATCCAATAAAATATAAAGGCTTAAAATATGGAAAGAATTCAATTTTAGGCGTATATGCCCTAATTTTCACTAAAGGTTCACTTATCGCCTTTTGATGGCAAACCATCATTAAATATAGTTTTGTTAACTCTTACACATTATATTGGACCAAATAAAACTCTTCTTAAGAATTGGGATATCAAAATTTACTTTTTGTAAATTTTTGGTATCTTTCCGATAAAGTTCATTTTTTTAATGAATAGTGTAAAATGTTGTATTTTAATTCAAAACCACTTTGTAATCTAATTTATTTATATGATTAGATTATCTTTTGAATTGGTTTTAAAGTGAAATTATAATATATTTTTACCATTAAATCCAATAGTGGTCATTGGAATTAATTTCACTTTGAAATCAGACTTAAACTAGTGTCAATCTTTTGATACTTATTGTTTCATAAAAACACGCTATTTTCTCTGACAGCGGTAATTAATTATTAAATTAACTAATGTGACTTATATGTTTTGAATTTTGTAAAATAGACTTCATTTTTGAATTCGGAATATCAAATATAGCTTAGGGTGTATTTTTGGGATTTTTCTAAAAAACTTCAATTTTTGATGAATAGTGAAACCACTAAGTGGTACTTATAAAAACTAATTTTTCCGTTTAAATGAAAATTTTCCATATTTGTGTTTTGAATATCCAAAATCCGACATACATGGTTGTCAGTAAGAAGTAAAATATGGTTCAATGGGATAAAAATAATTTTTTGGTGAATAGTAACTTATTAAGTTTTTAATCGCGATTAGAGGTAATTAGTGTAGTTTATGGTAAGAATAATGTTTTAATAAAATTGAATGACCTAGACACATGTCCTACCCTCGTTGGATGTGTCATGGACGACCAAGACAATCCATGGGTCAACTTGGGGACCCCATGGAGCCACTTTGGTTGGGAAATGACATAAATATCTTTTTATTTAATGTTAATGTAAAAATGACACAAACATGAGATGTTTTACTAAAACAATTTTTACATGGGGTTATAAAAATCAGATTTTTGACTATAAATATTAATTGGAAAGATAAAAATATTTCCTACATCATAGTATTTTTTTCATAATTTTTAGACATTAAATAAATTAAATTATTTATGACATCATGATGATGCAGTGATGACCTCATTATTTAACGATTTAAATAAAATTGAATGATAATGTAATATCTAAGACCTCAACATGTAAAAAACCTATTGTATGAGTGGATTTCTAACCCTTATCACCTTATCCTAGAAACAAATCAATTTGGGACCTCTTAAATCCGAATACCATTTTAAAATAAAGTGACTTTTCTTTACCTTCCAAAAGTGCCCCTCCTCTCCTCTTATAAAAGGCCCCCACCTCTACCTCCTTAACCACACACCAAAAGCCTTTTTCTCAGCCAACCTCTGCAGATTTTGTCTCTCCAATTCCCTCTATTACTCCGTGAATCCTCACTTTGGGCAGAAGTCTTCCCAAGTAAGCCTTTGAGCTCAAACCAATGGGAGTTACCCGATTTTAAGGTAATGTCTTCACTTGAGTCCTTTTGTTTTATTTTGCTTCTCCAACCCCCTAAACTCTTTTTATTCATTTCTTTTGTAACAACTCCAGTATCATCAATATACTATGATGTTTTTATAAGAAGTATTCTAGCTACACTTTCACACACCTACATCTAATGGTTAAATAACATACTGTTTCCGTGGATGGCGAATTTCAGCCTCCCGAAACGATGATTGTTCAACATTATTTTAACACCTTCAAAGGTGTCCATTAAGATGACACTATATTTATATATGATATATAATATGTTTATGTTTTCCTTAAGCTTCTGTATTTTTCCTTTTGGGCATAACTTTATGGTTTCCATTATGGGTAAAGGCGATATCTTCATTTAAGGAAGTGCGGACTACCACCCCCTCAAAGTGATGTGATTCATTAATGCCATATGTGGGACGTATGAAGGATGGATTTAAAGTTATTATATATGATGTTATACTGGAATTATAATATACCTCTATATCATTATTATCCCATTCCATAATAATATGAAATAGAAATTAAAGTAGCGTTCATGCGTACGTACGACTTACCATCTCCATGAACGGTGCATTTCATTTCTTATCCCCAAATGTAATGTACTATTTTAAGTACATGTATATAATGGATATAAATGATGAATTATACATCTAAATGATTAATATAATTCTGGAATTAAAATATACATACCTCTCATTTAGTTTTAATTCCATTAATATGACATAGAAATGAAAGTAGCGTTCATGCGTACGTACGACTTACCGACTCCATGAACGGTGCATTTCATTTCTTACCTCTAAATGATTATGTAATATTATAAATACATGTATATTCTGGATATATATGATATATATGATATCCAAATCATGAATATAATTCTGGATATAATGAACATTTGACCACACGAACAACATGTAACTGTAAGAAGTCCACTTTCGACTTAAGAACCAAATATCGGCAAAACAAATATTATTAACTTAAATGATTACATAATGTTTATGACATGGTAATAAGTGATATAAAAGGAATAATGAAATTTAAAAACGTTATTAAGGAAGTAGAAATTAACTCAAGTTTATTATTCAGGACGTTAAAGAACGATCGAGTCAAGTCGGACCCGAGGTAAGAGATCCTACTCCTCTCTTTCTTTTTAAGTACACTCTTTTATGTCATTCCTTATAAGCTCATATTTATTGTTATTGGGATGTTCTTTTATATTAATATTACTGGAATTTTTATGTTCATATGATGAGAGACCCTATTCTCTCTCATCAATCCATTTTGGAAGTTTTGAGTGGCGCCGTTAGGCTGCCGAATTTTCGTAAGAGATCTAACCTCTCTCTTTCTCCTTAAGTACTCTCCTTTATGTCACTTCTTTTAATCTCCTCTTTGTTATGATAGGGGATGTTCATTTATATTCCTCTTTCATTACCTTTTATTTTAATGTGATGAGATACCCTATTTTATCTCATCAATCCATTTTTGGAAGTTTTAAGTGGTGTCGTTAGGCTTCCGAGTTTTCGTAAGGGATTTTTCATCTCACTTTTATTACCGTGAGATTTATGCTACATTTTCCACAATTTCCATTGAGTGGTGAATGTACTGACCATTATTTTACTCATTGTGTAATATTATTTCATTTATTAGTATTTAAATCAATGTTGTATTGTCCTTCTTTCACGGGGCGTATGTTTCGAAAGATACCCATGTCGGTAAGGGAACCTTTCACCCTCCTCTTTTTAAAAGACTTATTTTGTTATGTCTTTTAATTCACATAATATTATTTTGGGATATATTATTCTATATCCTTATTGATGTAAATTTTATGTCCAAGTGATGAGATACCCTTTTTATCTCTCATCAACTCTTTTTCTGAATTTTGAAGTGACGCCTTTAGGCTGTCAAATTATTGCAAGGGAACTTCTTAACCCAATTTTGATTCTTTGGGATAAACTTGTACACCTTGAATATGTCGTTCTATGATTATGTGTGAATCTCCTATGATTGTTTTACACTTAATACCAACTTATATTTCATGTATTCGTTTGTCACACATAGTTATGTAACTGATTTATCCTTAATCCAAGGATACTGTCTTTGTATGGGACTTTGTCTCAATTTCCTTTCATTGAGGCATATTTTGTTTTGTACACAACCTTCTTTTATATGGTGTATAAACCCCTTTGACTTTTATGTTTATTTAAAATGAATATTTTTTATACGAAGCGTTTACTAAACGACAAAAGGGAATGTTTTTGTCGTACGTATGCGGCGACAATGACTTCTCCGCCGCCGTGACCATTATTTGAGTTTCGGATTCCTCTAAAAGCCATACCTTTTTTTAAAAAAGAAAAATAAATACCATGTTTTACTTTTCTTTTATTTTGTTATTGAAAATTGTTTTCATAATGTTTTTATATCAATGTGTTGTATTTATATCTTGTGATTGAAAGGTGGAAATGTTATGTTTCCTTTATGCATGTTTTATATGATTCGATTATGTTGAGGTTCTTGGGCATTATTAAGAAGACGAGTGGTTCCATGATAGACTAAGGGAGGGTGATCCCGATATAGATCTCCAATGCATTGAGTAATGTGAAGGAGTGAAACATTAAGGTTTCTCCGAAGAGATTTAGGGAATATACTGTGATGGGTATTCCAAACGTAACCAAGAGGTTTACTCCCTACGAAAGAATGTTATGAATGCCTCAAGTTACCTTTATGTCTTATGATTTCTATGATTTATTCATGTTTTGATGAGGTATGTTAATGTGCCTATGTTTTATGGGTAAATTATGATTTCATTCTTATGTATATATGAACTCATGTTTCCTTTCCATATTTTTATAACCTTTACTGAGCTTTTTATGCTCATCCCAAGTTTTTGAAATGTTTTTCACAGGTAAAGGGAAAGGTACATGATGTTATGATAGTGTCAAGGATGTGTCAAGAAAGAATCCATGTTTTATTTTAAATATGTTTCCGTTGATGGGAAGAATGAATATTGTCTTTTATGTAACCACTTTGTTTAAATGTGGAATGTAATGCAAGTTTCATGATCTAATTATCTAAAACTCTAAACCTAAAAAGATCCTCAATGTGTAATCTTGTAATAACTCAAGATTAAGTAAGGTTTAAGGCTGGGGCCTTATAGTTGGCATCATAGGTCGGTTTAGATAACTTTAGAGGTTAGGGTATTCTTTAAGCATAAGTGACATTACCATAATGGTTAGGATTTCAGAAAGAGTCCTAGTTTTAGATAAAGTGAATGAGTAAGTATATCTTAGTGTTTACCTTCCTCATTAGTACATGATGGTTTTTTTGATATACTCACACTGACATTTCTGTTTTTAGTGAATGGATAGATCTAGCAGGCACCAAAGAGACAACAGGTTTGAAGGAAACTGTGGTGGGTCTCTGATTAAGATACTAGATAAAATGGAGGATTCAATGAGGAAACTCATGGTTGTTCTAAACCAAATATCAAGGAGTCATGATCAACCACTTGAACCTTGGTATGTTCTGTAATGAATCATGCATGAGATGACCAATCGATGTGGAAGTTCAGGTAATAATTATAAAGGTAACCATTAGAGTTTATATGATCCTTACTTTTGAGGTAATTATGGGTTATTATATGATATGCTGGAAAGTGAAAGGCATGAGATAAAATTGAGGTTAAATTATGTTATGGTTATTTTTGATGATTTTATCTCTTTTTGGGGAATGATTTGAGAATTATATAGTTTTGGAAAAAGGACAACACGCAGACCGTGTGACAACCCGTCACGTCGGACAAAGCTGCGGGAATCGAACCCACAACCAAAGTGCCACTGGTATTTATCGCCTACCACTAGACTATGTGAAGTCCCTGGTTATTTTAACTAATTCTTATTATTTAGATGATCTTATGAATCTAGAATGAGCTGATTTTGGGTTATCTATGGAAATTATTAACCTATCATGGAGGATATGTGATTAGGTTAATTACTTTTCAATACGAGACTTTAGGAGCAACTGATGTTGTTTGGAGATAAATGTTATGATTTAACATGGAAGACTATGTGAGTAAATCCTTCAAATATTTGGGTTTCAACCTTATTTTGGTTTACTTTGAAGAATTTTATGGAAAAATTGTTTATCGAATGGTCCTCGTTGAACTTTGGGTTTTGTTGGACAAATTTTGGAGATTAAGCATAGATTTTCTTTTTATAAAGGGTTATCCTTTTCTGGATTATCTGATCTTGTACTAACCTTTTTGGTTTTGGTTTTGGTTAAAGTCTAAATACATGGGAAGTATATAGTTCTCTTTTGTGGATTAGGTGATTCTATAGAAGTTGATTATAGTACTCTTAATGTGAACAAGTCTTCCTAAATACTCATCTTTTGGAGAAAATATGAGTTTGTGTAAGGAATATAATAAAAGTTGAAAGTCAACATGATAAGTGATTATGTTTCCTTATGAATAAATTCCTCAATAAAAAGTAACTTAAAACAAAAATGTTGTCTATTAACTTTTCCTACTGGGGAACCGAATACCGTTTAACCCATCACAAGTTTGTGATTTTCTTGTGGTTAACTTTCTCCTAAACATGTTTTCTATCACTCTCCATCAGAACATGACCCTTTGTTTTTTTCCTCCATGTCCATATTTTCATACTTTTAATCCTAGTATGGGTTAACTCGGGTGACCTTTGTACTTATCTTTCTTTATTTTAAAGTGATTGTTTTACCGACTCTTGTTCCGATGTGGGACTTTCAAGGATGTTTCCAAGCCCAATTTTAAAATTGTGAGGATGCAATTCCCAAAAGATGGGAAGGATGTAACACCCTAGGTAAATAAAGAATATGAAATCTTTATATTTATCCATATTTGTGAATAAAATATTAATATGACTTTAAAGGGGACTCTATGCTCGATAGCGTACACAACACGCAACAACGAGTTTCTTGGAAATCTTACGTTGCACTCTAATAATAAAATAATAGTATTTTAAATGGTAGTTAACATGTAGCCGTTGTATTGGTAAGGATGGATAGAAATAACTAAAATCTGATTATATATGTTTTTAAATTTTTTTACTTTTATCCAAAAAAAAGATAAAGTCTTAAAATAAGGAAAGAATTCAATTTTAGGCGTATATGCCCTAATTTTCACTAAAGGTTCACTTATCGCCTTTTGATGGCGAACCGTCATTAAATATTGTTTTTTTCACTCTTATACATTCTATTGGACCAAATAAAACTCTTCTTAATAATTGGGATATCAAAATTTACTTTTTGTAAATTTTTGGTATCTTTCCGATAAAGTTCATTTTTTTAATGAATAGTGTAAAATGTTGTATTTTAATTAAAAACCACTTTTTAATCTAATTTATTTATATGATTAAATTATATTTTGAATTGGTTTTAAAGTGAAATTAGAATATATTTTTACCATTAAATCCAATAGTGGTCATTGGAATTAATTTCACTTTGAAATCAGACTTAAACTAGTGTCAATCTTTTGATACTTATTGTTTCATAAAAACACGCTATTTGCTCTGACAGCGGTAATTAATTATTAAATTAATTAATGTTACTTATATGTTTTTAATTTTGTAAAATAGACTTCATTTTTGAATTCGGAATAGCAAATATAGCTTAGGGTGAATTTTTGGGATTTTTCTAAAAAACTTCAATTTTTGATGAATAGTGAAACCACTAAGTGGTACTTATAAAAACTAATTTTTCCATTTAAATGAAAATTTTCCATCTTTGTGTTTTGAATATCCAAAATCCAACATACATGGTTGTCAGTAAGAAGTAAAATATGGTTCAATGGGATAACAATATTATTTTGGTGAATAGTAACTTATTAAGTTTTTAATCGCGATTAGAGGTAATTAGTGTAGTTTATGGTAAGAATAATGTTTTAATAAAATTAAATGACCTAGACACATGTCCTACCCTCATTGGATGTGTCATGGCCGACCAAGAAAATCCATGGGTCAACTTGGGGACCCCATGGAGCCACTTTGGTTGGGAAATGACATAAATATCTTTTTATTTAATGTTAAAGTAAAAAATGACACAAACATGAGATGTTTTACTAAAACAATTTCTACATGGGGTTATACAAATCAGATTTTTGACTATAAATATTAATTGTAAAGATAAAAAGATTTCCTACATCATAGTGGTTTTTTCATAATTTTTAGACATTAAATAAATTAAATTATTTATGACATCATGATGATGCAGCGATGACCTCATTATTTAACGATTTAAATAAAATTGAATGATAATGTAATATCTAAGACCTAAACATGTCCAAAACCTATTTTATGAGTGGATTTCAAACCCTTATCACCTTATCCTGTAAAAAAATCAATTTGGGACCTCTTAAATCCGAATACCATTTTAAAATAAAGTGACTTTTCTTTACCTTCCAAAAGTGCCCCTCCTCTCCTCTTATAAAAGTCCCCCACCTCTACCTCCTTACCCACACTCCCAAAGCCTTTGGCTCGGCCAACCTCTATCTATTGTGTCTCTCCACTTCCCTATCTTACTCCGTGAAGCCTCACTTTGGGCAGAAGTCTTCCCAAGGAAGCCTTTGAGCTCAAACCAATGGGAGTTACCCGATTTTAAGGTAATGTCTTCACTTGAGTCCTTTTATTTTATTCTGCTTCTCCAACCCCCTAAACTCTTTTTATTCATTTATTTTGTAAAAACTCCAGTATCATCAATATACTAGGATGTTGTTATAAGAAGGATTCGAGCTACACTTTCACACACCTACATCTAATGGTTAAAGAACATACTGTTTCCGTGGATAGCGAATTTCGGCCTCCCGAAACGATGATTGTTCAACATTCATTTAACACCTTCAAAGGTGGCCATTAAGATGACAATATATTTATATATGATATATAATATGTTTATGTTTTCCTTAAGCTTCTGTATTTTTCCTTTTGGGCATACCTTTATGGTTTCCATTATGGGTAAACGCGATATCTTCATTTAAGGAAGTGCAGACTACCGCCCCCTCAAAGTGATGTGATTCGTTAATGCCATATGTGGGACGTATGAAGGATGGATTTAAAGTTATTATATATGATTTTATACTGGAATTATAATATACCTCTATATCATTATTATCCCATTCCATAAAAATATGAAATATAAATGAAAGTAGCGTTCATGCATACATACGGCTTACCATCTCCATGAACGGTGCATTTCATTTCTTATCCCCAAATGTAATGTACTATTTTAAGTACATGTATATAATGGATATAAATGATGAATTATAAATCTAAATAATGAATATAATTCTGGAATTAAAATATACATACCTCTCATTTAGTTTTAATTCCATTAATATGACATAGAAATGAAAGTAGCGTTCATGCGTACATACGGCTTACCATCTCCATGAACGGTGCATTTCATTTCTTACCTCTAAATGATTATGTAATATTATAAATACATGTATATTCTGGATATTTATGATATATATGATATCCAAATTATGAATATAATTCTGGATATAATGAACATTTGACCACACGAACAACATGTAATTGTAAGAAGTCCACTTTCGACTTAAGAACCAAATATCGGCAAAATAAATATTATTAACTTAAATGATTACATAATGTTTATGACATGGTAATAAGTGATATAAAAGGAATAATTAACTTTAAAAAGGTTCTTATGGAAGTAGAAATTAACTCAAGTTTATTATTCAGGATGTTAAAGAACGATCGAGTCAAGTCAGACCCGAGGTAAGGGATCCTACTCCTCTCTTTCTTTTTAAGTACAATCTTTTATGTCCTTCCTTATAAGCTCATCTTTCTTGTTATTGGGTTGTTATTTTATATTACTCTTACTGGAATTTTTATGTTCATATGATGAGAGACCCTATTATCTCTCATCAATCCATTTTGGAAGTTTTGAGTGGCACCGTTAGGCTGCCGAATTTTCGTAAGAGATCTAACCTCTCTCTTTCTCTTTAAGTACTCTCCTTTATGTCACTTCTTTTAAGATCCTCTTTTTTATGATAGGGGAGGTTAATTTATATTCCTCTTTCTGTTCCTTTTATTGTAATGTGATGAGATACCCTATTTGATCTCATCAATCCATTTTTGGAAGTTTTAAGTGGCGCCGTTAGGCTGTCGAGTTTTCGTAAGGGATTTTTCATCTCACTTTTATTCCCGTGAGATTTATACTACATTTTCCACAATTTCCATTGAGTGGTGCATGTACTGACCATTATTTTACTCATTGTGTAATATTATTTCATTTATGAGTATTTACATCAATTTTGTATTGTCCTTCTTTCGCGGGGCGTATGTTTCGAAAGATACCCATGTCGGTAAGGGAACCTTTCACCCTCCTCTTTTTAAAAGACTTATTTTGTTATGTATTTTAATTCACATAATATTATTTTTGGATATCTTCTTCTATATCCTTATTGATGTAAAGTTTATGTCCAAGTGATGAGATACCCTTTTTATCTCTCATCAACTCTTTTTCTGAATTTTGAAGTGACGCCTTTAGGCTGTCAAATTATTGCAAGGGAACTTCTTAACCCAATTTCGATTCTTTGGGATAAACTTGTACACCTTGAATATGTCATTCTATGATTATGATTGAATGTCCTCTGATTTTTTTTACACTTAATACCAACTTATATTTCATGTATTCGTTTGTCACACATAGTTATGTAACTGATTTATACTTAATCCAAGGATATCGTCTTTGTATGGGAATTCGTCTCAATTTCCTTTCATTGAGGCATATTTTGTTTTATACACAACCTTCTTTTATACGGTGTATAAACCCCTTTGACTTTTACGTTTATTCAAAAGGAACCTTTTTTATACGAAGCATTTACTAAACGATAAAAGGGAATGTTTTTGTCGTACGTATGCGGCGACAACGACTTCTCTACCGCCGTGACCATTATTTGAGTTCCGACTTCCTCTACAAGCCATAACTTTTTTTAAAAAGAAAAATAAATACCATGTTTTACTTTTCTTTTATTTTGGTATTGAAAATTGTTTTCATAATGTTTTTATATCAATGTCTTGTATTTATATCTTGTGATTGAAAGGTGGAAATGTTATGTTTTCTTTATGCACGTTTTATGTGATACGATTATGTTGAGTTTCTTGGGCATTATTAAGAAGACGGGTGGTTCCATGATAGACTAAGGGTGGGTGAGCCTGATATAGCTCTCCAATGCATTGGGTAATGAGAAGGAGTGAAACGTTAAGGTTTCTCCGAAGATATTTAGGGAATATACTGTGATGGGTATTACAAACATAACCATGAGGGTTACTCCCTACGAAAGAATGTTATGAATGCCTCAAGTTACCTTTATGTCTTATGATTTCTATGATTTATTCATGGTTTGATGAGGTATGTTAATGTGCCTATGTTTTATGGGTAAAGTATGATTTCATTCTTATGTATATATGAACTCATGTTTCCTTTCCATATTTTTATAACATTTACTAAGCTTTTTATGCTCATCCCAAGTTTTTGAAATGTTTTTCACAGGTCAAGGGAAAGGTACATGATGTGATGATAGTGTCAAGGATGTGTCAAGAAAGAATCTGTGTTTTATTTTAAATATTTTTCCATTTATGGGAAGAATTAATATTGTCTTTTATGTAACCACTTTGTTTAAATGTGGAATGTAATGCAAGTTTCATGATCTAATTCTCTAAAACTCTAAACCTAAAAAGATCCTCAATGTGTAATCTTGTAATAACTCAAGATTAAGTAAGGTTTAAGGTTGGGGCCTTATACCTACTCTCTTCCTGAGAATGGCCACTCACTTGTGGCTCTACCCCAAACTGGATCTACCCAGAATATGATCTGGCCCTGCCACCATAGCCACCAAACTAAGATCCCCTCAACTTCAATTACTCTGACTAAGCTGGAACTCCCCTGGAAGCCACTGATCCTGCCCTAATCTGGAGTGGATGTCCCATCCTGAAAAAATTCTACAAGTGTTTCATAAGTCCAAACTAATAGTAGGGACTTAGAGGATATTTTCATGCTCATCGGGTGTTCCCTGGCCACCCGCACTCGTGGCGTACAAAAGACCTTTCATTAGAATCCACTGAAGAAAACTACCTGGAATGTTGTCCTAAATTACCACCTCCCTGCTTCTACTTATCCTCTCACTTTCTTTTCTTCACATAAGAATTTCCACTTCCCTTCACCGACATTGATCCAGAGAAATCGGACCTCCCCTTGCGGTCAATATCTACCATAAAATCCCGATCAACCACCACTGTGTAAGTCTTCAACTAGAACTAGATGACTTGGGAATAGATCTCTGGCTACAAACCCCTCTTGAACTTCTAGTCCTTCATCTACTAATTGGAGACCATTTCTAGATCATATCAGACCATATCAACAAAACGGTTGGCATACGCCATCCCTGAAAGGTCCCCCTGAACTAGCTCTATAAACTCCCAGAATCTAGTATATTCCAATACTTCTAGGTGGTTCTAGTTGTTGAAGGAAACCTTGAAGCCCATACAGCTCATATATTCACGCTTCTTAGCTTTAAGCACAAATTTCCTCCGCCTAAAGAAGGGACCCTCTAACAAAAAAGAGGCACACTTCACCCCAACCTCCTCAGGTGTGTTAAGAAACTCAAACATGCACTTGATCTTCTTGATATACTCCTCTGCTTCCTCGGGGTTCGTGCTACCTCAGAAAGTAGGAGGCATGTTCTTTAGAAACTCCTGATATTTTTCCTTCATAGGACTAGACTCATCTTTCCTAGCTGGAGAAGGAGCGGGATCTAATCCCTGTCCTAGGGATTGGAAAGATCTGACCACAACTTCTACCATCCTTTGATCAATTGGTGAGGGAGAACTCTCTCTGGAGTCCTCCCATGGGTACATGGGAGATTTTTGGGGAGGCATATTGATACATGAGGAAACATTGAAAAAATAAATCATCAGTATAATAATTCTGAAAACTTTCATCAATTACATCAAATATTAATAATTCAAACACATCACAATAATGAAATAAACAACCACTTAAATTTCATCTGATGTCTATGTGCAGTCTGCAGCCCGCACTTCCCACCTGGAAGAGAAGTCAAACAAAAAACCCCAACATCCCATGGAGACTCAGGGTTTTTGACAAGAGTTAATCACCAAGAACCCTACTCATAACAAAAACTTTGTTCCCCAATAGTCCAAGCTCCTATCTAACCAAACTCACCCCAAAATAATAATATGAACCAAAAAGATAAACCTGCCTCTAATACAATTTTGTCACAAATAAAATCCTATCTCCATTAAAATCGGCACCCAACCCAGTCCATGGAAAGTCCCAAAGGGTGTTACCTATCCCCAATGGATGGAACAAGTGCTCGGGTATGATAAAAAAATTGTTTGGGAATGGTTTACCCAAGTTAGGATACATAATTCTATAAATAACAATAAGTACACTAAATCAGAAAATTACCCACAAAAAATACTTAAATAAAATTTAGAAGTAAAGAAAAGGATTTAAATATGACACAAGAGGTAAAAAACTACAAAATTAGAAGTAAAAGCAGCCCAAGTTCCACCACACGACAAGGGGACATCTTCCACGAGCCGTCTCCACAACACCACACCATAGAAGGAAACTAACAACCCAAGCTGCAACCTCCAAAGGCATTTACCTTACCTGAATCAAACATTATCAATTATAATTAAAAACAAAGGTGTATGGAGGGTGTGATCCTAATCACAATAGGATACCACCCAAATACTCCATGTGACAAGCATTATAAGATAAAAATATTATAAGTTTTTATAAACATGGAATGGTTGCAACAATTTCTAATGTGAAACTGCTAATGGAAAATAGTTTTCAAGGGTTAACATTAAAGAATGAATAAATTTAAGTAAAAAATGTGATCTACTTAATTTTACATCTAAACACTCCAAAATACAATGGTAAATACCAAATAGTCAATGAGTACTAGTCACGAGAACACCCCAAGACACTAGTTAATTGTGGGCCCCACGTACCTCGTATCTTGGTGTAAAAGTAACCAAATAAAATATTTGTTCTCATGAATGAGACACTAGTAGGTAACATACCCATAACCTAGTGTTCCCCATTCATAATCCATATAGTTTTGTTTGTGTTTTCAATGTCAAACTTGCCAAGTGAAACAGGGACAAAAACCAATCTAGATCACTAGCATACTAGTACACGTCCGCCCACCTAGATTCCCAGGTTTCCCTATTTGTTCTCAAACAAGTTCCACATGATATCAAATGTCATTTACAAATATAAATACCAGTTATGATCATACACACTCAGAATAGTATCAAAACATGACTTTCACCCTTCGTATAACTCAAATAAACACTTAGAATTTATATAAAACAATTTCACAAAGTATATCAAAACTTCGCACATAAAATCCACTTAAAAACCCTCTTTTAAAACAAAATACATACCAATAATACACCAAATCATAATTGGAAATAGTAAAATATTTTAATAAAACCATTCCATGAGTTTTAGAACAACCCTAATTGGTGGAACATGGATTTTACGTGAAAAAAAAACATTTTCAGAAAAAAATAGAATTTAAAAATCAATCGCTTAAAAAATTATACCAAATATAGTTTTCTCAAAAAAAAATGAAATATTATCATGTAAAAAATATAAATCTAGAAATCTAACTCATTCTAAAATTCTGATAAATGGAATCACCTACCAAATTTGTCAAAACCCTCAAATCCTTGTGCGGAACTTTAATCACACCACTGCCACAAAAAAATGGAGTGAAAACAAACCTAAAATCTAAATATTCGACCAGTAAACTAAAAAAAACCCTAGGAATAATGAACTAGCTTCTGGACATTTGGAGCTTCAAGAAAAGTGGGAGAAACCTTAAGGAAATGGAAGGAACTAAGAAGGAAACTCACTTACTTGAGACACTTTGAAGAAATCGACCCAAATACACAATAGTTGAATCTCCAAGTATCCAAAACTGAAAGGTAGGTTATAATAAGGATAATAAGGTCGAATGAGGACTAAAATGGGGGGAACATATTAAAAAATGAATGATTTATGAAAGAAACAAATTCTTTTGCAAATCTGGATGATTTGAGAAACTATGAGGAAAGTTCGCCCTAATCCATGATGAAGATGAGCTCCAAAAAGGAAAAATGAAACATGGGGGCATGCCTAGGGTTTGTGGGATCGAGTGAGAGGTGTAATGATAGAAAAATGATATAAAGTAAATTATATATAAAATAAATAAATTATTTACTTAAATCAAGAAATAAGCCCACAGGTTAGCCCAATTCCTGAATAAATGACCCAAATCCACCATGATTATGAGTTCATAAGGGACCCAAATGGATATGGTGGTTTTAATAGGTCAGGGGAGGTCATTTGGGAAGTGGATTGGGTAAAAAATGATAAAAAATAAGTATTTATAAAAGAAAAAAATTGTTTTTAAATCTGGAAATAGGCTCACAGTTTGTCCCAAATCTTGAAGACACAACCCTTTTCTCTAAAAATGTCTCAGAAACCCCCACAAACAAAGAAATAATAGAAAGTACGTAATGACCCAAACATTCATTAAAGAAAAACCATTATGATATAATTAAATGTATCATTATGTAAAATGGTTATATAAAATATGAACTTCCTTGGTTTTATGTTTTTCGATTTCAAAATACCGTTAAGAATTGTTTCCATTTCTAATATAGATATTGAACAGTGATCACATGGTTAGTATAAATATAGAGCTTTAACGAATCCAAATTACTCAGAAAAAGGAAAAGATGGTCTCATCCAGTAGACTTGCACCGTATGAAGCCCATTTGTTGGAGCTCAGAAAGGATTTGGTGTCATTGAGCTTCTCTCTTGACCAAGCCCAAGTTGAGCTTCAACACATTAAGAACGAATGGAACCGCCTACAAGCGAAGTGGAAGTTGATAGAGATTACCACTCGAGTGATGTTTTCTGAGCCATCCCAAGAGTCTATCACCATTTCACACCTTACCCTTAGGTCCTATGTGGGTGTTATAAGGGGTTACGTAATAAGACCTTAGCACTATGATTATGTACATTATTTTTGTATATAATAAAGAATACACATTCATTTTATTATTGTTACGTTGTAAATAGTTTTTAAAGAAAAAATTGTACTTTTAGTTCATATTAAATTATTAAATATATTCTGATGAATTAATGGATTTTTTAATTAAATTATATTTTAATAAAATATTATTAATAAATTAATTTTTATTAAATATAAATGATCATATAATTTTTAGGAATATAATTGTAATTTTTATTAAGGTTTAAAATCTGTTTTTTTCAAAACCCATGAATTTTCGATAAATATAATTTTTTTTATTTTAAAAGTAAAAATTCACATATTCAGAAAATTATTTAGATAAATTGAATATTATTTTTGGAATCAGGATGTTGAAATTATCCAACGGTGAATGTTTCATAATTTTCTGAAATAGTCAAATTTTTGGGTAAAAATTAAATACCGTTTAAATATATAATGTGTTTTATGACATCATAATGACCCAATATAGATGTAATAAAATACTATAAACATTATTTTAGGCCAATATATGTTTTAACATTAAAATAATGTGATTTTTGGTTTGATTTAATTATTTTACAAAACTTTAGTGGTCTCTCCAAGACTTATAAAACATTTTGTCATTTTAAAATGATTTCCTTGAGAGTGTGACTCACCTCCGCATAAGAAAGCCTAATATTTTAATAATTTCGGTCATTGTACATATAAAATATTTTCTCCAATATCCTTTTAAAATAACCATGGGAAAAAACCATTGGATGGTTTTTGTTTTTTATTAGTTTAATGTGTGGTGCCCAAAACCGAAATAATAAAGAATTCCCTCTCCTTTCCTATATAAACCCACCCAAGAACCCACTTCCTCTTCACTCAAAGCCTTCAGAGTTCGTCCAACCTCTTACCTACTCTCTCTAGAATCCTACCAAGGTTCCCCAAGCTCCCAATAATCCTCTCTCAAGCCTCTCCCAAGCCATTGGGATCACACTTCCATGTAAGGGATTTCTTCCTCTCTCATTTTTTTCCAAATTTAATTATGTTGTTATACCATTTTATTTTCAACTAAAAATATTGGGGTATGATTTATAACCTCCCCTATACTGACCTCTTTATGCTTTAATGATGATATATCCCTTTTTCTCTCATTAATTCTCCTCATTTACACTTGCTACCATGCCGAAATTTCGAAAGACATTTCTCTCTCCTCATTTACATTCAAGCAATTCGTTTTTATTATGAATCTACAATTACACTAATTATGTTGGTAAATGTATCTATATGACCCCCCATAATTTCCATTTCATTTAAATATGATGAGACACCCCTTTCTCTCTCATAATCCATTTTTTATGAATTCTTATGTCACGTCGTTATGCTGCCAAAATTACACCGTGTTTTTTCTCAAGCCAAAGTCATTGTGTAGTGAATACCATGACCATTTATCTATCAAGGGTATTCATATTTCTGCACATTTACTTATTTATTATATATTTTAATGTATTAATTCCACATTTCTTTATCGTGGAATGAATTATGATGTTTAATGAACCCATGTTGTATGATCTATGTGGGACACATATGCAAGAAATGAAATGTTTAAGAAGGGTTTGCCCTGATAGAACTCTAATGCATTGGGTTAAGATTAGTATCATGATAAGTCAAGTTAAATGATGGTTTACTCAGGATAATTAAAATTCAATGAGTTTTACTCATTCTCCATGTGTAATTAGCTGTGGCTCATGCTAATTCCATGTTAAGTGTTGTTGCCACATTTCCATGTTATGTTAATCATGCTATATCATGCCTTTATGTTAATATTTATCACATTCTCCATTGATATTCCTATTTACTAACATGTATTGTATTCTTCATGTTATTCCTTTTTTACTCCCTTAATGGGATTTGTGTCTCACCCTTTTCTTATGCACGTCCTCAAGTTATCCCATGAAATTCTAAGTATGAGGGAATGTAGGGATCATGTAAAGGATGTTTTAAATAAAGATCTCGTGTTTAATGTTTTAAGTCATTACGTAATGTTACTAATCCCCCAATACATTATTCCTATCAATATTCTATGTTGTATCAAGTGAATATTTTATGTAATAAATCACGTTTAAGTGTGTAATAAAAAGAAGGGTTGTTATAGTTAGTATCAGAGGATAGGGAATATTCCATTACATTTTAAAGTATATTTTAGAAGAATTGTATTTATAAAAATATTTATGAATTTCTAACAATATAAAGGTGATTTTAAAATAAAGGTAATTTTCCTCAAGAAATTTTCTAATTGATTTTCTTTTTAAATCAATTTTCCATATATGAATCTATTCTTAATTATTATTAATCTTAAATGAGGATATTATCCAAATATACCATCTTTATTCTTTCTTAGTATGGTTTATGATTATGATGATAAGATTTTTATTAAACCTGTTTCTTTTCCAAGGGTTACACTAGGATGAAGTTTTTTAGAAATCCCTTTCTTCTTGTGTTCTGATATGATAAAAGTGTTATGATCTTGTGGAAAATATAGGTACGGTTTTCATTATGTTATGGTGGTTATGTAATAACCAATGATAGTGGTCAAATTATAACCAAGGATGGTGGTCATGTTATAAACAAGGAAAGGTGGGACCTATATCTCCCTCCAATTCATTGGGTAAATATTTATATCTCACGTGACAACAATTGGAAACACGCTGATGGGCTTAACCCAAAAGGAGAAACATGCAGATAGTTTTGGGTAAATATTTATATCTCCCTCCATTTCATTATTTTTATTATTAATTTAATATCATTAAAAATATTATTTTGGTATCAAAATTTAAAATGTGATTCATAACTTTTGGATTGAATTATTAAAATTTATTGAATTTGGAAATGTAAAGTGTGAAATTATTATTGTTATATTATTATTATTATTATTATTATTACAATTATTATTATTATAACTATTATAAAAATGATCCCCTAGTCAAGTGGAATTGGCAGGTCTTGGAAACAAAGGGGTTAGTGGCTTAAATCATGATCCCCTATAATTTTAAATGGATAATATAGAGTTAGTGTTAACATCCAATGATTATGGGATGTTTTTTATAGATATTTTTATTTTGAAAATTATGGTAAGATATTATCAAAATCTGGGATTCCCAAGTAGAGAAGTTGAAAACATGGGTGTGAAAACCTGCTTAATAAGAGACTTCATGCATAATGGGATAATCTATCTGATCATGGATAAAGATTTGGATGATTGATGATGGGTATTCATGTGATGATAGTCTGGGTTGACTATGATAGGAATACATTAATTCCTTATATATATATAGGGATGATAGAAAGTTCATCATTTATTCATCATGAATTAATGGACATTATTTGTAAACAAGGAGGAGAGTATAGGGAGGAAGTGGCATGAGTTCATGCCTAGAAAGTTGATTTAAAGATCCAGTGGTGAAGGTTAAAAAAATAGATAATTATGTGATTTTTAGCATTATAGTCTTACCCAAATATTGGGTTATTATATAATTTAATCTTATATCTAACAAAAAAATAAATAATCATCTAGTGTGTTGATCAACTTTAGAAGGAAGGTTTTATTAGATTGATTTTGTGTCCATTGGGTTTTTATGTGTGTGTGTTTTTTGTTTTGTTTGAAATTTCAGGTGGTTTGACATAAGAAAGGGATTTCTCCCTTTCCTCCCTCATTTTGTCATTTCCTCATAGGGAGAGTGAGCTCCCTTGTTTCTTCTTATTTACTTGGGAGGTTTTGTGGAAAATAAATGGAATACCTTTCTTCTTTATCTTCTTCTTTTTATTCTAATTAATATTATTATTATTATTATTCATATTCTTTATTTTCTACTCCTCTTATTCCCCCCCCATGATTCTAACCTGTGAAAATATATAAATTTACGGTTCATTAAAATTTTTATGTTTCTTTAAATAATATAAAAATACTAAAATATTATAATAATTTAAATTATTGAGATTAAAGGACTATTATATGGGTATTTTACACATCTTTTAGATTAGTTTCACTACCAAATCAGTCACTGGTAAGTATTCTCACTTCTCAGGCTTCAGAATATTTTTTTATTTAACTGTTTCAATTTTTATAACTCATTTTTAATAATACTTTAGGCCTTAAGGGATGATATTATGTTTATAATAATCATTTAATGTCATTAAATTATTTAAATTTAGGTTATTCTTATAATGAATCGTGTCTTGATTAACTTGAATTTTGAATCATTAAGGTCTTAAGAAAAGATCTTGGATGGTTAAATTATGGGTTTATTTAAATTTTTTTGTTTCAATAAAGGATTAATTTTTTTAATGATACATATTGGAACTTGGGTACTTGAGTATAAATTATTATCTCTTCCTAAACATGGTTTCAAGTTTTGTTGGGAGTTCAAGGGTTCGAGAGTTACTCAAGACTAGTTCCACATATAGTTTAGAACTGTATGATTTGTCAGGAACCTATTATACCACAAAAATGCCACTAAGATATGTGGGTTCCAAGGGGTACCCTTTGAAACCTTACTTAGTTCCTGGTAGTTTTGGGGTTTGATTTTATGGGGGAATTTTAGTCATTTCCCATTCATCCCTTTATACCCCTTCTGAAACTTTCATTAAAATTTATTTTTTGTCTAACAAAAGATAGATCCTCATTAGATTATTTTTATTCTACCACTTCCTCAACTTCTTGCCTATTTATTTTTGATGGTTTCATGGGTATTTCTCATTCTATAAAAGATAAATCTATCTATTTGATTCCCTCTTCCCTCTTATATCCTCTTCCTCTAATTTAGTATTCCTTATATGTTTATTCTAAGGAAAATTTCATTGGATCATGCAATAATTCATCTAAAAAATGCGGTTTTCTCCTCTTTTTTCTAAAGGGGGATTATATAGGTATTTCAATATCTATTCATAATTATTTTATTAGAAGATTAATAATACGTGATTTAATTTTTGGTTTTCTTAATTTTTTATAAAATTCAAGTAAGTATTTGATTGAATTTTTTAGGTCCTGTGGTCATTATATTTTCAGGGTAATTTTTTAGAGTTAGTAATATATTTTTATCTTTTATTTTTTTAATTCTTGGTATATGATAATTTTTTATTGGGTGTCATTGGATATGAAATTTTATATGATGGTTTCTATGCGCTTCTTAGAGGTTGGTTGGTGTAATAATAGCTCTCTATTTACATTTATAGGTTTTCTTGACCCCCTAAGTGATTCTCAAGTTATTCCTATGACATTCTTACACCTTGTTTTCCAAAAAATTATCAATAAATATTATTATGTACATTATAAGTATTAATGAATAGTTTTCAAATAATTATTTTATTATTATCAAAAAATATTTTCAAGGAAATTTCATATGATATTAATTAGTATCAATTTTACTCCCCCTTTATTCTTGGAATCTATTATCCCTACTTGTTTATATTTAATTCCTTGATAACAATAATTTTATTATTGATCATCACATTGAAATGTGATTTGGCTGAACCAAGTTGTTTTATTCTTGTTGAAACAATTCTGAATAAGTATCTTGTACTTTATTTTAATATTAAATGTGGTTGATATGGAATCCTTAAGGGTGTCTTTTCTAACAACCCACTCTGAGGAAATCTTGTAACCATAGAATATTTTTCTTAATTAAACCTTTAATGTTTTTTAAATTTATGAAAAATGAATTCTTTTGAGTCTAGATGGTATTCTAGAAAATGGAATAATATCTTACACTTTAAACTAAATGAATTATAAGTTATTAACCACACATAAGAAATATTTTAGAGAGTGATTAAGTAGTGAGGTGGAATCTAGGTTGATTAAGTGAGAGGAAGTTATTTTTCCAAAAAATATAAATGGTTCAGTTTTGATTTTAATATTTAGAATAAAATAATCAAAATTGATTTTATAATGGTCAAGGTGAGTAGTTTTTTATATAAAAAACATTGTTTTATAATGGGAACCTTCTAAAAACACTTTCCTAGTTAAACTTCTTTCTCCTTATAAAATTTTTAATCAAAATTTTTTAGAAAGGCAATAAACAATTTCAATTTTTAAATATTTATTCTAAATATTTGTTTCACAAATATGGGGTGCAAACACTTATGTAAAATAGATTCATAGGAAGGAGGTTTATATTATTCCATTTTTTCATGGGTACTCATGAGTTAATAAATGAAAAAATAGTGAATTTAATATAAAATAGTTTTTTCATTTAAAATTAAGTCAAATAGGAGTTTAAGATCTTCTATTATGACCTTGAAATTAAAGAAGAACCTTGGAATAACCTAGTTTTGTTAGGTTATCCTTTAGAAATTGATACTTCATATTATTGGATATTCCTTAACCACTTTATCCCAAACACTAACACTAATGGGATCTATTTAGTTCCTCGTTTGTATTAAACATATAATCTTAGGAATTATAGTGTATTCCTAAAATCTTTCCTTATCTAAATATTCTTGGGTTTTTATGATAATTGAGAATGTCACACCCTGTGGTTCTTTTGAAATGATATGGTCATGCTTGACTACCAAATTGCTCCATTTTATTTATGAATATCCTATAATATTTCCCATGATTACACACCATGGTTATTACTTACATTTTAGTGCGAAGTTGTTGATGTGTACAGTGAGCATTTGAAGTATTATTTTCTTTTAAATCTTGTTTATTAGAAATGATACAAATCACAACAGTATCTTTGACACAAATTATGTTTTTTTTCTTCAATATAGATAGTTTCAATTGATTTAATATTAAAAAATCTATTATTTTGATATGGGTAATGTCTATTGTTTTCATATAGTGCATGTTTATTATAGAAATACAGAAAACCATTTATTGAGTAGTTATCATTTTATGTTGATAGAACAATCATTATTACAGATGTTCTTTCATTATTTTTCATGTTGATAGAATTTATTTATTTTTATATATTTAATATACAATATTTGTACCTTTTATTATAGTTTCCTTCTTGATACTTGTATACTAACTACAGAAGGAGATATATCTATATGTATATATAGTTTATCCCTCTGAGGAGAGAAGCCTCCTATAGTGGAATTATTATATAAATATGTATATTATTATGGGTATAGCCCCATAAAAACACACTAGAATACACACACACACACACATACACATTCCTTAAATTAAGAAGATGAGGCGTCCTTACTGATTATTATATACACAATGATCCTTTTTATGAAAAGATAAGGCCATATAGAGAGGATTATATATATATATATAGTTCCTTCCAATGAGAATATGAGGATACTTGAGAAGGACTATTATACACACAAGCCCATATATACTCATATTATGATGTGTTTGTTATGCCTTTTATAGAGGATGGTTTTCAAAAGGAAACCTTAGTGAATAGGTTACTTATGGTGGACAAGTACATGACATGGTTTACAAGATTATCTCGATGTAGGTTTGAATAATACTGATGAAAATGATTTATGTTCTATTAAGATATGATATGTTTACCTTTATTGACATAAAATCTTTCCTACTTTCTCCTACCAACTCTTAACTTTTAAATTGGCTTGCTTATCTAATGGTTACTTTCATACTTTATAACTCTTTATAAAAAAAATTTAGTATATATTTCTATACATTTTCATGCATGACCTCGTTAATTAATTTTTTGTGTTGAGAAACTATTGGTTATGATCTATTGATTATTTATAATCACACCCTACATGGAAACATTTTTGGACATACAATTCCATAATTTCACTTCAAGTATATAAAAGTGTGTTGGTATCTTATGTATACCATTCCATTGTTAGTTTCTATTTCATAGGTGTGCGTTATACCTCAACATTGGGGAAAGAATTAATAATGGTTGGTTGTTCATAAGAAACATGTTTATTTTCCCCAACCTACACCAAGTTTTATACAGTCAGACTATGTTTGTATTGTTCATTTGTTATGGTCTATTTGTATATGTTGGACTACAATTGATTAGCACTAATTACATAAATCTAATAAATATTTTTACATGTATATAGAAATTATCCTTGTATTTTTTATAAATTGAATATATATATATATATTATTTTTAGAAATGTAAGATGTATAGACTTTTCATGTCGAATATTTTATAGAATATAGATATGAATTATTATTAAATCTTGGTAAATCATTTCCCACTAGTAAATCAATAACGTCATCATTATTCGTCGTCACTTGGGGATCATGGAAAGAGGTTATGGTCAGTTCCATCCAAGATCAGGTTCCATACTGGTACCTAGGAAAAATACATATTGGGATTTATAGTGTTTTTATTTCTATCATACATGATCTAGGACTATCAAGACTTGATAAATAACCCATAAAAAGGAATCAAAAACCTATTTATAGAAGAAACTCAAGTTACTAGAGGATATTGAGGTTATTTGTTGGAACTATATGTTTAATTAATGTTTTCATTTCTTAATATTTAGTATGATGTAATGGAACGTGAGAAGTGTGTCTTAGTCTTAGTCAGGAACCAACCTCTATTTTGGTTTATACATTAATTTAGGAATCGATAATTAGGCACATAAAGGATGTCATTAAATATTTTATACTTTATTTTGTTTGTTTATATTACTTTGGGAATCAAATATTGTTTGTATTAATTAAAACATCAATAATATATATATATATATATAATTTTTCTATATATATATATATATCAGTGATCATTAAGTTAACATAAATTTATAATTGGTTCCATTGACTGATATATATTTTATTATTTTTATTTTTAGCTATAATTTCTCAATTAATGTTTCACTTTTGAGAATACTCTTTTCTTTTTGTTTATATTCTATTATTGATCATTTTACTTTGTACTTAGTTTTATCTGATAATAGTGCCTTTGTTTGGTGTCTATATTTTCTCATTAATCATAAAAATTGTTTAATTTATTTTAAATTCTCTATTACTAAGCATGATGCTAATTTCGTATTACTAATATACATTGATCATGGTACTTGGGTTATAATTTCATTAAATCACTAAGAATATAAGTTTTTATTATGATGAGTATTCTACTATGCAGAATGTTGTTAATTCATTATTTATTAGTATGTTTCTAAGATTGTTTTGGAAATTAATAACTCAAAAAAGATAATATTTTATTTTTTTTCATATAAAAATAAAGTATATATTACCCATTGTGGGTAATAATGGGGATTTTGTTAGTGTTTTCAAGTAAAATAAATTTCCTTATGGATTTATGATTTAATATGTTATGTAAATTAATTGATCAAAATATAATATTTTAAGTTTTTGTAAAAGAAGTGCTGATTCTGTCTAAAAAAGATATGTTATATTTCTTAGTGTTTTAAAAACTAGGTGTTTATGAAAATAAATTTTATTTTATGAACTTGAACTGGAATAGGATTTGGTTATATAACATTTTACCATTACCAGTGTCTTAAATAGGAAACATGTTTTGAAATGAAGTAGTTTATTTTGAAAAATGGATGAGAATGTGATTTTGAAATGTAATTATGTTTTTATTTTCTAAATAAATTGGATTAAATGTATGTCCATTTTTTAACATATCTTTTAAAGAGAATAATCATTAGAAGGAAAATTGTAAAGTAATTTCTAAAAATAGAGATTTATAATGGATTTATTATATAAAAATTATATTTTCATAAATGAAATTATGCATAATTTTATAAATGGAGAACGATTTTCTATAAACCTTTTTGATAAGTGAATCTCTTTGATAAACTAGAATTTAGTGTCATTTTAGGCATAATGTAAGCATAATAGAATCATACGGTAGCGAGTACCTTAATTTTTTTTCTATATTATTATAAGTATGATGGTTCATCCTTCAGTATTGATATATTATGATGATTTCAAGCCTTTATTTGGTTATAATAGTTATAAATTAGATTCATAGTTATTGGTTGAATTAAAATTCCGTTTGATAGTTATATAAATTAAAATTCCCTTATTATTAGTGATTTAGATCATATTTTGGAGTTTTGTATCATGAATTTATTGGATTCATTGGATATGAAGTGGATACTTAGAGGTAGTGGATCTTCAGGTAAGAATTTCCTAGGACTAATCGGGGATGAGAAATTGCATAGTGGGGTGTTTTTAGTAAACCTATTCCTAGTTTCCTTTATTTTGGTATCAGTAAGGTCTTCCTAAATGATAAATGGTGGTTAAAGTATGGGTTTATTCAAATTATTGGTTCCATTTGAGGGGGTTTTTTTTCATTTGATGATTAAGATTAGAATTTGGGTATTTTAGGATAAATTTGTAACTATTTCTGGACATGGTTCGAAGTTCAGTGAGGAGTTTGGATGTTTAGGGGTGACTTAAGACTAGTTACAATATCATTTTTGAACTCTAGGTGACATTTAGTTTCCATTGTACATGACAGAGGCCTTGGTGACCTAGGGGCTTCACTATGTACCTAATGGAACTATACTAGGTACCTAATAGCTTCTATGTTTTTAAGGGGATGTTTTGGTTATTTCCCCTGAACCATTTATACCATTTCTCCCACTTACCTTTGAAAGTAATTTTACTAAATCAATAGTGAGCTCTACCTTAACCTCTTTTTTCTCTCCCTATTCCTTTACATCTTACATCCTAGTTCTGGGTGGATTGATGGGTCATTATCATGCCAAATTAAAGTCCAAACCTCATTTCTCTTACATCTTCCCTCTACTATCCATTTATTTTCAATGAATTTTCCTTTTCTAGGGATTCTAATAATAATTATTCTATATAATATTTGAATTAATCCAAATTATGAGTCTTTCCCATTTATTATCAAATGGGGTCTTATGTAGGAGTTTCAGTGCTTGTTACTTATTGTTTTATTAGAAGATGATCAAGGTATGATATATTTTAGGGTTTTATTAGTCTGGGATGAAATTAAAGGATTTATTTATGTTTTTTAGATATTTTTGTCATTATAATTTTGGGTTAATTTGTTTAGAGTTTATTACATAAGTTTATATTTAATCTAGGTTATTCTTGATTTATAATAATTTTTAGATTCAGTTTCATTACTGATGGAATTTTCTATGAATGTTTCTAGGTGTCTCTTAGTGGTTTGTTAGATTCAAAAATTCTAAAAATTGGTATTGATAGGTTGTCTCAACCTCTTTAGTTAATATTGGGTTATTCCTACCATATGTTTATACATTTTTTTCACTAAAATTTATAATAATTCTTGTAGTGTTTTTTGAAAATATTAATTATAGGTTTTCAAATGGGTTTTTAGTATAACATAAAAATGTTTTCAATGAAATTTCATATGATGTTAAGAAGGTTAGATTTCACTCCCCATTTATTCCTAGGCTCTACCATACCTACTTATTTACGGTTAATTACTTAATATCATTGATTTCATTATTGATGATTACTATGAAATGTTAATTTGGAGTGTTTTGTTATTTCATATGACCATGTTGGTACTAAGGGTCATTTACTTTATTTTTATTTTAAAAGAGGATTATATAGAAACTATAGGGATGTCTTTTGTGACAAACCACCCCAATGGAATCTTGTAACCAGAGAATGTTTTTTTGAACCAAAACATTACAGTTTGGTTTAATTTATGTAAAATGAATCCTCTTGAGTTTGATTGGTATCTTAGAAATGGTCATCACATCTTAAAAATTAGTATTAATGAATTAAAATTCCAGAAACCACACTTATCCCATGGTTAAAATAGTGCTTCAAGGGAGAGGTAGTGGCTAAGTCAATTAAGAGAGAGGATGTGATTTGAAATGAAAATATTAATAGTTTAGTTTTAAATTAAATATTTGGAATATGATATTTGACATTATTTTTAAAAAGTTTAATATTATTAGTGATTTATATAAAAACATTATTTCAAAAATAAATCATTTTGAATGAAATTCCCTAGTTAAACCTCATTCTCATACTAAAAGTTTTGTAAACAAATATTTCCAAAGGCACTCAAAACATTAAATTTTAAATTATTTATTTTAATGAATTGTTTCATTAATATTGGTTTAAAATATTTATTTATAATTTTAATATAGGAAGTGGTTTTATAGTAATCCTTTTTTACATAGTTTCTCATGAGAAAAAAATTCTTAACTATCATATTTAATATGAAGTGGTTTTTTCTTTTAAAACATAGTTTTAAATTAAGTCAAGTGGAAGTTTAAGATATTCCAATAAAACACTTATGTAAAATTATAACATTGGACCAACCCAGTAATGTTGAATAATCCTTCAAAAAGTGGTACTTCAATTTATTATATATTCTATGTCTACTTTACCCCTAATAACTACTACCAGTGGGTTTTAGTTTTTCCTATTTTTTAATTTCCATATTATTTTAGGAATATTTTTGTTTGATTAGACTCTTTCCTTTTAGTTGTCACGACCCGTCCTCGGGGCCCGTTCCGTGACTACCCCAAGCCCACCTTCCATAGGCTAGGGGCCGGCGACTAGCACCAAGGCGTAAATCCCGGTAAAAGGGAATGCATTTACTTTTTAAAGTAAACCACAAACACCACAGAGCAAGCTGGCAGAATTAAACACTAAGTAAAAACCGGTACAACAGTAAGTGTGGAAAAGTAAGTGGGCCAGTATACAAACGCAAACTGAAAGTAAAGTACAACTGGAAAGGGAAAACAGCAACTAAAAGTAGAGCCGCAGCGTCGAGCCGTCCATGTCATGACCCGTCCTCGGGGCCCATGCCATGACTACCCCAAGCCCGCCTTCCATAGGCCAGGGGCTGGAGACAAGCACCAAGGCATAAATCCCGGTAAAAAGGGAAGGCATTGCCTTTGTAAAGTAAACAAGTACCACAAAGTAAGAAAGCAGAAAAGTAAACACTAAGTGAAAACAGAGTACAACTGTAAGTGCGGAAAAGTAAGTGGGCCAGTATACAAACCCAAATTGAAAGTAAAGTACAACTCGAAAGGGAAAACAACAACTGAAAAGTAAAAGCCGGTACACCGAGATGTCCACTGGAAGTCCCACCTGAAGGGTGGGTACAGATAGCTCCACTGCTCCTCGGGTCCCGCCGTCCGCTCCGAGCACGTCCCGCCCAGTGGTCCACCTCCAGGTACCATCCTGCTCTGCAAGCCTCAACCATGATCAATGCTGTCCGTCGTCTGCAACCAACACAACGTAGTGTGGGCATAGCCCGTGCAGGGGTGAGTATAAGCTACTCAGTAGGGACCCCGAGACCCCCGAAGGTCTCCCAAAATCCACGAAGGATAAACCACAAAGGAAATATACAATCAAGAAGTAACAACCGACACTGCTTAGGTATATGCCCATATATATACCTAAGTCATTAATTACAATACGCTCCAACCTCCGAGCCCAAGTACAACCCATTCCACACAAGAAAGTATTCGTATTCCACACAGGAAAGCAAAACGTAATCCACACAGGATAGTACAACACAATCCACACAGGAAAGAAAATAGGATTCTGCTCACACAGGTATACTTCTTCGAAAGATGATAGAGATGATCACTGATCCATCTAAGTGGTCGGACCCACAAAGGATCGATAGGTACTAACCCCCGCAAAGACCCACACAGGATCTGTAGGCGCTGACTCACACAGAACCGCTGAGCGCTGAACCACACAGGATCGGACCCACATAGGATCGGTAGCACTGATCCACATAGGATCGCTGAGTGTTATAGTCGTCGTCGTCGAATCCACTGAGGATCTCTGCACAGTCGTCGTCGCAGTCACAGTTGCAGTCGCAGCCAGCACTAGGGATCCCGCACATAGCAAGCTCGTTCGGGAGGGTCCGTTCCACGAGCCAAGAGGCTGATACATCAACTATCACATAGTCCAGAGTTGATTTATCCAAAAGTTCCGTATCATCAACCGGAACTCAACGCAACAGACGACGCGTCAATCGGACGCCCGGTCTGAGAGCTATTGGCTTTTTCTTTCCAGGGGCCCGGTTGGTTTTTAAGGAAAAAGCAACCCGACCGTACTCCACCTGCGTCCAAACCTCGGGAGGAGTATGCCAAAAGATCTGTCTCACTAAGATGAACTCAACAAAGTTGACGACACGTCATTCAGACATCCGTAGCTCAAGATATGAGCGTTTCCGCTCCGAGGGCCCGGTTGGTTTCGTGTACGAACCAACCCGGCCGAACTCAAAGTATTCCTAAACCTTGAGTGCGATATACCAAAACGACCTTCTCGTTCTAAGGATCGTGTCGCCGCTGATGGAGCGTCGATCGGAGGTTCGTAGCCCGTGTTATGGGCAACTGAACCCAAACGGTCCGAAAATGGGGGGTTCGTGCCCGAACCGATCCGGCCCAAGACCCCCCCGGTTGGCCCGAACCGGGTCGACCCGCCCCCGACAGGGTCGGCCCGGCCCGGCACGGCCAGACCCGGCAGGGCGCGGCCCGACCCGGCGCGGCCCGGCCCGGCGGGGCTCGGCCCGACTGGGCTCGCCCTGGCCTGGCAGACCGGCCAGGCGCCGGACCGGCTGGGCACAGCGCGCCCAGCGCGCTGCCAGCTCGGCCTTCCGCCGAGCTGTTGGAAAAAGGGGGGGGGGGCGCCTGCCCCCGTTGTGTAACCGCGACCCCCCCAAATTTATGGGGGGCCGTTGAGCTGGCCAGGGGAATTTATTTCCCCCGGTTTCCCCCTTTCCGGCCGGCCCAACCTGGCCGGCCGGTTCCTTCTCAACGGGACCGGCGGTGGCCGGTCCCCTTCCAACTCCGACACTGGCGGCCCGGCTGGCCACCGGTCACCTTGCTCCGCTGCGGCCCGGAACCGGCCGCGGCGTTGTCGTCCGGCGTGGTGTGATGACACCGCGCCCCTCCGTCGCGGCCCCGCTCCGGCCGCGGCGCCTTCAATTTTCTTTGACGCGGCGCGACGACGTCGCGTTCTTAAACTTCTTTCCACGGTGCGACGCGACGGCGCTGCGCAATACTTGTCGTGTGATTCTCGCATGGTGCGACGTCACCACGCCATCCCGTTCCATCTGCAAAGAAATCAAACATGAACATAGGAGGGGGGTTCAGCCATGTTTGTGCGGTAAGACCCCCCTATCGTTAATGATAACATCTAGTCGAAAATCCACAATAATCGATAAACTAGAATCATGAACGGAAATAATTAAATAAAATAATCCCCTACCTAGGTTCAGGAATGGTGTTCGTCAACGAGCCGCAGAAGACGAGCATCGCGGAGGTCGGGCGTCGCGGAAGAACGTCAACGTCTTGAAGCGAGGATTCGAAGTCATTTACGGTGATTTCGTCCTGGAAAACCGTCTCGGAAGAGACGACGCGGAAGAAGAACGTCGCGCCGCGGATACAGCGTCGCGGAAGAACCATGTTCTTCGGCGGAGAAGTTCTTCGTTGAAGAACGGTGTTCTTCGCGTTCTTCGTCGAGGTTGAAGAAGAAGAAGACTGCTTCCCCAAATCCTCTCAAGGTGACAAAACTCTAACAAAAATATAATAAGACCCTTTCTTATTTTATTAACACAACAACTCTTTTGAATTTCAAGAGTTTGAAATTCAATATCCACACACAACTCACCTCATTAAACTTATTACATTAAATTCATAAGTTATAACTTAAGTTAACAAAAAATTAAAGTGGGAGTTGAGGGGGGTTTTAGAGGATATGAAGGGGTGGGGTTCGTGTGGGCCCCACAACCCTCATAACCTCCCAAGGGAGGTTGGGTGGTTACCCAACTTCCATCAAGAACTAACACTTAGATTAAAATAATAAAAATTATAGTGTAATTATAAAATAAACTTCCACAATTTTTATTATCAACACTCGTGTAAACGGAACTCCAGAACAAGAGTTCCTAAGAAATTATCGGCGCTGCGGTTCCATCGGTGCCCTCAGAATTCGATTCCGGGCACCAGTTCAAAAGTTAGAAAATCCCGCTCGTTCGTTCACTAAACGTACCCGAGCCAAACTTTGGAAATTGATTCTGGGCACAACGGGCCTCGGAATCAGGTGCCGTCAGAAACCGCGCTCTTGCAAAAAAAATCCAAGGAAAATTAAGAAAAAAAATTCCCTTGAATTTTACGGGTCTTTACGTTACTCCCACCTCAGGGATTTACGTCCCCGTAAAGATACATCAAAACTAGGGAAACAAATGAGGGTACTGAGCACGCATCTGAGCCTCCCGCTCCCAAGTGCTCTCCTGGAGGTTCCCGTGCTGCCATCTGATGCGCAATAGAGGAATCGACTGTACACGTAGGACCCGCTCCCTTCGATCCTCGATCTCCACTGGGACCTCCGTAAAAGTCGCCCCATCGTCAACGTCATGCTCCCCATGGTCAATGATGTGCGTCGGGTTGTGCACGTATCTCCTAAACTGAGATACGTGGAAGACGTCGTGCACCCGGTGCAACTGAGGTGGTAGAGCTAGACGATAAGCCACCTCGCCAATCCTGCTGATGACCTGGAACGGTCCGATGAAGCGTGGAGACAACTTACCGCCTCGGCCAAATCTCTGTAATCCACGTCGAGGTGAGACATGCAAGAAGACGTGGTCGCCATCCTCGAACTCTAGTGGCCTCCGCCTCCTGTCAGCGTAAGACTTTTGCCGGCTCTGAGCTGTCCTCATCCGCTCCTGGATGACCTGGACCTTCTCTGTCGTGGCCTGGACCATCTCCGGTCCCACAAGTGCTGACTCCCCAGGGTCTGTCCAGCACAAAGGAGATTTTCAAGGTCGGCCGTACAACGCCTCATACGGTTCCATCCCGATGGTGGAGTGGTAGATGTTGTTGTACGCAAACTCCACCAAGGGTAGGTGGTCCTCCCAGCTACGACCAAAGTCGAGGACACATGCGCGGATCATGTCCTCGAGAGTCTGAATGGTCCTCTCCGTCTGACAATCCGTCTAAGGGTGAAAGGCTTTGCTCAGACGTAGCTGCGTCCCGAATTCCTCCTGCAATCCCTTCCATAGCCGGGAAGTAAAACGAGCATCTCGATCGGAGATGATAGATGATGGCACACCGTGAATCCGAACAATCTCCTGAACGTAAAGGCGTCCCAAGCTCTCCACTGAGCCCTGCTCTCTGATGGGTAAGAAGTGAGCCGACTTGGTGAGTCGGTCGACAATCACCCAGACGGAGTCGTGACCTCTGGAAGTGTGTGGATGTCCAGTCACGAAGTCCATAGATATGCCATCCCACTTCCACTCCGGAACCTCCAAGGGTTGTACCAAGCCTGCTGGTACCTGGTGCTCAGCCTTCACCTGCTGGCAGGTGAGGCATCGAGAAACGAACTCTGCCACAACCTTCTTCATGCCCGGCCACCAGTGCTATCGCCTGAGATCCTGGTACATCTTCGCCACTCCAGGATGTACCGCCAAAGGAGAAGTGTGAAACTCTCTCAGAACCTCCACCCATAAAGCGACTGGTACCACGGTACGTCCTCTGTAAAGGATGTCGTGCTCTGCTCCAAAGGAGAAACCATCATGTGCCTGTCCTGAGGATATCTATGCACGCCGTGTCTCAAATTCATCATCCCCATGTTGTGACTCTCTGACCTGCTGTAGTAGTGGAGGAGTGACTGTGAGAGACTGAAAGAAGACTGCTCCATATCTATCCACAAAGGATATCTGCAAAGCGACTAGCTGCTCTGTCGCCTCCTCAAGTAGCTGAATGACCGTCCTCCTACTGAGGGCATCGAATACTACGTTCCCCTTCCCAGGAGTATAGAATATCTCAAAGTCATAGTCCTGGAGGAACTCGAGCCATCGTCGCTGTCTTAGGTTCAGTTCCTTCTGAGAGAAGATGTACCTGAGACTCTGATGGTCAGAAAAGACTATAAAGCGCTCGCCCATCAGGTAGTGTTTCCATGTCTTCAGAGCGAAGACCACTGCTGCTAACTCCAGGTCATGGGTAGCGTAGTTCTACTCATGCGGCCTCAACTATCGTGATCCATAGGCGATCACTGCCCGCTCCTGCATCAGAACACACCCGAGTCCGGTCCCTGATGCATCACATTAGACTACGTACCCTACTCCCTCCTCAGGAAACCTCAAGATAGGTGCGCTGTTCAATCTCTGTCTCAGCTGTTGGAAGCTCTGCTGGCATCTGTCTGACCACACGAAGGTTTTCCCCTTCTTCGTCAAAGATGAGAGTGGTGCCACAACTCTGGATAAGTCTGGCACAAATCTCCGGTAGTATCCAGCTAGACCCAAGAAACTCCTCACCTCTGTCATGCTCCTGGGTGGCTCCCAAGCTAACACTGCCTCGATCTTCGCAGGATCCACTGCAACTCCCGCCTCAGAGATGACGTGTCCCAAGAAGTGGACCTCACGTATCCAGAACTGGCACTTCGAGAGCTTACCATAAAGATGGTGCTCTCGGAGTGTGTCTAGTACAACCCGTAAGTGGTAGGCGTGCTCCTTCTCAGTCGTCGAGTAAATCAGAATGTCATCGATGAAGACCACGACAAATCGATCGAGGTATGGCTGAAAGATCCTGTTCATGAGGGCCATGAACACTGCTGGAGCATTGGTTACGCCAAATGGCATAACCAAGAACTCATAGTGGCCATACCGACATCTGAAGGTCGTCTTCTGCACGTCCTTGTCTCGAACTCTGAGCTGATGATAGCCTGACCTGAGGTCTATCTTCGAGAACCACTGTGCTCCCTTGAGCTAATCAAAGAGGTCATCAATCCTCGGTAGCAGATACTTATTCCTCACTGTCACCTGGTTCAGGCGACGATAATCGACACACAGTCGCAAGCTCTCGTCCGCCTTCTTGGCGAACAGTATCGGGGAAGCCTGGGGTGAAACACTGGGTCGGATAAACCCCTTGCCCTACAAGTCCTCCAACTGTACTCGTAGCTCTCGAAGCTCGGCGGGGGCCATCCGATATGCTGGAGTCGATATCAGGGTTTTCTCGGGGTACCGGTCAATATAAAAGTCTACCTCTCTGCGAGGAGGTAACCCTGGAACGTCGTCGGGAAAAACGTCCACAAACTGATCCACCACTGTAGGAAAACCAGGACTCTGCACGTCAACTGCTACTAGGATGAGGCTAGACAACTGATGAGTGATGGGCTGTCCTCTCCTCCACGGAAGTCCATCCTGTGCTGCAAAGTCTCCCTTCTCGTCGGTGAAGGTGAACCTGCTCCCGTCGGTGCGTACACATCGCACCTTGCGCCTAAAACAGTCAATCTGTGCATGGACCATAGATAACCAATCCATTCCCAAGATGACGTTGTAAGGACTCGACGTTGCTACAAAAAGATCCCAGCCGAAGATATCGCCTCCTAAAGTAAGCTCACACTGGAGGCACCAGTGCGTAATCGTCTAGTCTGCTCCCGTAGGAGTCTCTAGCTGTAAGGATCGAGCCAACGGCTCTGTCGGAATCTCTGAGCTCTAAACAAGGGCAGCGGCTATGAAAGAGTGACTCGCTCCTGTGTCAATAAGTACTGCAGCAAGGGTGGAATAGACACAGATAGTACCTCGAATCATCTCGGGCGCGCCGTGGTCGTAGGCCTCTGCTGCCTGGAGCTGTGCCTGTCTCTGCCCTCCAGCTCCATGTGGTCGGGGTGGACCTCCTGGTGGTGGTGGTGGTAGAGCCTCAAAGCGTCGCCCACCACCTGCTGCTCGGCCAGCTCCTCTGCCTCATCCGCCTCCTCCCTGCGGACTGCCACGGTCGACCCTCTACCTCTGCCTCGGTGGTCCCTCAACCGTCTGCTGCTCCTCGGCACGGCAGGTCGGGCAATCACGAGCCATGTGGCCCTGCCCGCCGCACGAGTAGCACTGTCTACCTCTCGAAAGACTGGATCCGCGCTGTGTGCCCCACACTGCTGAGTCAGTGTCCTGAGGTCATCTTCCTGACGGTCTGGTCTTCCTGGACCACTGAGTCATCCGTCGACTGCCTGCTACAGAAGACTCTGCTACGTGCCGCCCTGCGGTGGGTCTCGGCGCTGGTGTAGACCCAGCAAGAAAGATCTCGATCAAAAGGGCCCGCTCCAGTACTCCTGTCTGAGTCGGAATGCTGAGGGAGATCAGTGATGCCCTGATCTCGTGTCTCAAACCCTGCTCAAAGGTCCGGGCCTGGAAGAAGGTGTCTCGTACCATGTCGGTCGAGTAGCGCGAGAGATCAGTAAATCTCGCCGAGTACTGAGCGACCGTAATGCTGGCCTGCCGCAGCTGAAGAAGCTCCTGAATGCGTACCGCACGGAGGGTGGCTGGAACAAACTCTGAGAAGAAGAGGCTCTCAAAGTCTGTCCAGAGTAGAGATGCCTCATCGTGCACCTGGAGCATCAAGATCCACCATCGTCCCGCTGTTGCGTGCAGTAGGCTCGCATCGAGGATCACCGTGAGGTCTGTTGGTGTCCTCACTAGCCTGAAAACTCGTACGACTGCCTCCAGCCAGTCCTCAGCTGCCTGGGGGTCTGTCTCCCAACGGAACCTGGGTGGATGCTGGCGCTAGAACTCATGTAGTGCGCTGAGGCGACGTGCATCATCAACAGCTAGTGCTGGAAGCATCGGTGGCTCGGTGGGTAGAGCTACCGCCGGTGCCACTGCTGATAAAGGGCCCTGCACCGAGGCCTCGTCGCTCGGTGGGCTGTCGTCACGCTCGACTCTCGGAACCCTAGCTGCCTGCCATCGTGGGGGCATCCTGAAAAGGAAACAGGTGCGCCACGGTCAGAACAGTATACCTGGTGAGCTGATACAAAGTAATCACAAAGAAAACTTGAAACACACAGGAAATCAATGTTTTTGTGCATTAAGTCGGAAATCAGAAGTCAGGGTCCTGGTGTACGGATACGTCGGCCGCCACACCAACACTGGACTCCCTGGACTGATAACCACACTCAATACGCTAAACACTATTGCTTCACATAGAAAAGATCAGAGTTCGCGGTAGAACCGAACTCCTCTGATACCAATTTATCACGACCCGTCCTCGGGGCCCGTGCCGTGACTACCCCAAGCCCGCCTTCCATAGGCCAGGGGCTGGCGACTAGCACCAAGGCGTAAATCCCGGTAAAAAGGGAAGGCATTGCCTTTGTAAAGTAAACAAGCACCACGGAGTAAGCAAGTGGAAAAGTAAACACTAAGTGAAAACAGAGTACAACTATAAGTGCAGAAAAGTAAGTGGGCCAGTATACAAACCCAAACTGAAAGTAAAGTACAACTCGAAAGGGAAAACAACAACTGAAAAGTAAAAGCCGCTACACCGAGATGTCCACTAGAAATCCCACCTGAAGGGTGGGTACAGATAGCTCCACTGCTCCTCGGGTCCTGCCGTCCGCTCCTAGCACGTCCCGTCCAGTGGTACACCTCCAGGTACCGTCCTGCTCTGCAAGCCTCAACCATGATCAACACTGTCTGTCGTCTGCAACCAACACAATGTAGTGCGGGCATAGCCCGTGCAGGGGTGAGTATAAGCTACTCAGTAGGGACCCCGAGACCCACAAAGGTCTCCCAAAATCCACGAAGGATAAACCACAAAGGAAAGATACAATCATGAAGTAACAACCGACACTGCTTAGGTATATGCCCATACATATACCTAAGTCATTAATTCCAATACGCTCCAACCTCCAAGCCCAAGTACAACCCAGTCCACACAGGAAAGTATTTGTATTCCACACAGGAAAGCAAAATGTAATCCACACAGGATAGTACAACACAATCCACACAGGAAAGCAAACAGGATTTAGCTCACACATGTATACTTCTTCGAAAGACGATAGAGATGATCACTGATCCATCTAAGTCGTCGGACCGACAATGGATCGATAGGTACTAACCCCCGCAAAGACCCACACAGGATCGGACCCACACAGGATCTGTAGGCGCTGGCCACACAGAACCGCTGAGCGCTGAATCACACAGGATCGGACCCACACAGGATCGGTAGCACTGATCCACATAGGATCGCTGAGTGTTGTAGTCGTCGTCGTCGAATCCACTGAGGATCTCTGCACAGTCATCGTCACAGTCACAGTAGCAGTCACAGCCAGCACTAGGGTTCCCGCACACAGCAAGCTCGTTCGGGAGGGTCTGCTCCACGAGCCGAGAGGCTGATACATCAACTGTCAAATAGTCCAGAGTTGATGTATCCAAAAGTTCCGCATCGTCAATACGAACTCAACGCAACAAACGGCGCGTCAATCGGACGCCCGGTCTGAGAGTTGTTGGCTTTTTCGTTCCAGGGGCCCGGTTGGTTTTTAAGGAAAAACCAACCCGACCATACTCCACCTGCGTCCAAACCTTGGGCGAAGTATGCCAAAAGATCCGTCTCACTAAGAGGAACTCAACAAAGTTGACGGCACGTCATTCGGACGTCCATAGCTTAAGATATGAGCGTTTTCGCTCCGATGGCCCGGTTGGTTTCGTGTACGAACCAACCCGGCCGAACTCAAAGTATTCCGAAACCTTGAGTGCGATATACCGAAACGACCGTCTCGTTCTAAGGATCGTGTCTCCACTGACGGCGCGTCGATCAGAGGTCCGTATCCCGAGTTATGTGCAATTGAACCCAAACGGTCCGAAAATGGGGGTTTTAGGCCCGGACCGACCCGGCCCGAGACCCCCCCGGTTGGCCCGAACCGGGTCGAACTGCCCCGGACAGGGTCGGCCCAGCCCGGCCCGGCTGGGCAGAGCGCGCCCAGCGCGGTGCCAGCTCGGCCTTCGGACGAGTTGTTGGAAAAAGGGGGGGCACCTGCCCCCCTTGTGTAACCGCGGCCCCCCCAAATTTATGGGGGGCCGTTGAGCCGGCCGGAGGAATTTATTTCCCCCGGTTTCCCCCTTTCCGGTGGCCCGACCTGGCCGGACGGTTCCTTCTCAACGGGACCGGCGGTGGCCGGTCCCCTTCCAGCTCTGACACCGGCGGCCCGGCTGGCCGCCGGTCACCTTGCTCCGTCGCGGCCCAGAACCGGCCGCGGCCTTGTCGTCCGGCGCGGTGCGACGGCACCGCGCCCCTCCGCCGCGGCCCCGCTCCAGCCGCGGCGCCTTCGATTTTCTTCGACGTGGCGCGACGACGTCGCGTTCTTAAACTTCTTTGCACAGCGCGACACGACGGCGCCGCACAATACTTGCCGTGTGATTCCCGCGTGGTGCGACGACACCACGCCATCCCGTTCCATCTGCAAAGAAATCAAACATGAACATAGGAGGGGGGGTTCGGCCGTGTTTGTGCGGTCCGACCCCCCTCTCGTTAATGATAACATCTAGTCAAAAATCCACAATAATCGATAAACTAGAATCATGAACGGAGATAATTAAATAAAATAATCCCCTACCTTGGTTCAGGAATGGTGTTCGTCAATGAGCCACGGAGGATGAGCGTCGTGAAGGTCGGGCGTCGCGGAAGAACTTCAACGTCGCGAAGCGAGGATTTGAAGTCGTTAACGGCGATTTCGTCGCGGAAAACCGTCGCGGAAGAGACGACGCGGAAGAATAACGTCGCATCGCCGATACGGCGTCGCGGAAGAACCGTGTTCTTCGGCGGAGAAGTTCTTCGTTGAAGAACGGTGTTCTTCGCGTTCTTCGTCGAGGTTGAAGAAGAAGAAGACCGCTTCCCCAAATCCTCTCAAGGTGACAAAACTCTAACAAAAATATAATAAGACCCTTTCTTATTTTATTAACACAACAACTCTTTTGAATTTCAAGAGTTTGAAATTCAATAACCACACACAACTCACCTCATTAAACTTATTACATTAAAGTCATAAGTTATAACTTAAGATAAAAAAAATTAAAGTGGGAGTTGAGGGGGGTTTTAGAGGATATGAAGGGGTGGGGTTCGTGTGGGCCCCACCACCCTCATAACCTCCCAAGGGAGGTTGGGTGGTTACCCAACTTCATCAAGAACTAACACTTAGAGTAAAATAATAAAAATTGTAGTGTAATTATAAAATAAACTTCCACAATTTGTTTATCAACACTCGTGTAAATGCAACCCCGGAACAGGAGTTCCTAAGAAATTACCGGCGCTGCGGTTCCATCGGTGCCCTCGGAATTCGATTCCGGGCACCGGTTCAAAAGTTAGAAAATCCCGCTCGTTCGTTCACTGAACGTTCCCGAGCCAAACTTCGGAAATTGATTCCGGGCACACTGGGCCTCGGAATCAGGTGCCGTCAGAAACCGCGCTCTTGCAAAAAAAATCCAAAGAAAATTAAGAAAAAAATTTCCCTTGAATTTTACGGGTCTTTACAGTCCACTGGAAGTCCCACCTGAAGGGTGGGTACAGATAGCCTCTACTGCTCCTCGGGTCCAGCCGACCGCTCCGAGTACGTCCCTCCCAGTGGTCCACCTCCAGGTGCCGTCCTACTCCACAAGCCTCAACCACGATCAGCGTTGTCCGTCGTCTGCAACCAACACAACGTAGTGCGGCATATCCCGTGTAGGGGTGAGTATAAGCTACTCAGTAGGGACCCCGAGACCCCCGAAGGTCTCCCAGAATCCACAAAGGATAATCCATAAAGGAAAGATACAATCACGAAGTAACATCCGACCCTGCTTAGGTATATTCCCACACATATACCTAAGTCATCGATTCTTGTTCGGCTCCAACATCCGAGGCCAAGTACAACCCAGTCCACATAGGAAAGAAAAACGTAAATCCACACAGGATAGCACAACACAATCCACATAGGAAAGTAAAACGTAAATCCACACAGGATAGCACAACACAATCCACAGAGGAGAGTAAAACAGAATTCAGCTCACACAGGTATACTTCTTCATATGACGATAAAGATGACCAGATATTGCCACTGATTCATCTAAGTCGTTGGAACCATAAAGGAGCGATAGGTACTAACCCCCACAATGACCCACAAAGGATCTGACCCACAAAGGATCGATAGGTAACTAACCCCCGCAATGACCCACAAAGGATCTGACCCATACAGGATCGATAAGTAACTAACCCCTACAAAGACCCACACAGGATCGGACCCACACAGGATCTATAGGCACTGGCCCACACAGGACCACTGAGCGCTGACCCACACAGGATCGGACCCACACAGGATCGGTAGCACTGATCCACAAAGGATTGCTAAGTGTTGTAGTCGTCATCGTCGAATCCACTGAGGATCTCTGTACAGTCGTCGTCGTCGTCGCAGTCGCAGCCAGCTCTAGGGTTCCCGTACACAGGAAGCTCGTTCGGGAGGGTCCGATCCATGAGTCGAGAGGCTGATACATCAACTGACACATAGTCCAGAGTTGATATATCAAAATGTTCCGTATCGTCAATAGTAACTCAACGTCACAGACGGTGCGTCAATCGGATGCCCGGTATGAGAGTTATTGGCTTTTTCGTCCCAGGGGCCCAATTGGTTTTTAAGGAAAAACCAACCTGACCGTACTCCACCTACATCCAAACCATGGGTTGAGTGAGTCAAAATATTCGTCTCACTTAGAGGAATCCAACAAAGTTGACGGCACGTCAATCGGACGTTCGTAGCTCAAGATATGAGCGTTTCCGCTCCGAGGGCCCAGTTGGTTTTGTGTACGAACCAACCCGGCCAAACCCAAAGTACTCTAAAACCTTGAGTGTGATATACTAAAAAGACCATCTCGATTCAAGGATCACATCACCGCTGAAGGTGCATCAATCGGAGGCCCGTAGCTCAAGATACAGGTAAAAGACCAAAAAGGTCCGAAAACGGGGGGCCTGAGCCAGGACCGACCCGACCCAACCCCCCCCCCCCCCCCCCCCCCTGGGTTGGCCCGAACCGGGTCCGGTTCCGACCCGGATGGGCGCGACCCGGCTCAGTCGGCGTGACCCAGCTCGGTCTGGGCGGCTCAGCGCTGGCCGAGCGGCCTCGCCAAAGGAGCCGCGGCCCCCACGCGGGGGCCGCTCCGTGTCACCGGATGCGGCGCAAGGCCGCATCCCTTCCCAGCAGTCCCACGCGACCACGGGAAAGGCGCTCGCCGTCGCGGCTTCAGCCGCGGCGGGTCCTTCCGGTGACGTGCCGAGCACCGCCGTGCTGGCGTGGCGCGCCGGCAGGAACTTCCGCCGAACCCTCTATGTTAGGTGATAATAATTGGGAATAATAATCAACACATTAAAACATAACAAGGCACAATTTTAATAAATTAAAATTGAACCTATTTCCCAAAAAAAACTCCCGTAAATAAAAATTCATGTCCCTCATATAAAAACAAACGCGGTTCAACTTGAAGATGATTTGATCTGGGTTATTTGTTTTAGAATGAAACAATCATGGGAATAAATATTATTCTCAAATAAAACCCCTACCTCGTTGTTTCCGACGCTTTCGCCGGGGCGCGCGCGCATCCGTCCGCGGAGGAGGGGGACGCGCGGCTTCGTTGCCCCGCATTCCCGCTTTCCAAAGGCGGGCGGCATTCGTTCCTTGTTCAGGTACGTCTGCTCCTTGATCGAAACGGGATGATGGGATGTCGGTTCTTCCTCCTGTGGATTCCTCCTCAGAACTCGTCACCTAGTCCGGGTCTCCCTTATAGATTTAATACGTAGTTCGTGAAAATCTTCCCAGTGCCATATTGTCATGGACACCGGTTAATTACGCTGCTTCTGTCGGGACATTCCAAAGGGTCCAGTCAGGGCAGCTACCTTCGGTCAGGGGAGTAATCACGTTCGAGGCATCGGTAGCGTGTCTGGATGCTGGGGTACCTGGCATGTCTGTCTGTTATCCTCGATCACGAGGCTTCTCAAGGGCGTGGAAACCCGAGGCATCCCACATCGAGCGCGGGGGGTTACATGTCATAGACACGTACCTGAGGTTTTCCTCAGCTTCCCGTGTTCAACACAGGGTATGTTTGCAAGATTAACGTCTAGCAAAGACGGTTACGCCAAAGGCGTTCCATCCGAGGTTTTCCTCAGGCATCTTGTGTTTACCACGAGGTAGGTCGCGAATTTAACGTCTCGCGGAGACGGTTGAGAATGGAATGGGACCATCGCAGGGGTGGTGACGACGAAGTTGGGCTTGAGCCTTAAAGGGGCTTCCTACGTATCCCCGTGGCAGGGAATCAAAGTCCGCGTAGTTCGGGATGGTGCCGGTAAACCGACGTGATGGTGGACCTTGGTCCGATGGGCATCGTCAGCGTACCTACATGAGGGTGGACCTTGGTCCGGTGGGGGTTGGGCTTGAACCTCTGGGAGGATTCCTGCGTACCATGCCTTGACATGGATCAAAGTCCTCGCAGTTCAAATGATACAGTTTAACGTCATGCGGGACGGTAATGAACCCTGACGTGAATAAACGACGGGTGGTGGGTGTCGGTGAGCCGACATAAGTGAGGGAACTTGATCCACTATTGTTGGGCTTGAACCTCGTGGAGGCTTCCTACGTACCATGCCTTGACATGGATCAAAGACCTCGTAGTTCAAATGGTGAGTCGCAATGGCTTACCACTGGACCGGGGTGCAGTTTAACGTCGTGCTGAACGGGGGTGAAACCCGACGTGAAAGACGGGTGGGCTTGAACCTCGTGGAGGCTTCCTACGTACCATGCCTTGACATGGATCAAAGACCTCGTAGTTCAAATGGGGAGTTTGTCGGTAAACCGACGTGAAAGCAGACCTTGGTCCACTGATGGTGGGCTTGAACCTCGTGGAGGCTTCCTACGTACCATGCCTTGACACGGATCAAAGTCCTCGTAGTTCGGATGGGGAGTAGACCTTGGTCCACTGATGGTGGGCTTGAACCTCGTGGAGGCTTCCTACGTACCATGCCTTGACACGGATCAAAGTCCTCGTAGTTCGGATGGGGAGTAGACCTTGGTCCACTGATGGTGGGCTTGAACCTCGTGGAGGCTTCCTACGTACCATGCCTTGACACGGATCAAAGTCCTCGTAGTTCGGATGGGGAGTAGACCTTGGTCCACTGATGGTGGGCTTGAACCTCGTGGAGGCTTCCTACGTACCATGCCTTGACACGGATCAAAGTCCTCGTAGTTCGGATGGGGAGTAGACCTTGGTCCACTGATGGTGGGCTTGAACCTCGTGGAGGCTTCCTACGTACCATGCCTTGACATGGATCAAAGACCTCGTAGTTCAAATGGTTTGTCAGGGTCGGTGCTCGCTCTAAGCCCACGTGAGTCATGCTCGGTGTGAGAAACAAGAGGTTGCAAGGACCTGACGATCACGTCGCGAAGGGTGCGTCCGTGAGAAGCGAAATGGGGCTTACGCGTTGAGCGGCCCATGGTGTTGGGGCTTACTCCAGGATGGAGGCCCATGGCGCGGCAAAGCGCGGGGAAGATGGACCTTGGTCCGGCGATGGGAGGTGCCTCGTTCCCTATCACGTCCTCCACTGACCTTGGTAGTGGGGAAGTACCGAGATGCACGGGTGCAATCATCCGTACCAAAGGTTAGGGATTTACGCTCTGAGGCGACCCTTCCCCTGCGAACATACACCACTCCGACAAGGAGGATCTCATTCCATGTGCGGAAGAGTTCCATTCCCGTGGAGACGAGTGGTGTAAAAAATGTTCGACGTGGGGAAACCCTTCGTGAGGGAGACGAGGTTGGGTCACAGTTTAACGTCATGTGTTGAGGACGTGGTGCTTGGCAGTTTAACGTCCTGCAGCTCGGACGAGGTGGGTTCACTCCACACCCCTAGGGCTTACATAACCGGTACCCTCTGGTCCTTGGGGAAGGGAAGGTGTCGGTAAGGCCATGGTAAAAGGGGGTCGCGGGAGGAATCATCGAGGGGTCCACGTTAGCGTGGCTATGCGAAGAAGCAATAGTCGTTAGCGTGCCTATGCGAAGGAGCATTGGGCGAAGCAACGCTACGGGAGGTGTTGTCCATGGGACTTTGAAATCACATCGTGCAAACCTGGAGGGTCGCACGGAAGGAGGAATCGCTAAGCAGAGGAGTGTGCTTTGCGAAGTGGGGTGCCTTGGCCTTAGCATGGGGCATAGGTGGAAGTGGGAGGTGCTTCGCGAAGTGGAACAGTGTTCGCGGAGCACTGCCTCGCGAAGGAGTGGTTCGCGAAGCAGGGTCCTGCCAAGCAAAGTGCTTCGCGATGCATAGTTATCCTGCCTTGGCATAGGGATTACTAGCATGGGTTGGGTGTTTCGCGAAGCACGAGTGCTCCGCGGCTGCCCGGGTTCCCTTGGGAATCCCCTTCCTTTGCGAACGCCCTTGGGCTTCGCGAAGGGCATCCCTCTCGGAAGAGGGGCTCAGAACGAAACAAATCAGAGTCGTCTCGCGAAGTAGAAATACCTCGCGGAGCTCATGATTCCCGGGGCAAAGCTTGCTTCGCGATTCGGGAGAGGAGAAGCCGAAAGGTCGGATTGTCCGTCCCCGGGACTCAGGGGGAGTCGAGTATTTATAGGGAAGGGGCGCCGCGATGCAGGGCTTGCGCGCCGCCTCTTGAGCTTCGCGGCGCGCTCGCGAACGTCAAACGCGCTCGCGGAGGATCACCGCCTCTGGTGCTTCGCGGCGGCTCGCGAACGTCAAACGCGCTCGCGGAGGATCACCGCCTCTGGTGCTTCGCGGCGGCTCGCGAACGTCAAACGCGCTCGCGGAGGATCACCGCCTCTGGTGCTTCGCGGCGCCGCCAGGGCTGGGGCGCTTCGCGGAGGGGCTTCGCGGCTGTGCTTCGCGGCTGTGCTTCGCGATGCAGCATGCCGGCTGTCTTTTTCGTTCCTTCCTTTCGGGCCATATTTTTGGCGCCAACAAATGCCCCCCCTCAGACTTGGAGCCGCGGAGGGTGAAGGGTCGAAGTCTGAGGGAAGATCGCCAAAACTGTCGGTGGTTCGCGATGCGGCATCGCGAAGGAGGCCCGCGATGCTCGTCGGGGCCGCAGATCCGGACGCGCCGCGATGCTCCGCGCGGGCGAGGCGCGCCGCGATGCTCCGGGGTCGGCGTCTATAAATAGGTGGTCCGCCCTCTTTTGTCTTTACGCGCCTTCCTTGTCTTCTTGCGCTCTCGGTTTCGCGAAGCTCCGCGTACTCCGCGACAGCTCTCCGCGAATCGAGCTTCGCGGCGAACCGCGAGTCTCTGACTCTGCGTCCGCGCCAAGCGAATCTTTGCGTGCCTGCCTTGGCCGGCCTTCGCGGTTTGATCACGCGACCGATCTTCGCAATCCATCTTCGCGACCGAGCTTCGCGACCGAGCTTCGCGATTCATCCGGAAGAATCCTTTTCCGAGGGCCAGAGTTAACATGGCTCATCAAGAAGCTGTGCGGGAAGTGCTTGCAGATGCTGCTCGCCGGGATGAGATGGCCAACCGCCCGGGCTTGGGGGAAATGGTCCGGAACCACTCGGACCACACTTCCTTGACAGATCTGCTGTCGGAAGGCCAGAGGGATTATCCACAGTGCAAAAAACTGCCGTTGTACGGCTTTGGGCTGAGGGATGACGTCTTCATCCCTGAGGCGGGAAGGGATGAACCAGCTTGCTGGTTCAGGAGCACACCATGCCAGCGCCAATGGTTCAGGGCGGCCGATGGCCATGCACAGGAGGATTTGACACCCGTCACCGCCGATTGTCTCTACAATCATGTGAACGACATTGACGGGAGGCCACTGCAACCGGAGACGTCCCCTCCTCTCTACCGCACCATGCTGAAGGCGGCTCTGCAGGATCCGACGAAGGGATGGTCTGATGAGTGGGACCTGCGCCAGGGCGGCAATTTTACCGACGACTGGGCCTGGGCCTACTGGGTAGGCGCCTCATGCGAGGAGTTCGAGGCTGAGCTGAGGAGAGTGGGATTGTACGAGGCGGCATGGGCCTCCCAGTTCCACATTTACCAGCCAAAGCAGCTGATGCCGGAACTGCTGAGTAGATGGTCGTCCAGGACCAACACTTTTCATCTGCATCACGGGGAGGTGGGCATCAGCCTGTGGGATGTCCACCAGGTTTCTGGGGTCCCGGTCTTGGGGGCCATGTACGACGAGTTCCTCCCCGTCATCAGTGTGTGGGAAGATGCGGAGCAAATGCCGCGACTGGCGTCAGCGCTGATGGCGTTTGTCCCCGCGGATGACAAGGAAGCAGTGAGGGACGTCCACTTCAGAAGATGGTTCAAATGCTTCCTGAACTTTCCAGAGAATCGAGAGTTCCCTCCAAGGCCTCGGACTTGTCCGAGGGCAGCCCAGCGGGGTAAGGGGCACTCGTATTGGCGGGTTTTGGAGGACAGCCAATGGAAGACTTGGGGCTTCAGCGTCAGCACCGAACAACAGCCAATAGTTAGGCTGGCGGCGTTCATCGCGGCCCTCATATGTGGGTGGATCCTACCAGTGAGAGATACAAGCATGGGGGTACGACCCAGCTCGTTCATCATGGCGTCGATGCTGGCCATGGGGCAGCGGATCAACCTGGGGATCCCGATGCTCGCCAAGCTATACAGATTGCTGCGACGTATCAGCGAGAGCAAGAAGCCGCTAAGAATATGCGGGCCCTTCCACCTCCTGTATGGGTGGATCGCGGCGCACATCAGGGGGATTTACGAGTATCCAAACCCCATTTCGCCGCCGGGATCAAACTTTCTCCCTTCCATCCTGAACGCAGCTGGGAGCTTCCCATTTAAACTGGCCGTTCCGATGGTGCTGAATAGGGTGTGGAGGGCGGACGAGTTCAACTTTCATCCCTTTCCACTGCCGACGGGAAGGCTTGCCGATGATGGACGGGGAACGGAAGAGCATCGGGCTTACCTCCTGGCCTTCCGAGGTGGCGTTTTGGTGGCTCGGATAGATCGTGAGCCAATCTGTGAACCGTACACCCCGCATCGTTTCGCGAGGCAGTTCCGGTGCCTCCAGCGGCTGACCCCGCAGGTATACTGGGAGGTGCGTCACGAGGAGCACCCGTGCGTGATGAGGCAGTTGTGGCTCATGTTCACGCGTGAGGATGGGAAGATGCAGATCACACTGCCTCCATCCACCGCCGCCTTCGGCTTGGTGAAGGAGTACGCCATCAGCTGGGAGGCTGCTTATCCCGGGGAGATGCTGAAGCAGCCAACGATCCGGGTTGGTGACGGTGGGCCTCCTTTATCTCGAGGCCGGGGTCGGAGGGCAGCTAGGGCCGCCCGCGGCAGCGGGGCTGCCGTGGCAGAGAGGCCCGCACCGGCTGAAGGTAGGGCAGCAGCGGCGGATCCGGTGGTTCCGGAAGAGCAGGGTCATCCGGAGGGGCGGCCACCGAGGGGATTCCGTCGGGTATCCGCTCAGGCTCCGGGGAAGCGGCTGCGTCACGTCGACATGGCAGAAAATGCCATCTTTCCGGAAGCTTGGGACATTTGGGATGTCAACCGGCAATTTCTCAGCCCAACCGAGATGTGGGATCACCTGAATCGCCTCGGGATGAGACTGCCGGGCATAGGCCCAGTTCGGGCTGGATTCATGGCGTCTCCGGCGGAGGCGGAGCAATACTTGAACGAGCTGGAGGATTACGTCCACTCCAGCGGTGTTCCTCGCCCGATGACAGACCGGGTGAGGGTACTGTTGAATCAGACGGTCCCTCCACAGCTATCGGCTGCCGACCTGAGGGAGCGCTTCCCCTTGCCGGAGGAATCAGGGGGCTCTTCTCGGGAGGATGAGGCGGGAGGAGGGAGCCCGTTGGAGGAGGGCGAGGTCGGAGACCGAAGCTCAGAATCCGATGACTCCGCGGAGGCTCTCGAGGTAGCATTCCGAACCTCTCTTCTTACGATCTGTTGTTGAATCCATACGGACTTCTCACCAATGTTTGGGTCGTGCAGGAGGAACTTGTTCGTAGGCCTCGTTCTCGCTCCTCGGCGGGTGACGATGCGGGGCCTTCAGAACCCGCGCCTATGGCTGCGTCCAGTTCTGCACCTGGTGGAACCGGGGGGTTTGAGGTGGCTCCTCCGGACTCTCCGGGCCTTCCAACAGTATACGGGGGGCCTCGTCTTGGAGTCCCATCGGTACCGGTCCGGGAGCAGCGCTCGGAGGTCAATCTTCGTAAGTCTCCTCCACCGGTCTCTTCGTCGCCACACGTGGGCCATGTCGACTAACTTTTATGTCTCTTTCTGTCATACAGTTCTCCGACTGGCGTGGGCTGCTGCGGCGAGGCTGGTTGGGATGTCTGGCGGCGTTCCTCCCAGGGGCATGCCGGTGATGGTGTCGATAGTCCCTTCACCTCCTCAAGCTGCGGCGCACACCATCACTGGTGGGACCACCAGTAGGGCCATACCTGAAGTCATCGAGGTGGACTCTGAGGAAGAGGATCAACCGGTCAGTCCCAGTCCCGCCGTGCCTGCGCCGGCGTCAGGCGTCGTACCAGACTCAACACCAGATGCGGATCCCGCTGAGGAATTTCTGCAGGCATATCCTGCGTACGAGCCTGCCGACCACGCGGATTGGGACGAAATGGCCTCTGACGAGGAAGACAGCAGCATAGTCCGTCGCCGGTCGTGGAAGCTGATCACGCGCTTCATCAGGGACACTCCCCAAGCGCAATGGCTGGCCGAAATGGATAGACTCCGTTCGCGGTTGCGCGAGCTATGTGCCGGGGGAGTGGATGCCCAACGCCCTCACGCGCTCATCCGAGACCTCATGGCTGAGAAGATCCGGGAGCATGATCGTGGGCTGAGCGTGGGATGGCAGCGGAGGAAGGCGACCAACATTAGGAAGCTCCAGGAGGCTGAAGGCGAGGCCCAACAGATGCAGATCCGGGCCAACGAGCTTTCAGCCACTCTCAATGCACAGTCTGAGCTGGTCTCACACTTGAAGGCTCAGCTAGCGGAGGCTGAGGAACATATGGGGCAAACCTCTGGAAGGATGGCTGTCGTCCAGGCCGAGGTGGAAAGGGCCCGGGCCAGGGTTGACGGATTACGCCCCGCCGCTGCTGAAGAGGAGCGGGAGTTGAATCAGCGGCAACAGGCTTTAGACGCCGCAAGTCAACGGGTGGCGGAGCTGCAACGCTCTTTTGACGGAGTCAACCCGTCCATGGGGGAAGTCAACCCCCGAGTATTGTAGCGAACCCGAAGAAACTTTTATTAACACTTTTGTGCTTCAACTCTTTCTTTCTCCTTTGTTTTGAGTTCCGTAGTACGCACAATATCCACTGTTGAATTGCCTTGTTACATCCCTGCAATGTTTGCGGGACGTTTGACGACAATTCTCTCAAACCAGTCCAGATTCCCGAAAGATGGGGAAGGCTTGATCGGAGGAGGAATTTCCAGGATAGCCGAACCACTGTCTCTTCGACGTGCTCTTATGCACGGACAGGGCAACGCCAGGGGCGCTGAAATCAGTTCAAACAGATGAAAATGGGGAGTGTGAATCACGATGCCCAAATTCGGAACGCTATGGAGGCGGCGTGACAATAAAGGACAACCGTTAGCCGTGGCGGAGAAACGGTATCCTTACTGCGTTAGCCTGAAACGGGGACAACAAGTGAGCATCGACCGCTGACCATATTCGCAACGCGGGATTTTATCAATTTGTTGTCGATTAATCTTTCGGGACGTTGGCCCAGGACAGTTGGTGGACCATAGGTCAGACATCCTTACTGTTAGGGGGTCCTTCCAGACATGAAAGAAGACGAGGGTCCGAATAAGGGGCACGCAAAGCGTGGAATATGGAGTGATGGTTTGTTCAAACAGAATCCAACACTTCAGTAGTTACACCACCATGGTGGGTGTACGCCAGATGGGCGCATCGGCCTGATCACAGATCATTCTTTCTTCCAGATAGGGCCTCTCTGGCGAGGGCTGGAAATGAGGAGGAATAGGATTTTGCGATTCCTGGGGCTGGACCCTAGGTGAAATTCCTGGGTGTCTCTACGTATCCCATGACGATGGGAATCAAGCCATACGTAGTTCTGAAGGTGCAGTTTAACGTCATGCAGGACGAGGAGCAGCCTGACTGTGTTGGTACACATCCAGCCAAAACTACTAAGCCCACGTGAGTCGTGCTCGGTGTGGGAAACAAGCAGTAGTGGTGGGAATTTCCCGATGCAGAGAGGGGCAGGTGAGGGTAAAGGGATGCTCGGTGACTACCGGCCCAATGACACTAACATGATCATTCAGCGCATCTAGATGCGCGAAGAGAAAGAGCCGAGTATGGTGGAGTTCCACTTGAACATGAGGGAGTGGAAATGTGTGAATCATGACGCTCGAGATTCGGATCACGATGGTGACGGCGTGGCGATGGAGGACTACTGCTGGCCATATTCGCAACACAGCATCCTATCGCGTTAGCCTGAAATGGGGACAAACAAATGAGGGTCGACCGTTGACCGTATTCGAAACACGGGACCGTGTCACAAATGTTGTCGATTATCCGCAGGGACGTTGGCCCGAAACGATTGTAGGGCCCTTAGGTCCAGCATTCATGGAGAGCCCTTAAGCTTAGTATCCACGTCGTCCGAGGGTCCTTTTGGATGTGGAAGAGGATGAGGATCCAAATAGTGAGCTCACGAAGCTTGGTCATGGGATGAGGGGAATGTCCCTGTGAAAATCCCATGCTTCGGGCTTTTTGTCAAAACACATCTGAATACGTCAACGAAACGTATTAGAGAGAGGGAGCAGATTCCTTTCCCTTGGGGAGATCTTAGTTTATGGTCATAGACTTCGGACCATGGATTGGAAAAAGGGGATCAGGGGACGCATGACATCACAACCTGACGTGAATGAGCTCGAGTCGAGGGACCGAACTCAAGGGTTAGGCTGGACCCGCGGGGAAGTACCCGGGCGCTCCTACGTATCTCATAAGGATGAGAATCAAGCCGTACGTAGTTCTGGAAGGTGACAGGGTAAGGTACCAGTGCCAGGGGAAAGGGGAAGTGCGGATGTGGCCCTTGCACTAAAAGAAGCGGAATTTGATGTATCTTGTTTGTTCTTCGAGGTGAATGGTTTTTTTTTGTGAAGCGACAGGCCTAGAACTGTAGGTCGTGATGTCGCCACAAGAATCAAGCCGTGATGGGCGTTGACAAATGGCATGGCGCGTGGCCAGTACCCAACGTGATGTCCTCTACAGCGAGGTCACCATAATGCGGTGCCGTTTTTCGTCGTGCGGCCAGGACGATAATGTCACAGTTTAGGGTCGTATGATAGGACCAAGCATGCATTTTATCGTCACGCAGCGCAGACGTAGCAGAGACGATGCTAGGCGGGAAATGTGCGCAGTGTTTATAAAACACATTTGACAGAGACATGATCCCACATCAAATCGTACGCCATCCGGAGGTGAAACAGGGAGAGAGACTGGCTTCCTGAATGGGTTGTACCCAGAGACAGGGCGTCTGGGCGGTCCTACGTGTCCCATGAGGATGGGAATTTGAACGTAGTCCCGAATGGGTCTTAGTTTATGGTCTTAGAGCTCGGACCAGGGAGTCCCGAAGGACGCCAGATTGCAGCTTTGTCCCCCTAACATGCAAAGGTGCACTGAGGGATAGCGCCAAAAGTGTCGAGATTCCACCTGGACATGATGGGGTGGAAAATGATGTGAATCATGCAACCAACATTCAAGGACTGAAGGGGCTGGCGTGACGACAGAGGATTACTGCTGACCATGTTCGCAACACAGCATCCTGTCGCGTTAGCCTGAAATGAGGACTAACAAAACGAGCATCGACCGCTGACCATATTCGCAACGCGGGATTTTATCGATTTGTTGTCCGAAACCCTGGAGGGCGTTGGCCCGTATCGGTAGGAGAGCCCTTGGGCGTAGTTTCCAGGCCGTACTTGGGGGTCCCTCCGGGTGTGAAAGATGATGAAAGTCCGAATAGATGGGAACACGAAGCTTGGCAAGTGGAAGGAACTTGACCAAGTTGAATCTGACACTCTTGGTCCTAGACCAGAGTACTCTTAATACATGGTGAACCACTGCGGGGAGCCAAGGGACTCAACCTTGAGGGTGATCGAGAGATGGCAGATTCCCAGGGGAAGGGGGGCATGATGCCCACAACCTTGTATCATACCTACGCACCCCCCGCTGGAGAGGGATGGACCAAATGGTCTAGGTGACCGGGAAATCAGGATATCTCCCAGAGGTGGGGCTGGACCCGAATCTTGAACATTCAGGTGGTCCTACGTATCCCATTAGGATGGGAATCAAGCCACACGTAGTTCTGAAGGGTGCCTTTTAATGTCATGCAGGACAGGGGACAGGAGGACTGAACCTCAGAATGGGGCGTGCGTAGTGCAGCTATTGCGTACCTGACGTGAACGAGGACGTAGTCCCACACTGCGCCACGCAGTCCCGTGATCAGGGTCCTGAAGGCAGGATTAGAGAGATAAATTCGCTGAACTCAAGCTGGACTCGGGGGCAAGGGGCCTCGAACGTAGTTCCAGATGAGAGTCTTAGTTTATGGTCTTAGAGCTCGGACCGTGGATGGTGACAACTCCCAAGTAAGCACAGAGGTCAACCCAATCCCTAAGCCCACGTGAGATAAACTCGGTGTGGGAAACAAGGGGGGGACCCTCATTGCAACACTTGGGGCATCCATTAAAGGGGAGTCAGCAGAGAGTTCCGAAGGACACCTTTGATGTAGCTTGTTCCTCAAACGTGCAGACGTGCACGGGGGAAAAAAGTACCAAGAGTCCCGAAATTCTACTTGGACACGATGAAGTGATGAAGGGTGTGAATTGTGTACCCGGCATTTGGGCTTAATGGGTTGGCGTGACGACAGAGGAAAACTGTTATCCTTGAAGGAAACACAGCGTCTGTATCGCGTTAGCCTGAGGTGGGAGCAGCAAACGAGCATCGACCGCTGACCATATTCGCAACGCGGGATTTTATCGATTTGTCGTCCGAAACCCCGGGGGGCGTTGGCCCGTATCGGTAGGAGAGCCCTTGGGCTTTTGTATCCAGGCCGTACTTGGGGGTCCCTCCGGGTGTGGAAAATGGTGAAAGCCCTGATGCGGGGATACGCAAAGCCTGGAAAGCGGGTGCGGACGTGTCCGAGTAAAGCTTGGCATTCCAGGTAATGAACCAGAGTACTCTTAAGCACATTGGTGAACAGCCGAAAGAGGGATCGACGAAACAGCTCGGTGGTGCGGGAAACATGGCGTGGTCACTACAAGATCCTCGTAGATGAGGACATAATCCCACACCGCACCATATGATCTCTTCATGGAGGAAGGATGGGCCAAGGGGCCAAGATGGGATGAGGATTCCCGAGAGATGGGGCTGGACCCGGATTTTGGACATCCAGGTGGTCCTACGTATCCCATTATGATGGGAATCAAGCCACACGTAGTTCTTGAAGTGCAGTTTAACGTCATGCGGGACTTGGGTGGGGAGTAATATACTCCTGAGCAAGGTGTATAGTATGGCGAAAAACCGACGTGAATGAGGACGTAGTCCTACACCATACCGTACAATCCTATAAGATAGGTCCTGGGCCGCGGCCTAGAAAGGCCGAGGGGCCTGAGGCTGAGCCTCGGTCAGGAGGGCCTGACCGGTTTGTAGTTTAACGTCTTACATGAGGACGGGGGGCCAGGGGCCCAAGGAGGCCAAGGGGCCTGAGGCTGAGCCTCGTAAGGGGAGTTGTACGGCATGGTACATGATCCCGACGTAAATGAGGACGTAGTCCCACACCACACCGTACGCTCCGGGTGAGGAATTGTGGGCTGTGGTCCCGATCACTAGCACCACCTGGGGGAAGTTTATCACCTCAGGATGGGGCAGAATGAATCACTGTTGACCACAGTCGAAACACAGCGTTCCTATGGTGACCCGCATGGGGGCAACAATTGAGGGTCGACCGCTGACTAAATTGGCAACGCGGGACTTGTTTCAATTTGTTGCTTGAGAAACCCTCGGGGGCGTTGGCCCGTATCGGTAGGAGAGCCCTTGGGCTTTGTATCCAGGCCGTTCTTGGGGGGTCCCTCCGGGTGTGAATCCATCCATGAAAGGGGCAAACACCTCTAGGGGGGGACGTGCAGCCGGGTCGAGGCTTGCTCGACATGGGCCGGGGCAAAAAATGTGCGCCCTGCCGTGTCTTAACCCGAGGGGAAGATTTCGGCTTTTGGGCTGGGCCAACAGACGAAATGTCTGGGCGTTCCTACGTATCTCATAAGGATGAGAATCAAGCCATACGTAGTTCTTGAAGGCCATGCAGTTTAGCGTCATGCGGTAAGGACGTGGGAGGGTAGAAGAACGGAGCGGGCGCATGGTGCGACCTTTACAATCTTTGCGTGAGTGGGGTTGCATGAGCGGGGCCAAGAAGGCCGACGCCCTGCTACACAAAGATCCTCCAAGGAGACCATTCCCAGGGGGAATAGTGGAAGAGAGAAGCTTGGGGCTGGGCTCAAGACGAGGCGTCCGAGCGTTCCTACGTATCCCATAAAGATGAGAATCAAGCCGTACGTAGTTCTTGACATGCAGTTTAACGTCATGCGGGACGAGGGGTATCTCGTTCGGGGACGTGTGCGGCATGGTCATGATCTCAACGTGAGAACGTAGTCCCGCACTGTACCGTACAATCCCGTAAGAGGGTAAGTCGGAGAGAAACGAGGGGGGCCTGGGGCCAGACCTCGGTGGAGACGGGGCCAGGGGCCCAAAGAGGCCGAGGGGCCTGAGGCGGAGCCTCGGTCAGGAAGAACTGACTGACTTGCAGTTTAACGTCTTGCAGTGAGGACGGAGATACAGTTTAAGGTCATGCGGGACCAAGTCGCAGTTTAGGGTCATGCGGGACCGTCTCGCAGTTTAGGGTCATGCGGGACCAAGTCGCAGTTTAGGGTCATGCGGGACCGTCTCGCAGTTTAGGGTCATGCGGGACCATCTCGCAGTTTAGGGTCATGCGGGACCATCTTGTGCCCTAGGCGAAGTATCGCTTGAGGAATCTGGCATTGGTGGGAGGGGTTACACGCTCTCCATCTGTGGTCACCAAGGAGTAAGCTCCATTGGGGTAAACCTTATGGATGATATAGGGCCCTTCCCATTTGGGTTCTAACTTGGGCGGCTTCCTTCCGGGAATCATTGGCGCTCGCAGGGCCAGCACCAGGTCACCCTGTAGAAAAGAGCGGAGACGAACCTTCTTGTCAAAAGCTCTTGCCATCTTGTCCTGATGCCTTTCCAGATTGTGCAGGGCACGAAGCCGGTTCTCGTCCAGTGCTTCTAGCTCAGCTAGACGGATCTCGGCTACCTCATCTGATGTCTGGTGATCATAAACGGTCGTGCGTAGCGACGGCAGCTGGATCTCGATGGGTAGGACGGCCTCAGCTCCATACACCAGGGAATATGGGGTCACCTGGGTAGAGTTGCGAGTCGTCGTCCGGTAAGCCCAGAGGGCGTTGGGGAGCTTGTCCGGCCAACTTTTCTTGTTCTGACCAACCATCTTCTGCAGAATGTTAGAGAGGGTCTTGTTGAACGCCTCGATCTGTCCATTTGCCTGTGCGTGGTAGCGGGAGGTATGGTTTGACCGGATGTCGTACTTAGCGTACAATTTCTTCAATTCAGCTGCTCGGAAGTTGGTGCCGTTGTCAGTGAGGACGGCGTGAGGGACCCCAAACCGGTGGATGATGTTGGAGCTCACAAAGTCAACGACGGAACAGGCCTTGACCTCTTTGAGCGGAACTGCTTCTGCCCACTTGGAGAAGAAATCTGTAGCAGTCAGGATGAACCTACACTGGCGGGCTGTTGCCGGCGGGTACGGTCCCACTACATCGAGTCCCCATACCGCAAATGGCCAAGAGTACTTGGTGGGGTGGAGGGGTTCTGGCGGCCGATGCAAGAAGTTGGCGTGCACTTGGCACGCGTGGCATCTCTTGGCGTATCCAATACAATCGTGGATCATGGAGGGCTAGAAGTACCCTAGCCTCCGGATTTGATGGGACAGCTTCGGCCCAGCTTGATGGGCGCCACAGGAACCGGCGTGAACCTCTTGCATAACTTGAGGTATCTCTACTCCTTGGATGCAACGGAGGAGGACACCATCAAAACTCCGTTTATAGAGGGTCTGCTCGAGACTGGGGCCACTCTGGAGGGTAAATTGAAGCGCGCGGCGTCGAATTCGCTCGCGCTCGGCCCGGTTGTCCGGGAGCTGACCATTTTGGAGATACTCGACAAAAGGTGCTCTCCAATCGGGGGTCGTTTCAACCACTGCATCCGACGAACCCGGGACTTCCGATACGGAGGGTCCGGCGGTGAGATGACTTACCCGCAGGCTATCACGGTCCTCTTGGGTGACGGGAGCAATGACTCTCCGGTGGGCCACGTGTATGACCAAATCATCTTGCTCGGGTTCTGCGAGCGATGCGGCTAAGCCAGCTAGGGCGTCCGCTTGGCCGTTCTGCGACCGCGGGACATGGGTAACCTCTGGCCGAGAAGAGAACTGGGCCATCAGGAGGAGGGTGTACTCCAGCAACGGTGCAAGCTCTGGATTCCTGACGACGTAGTCGCCATTAACCTGTTTGATTACCAGCTCAGAATCTCCTTTCACATGTAGATGGGGTACATGGATCTCGAGGGCCAACTCGAGGCCGGTGATGAGAGCTTGGTACTCTGCCTCGTTGTTCGTACAACCTTCTGACAGCAGGAAGGAGTACGGCAGGACGGCTTGCGTCGGGGTAATGAAAACAATACCCAGACCCACTCTGTTGAGCTTGGGGTCATTGAGCCTTCTACCGGTGGGGCTCCGGGAGGCGCCGTCGAAATGCATTTGCCAACACGGGACAGCGTGATCGACCGAGAGAATCGTCTCATCGGGGAAATCCAGGTCCAGGGATTGATCCGCGGAGGTTGGATGGGCAGCTAAAAAGTCTGCCAATGCCTGTCCCTTGACGGCCTTCTGAGGCACAAACCTGATGTCAAACTGCTGGAGAATTACTGCCCACCGCGCTAGTCGGCCAGTCAGCATGGGGCGGTTCAGGATGTACTTCAGCGGATCCACCCGAGAGATCAATTGCACCTCGTGGTGTTGCAGGTAGTGTCGCAACTTCTGCACGGCGAAGACGAGCGCAAGGCAGCTCTTTTCGATAAGGTAATATCTGACCTCCGTATCGAGAAGCATGCGACTGAGATAGTAGAGACTGTTCTCAGTGCCCTCGTTATTCTTCTGGGCGAGCAGCGCGCCGAGGGATCTTTCCAGGGCGGTCACGTAAAGGACCAGCGGCTTTCCAGAGACGGGTGGCATCAAGACCGGAGGTTGGAGCAGGTACTGCTTGATTTCCTCGAAGGCGATCCGACACTCCTCATCCCATTCGTAGGCAGCGCCTTTCTTCATGAGCCGAGAAAAGGGCTTACACTTGCCGGCCAGATTCGCAATGAATCGGCGTATATAGGCTAAGTGGCCTTGCAGGCCTCGAAGCTCCCGAATGTTGCTCGGGGGAGGCATTTGGCTGATGGCCTTGATCTTCTCCGGGTCGATCTCGATACCTCGGTATCTGACAACAAAGCCCAGAAACTTCCCGGAGGTGACCCCGAAGGCACACTTCAGCGGGTTCATCTTCAGGTGACGGGAACGGAGGAAACCGAACACTTTCTCAAGGTCTTTGAGATGGTCCTGGCGCTGATATGATTTGACTACAAGGTCATCCACGTAGCATTCCACCAATGTCCCGAGGATCGGTTTGAATATGCGATGCATAGCCCTCTGATAAGTGGCACCTGCATTTTTCAAACCGAATGGCATTACCCGGTAGCAAAAGGTACCCTGGGGAGCCCTGAAGGCAGTGGACTCCTCATCTTCGGGGGCCATCCGGATCTGGTTATACCCGGAATATCCGTCCATAAAAGAGAGGGCTTGGAACCCGGCCGTGGCGTCAATCAACAGCTCCGTCACTGGAAGTGGGAAGTCATCCTTTGGGCAGTGGCGATTGAGATCGCGGAAGTCGATGCAGACTCTAATCTGCCCATTCTTCTTCCTGACTGGCACAATGTTGGCGAGCCATTTGGGGTACTGGACCTCTTTGACGAAGTTGGCCTTGATTAGCTTATCAACTTCAGCCTCAACCATAGCACCATGGGAAGGGTGCATTTTCCTGGGAGGCTGCTTAAACCCACGATGTTTTACCGGGAGGCCCAGACGGTGGACGGCCACTTGGGGATCCAGTCCTGGCATCTCATCGTAACTCCAGGCAAACACATCGCGGTGCTGTTTGAGGAAGTCTACATACTGCTGTCGCTCCTCGAGGGACATGGCCGCACTGATCAATGTGGGTCTTGGATCTGCCTTGCTGCCAAGGTTCACCTGTACCAGCTCATCAACCGTGGTAGAGACGCCTTCTTCAAAGGCTGGGGGAGCATCCTCCAAGTCTTCCTCCCCAGCCGGGGGGAAACTTTCCGTGACGGAAGGTGCTTCTGGGCTCTCAAAACCCGAGGGGCAGCTGGTGCCGGCTTGGGCAGCAGCAGTCATCACATCAGGAGACTCACTCGTCGTGGAGACCATAGCAATGAATGCATTTGACCCTATCCCATCCGGCCTTCGGCCTAAGGGGCCACGCTTGACGATATCAAAGCAGTGGTGACGTGTCGGCCCGAGTCGGTTGATTCCATCCCGGCGAAATAGACACGTATGGCGCACCGCTGTTGTCATGAGCCTGACATCCCGGTACCGTACAGGGGTAGGAGATTCCGGGATGACCCGAGCCTGGTTGGTGTAGGAGTACGAGGTGATTCTCCGCCGTCGCTTGGACGCGGGAACATGCCTTCCTTGCGTACCCGAAACAACAAAACATTGTCCCATGTCGGGGGTCGTGGCCTCCAACCGGTGGATCGGGAGGATGTAGGCGTCGTCCATGCTTGCCCAGGGATCACTTGTGATTGGAGCGGGCTCATCCTCGCTGACCAGGATCTGCTTGTCTTTGCTTTTGTAATAACCCGCATCCAGATAGCGGGCCTCACAAGAAGCAAAGGGGGACGCGTCTCCTTGGATCACGCCTACTCGACCGTTGAGCGAGTACTTAAGGCACTGGTGATACGATGAGGGGACCGCAGCATGCAGATGGAGCCATGGCCTACCCATCAGTGCGTTGTAGGCGGTGTCCTGAGAAACAACCATGAACTCGGTGCTGGCAATTAAGCCACCGAACTGGGTCTTCAGGCGGATCTTGCCGACCGGGGTTTGCTCTGTCCTGTCGTACCCCTGAATCCTGAGGTCAGAGGGAGTCAAATCACCTTCAGACAAACCCAGTTTTCGCAACGTCCGGGTCGGAATTAGATTGATTCCAGAACCCGTGTCAACGAGGCAGCGACGGACTTCCACACCGTTAAAGTGGCCAGTGACATACAGTGGGCGAATGTGCCCCTGTATAGGAGGGTCTTCGTCTTCACCAGAGAACGAGATAACCGCCTGACATTCGGCGTTTTCAATCGTCTCGGTATGGAAGGCCTCCGCGGCTGCCACTTCCGTCTCGAACTGGAGGGGGCTCCTTAGGGCCTCGGCAAGTGCCTCGCGCATCTCGGATGACAAGCGCAGGGCCTCAAGGATGGAAAGCCTCGCCGGAATGCCGGCTAAGTGCTTTAGGACATCATACTTGCGTGCCAAACGCGCACCTCTGCTTACAGGGGGTTTTTCGGCATTTGGAGGCATAGCGGGTCCTGCTGGCTGAACTGGCGGTCGGCTAGCACTGGGTACATCCTGCTGCCTGCTAGTAGAAGCCTGGGGAGTAGTCGCCGGGCTAAGGTTGAACAGCGGGAGCTGGCCCGTCGCCGGGCGAGACTGGCTGTGATACGAACGAGGCGGCTCTCCCTGATCCAGCAACACGAATGGCGGTGGAGGTAGAGCCGAGGGTGCTGAATGGGTCTGCGCGTGCTGAGATCTGCGCTGAGCCTGCTGCCTCGTCTCGGTAGCGTGCACGGCTTGGTCACAAGTGCCTGCTGACACACCTCGGTGACCGGCGCAATTGCGATTCCGCCGACGTTGACGTCGGCTGGAAACATTGGGGCGGTCTGCCTGGGGTTCCCCCTCATCGGGGGTCATATAGGGCTTTACCAGCTCCACGGTGTTAACCGAAGCGTACCCTTGACTATCACTCGAAGAGTCATCCACCGCTGGGCGGATTCTGGGGGGAATGCCCATTTCAGGAGGCATAAAGTCGCCAAGAGTGCGGGATGACGACGGCACTGGCGGTGCACGTTGCTTCTTCTTACGTCGTCGCTGCTTGCCCTTTTGGGTAGAGGTCGATTGCGAGGACGATGCTGAGGCACCGGCTGTTTCTTCTGAAGGTTCCGGCTGCTTCAGGCGTGCCCGGATGATACCCTGGGCACGGATGACAGTTTTTCGAGCCATCCAGTTGTCGTATTTCTGGGACCCGCGGCTAGGGACCTGCTGCCACTCACCCTCGCTGTCACTGCCGATTTCTGATCCTGCAGAGACGCCTGCCACCTGAGCTGGCGCTGGGCCCAGCTTGACTATGTTGTTGTTGACCTGGTCCTGAAGCCAGTCTTTAAACACATAGCATCGCTTGAGGGTGTGCCCCAGGATCCGATGATAAGGGCAGTAGTTGGGGTGATCAGTGAGATGCGCCTCTGCCGGTCTCCTGCACTCAGGCAGACGCACAATCCCTTGCTCCAGAGCACTTCGGAAGTAACCAGGGACCTGATTTTCGTTGAACGAATAGGTATGGTATTTTCTTTCCGGGTAAGGAGCCCTGGGGGCCTGATCCTGTCGAGGGACCGGAGGGGCCTGCCGAGGGGGCGGCGCCTGGTTGTCTCGCCTAGGTGGCGGTGGCGCGTTGCGCGGGGGAACCTGTCGGTTCTGAGGCGGTCGCTGCTGAGCAGGAGCCTGTGCTTGAGGTGGAGGACCTCTGCGGGGTTGCGGGGGTGGTACCGCCGGTAGCAATTCCAGCTGCCTCGGGGCTTCTATTTGAGCCACTGCGGCGGGTTCAGCCCTGGCGGCCCTCCTGGCTGGGATCATTGGGGGCAGCAAACGTGCCTGACTAGCCTGTTGCAGGGCCTCTTCGAGGCGCTGGGCCTTATCCGAGAAATCTCTGAACCCCCCAGGGTAATTCTGGGTAATCAGGGAGGGTACCAGCTCTGTCTTTACGTTCCCCACACACATCGTCAGTAATTGCTCCTGAGTCAGTGGCATATCGAGAGAATACGTAAGTCCTTTCCACCGGGCGATGAAGTCCGCAACCCGCTCATCAGGCCTCTGTTTGCACTTAAAGAGGTCCGCGATGCTGGTCTTCCGCGTGGTGGAGCTGAACTGGTACAAGAACTGCCGGCGAAGGTCTTCCCAGCCGGTCACTGATCCGATGGGGAGCTGGCTGTACCAGACGAATGCCGGACCTTCCAACGTCTGTACAAAACATCGGAGCTTAGCGGCTTCTTGCTGAGCCGGGGTCCCCAACATGGGGCCGCACCTGGAAGAGAAATGAGCCAAGTGCTGGGGTGGGTCCCCTGTCCCGTTAAAAGGCGAGAAAGTGGGGTTCCCAAAACCCGGAGGCGCGGGCATATCATCCACCCACGCGGGATAAGGCTTGCCATCGGGTGGGACCGCCACCTGCCGTGTCTCCAACGCCTCGAGGCGGGCTGTGAGTGCCGCAATAAGGTCCTCCGGGTGGGGGTCCCTGTCTTGATGGGGATCCCTAACCACAAGCGCATTGCCAGGTTCTTCAACGCGGTAGACGGCTTCTGCTGCCCGCGGGTCAACTGGCTGAATGACCTGTTGGGCGACTGGGGGAACCCGGATTGGATTCTTCAGATTGCCCCGTCGCTCAGGGGGGTTTGGCGAGACGTATCGCGCCCTCTTGCCGTACGTTCCGGCTTCCACCCTGTCCGCGGCAGTAGCATGATCAGGGTTGCCCGGAGGCATCTCACCAGGGGGAAATTGTTCCTGCCCCTGCTGTCCCGGCCTGGGATTACCGTAGTCGGGTCGTCGCTCTGCAGCGCGCTCAGCCAAGAGTTCGTCGACCAACCTCTTCTGTTCAGCAAGCTGCTGGCACAACGTGGCTTTCTCAGGATCTTCGTCCATTTTCTGCACGGAGGCGGACGGGTCGGAGTGCTTGGCTATTCCGACGTGCTCCTTACCCTTGCCAGTGCTTCGACCGAGCGCCAGTGACTCGGTGGGTACAGGGAGGCCTAGCAGGTTCCTTTGATGACGGGTGACTCTCCCTGATGGGTCGAGTAGTGGCGGTACGCACTCGGGTGGTAAGTCCCCATCAAGGAACTCAAGCTCATCTTCCTTATCCACAACGTCGGCCATGTGGACTGTGACCCCTCTTGAGGGCATATCCTCAATGTCGCATAGCGAATCAGGCTGTCGTAGAATAGGGTTGAAGAGGAGGGCGGCATAGCGTCCCCAACCACGGACTTGCACATGGGGGGTAACTTCCCTGACAATCTTGCGGAGTGCCTTGAAACTCTGAACGCATCTTCGTTGGAGGGCACCCTGATGACCGGGCGACTCGGGGTGCTGGGCCACAAGGAGCACCGCTGCATCAATCAGGCGGCACTGTTTTCCAATCTCCTCGAAGTGCTCCCGACTCCTGGGGTACACTACCCGTTCCCAACGGAGGCGGAAGTGCGTCGCCCACAGGGTCCGACAAAGGCATCCTACTTCTTCAGGGGTAAGCGACTCGGGTATGCGGAAATTCAACGCTGCCGCGGGCCAGAACTTCTCTGGGAAATAGTCCGCTGCAAGAATACTCCAGAAGCTCCTGGGTTCATCCTCAGATCTCGGCCCTACATTTCCCCACTCATCAACCGGGGGTGGCTGAGGGACCGGTAGCGGCACCGAGGCGGACCTCTGGGATAGCAAACTCGGCGGCGGAGAATACGGCAAGCGAGCAGACTGGCCACCGTACTCTGGGCCTTCCTCTGAAGAGCAAGGTGACCTGACCACAACGTCACGATAGGACGGGCTAATAGCCGCTACTTCGGGTACGGGAATCGCCGTTACCGGTGTCCGGTCATGTCGTGGCTCTACCACCGTTGACCCCCAAAACAGCTCCTTGGGATCCCGGGTAGAGGAAGAGGGCGCTTCGGGCGACGGTGGCGGTGACTGCGCGGTCGAAACCTGCGGAATTCCCAGGATTTCTTCCTCCTGGATGTACCTGCGGAGAGAGACGGGAATCCGATGGACCTCATATTCGGGGAGAACGAGGCTGACGCGTCTGGTTCCTGCCCCAGTCCTTGATACGGAGGAGCTGGGAGAAGGTTCCATCGCTGAATCGCATTCCGCTTCCGAATCGGAGAAGCGGGCAGGTTTGATCCCCCCCTGGGCCTTCCCAAGATTCTTCCCGTGGCGGCGACGACCCGCTCTTCTGCCCCTGGGTGGCTCTTCGGGACAGGGTTGACCCCTATCAGGCAGCTCTGGGGCGGCGCTAGCGACGTGGCGGAGAGGGCCCCCACTTGAGACAGCCGGGGTGCGAGGGGCACCAGGGCAAATATCAAAGGGTACATGGGGAGGACCTCCATGAACAGTACCCACGTGGGCGGGGCCTCTGTTGGAACCGGCAGGAGCATGGGGAAGGCCTCCACGGTCGATGCGAGTGGAGCGAGGCTGACCTTCACTCCTCAAATTGCTGGGGCGAGGAGGACCTTCGTCAGTCGCAGAGAGGACGTAGGGGGGACCCCCACGTCGAAGGACCGGATGGATGATGCCTTCAGAAGGACGGACTTCATACCCTGTACCGCGGGCGCGGGAAGTGTTTCCGCGCTGAGCATCACTGCCCCGGGGCAGGTCTTCCTGTAGGATGGGGGCGGCATGAAGCATGCCTCCATGACGAACCTCGGAGCGGGGAAGGCCCACGCTCTGTGGAGTGGTGGTACGGGGAGGACCTCCGTACGGGGTGGCATCACCGCGGGTTAACTCGCGGCGATCACTACTTGGGCCTGCAACCCGAAGAGTCAACCCGACCTGCCCGCAGGGCGGTTGGGGTCTCGATCCTGGTTGGGCGAAGGGGTGCCCCTGCTCAATGTAGGCGGGGGCTTCATAATGTACGTCGGCGGTGGCTCGGGCCACTGTAGCTGTCGACGTGGACGCGGCTAGGCGAGCGTCCTCAGCCCGGGCCCGGCGCTGACGTCGGGTCAGGCGGGCCGGTGCAGGTGGTGCAGGGACGTAGTCTACCTGTTCTTCCTGCGGGGCCGGACGGCGGCGCTGACGTGGCCGGACGGGAGCTCTCGCCTGGGATTCCTGGGTCGGGGCCCTGAGCGGGCTGAGCCGGACCGCACCTGCCTCTTCAGCATAAGGCGAAGAGTCGTCAAGGCGTTCCGGGGATAGGCTCCCGAAACGATTGAATGTCTGGGTGGGGAGCGGGGGCTCCCTGCGCGGCCTGTTAGGGCGGCGTTGACGGCGGGGCCTGGAAGCCTCCAGGTCCAAACGGGCCATATCCCTGGTCGGGATGACCCCTTGTTCCTCATACCTGCGCACGAGGCTGTTGATCACCCTTCGTTGGATGACCTCTGATGGGGAAAGGGGACGTGGACGTCCCGCCTCCCGCGACGTGCCAGCCATCGTGGCGGTAGTGGCGCCATGTGGGGTGGTCGTAGTGGTGTCGCCCCTGCCCCTGCGCGGGCGAGGAGCGGATGGTGACCGCATAGCAACCTGATTCCTGACAAACGAAGGGATCAACTCATCAGTACTGAGAGGAAAGTGATTGACAGCCAGTGCCCCAGCATTCTTCCATCCCCATGTCTGTGAGAAGGATCCATGCCAACACGCTGCAGAGCGGAGCGCCCCACGTTCTACTACCCCGACTTCTGGTGAGTTCCACGATAGGCCCGCCATTTGCTTGGCGGGGCCAGGCACCGGATACCTGGATCCGGTGACACGTCAATCTACCGGTGTCTCGAACGCTACTAATCTCCATGCTGAGGAGAAGAATTTCACGTCGGGTTCACCATTTCTGTTTCCGACGCTTTCGCCGGGGCGCGCGCGCATCCGTCCGCGGAGGAGGGGGACGCGCGGCTTCGTTGCCCCGCATTCCCGCTTTCCAAAGGCGGGCGGCATTCGTTCCTTGTTCAGGTACGTCTGCTCCTTGATCGAAACGGGATGATGGGATGTCGGTTCTTCCTCCTGTGGATTCCTCCTCAGAACTCGTCACCTAGTCCGGGTCTCCCTTATAGATTTAATACGTAGTTCGTGAAACTCTTCCCAGTGCCATATTGTCATGGACACCGGTTAATTACGCTGCTTCTTTCGGGACATTCCAAAGGGTCCAGTCAGGGCAGCTACCTTCGGTCAGGGGAGTAATCACGTTCGAGGCATCGGTAGCGTGTCTGGATGCTGGGGTACCTGGCATGTCTGTCTGTTATCCTCGATCACGAGGCTTCTCAAGGGCGTGGAAACCCGAGGCATCCCACATCGAGCGCGGGGGGTTACATGTCATAGACACGTACCTGAGGTTTTCCTCAGCTTCCCGTGTTCAACACAGGGTATGTTTGCAAGATTAACGTCTAGCAAAGACGGTTACGCCAAAGGCGTTCCATCCGAGGTTTTCCTCAGGCATCTTGTGTTTACCACGAGGTAGGTCGCGAATTTAACGTCTCGCGGAGACGGTTGAGAATGGAATGGGACCATCGCAGGGGTGGTGACGACGAAGTTGGGCTTGAGCCTTAAAGGGGCTTCCTACGTATCCCCGTGGCAGGGAATCAAAGTCCGCGTAGTTCGGGATGGTGCCGGTAAACCGACGTGATGGTGGACCTTGGTCCGATGGGCATCGTCAGCGTACCTACATGAGGGTGGACCTTGGTCCGGTGGGGGTTGGGCTTGAACCTCTGGGAGGATTCCTGCGTACCATGCCTTGACATGGATCAAAGTCCTCGCAGTTCAAATGATACAGTTTAACGTCATGCGGGACGGTAATGAACCCTGACGTGAATAAACGACGGGTGGTGGGTGTCGGTGAGCCGACATAAGTGAGGGACTTTGATCCACTATTGTTGGGCTTGAACCTCGTGGAGGCTTCCTACGTACCATGCCTTGACATGGATCAAAGACCTCGTAGTTCAAATGGTGAGTCGCAATGGCTTACCACTGGACCGGGGTGCAGTTTAACGTCGTGCTGAACGGGGGTGAAACCCGACGTGAAAGACGGGTGGGCTTGAACCTCGTGGAGGCTTCCTACGTACCATGCCTTGACATGGATCAAAGACCTCGTAGTTCAAATGGGGAGTTTGTCGGTAAACCGACGTGAAAGCAGACCTTGGTCCACTGATGGTGGGCTTGAACCTCGTGGAGGCTTCCTACGTACCATGCCTTGACACGGATCAAAGTCCTCGTAGTTCGGATGGGGAGTAGACCTTGGTCCACTGATGGTGGGATTGAACCTCGTGGAGGCTTCCTACGTACCATGCCTTGACACGGATCAAAGTCCTCGTAGTTCGGATGGGGAGTAGACCTTGGTCCACTGATGGTGGGCTTGAACCTCGTGGAGGCTTCCTACGTACCATGCCTTGACACGGATCAAAGTCCTCGTAGTTCGGATGGGGAGTAGACCTTGGTCCACTGATGGTGGGCTTGAACCTCGTGGAGGCTTCCTACGTACCATGCCTTGACACGGATCAAAGTCCTCGTAGTTCGGATGGGGAGTAGACCTTGGTCCACTGATGGTGGGCTTGAACCTCGTGGAGGCTTCCTACGTACCATGCCTTGACATGGATCAAAGACCTCGTAGTTCAAATGGTTTGTCAGGGTCGGTGCTCGCTCTAAGCCCACGTGAGTCATGCTCGGTGTGAGAAACAAGAGGTTGCAAGGACCTGACGATCACGTCGCGAAGGGTGCGTCCGTGAGAAGCGAAATGGGGCTTACGCGTTGAGCGGCCCATGGTGTTGGGGCTTACTCCAGGATGGAGGCCCATGGCGCGGCAAATCGCGGGGAAGATGGACCTTGGTCCGGCGATAGGAGGTTCCTCGTTCCCTATCACGTCCTCCACTGACCTTGGTAGTGGGGAAGTACCGAGATGCACGGGTGCAATCATCCGTACCAAAGGTTAGGGATTTACGCTCTGAGGCGACCCTTCCCCTGCGAACATACACCACTCCGACAAGGAGGATCTCATTCCATGTGCGGAAGAGTTCCATTCCCGTGGAGACGAGTGGTGTAAAAAATGTTCGACGTGGGGAAACCCTTCGTGAGGGAGACGAGGTTGGGTCACAGTTTAACGTCATGTGTTGAGGACGTGGTGCTTGGCAGTTTAACGTCCTGCAGCTCGGACGAGGTGGGTTCACTCCACACCCCTAGGGCTTACATAACCGGTACCCTCTGGTCCTTGGGGAAGGGAAGGTGTCGGTAAGGCCATGGTAAAAGGGGGTCGCGGGAGGAATCATCGAGGGGTCCACGTTAGCGTGGCTATGCGAAGAAGCAATAGCCGTTAGCGTGCCTATGCGAAGGAGCATTGGGCGAAGCAACGCTACGGGAGGTGTTGTCCATGGGACTTTGAAATCACATCGTGCAAACCTGGAGGGTCGCACGGAAGGAGGAATCGCTAAGCAGAGGAGTGTGCTTTGCGAAGTGGGGTGCCTTGGCCTTAGCATGGGGCATAGGTGGAAGTGGGAGGTGCTTCGCGAAGTGGAACAGTGTTCGCGGAGCACTGCCTCGCGAAGGAGTGGTTCGCAAAGCAGGGTCCTGCCAAGCAAAGTGCTTCGCGATGCATAGTTATCCTGCCTTGGCATAGGGATTACTAGCATGGGTTGGGTGTTTCGCGAAGCACGAGTGCTCCGCGGCTGCCCGGGTTCCCTTGGGAATCCCCTTCCTTTGCGAACGCCCTTGGGCTTCGCGAAGGGCATCCCTCTCGGAAGAGGGGCTCAGAACGAAACAAATCAGAGTCGTCTCGCGAAGTAGAAATACCTCGCGGAGCTCATGATTCCCGGGGCAAAGCTTGCTTCGCGATTCGGGAGAGGAGAAGCCGAAAGGTCGGATTGTCCGTCCCCGGGACTCAGGGGGAGTCGAGTATTTATAGGGAAGGGGCGCCGCGATGCAGGGCTTGCGCGCCGCCTCTTGAGCTTCGCGGCGCGCTCGCGAACGTCAAACGCGCTCGCGGAGGATCACCGCCTCTGGTGCTTCGCGGCGGCTCGCGAACGTCAAACGCGCTCGCGGAGGATCACCGCCTCTGGTGCTTCGCGGCGCCGCCAGGGCTGGGGCGCTTCGCGGAGGGGCTTCGCGGCTGTGCTTCGCGGCTGTGCTTCGCGATGCAGCATGCCGGCTGTCTTTTTCGTTCCTTCCTTTCGGGCCATATTTTTGGCGCCAACAAATGCCCCCCCTCAGACTTGGAGCCGCGGAGGGTGAAGGGTCGAAGTCTGAGGGAAGATCGCCAAAACTGTCGGTGGTTCGCGATGCGGCATCGCGAAGGAGGCCCGCGATGCTCGTCGGGGCCGCAGATCCGGACGCGCCGCGATGCTCCGCGCGGGCGAGGCGCGCCGCGATGCTCCGGGGTCGGCGTCTATAAATAGGTGGTCCGCCCTCTTTTGTCTTTACGCGCCTTCCTTGTCTTCTTGCGCTCTCGGTTTCGCGAAGCTCCGCGTACTCCGCGATAGCTCTCCGCGAATCGAGCTTCGCGGCGAACCGCGAGTCTCTGACTCTGCGTCCGCGCCAAGCGAATCTTTGCGTGCCTGCCTTGGCCGGCCTTCGCGGTTTGATCACGCGACCGATCTTCGCAATCCATCTTCGCGACCGATCTTCGCAATCCAGTTGACTTTCATTAAAGAGGATTTTTCACGGGTGCGTTACTTAGAGGAAAAGAAACGGTGGGGCTCGTGTGGGACCCACCTCACAAATACCCTACCATGTGGGTAGGATATTTTGGATTCCACCCTATCCGCTTCAACTAATCTTAAGTGGCTTTAAGTGAAATAAAATAAATTTGTCGCACCACTTTATTTTATTTTCTTCACTTAACCCCAAAAAATTAAAAACCACACCCGAGAAAACGCAACTCTGGAAGAGGAGTTTCTAAGAAAGTACCAGCGCTGCGATTCCATCGGTGCCCTTGGAATTCGATTCCGAGCACCGGTTCAAAAGTTAGAAACAACCCGCTCGTTCGTTCACTAAACGTACTCGAGCCAAACTTCATAAAATGATTCTCGGTACACCGGGCCTCGGAATCACGTGCCATCAGAAACTGCGTTCTTGTAAAATTCCAAAGAAAAATAAGAAAAGAATTTCCTTGAAATTTACGGGTCTTTACATCACTCCCACCTCATGGCTTTACGTCCCTGTAAAGATACATCATAAAATAGGGAAACAAATGTGGGTATTGAGCACGCATCTGAGCCTCCCGCTCCCAAGTGCTCTCCTGGAGGGTCTCGTGCTGCCATCTGATGCGCACTAGAGGAATCGACCGTCCACGTAGGACCCGCTCCTGTCGATCCTTGATCTCCACCGGGACCTCCGCAAAAGTCTCCCCATCATCAACGTCTAGCTCCCCATGGTCAATGATATGCGTCGGTTCGTGCACGCATCTCCTCAGCTGAGATACGTGGAAGACGTCCTGCTCCCGGTGCAACTGAGGTGGTAGAGCCAGGCGATAAGCCACCTCGCCAATCCTGCTGAGGACCTGGAATGGTCCGATGAAGCTTGGAGACAACTTTCCGCCTCGACCAAATCTCCGTAAACCACGTCAAGGTGAGACACGTAAGAAGACGTGGTCGCCATCCTCGAACTCTATTGGCATCCGCCTCCTATCATCATAAGACTTCTGCCGACTCTGAGCTGTCCTCATCCGCTCCTGGATGACCTGGACCTTCTCTGTCATGGCCCAGACCATCTCTGGTCCCACAAGTGCTGACTCCCCATGGTCTGTCCAGCATAAAGGAGATCTGCAAGGTCTGTCGTACAACGCCTCATATGGTGCCATCCTGATGGGGGAGTGGTAGCTGTTGTTGTACGCAAACTCCACCAAGGGTAGGTGGCCCTCCCAACTGCGACCAAAGTCGAGGACACATGCGCAGAGCATGTCCTCGAGAGTCTGAATGGTCCTTTCTGTCTGACCATTCGTCTGAGGGTGAAAGGCGGTGCTCAGACGTAGCTGCGTCCCAAACGCCTCCTACAACCCCTTCCAAAGCCGGGAAGTAAAGTGAGAATCCCGATCAGAGACGATAGATGATGGCACACCGTGAAGCCGTACAATCTCCTGAACGTAGAGACGTCCCAAGCTCTCCACTGAGCCCTGCCCTCTGATGGGTAAGAAGTGAGGCAACTTGGTGAGTCGGTCGACAATCACCTAAATGGAGTCGTGACCTCTGGAAGTGCGTGGAAGTCCAGTAATGAAGTCCACAGATATCCCGTCCCACTTCCACTCCGGGACCTCCAAGGGTTGTACCAAGCCTGCTGGTACCTGATGCTCTTCCTTCACCTGCTGGCAGGTGAGGCATCGAGAAACAAACTCTGCCACAGCCTTCTTCATGCCTGGCCACCAGTGCTGTCGTCTGAGATCCTGGTACATATTCTCTACTCCAGGATGTACCTCCAATGGAGAAGTGTGAAACTCTCTCAGCACCTCCTCCCATAAAGCAACTGGTACCAAGGTACGTCCTATGAAAAGGAAATCGTGCTCTACTCCAAAGGATAAACCATTAGGTGCCTATCCTGATAATATCTACGCATGTCGCGTCTCACAGTCAGCGTCCCCATGTTGTGCCTCTCTGACCCGCTGTAGTAGTGGGGGAGAGACTGTGAGTGACTGAAGGAAAGCTACTCCATCTCTATCCACAAAGTGTCTAGCTACTCTGTCGCCTCCTCGAGTAGCTGAATTCCTGTCCTCGTGCTGAGAGCATCGGCTACCACGTTCCCCTTCCCAGGAGTATAGACTATCTCAAAGTCATAGTCCTGGAGGAACTAGATCCATCGCCGCTGTCTCAGGTTCAGGTCCTTCTGAGAGAAGATGTACCTGAGACTTTGATGGTCTGAAAAGACTATAAAGTGCTCGCCCATTACGTAGTGTCACCATGTCTTCAGAGCGAAGACCACTGCTGCAAACTCCAGGTCATGGGTAGCGTAGTTCTGCTAATGCGGCCTCAAATGACGTGATACGTAGGTGATCACTGCCCACTCCTGCATCATGACACATCTGAATCCGGTCCCTGATGCATCGTAGTAGACTACGTACCCTACTCCCTCCTCAGGCAACCTCAAGATAGGGGCACTGGTCAATCTCTGTCTCAGCTCCTGAAAGCTTTGCTGACATCTGTCTGACCACACAAAGGGTTTCCCCTTCTTCGTAAGAGCTGAGAGTGGTGCCGAAACTCTGGAGAAGTCTGACACAAATCTCTGATAGTATCTAGCTAGTCCCAAGAAACTCTGCACCTCCGTCACGCTCCTGGGTAGCTCCCAAGCTAGTATTGCCTCGATCTTCGCAGGATCCACTGCAACCCCCACCTCCGAGATGATGTATCCCAAGAAGTGGACCTCACGTATCTATAACTGACACTTCAAGAGCTTTCCATAAAGCTGGTGATCTCAGAGTGTGTCTAGTACAACCCGTAAGTGGTAGGCGTGCTCCTCCTCAGTCGTCGAGTAAATCAAAATATCATCGATGAAGACCACGACAAATCGATCGAGGTATGATTGAAAGATCCTGTTCATGAGGCCCATGAACACTACCAGATCATTGGTTATGCTGAAAGGAATAACCAAGAACTCATAGTGGCCATACCGAAATTTGAAGGCCGTCTTCTGCACGTCCTCATCCTGAACTCTGAGATGATGATAGCCTGACCTGAGGTCTATCTTCGAGAACCACCATGCTCCCTTGAGCTGATCGAAGAGGTCATCAATCCTCGGTAGAAGATACTTGTTCCTCACTGTCACCTGGTTCAGGTGACGATAGTCGACACAAAGTCGCAAGCTCCCGTCCGCCTTCTTGGCAAACAATATCAGAGAAGCTCAAGGTGAAACACTGGGTCAGATGAATCCCTTGCCCTGCAAGTCCTCCAACTGTACCCGTAGCTCTTGAAGCTTAGCGGGGGCCATCTGATACGCTGGAGTCGATATCGGGGCTGTCCCGGGGTACAAGTCAAGATAAAAGTCTACCTCTCTACGAGGAGGTATCCCTGGAACGTCGTCGGGAAAGACGTCCGCATACTGATCCACCACTGCAGGAAAACTAGGACTCCGCACGTCTACTGCTCCTAGGATGAGGATAGCCAACTGATGAGTGATGGGATGTCCTCTCCTCTGCAGAAGTCCATCCTGTGCTGCGAAGGATCCCTTCTCGCCGGTGAAGGTGAAACTGCTCCCGTCGGTGCGTACACATCGCACCTTGCGCCTAATACAGTCAATCTATGCATGGACTGCAGATAACCAATCCATGCCCAAGATGACATCATAAGGCCTCTACGCCGCTACAAGAAGATCCCAGCCAAAGCTCTCGCCTCCTAGAGTAAGCTCACACTGCCGGCACCAGTGCGTAATCATCAAGTCTGGTCCCGTAGTAGTATCTAGCCATAAGGATCGAGCCAACAGCTCTGTCGGAATCACCAAGCTCCTAACAAGGGCAGCGGCTATGAAAGAGTGACTCGCTCCTGTGTCTATAAGAACTGAAACAAGGGTGGAATAGACACAGATAGTACCTCGAATCATCTAGGGCGTGTCGTGGTCGTAGGCCTCCACTTACTGGAGCTGTGCCTGTCTCTGCCCGCCAGCTCCCTGTGGTCGGGGTGGACCTCCTGGTGGTGGTGGTGGTAGAGCCTCAAAGCGTCGCCCACCACCTACTGCTCGGCCAGCTCCTCTGCCTCGTCTGCCTGCTCCCTATGGACCGACACGGTCGACCCTCTGCCTCTGCCTGGGTGGCCCCTCAACCGTCTGCTGCTCCTCGGCACGGTGGGTCAGGCAGTCACGAGCCATGTGACCCTGTCCGCCGCATGTGTAGCACTGCCTGCCTCTCGAAAGACTGGCTCCACACTGTGTGCCCCGCACAACTGAGCCAGTGTCCTGAGGTCGGCTACGTGAGGGTATGGTTTGCATGGACCCCTGAGTCATCCGTCCACTACCTGCTGTAGAAGAATCTGCTACGTGCCGCCCCGCGGTGGGTCTCGTTGCTGATGAAGGCTCAGCAAGGAAGCTCTTGATCAAAAGGTCTTTCTCCAGTACTCCTGCCTGAGTCGGAATGATGAGGGAGATTAGTGATTCCCTGATCTCATGTCTCAATCCCTACTCAAAGGTCCGGGCCTGGAAGAACGGGTCCCGTACCATGTCTGTCGAGTAGTGCGAGAGATCGGTAAATCTCACCGAGTACTGGGCGACCATCAAGATGCCCTGCCGCAGCTGAAGAAGCTCCTGGATGTGCACCGCACAGAGGGTGGCTGGGACGAACTCCAAGCGAAAGAGGATCTCAAAGTCCGTCCATAGAAGAAATTCCTCATCGTGCACCTGGAGCATCAAGCTCCACCATCGTCCCGCTTCCGCGTGCAGTAGGCTCGCCGCGAGGATCACCATGAGGTCTGCTGGTGTCATCACTAACCTGAAAACCCCTACCATTTCCTCCAGCTAGTCCTCAACTGCTTGGGGGTCCGTCTCCCCGCGGATCCTGGGCAGTCGCTGGCACTGGAACTCATGCAGTGCACTAAGGCAACGTGCATCGTCAGCGGTTGGGGCTGGAAGCATCGGTGGCTCGGCGGGTAGAGGTACCGCTAGTGCCTCAACTGTCAAAGGGCCCTGTACCGAGGCCTCGTCGCTCGGTGGGCTGTCGTCACGCTCAACTCTCGGAACCCTAGCTGGATGCCATCATGGGGCCATCCTGAAAACGGAAACAGATGCGCCACGGTCAGAACAGTATACCTGGTGAGCTGACACAAAGTAATCACAAAGAAAACTTGAAACACACATGCAATCAATGTTTTCGTGCATTAAGTCGGAAATCAGAAGTCAGGATCCTGGTATAAAGATACTTTGGCCACCACACCAACACTCGACTCCCTGAACTGATAACCACACCCAATATGATTAACATTATTGCTTCACATAGAAAAAGATCCGAGTCCAAGTTCTACGGTAGAACCGAACTCCTTTGATACCAATTTGTCACGACCCATCCTCGGGGCCCGTGCCGTGACTACCCTAATCCCGCCTTCCATAGGCCAGGGGCTGGCGACTAGCACCAAGGCGTAAATCCTGGTAAAAGGGAATACATTGCCTTTGTAAAGTAAACCAAAAACACCACAGAGCAAGAAGGCAAAATTAAACACTAAGTAAAAACCGGTACAACAGTAAGTGTAGAAAAGTAAGTGGGCTAGTATACAAACCCAAAATGAAAGTAAAGTACAACTGGAAAAGGAAAACAGCAACTAAAAGTAGAGCCGCAGCATCGAGCCATCCACTGGAAGTCCCACCTGAAGGGTGGGTACAGATAGCCTACACTGCTCCTCGAGTCCAGCCGACCGCTTCGAGTACGTCCCGCCTAGTGGTCCACCTCCAGGTACCATCCTGCTCCGCAAGCCTCCACCACGATCAGTGCTGTCCCTCATCTGTAACCAACACAACGTAGTGCAGGCATAGCCCGTGCAGGGGTGAGTATAAGCTAATCAGTAGGGACCCCGAGACCCCAAAGGTCTCCCAAAATCCACAAAGGATAATCCATAAAGGAAAGATACAATCACAAAGTAACGTCCGACACTGCTTAGGTATATGCCCATACATATACCTAAGTCATCGATTCTTGTTCGTCTCCAACATCCGAGCCCAAGTACAACCCAGTCCACACAAGAAAGAAAAACGTAAATCCACACAGAATAGCACAACACAATCCACATAGGAAAGTAAAACAGAATTCAGCTAACATAGGTATACTTCTTCATATGAAGATAAAGATGACCAAATATTCCCACTGATTCATTTAAGCCGTCGGACCCACAAAGGATCGATAGGTACAAACCCCCGCAATGACCCACAAAGGATCTGACCCACAAAGGATCGATAGGTAACTAACCCCTACAATGACCCACAAAGGATCTGACCCACACAGGATCGATAGGTAACTAACCCCCGCAAAGACCCACACAGGATCTACCCCACACAGGATCTGTAGGCACTGGCCCACACAGGACCGCTGAGCGCTGACCCACATAGGATCGGACCCACATAGGATCGGTAGCACTGATCCACAAAGGATCGCTGAGTGCTGTAGTCGTCGCCGTCGAATCCGCTGAGGATATCTGTACAGTCGTCGTCGTCATCGCAGTCGCAGCCAGCTCTAGGGTTCCCGCACACAGCAAGCTCGTTCAGGAGGGTCCGCTCCACGAGCCGAGAGGCTGATACATCAACTGACACATAGTACAGAGTTGATGTATCCAAAAGTTCTGTATCGTCAACAGGAACTCACCGTCGCAGACGGCGCGTCAATCGGACGCCCGGTCTGAGAGTTATTGGCTTTTTCGTCCTAGGGGCCAGGTTGGTTTTTAAGGAAAAACCAACCCGACTGTACTCCACCTACATCCAAACCTCGGGCGGAGTGAGCCAAAATATCCATCTCACTCAGAGGAATCCAACAAAGTCGACGACACGTCAATTGGACGTCCGTAGCTCAAGATATGAGTGTTTCCGCTCCGAGGGCCCGATTGGTTTCGTGTACGAACCAAACCGGCCAAACCCAAAGTACTCCGAAACCTTGAGTGTGATATCCCAAAACGACCACCTCAATCCAAGGATCGCATCGCCGCTGACGGCACATCGATCGGAGGCCCGTAGCTCAAGATACGGTTAAAAGACCAAAAGGTCCGAAAACGGGGGGTCTGGGCCCGGACTGACCCGGCCCAACCCCCCCTGGGTCGGCCCGAACCGGGTAGACCCGACCCAGGTCCGGGTATGACTCGGATGGGCACGACCCGGCTCGACCGGCGTGACCCGGCCCGGTCTGAGCGGCTCGGCGCTGGCCGAGCAGCCGCGCCAAAGGAGCCGCGACCCCCGCGCGGGGGCCGCTCCGTGTCACCGGAAGCGGCGCAAGGCCGCGTCCCTTCCCCGCGGTCCTGTGCGGCCGCGGGACCAGCGCTCTCCGCCACAGCTTTAGTCGGGGCAGGTCTTTCCAGCGGCGCACTGGGCGCCGCTGCTTCCTGGAGGCTGGCCGCCGTGCCGGCGTGGCGCGCCGACAGAAACTTCCGCGGACCACCGGACGCGCTCCGGTGGTCCGTTTTACCTGCGATTTGCGCCTACAGCTCTCCCGGGATCCGAAATTTGCTGCGAAGGCCTCCAATCGCCATTCCAGTCCCATTTCTTAAACGTCATTAAACCACGCATCAACGAAAAACTGCGGAGGATTGTGAGAACATGTTAGTTTTGGCGCGCACCCTCCGTGTTAGGTGATATAAAATTGGGAATAATAATCAACACATGGAAACATAACAAGGCACAATTTTAATAAATTAAAATTGAACCTAGTTCCCAAAAAAAACCCGTAAATAAAAAATCTCGTCCCGCATATAAAAACAAATGCGGATCAACTTGAAGATGAGTTGACCCGGGTTATTTGTTTTAGAAGGAAACAACCATGGGAATAAATATTATTCTCAAATAAAACACCTACCTCATAGTTGTCGTTGGACGAGAGTTCTTCGCGGAATTGACCGTCGTGGAAGAAGAGGATCGTCGTGTCGCGTCTTCGCGGTATACGGCGCCGCGTCGACGATCTCTGAGGGTTAAAGAAAACACACAGATTTAATTTCACGAATTAAATCCATGTTAAGGATAAAAAGATCTATATTCCCCTACCTCAATCGGTGTTGATCAAAGATTGTCGCGGGGAAGGATCATCGCAAAAGAATGTCGGGGGAGGAGAATCGCCGGCGTCGCGGTACACGGCGTTGCGTCGTCGATCTCCGTGGGTTCGGCGTTCTTCGTCGCCTTTCATCGAAGGTCGGCGTTCTTCGCGTTCTTTGCGTTCTTTATCAAGGAGGATGAAGATACAGTTTCTCCAAATCCTCCCCACAATCCGCACCCAAGAAGAACGTATGTTGGTCTTATTTTATTACATGCCAGCAATTGAAAAAAACAAGATAAGAAACGAACCATTAATTCGGTGAATTAATGGTAACGACTTAACTGTCCATTTAATAGGAGCATTTAAGAGCTTTAGAAAACGCACCGGTTGACTTTCATTAAGAGGAGTTTTCCCGGGTGTGTTACGTAGAGGAAAAGAAACAGTGGGGCTCATGTGGGCCCACCTCACAAATATCCTACCAAGTGGGTAGGATATTTTGGATTCCACCCTATCCGCTTCAACTAAGCTTAAGTGGCTTTAAGTGAAATAAAATAAAGTTGTCGCACCACTTTATTTTATTTTCCTCACTTAACCCCAAAAAATTAAGAACCACACCCAAGAAAACACAACTCCAGAAGAGGCGTTTCTAAGCAAGTATCGGCGCTGCGATTCCATCGGTACCCTCAGAATTCAATTCCGAGCACCAGTTCAAAAGTTAGAAAAAACCCGCTCGTTCGGTCATTAAACGTACCTGAGCCAAACTTCGGAAAATGATTCCGGGCACACCGGGCCTCGGAATCACGTGCCGTCAGAAACTACATTCTTGTAAAATTCCATAGAAAATTAAGAAAAGAATTTCCTTGAAATTTACGGGTCTTTATTTTAGTAATCCTTCATGATTGATAGAATAATTGAGTATGTAATACCTCATGTCAAAATTGGACTGAGACTGGAATTCCTAACTGCTACATAGTTGGGTTTTATTTATAAATAAAATGTTATATATTCCATATTTATAGACCATGGTTGTAATCATGCTAGTGTGGTATCGTGATGTTGTATAGTGAGCATGTGTGGTATTATTTTTCTTTAGAGTGAGTCTATTGTATTGGTGTAGATCATATCAATTTCTTTGATATAGAATATGATTATATCTATGATATTAAAAAAATATCTATTTCTTTGATATAGATCATGTATATTGTTTTGATATCAAGCATGTATATTATTATGATGTGGAGGATATATACTATGTAAATATGTAAAAATGTGTTTTTTATTGTTATCATTTTATGTTGATATGAAAATCATACTTAGATGTTTCCAATCATTATATTAAATATCGATAGACAAGATTTTTTATATAATGTATATGCGGTATGTGGACCTTATCTTAGAGGTCCATGCTTGACACTTGTTTATTGGATACACATAGAGATATATCTATATGTATATATAGTTTCTCACTATGTAGAGAGAGGCCTCCTATAGAGTAGGATTACGTATAGGTATATGATTATGGGTATATATATATACATAAATGTGTTCAATATTATGAGAAGATAAGGCTGAAAAAGTGAGGATGATATACATATAATTATATCCCATGAAAAGATGAAGCCTCCTGAGGATGATGATATGTATATATTTTCCTTATAAGAGAATAAGATTCCTCATAAAGAGTAGGATTATATATACATATACCCGCATACATATAGTGATACATACATACATGCATATATATATATATATATAAGTGTGTAAGCTACCTCTTATAGAGAATGGTTTTCCATAGACATCCCTAACATATAGGTCCCTTATTAAGGATAGGTACACTACGTGGGTTTTGATATTATCTAAAAGAATGTTTTAATTATATGGATAAAAATGTGTTTTATTGATATATGATATCTATTTACTTAATTGATATAAAAGTATGTTTACTTTATCCTACTACCAATTAACTTTTAAATTTACTTTCTTATCAAATAATTGATGCCAATTATTCTAAAAGTCTATAAAGTTGTTTTAGTATATAATTTTATAAATGTATAACCATGTTCATGCATACACCTATTATTTCACTGTGTGTGTTGAGATACCATTGGTTGTAACCAATAGATTATTTTTTCTCACACTATGCATGGAAAGCTCAATGGATATACATATCTATTATTGAATTTCATGTATAAACATCTGTGATGGTAGCTCAAGCATATCATCTCATTATTAGTTGTCCATGTCAAAGGTGCAGTTTTGATCTCCATATTGGTTTTGGAGTTGATGGTCACTTACATGGAGGACACTTATCAATAATCACCAACTTACCTATAGTTTTATATGTTTAGGACCTATTTGTATTTTTCATTTGTTATAATTCATTTTTACATGTTGTATTGAAAATTATTGACTCATATTGTATTCAACTAGTGAAATTTTGTACATTCTATTATGGTTTATCCATGTATATTCGTGGAATATGTTCTATGTATCGTATTTTGAAATGTCTAACACATGGATATGTCATGTTGTATTCTCACAAGAATCTGGTTATGAATTATTTTTAAAAATAGGAAAATCATTCCCCACTAGTAAATCAAGACTCATTATGATATCCATTATCCCCTGGGTGTTGTGGAATTCTCTTGGGGTCAGTGAAATCCTATCTTATGTGACATACCGGTGTCCTAGTCAGAGCAATAATGAGATTTTTGATATTATTATTTCTCTTTGACTGGAGCATGGACTATTGGTATTAGAGAAGTAACCTGAAAAAAGGTTTCAAAAACAACTTTACAGGGGGAGATCAAGTTACTAAGAAATTTCTAGGTTTTTAGTATTCATAATCGGTTCGAGTAAGGCTTTCATTTATTTATCTCGGTTATGATGTAATGGATGTTGTGAAGTTTTTCTTGGGAAAATCCAACATCTAACCTTTATTTCAGTTCATGAATTGTGTTATGCATCGATGGGTACTTTCCTATGTTTTTAATATTACCATTGGAATAAATTAAGGTTTTCATTAACTAAAACATAAAAATACACACAGTGTTTGGTATATATATTTTGGTAATAAGCATGTTAATATGAATTGATAATTACAATAGTTCAGGGAGGGGAATAAAAAGAAATGAATAAATCTATTTCACCTACTAGTACTTGGAGAGACTCGATCCTGAGACCTCCCATGAGACCCCTCAAAGAAATAACCACTAGGTTACACCCATGGGGGAAATATGAATCAATAATTTGTTCTATTTATTGAGATAGATCTTCTTATTATTATTAATATCTTTTATTTCTTAGTTAATATTTCATTATTGATCATAATATTTTATTTATGTTTATATTATATTATTTAATATATTACTTATATTATACTTAGTTTTATCTATAGAGTACACCTTTTTGTAGTCTATAGTTTCTCATTTATCATTAAAATATGTTTTTTTAATTTTTTAAGTTATGTTAATAATAATTATAATTATTTTCTATCATTAATATCCATTGAGAATGTTTTTTGTTTTATTATTTCATTATGTCATTGATAAAATAATTTTTTTTCATGATAAATATCCTATTATGGAGAAAGTTTTAAATTATTTTTTATTGATAAGTTGTTAATATTGTTTTGGAAATGAATCACTCATGTATGCTAGTATTAATTGTTTTGGTCATATAAAAATAGAGTCTTTATTACTCTGTGTGAGTAAACATAGGGTTTTTGTTATTAATTTCATTTAAAAGAAATTATTTTACGACTTTATGTTTTAATAAGTTATGGAACTCAATTTTTCAAAATATAATATTTTATTATTTTATAAAAAAAGGTTGAGTATCTTTAAAATAAGTTTTCATATCATTTGGTATTGAGAAAACTTGTTTTTTATGATAATAAATAATAGTATTTGATTTTTAATTGAAAAGGGATCTCGTGAAAGACAATTTTACCATTACCTATGTCATAAATAAGGAAGTGTTTTTTAAAGGAAATATTTGATTCTGAAAAAGGAATGGAAAGGTTATTTTTATAAGTAATTTAGTTTAAATTTTCAAATTAAATGGGATTCAATTTATGTATATATTTTAATTTATCTTTTAAAGGACATAAAAATTTAAAAGGGGAAGTGGAAAGTATATTCGTAAACCCGAGTTTTTTAGTGGATTGATTTTTTAAACATGATATTTTATGAAATGAAATGATTCATAATTTCATAAATAAAGAATATTTTTCTATAAAACTTTTTAATAAGTTAATCTATTTTATAAACTAGAATTTGGCATGTAAGGAATAAAAAGAACCTAATAGAATATTTTAGTAGGGAGTAATGTATTTTAAAGGATTTAACAATTATTGTTAAATATAGAAAAATAAATAAAGAAATCCAAATCCAATATCAACCATGAAATAAATCGAAATCATTCATATTGTAAATGATGAAACTTCTTAACATGTATCTTACACCATTTATCACAACAATAATAATCTTTATCCATGATTTATTAAGATCATATTAGAGGAATCCAAAAGACATACCTCCTATAGAGGTATTCATGGGTTGTTCTAGATCACTCATTATATGAGTGGGATTCTTAATTCTAACCATGATGTACCTACACCTTTCTAGGTAAAGGTTGAACAAGAATAAAAGAGTTTCAGGATGAGGGAGTTTCATGTAGGAATTCATGAGATAGAATAACCCCATCATATGGTAGTAGGATTCTTTATAAATCCATAAAAGATGGTACTTAAGTGAACATACATTTACTTATATTTTATAATTCATAAGTAAATTACACTCTGCTAGTTCATGTAACTATTTCATGAATACATCAAAATCTCATCACTTTAATCATCTGAATTGATTCTTAAATGATAACTGTCACACCCCAGCTCCCTAGGACCCGGAGCTGGTGCCCTACAGAGGATCAAATTCGGTTCAGGCTCTGAGAAACCAGCTACATCTGAAAACTTCTTTAGTAAAAACCCATACCTGAAAATTTTAATAAAAAACATAGGGTGAGAATACGAATTCCCAGTAAGGGGTTTAAAAATAACATACTATACCCAAAATAACTTTTGAAATCATTCTTTAAAATTCCCATAAAACATTTTCTTACAAGAGCTGTAACTAAACATCATATCATGACAACTATTCTAAGAGATATAAGTTCACAATTTAAAATAGGCTAACTTTAGCATAATTCAATTAAGGAAATGCCCATTTAGAATAACAAACAAAGGCTATTTTATGTTGAATTTCAAGTATAAGATTAATAATTAAGTGTAATGCATAATCAGAGTTGCGCTAAAAATAATAGCATCAATTTCATCTTTTACACTTGTGTAATATACGCTGACCATAAAATCTCTGAATATTGCATAAATAATATTCCATACTTATACTCCTTGAATTATCATAATTATAAAATATTTAACTCGGAATATTCTACTAGTTGAATATTCCTCTGGTTAACTAATTTTTCATAGTCATAATGAGGAAAATGCATATGCCGGACTATGTCAAGGCCTCGGCCAAGACATCTAATGATTAAAGCCTCAGCCAAAATCCATAACTCATAAATGGGAAAGGCCTAGTCTAATTCCACTGCTAGTTGTCTCATGAGACCTACTGATGCATCGAGGGGCTATAGCGGGCCCCACCCATCACATAAAAAGTCCAATGCATTCCTCTTACCTCTAAATCAAAGTGAACATCCCACTTTAATTTATTAAATTACATATCACATATCAAACCATGTATATAAATTACTTGGTTTCTTATTTCTCCTTACATTACATTCAAGGTGTCCCACACCACCTTGAACAATTAAATTCATAAACTCAGAATATGACCTATAAGTTTAATATTACAATCATCCACTTTTAGGCATATGTAGTGAGTTTGGTACAAAAAATGGATTGTGTGGTCAAGCCATTAATTGGTACTTAAGATAAGGAAACTTGTGATTAAAAACACAAAAGAAGTACCAACTTGGTCACATAAAATGACAAAGTCTAGAATCATAATATTCAATAACATTCATGATTAAATAAAGAGGTTAACTTAACATAATAAATAAAGAGATAAACTTAACATTCCATGCCGGGTGCTAAACTCATATTATCTCAAACATTTGTAAAAATAATCTTTTGTTTACTACATTAATTGTTTAAACTTAAAAGTATAAAACTCATCCTTAAACATTATCATTAATTAAAAATATTGAAGAGTAATTATTGCATTTGAACCTGAAATCATAGGCTTCTAATATCTATACTCATGAGCCAAGCACATTAAAAGAGAGCATTTGGAAACATTGATTAGGGGTTCATGTTATTTAAAACATTTATTTAACAGATCATTCATAAAAAGTGGTATTTTAATCAAGTCAAAAACATTTTATAAAAAACACGTGTTCTGCAAATCTTGAAATTAATTTATATAATAGGGGATCAAATATGGCATATATGCACACGTAACCACACATCCAGTTATAAATTATGAGTATACGTAAGGGAAATCATTCGAAGTTAATTTGAGGAATGAAAATTATCAAAAACATGTATTTAATTATTATGGTACAATTATTAAATTCTCTTTTAAGACCACATTTATATTATGTTATTTTTATATAAGAACATACATGATTAGATATAAGATTTTCTTGCATAAGGTGACTCCATGCATTTAGTTCCTTAAAAAGAAGTCTTAGAATTCTTTAACCTAGGCATATGAAGTTTATGAAAAAATGTGGGTTGTGTATATTAGACCTATATATTTTTATATACACATGTATATATACAACCGATTATATATTTAGGGAATAAATAAATTTGCATGGGCGTCTGTACTTGGGGTCCATTAATACCCTATAAACTCAAGATTTTGCAACTCTTAAAGAAGGAATTAAACTCAAACCATAAGGTGATGTATACTTGTATACACATTTATACATATATAAACATACAACTTAAAACCAAAGCATGAAAGACAAAATTTACTCCCCTAAAAACCTTATTTATTATATATATATATCCATATTTATAAGAACATAGATGATTAGATATAAATTTTTTCCTTCACAAGTATATATGAATATACATATTTTTATACTGCTTAGAACCGAAAAAAATACAAGGCTAAACCCGTACAAAGCCTGAGGAGAAGGAGGAGCTCGAGAATGATGGAGAACCCAGGGTACACATTGAGGTTCACTAAAGTCTTTGGTGCAAGGAGCTGAGAGGGTTCCTCGGTTACTTCAGGTGTTTTTATATAACCAAACCCATTCATTATATATATATATATTTTAATGCAAGTGGCATGGGACCCGAGGCCAACATGGATTAAAAAAAGTCTAGGGAAAGAGGTATCCATGGAAACCGTGAGAGAGGAGGGTCCAACCGCTATCACAGTGAAGAAAAATGGTGAAAAATATAGTATGGGGCACTGGTGCAGTGCACACCACGGGAGGAAGAATACAACACCCTAAGTAGAAAACTGGGGGGGATTTCGATGGCCAGGATCAGATCTGGCTTGAAATCAAAGGCCGTGATGCATCCATGGTATTTAAAGATATTGAACAGCTTGGATTAAGTCTGGATCATATTGGATGACCTGAGATTGAAGTAGCAATTTAAACCACTCGGACGGCTGAGATTAGATCCAGGGTTGATCGAACGGTCCACTTAAACACGGTGATATGCCGCGGTTTCTGAAAGTCTAACGTGGGATCAATTCTGACGTAATAGATCATGCAATAAGTGATCTAATGGCCACAATTGCATTTCTCCTGAAAAATCGCTTCCCACATTGAAATGAGGAGGCGCTCCAAGCTTCCTTATAAGCCTGAGCCTCCCATGCCATAATCAGAAAACACATAACACACACATAGGGGGCCTTACACACGGGCTCCCGCTCCCCTGCATGCCTCAGCCTACCCACGCTCACCGCGTCCTTGAACCCACGCTGCGTGCTCGTGCGTTCACTCCTAAGCTCATGTGCGCCCCTCGTGAGACCTATGCCCGAGCTCAGGCTGGCCCAATCATGGTATGAAGGATAGGCTCAACCACCCAGAATGTGTCGCATCCCTTGACCCATCCATAAAAGGGCTTTCCCTAGCGGGCCCAATTTTTGTATAACCTAACTTTTAAAAAAATATGAAGTTTTAAGGAAAAATAACACTATTAAATTCTCCTTTTATACATGGCTTTTGTTATAAGGTTAATGTTTGAAAATTAAACCTTGTCATAAAGGTATTCTCTAAGGTTGTCTATAAATACTAATCCTTTAACATTAAAAGTTATAAACCGAATGATAATTCTTATATTAGTGTTTTAGTGGTCTAAAACTTAGTTAATTAAAAATATAATTCCATTAACAAGAATTTAAACATAGTTTAAGACATTAAATGAAAATATTTACTACACACTTGAATTAGTTGCAACATGTTTTGAATTCTGTATTACACTTTAAAAACACCAATGTATAATTCAAAACATTTCATTATGTACTCTTAAAGCTAATGGTTAGGAGTAGTTTCCTAATTTTTCAATTTATAACCTAATTGTTTAGAGAATTAAAATATATTTATAAGTTTTCAATTAATTAACCGACATGGCCAATGGCTATATTTATAGCTGTTATGATTTCATGGTCATTCGGAGCAACTGTCAGATTATTACCATATAAAACCATGCCTAAGAGTTCCGTAAAACTCAAAGAAGGAAAAAATGGTTCTCATTATACCATTGGTGCTTAGTGTAGCTGCAATGGCTTTGGATATTCTCATGTTCGTTATGACGGATACAAAGGACCCTTATTTCCTTCTCTGGGTTCTCGTTGTTTTGGGTGGTCTTCCTATAATCTTGATAAGATTTTTAATAAGTATCTTTGGTTATCTTGATTTTCCATTTGATCTAGGTGTATTGAAAACATGATGGTGTTTTTATTTGAATAAAACTCCTTGCGTCCATTTTGTGTGCCTATTCCATTGCACCATATTATTATTTTTCATAAGACATAAGTTTTTTTTGGGTAACAGACGACATAAGAACATAGAAATTATCATTACATGAAACACAAATTCTTGGGGTGTCACATTATTCCCCCTACGAATAATTGAATCCTCGCAATTCCTTCCACATACGCATAAGAGAATGATTCCTTTATCATCTTCACCACAAACTCCATCGTGGAGGGTCCTCCGGTGTTGCTAGGTGAATCCCCAAGTTTATGTTCAACTCTTAAGCTTCTCTGGCCCAAACACAGTTTGAGAAGAATGGGTTGAACCTCTCATTAATGTATTCGGGCCTCCATAGGGATGCTCGAGTGGTGGAAAGTTCAGAGATTTCCAAATGGACCATCTCCCGAATAATTCACCGGTCTGACTCTCGATTGAGAATATCCAAGTCATAGGTGTTTTCGTATAAACTGAAGCTGAGGAGATGGTACATGTAAGCTGCACAAAGGTCTCCCTCCAATGCAGCCTCTTGAAATCTCTCTCTGGCCATGAAATTATGGCCCAGATTAAAGCATATAAATAGTCCTTCGTGGTATTTCCCTCTTCGTTTGTACTTGGCCAATTGTACCGTGGCTATTCTATGGTATATATAGGAATTGTCTTGACAGGAATGGAGAATGTTTGGGCTGTTTGACACTTCATAGAGCTTCTTGCATGTTTTTCGCAAATTTGAGAAAGGTAGGTACTCCTCTTCATAGGTCTTGACCAAGATGGTCTCTAGTATTTCAGTAGGGAGTGATAGGACGTGAGTCTGTCCTTCCATCTAAAAATTTATTATAAAATCTCACACAGTAATATTCTTTCAAAATTATAACTAATTAAAGGATAAAAAAATAATAGATATCAAGTTATGTTCTCATACAATTACCGGTACATAAAATAAAGCATGGCTAAAGGTTTCCCCATGTTCCTAAAACACGAATCCCCAGTTCATGTTCAAAATTCTCAATCTCCCAAAACAATATGAAACCCAAGAAATCAGGTTCGATATCATGGGGGAACTTATGGTGTCTCTATAGTATAACAAAAGGGGTGTATAACTGAGAGAAATCATTATACACTTGATGTATTTACACCCATCGGGTGGCTTCGTATTCAAGAACTTCAAAATCCATCACTTGACCGTAATGGCCATAGGACAGAACTTGACACATAAATGCTACGCAGAGGTCTCCCGCTTCTGTAGCTTCTGGGAAGGATGTGAGGAATTGGATGCCCGCTACTATAGTGAAGCATATAAATATTCCCTCATTGTATATCTCCATCGCACGTAGGATTGAAATTGGTCTTCCATTATAAAGATGAAATCCAGGGCCGCTCCTCGGTGGAGTCGAAGTATTCAGGGAGAATTGGATATATCATAAGGATGTTTGCATGTCATACGAATATGGGAAAAGTTTATATAATTTTCATGGCTGGATATTGTAATTATGGTTTCCAAGGCTTCATTGGGAAGGGAAAAAAGGTTAGTACCTTCATTTTCTATATAAACATCAAGAAAACAACGTTCTTAGTATTGTTCATTAGTATTTCTCAAGTAAATTTTTATTCTTTAGTACTGGTTTTCCAGAGACATCTGAACTGAATCCTATGATACCAACTTTCACACCCCAGCTCCCTAGAACCTAGAGCCGGTTCCATATAGAGGATCAAATTCGGTTCAGGCTCTGAGAAACCAGCTACGTCTGAAAACTTCTTTAGTAAAAACCCATACCTAAAAAATTCATTAAAAAATATTGGGTGAGCATACGAATATCTAGTAAGGGGTTTAAAAATAAAATAATATACCCAAAATAACTTTTGAAATCATTCATTAAAAATTCCAAAAAATATTTTCTTACAAGAGTTGTAACATAAACATCATATCATGACAACTGTTCTAAGAGATATAAGTGCACAATTTAATATCGTCTAACTTTAGCATAATTCAATTAAGGAAATTCTCATTAAGAATAACAAAAAAAATACATTTTATGTTGAATTGAAAGTATAAGATTAATAACTAAGTGTAATGCATAATCAGAGTTGCACTAAAATTAATAACATCAATTTCATCTTTTGCACTTGTGTAACATGCACTGGCCATAAAATCTCTGAATATTTCCTAAATAATATGCCATACTTATACTCCTTGAATTATCATAATCATAAAATCTTTAACCAGGAATATTCTACTAGTCAAATATTCGTCTGGTTAATTAACTTTTCATAGTCATAATGTGGAAACTGCAAATGTCATACTGTGTCAAGGCCTCGACCACGACATCTCATGATTAAAGCCTTGGCCAAAATACATAACTCATAAATGGGAAAGGCCTCGGCCAATTTCACTACTAGTTATCTCATGAAACCTACTGATGCATTGAGGGGATATAGTAGGCCCCACACGTCATATAATAAGTCCATTTCATTCCTCATACCTCTAAATTAAAGTGTATATCACACTTCGATTTATTAAATTACATATCACATATCAAACCATGTATATAAATTACTTGGTTTCTTATTTCACCTTACATTACATTCAAGGTGTCCCACACCACCTTGAACAATTAAATTCATAAACTTAGAATAGGGCCTATAAGTTTAATATTAAAATCATCCTCTTTTAATCAAATGTAGTGAGTTTGGAACAAAAAAATGGATTGTGTGGTCAAACCATTAATTGGTACTTAAGCTAAGGGCACTTATGATGCCAAACACAAAACAAGTACCAACTTGGTCACATAAAATGACAAAGTCTAGAATCATATTATTCAATAACATTAATGATTAAATAAAAATGTGAACTTAACATAATAAATAAATATATAAACTTAACATTCCATGTGGGGTGCTAAACTCACATCATCTAAAAAATTTGTAAAAATAATATTTTTTTACTACATTAATTATTTAAACTTAAAAGTATAAAACTTATCCTTAAACATTATAATTAATTAAAAAGAGTGAAGAGTAATTATTACATTTGAACATGAAATCACAGGCTTCCAATATCCATACTCATGAGCCAAGAATATTAAAAGAAAGCATTTGGAAATGTTGATTAGGGATTCATGTCATGCAAAACATTCATTTAATGGAGCTTTCATAAAAAAGTGGTGTTTTAATAAAGTCAAAAACATTTAAAAAACACTTGTTATGAAAATCTTGAAATTAATTTATATAATAGGGGATCAAAGATGGCATATATGCACACGTACCCACACATCTAATTATACATTATGGGTATACATAAGGGAACTCATTAGAAGTTAATTTGACGCTTGAAAATTATCAAAAACATGGATTTAATTATTAGGGTAAAATTATTAAATTATCTTTTAAGACCTAATTTATATTATGTTATTTTTATATAAGAACATACATGATAAGATATAAGAGTTTCCTGCACAAAGTGACTCCATGCATTTAGTTCCTTATTAATTTCAAACTCAAACTTAGAATTCTTTTACCTGGGCATATGAAGTTTATGAAAAACCGTGGTTTGTGTATATTAGACCTATATATTTTTATATACACATGTATATATATAATGGATTATATATTTAGGGCATAAATAAATTCGCATGGGAATCCATACTTGGGGTCCATTAATACCATATAAACTCAAGATCTTGCAGCTCTTAAAGAAGGAATTAAACTCAAACCATAAGGTGATGTATACTTGTATACAAATTTATATATATTTAAATGCACCACTTAAAACCAAAACATGCAAGAAAAAATTTACTCCCCTACAAACCTTATTTATACTATATATATATATCCATATTTATAAGAACATAGATGATTAGATATATAATTTTTTCTTCACAAGTATATATGTATATACATATTTTTATACAGCTTAGAACCGAAAGCAAGACAAGGATAAACCCTTACATAGCTTGAGGAGAAGGAGGAGATCTAGCAGGATGGCGAACTTGGGGTACATGTTGAGGTCCGCTGAAGTCTTGGGTGCAAGGAGCCGAGATGGTTCCTCAGTTGCTTCAGGTGTTTTTATATAACCAAAACCCATACATTATATATATATTTTAATACAAGTGGCATGGGACCCAAGGAAAATATGGATTAAAAAAATACCAGGGAAAGAGGTCTTTGTGGAAACTATGAGAAAGGAGGGTCCAGTGGCTGTCATGGTGAAGAAAAATGGTGCAAAATAGAGTATAGGGCACTGGTGTAGTGCACACCGTGGGTGAAAGAAGACAGCGCCCCAAGTAGAAAACCGGGAGGGATTTCAACAGCCAGTATCAGATATGGCTTGAAATCAAAGGTGAGATGCATCCGTGGTATTTAATGATATTGAACAACTCTAATTATGTCTGGATCTGATCGGATGACTTGATATTAAAGCATCATTTTAAAACACTCGGACAACTGAGATTTGATCTAGGGTTGATCGAAAGGTCCACTTAGATGTGGAGATATGTTGCGGTTACTGAAAGTCGAACGCTTGATCGATTCTGACAGCCCAGATCACGCAATAAGCGATCCAACGATGACAATTGCATTTCCCATAAAAAATCACTTCCCACATTGAAATGGTGAGGCGTGTCGAGCTTCCTTATAAGCCCAAGCCTCCCATTCCATAATCAGAAAACACAAAACAGACACATAAGGGGCCTTACACACAGGCTCCCACTCCCCTGAGGCCTCAGGCTACCCATGCTCACTATGGCCTTGCACCCACGCTACATGCTCGTACGTTCGCTCCCACGCTCCAGTGCGCCCCTCAGGAGACCTATGCCCGAGCTCGGGCTGGACTAGGCATGGGTTGAGGGCTAGGCTCATCCACCAAGAGTGTGCCACCTCCCTCGGCCCATCCATAAAAGGGATGGCCCTAGCAGGTCCAATTTTTATATAACCTAACATTACAAAAAAATATGATGTTTTAAGGGAAAATAACACTATTGAAATTCTCCTTTTATACATGGATTTTATTATAATGTTAATGTTTGCAAATTAAACCTTATTTTAAAGGTATTCTATAAGGTTGTCTATAAATACTAATCCTTTAACATTAAAAGTTATAAACTGAATGATAATTCTTATATTATTGTTGTAGTGGTCTAAAACTTAGTTTAATTAAAAATATAATTCAATTAACAAGAATTTAAACATAGTTTAAGACATTAAATGAAAATATTTACCACACACTTGAATTATTTGCAATATGTTTTTAATTTCTTATTACATTTTAAAAGAATCAATGTATAATTCAAAAAAATTATTTATGTACTCTTAAAGATCATGGTTAGAAGTAGTTTCATAATTTTTCAATTTTAACCTAATTGTTTGGAGAATTAAAATATACTTATCATTTCTCAATTAATTAACTAACATTCCCAACAACTATATTTATAGACATTAGGATTCCGTGGTCATTCAGAGAAATGGTCAGATTATTACCATATAATACCAATCTTAAGAGTTCCATAAAACTCAAAGAAGGAAAAAATGGTTCTCATTGTACCATTGGTGGTTAGTGTATCTACAGTGGCTTTGGATATTCTCATGTTCATTATGACGGATACAAAGGAACCTTATTTCCTTATCGGGGTTCTCATTGTTTTGGGTGGCCTTACTATAATCTTGATAAGAATTTTAATAAGTATCTTTGGTTAGCATTATTTTCCATTTGATCTCAGTGTATTGTAAACACGATGTTGTTCTTATTTCAATAAAACTACTTGCGTCCATTTTGTGTTCTTATTCCATTGCACCATATTATTATTTTTTCATTAGAGATAAGTTTTGTTTGGGTAACAGAAAACATAAGAACATAGAAATTATCATTACATGAGACACAAATTCTTGGGGTGTCACAATAACTTAGGGGTATGTTCTACTCAAATAATAACAATTTTCACTAATCCACCCACCAATAATAGTGTTTTGAGTGTCTAATACCATATGATAACACATATATAGAATGTTGATAATAATAAGTTATGATTGGATAAAGGAAGTAGCATGATAACATAATTTAAGATATACACTAATCATATAACATGACTTATCGAATTACATCACATGCATAATGACCGTAGGTTATATAAAAAACAATCTCCCACTTTCACTAAATCCTAAAAGTCTTACATGAAATTTAAACTTATACCATATCATATACTAATGTACCCTGAGGTTCCACCAAAAACTCTATGAGGGGGTGAATTATGGTGAATTGAAATTTCTTTTTATCTTTTGTTAAATTGGGTGTTGTTATCCTGTTGGAAAAGTCATGATGAATATGTTATACAACTACAACAAAGTAAAAAATAATAAAGAAGCATAGACCTAATGATTTTTACTTGTTTTACCCACATTGGTCTACATCCAAAGATCACATACCGATAGGGTGTTGATATAGCAATCAACCACTACTTTGGTAGTTTGTGATTATAAGATTTAAGATAATCTCACTGCTCATCCAAAATCCACAACCAATTCCATTCTTCCACTCAATTATTTTAAAGTGGGTGAAAAAAAATTATGTTAACATGCAGGTAAAACTCACAAGAATATTAATCAATTATATATCACTAAACAACAGTGGGTGTTTACCATGATACTCTATTATTCACTTTTATATAATCAATGGTATGCACTAAAACTATTTATTTTAAGGAATGGTCTTTAAAAAAATATAATCTAACCATAACTCACTATATAATTCAATAACTTTATTAAATCCAAATTCTGTTCAAATCTACTCCCCTTCTCCCAGATATTTAATATCCCACTATATTCTTGATTTCTTCTTTTTATACACCAGATTTAATATATCCAAGGAATTTTTGAATTTCAAATTGCAAATTCAAATCTAAATTGATATAAAACTTCCTCTTCTTAAAATTTAACCACAGATTTATCTTAATGTGGAAATCCACTATTGAATTATTTTAGATTTTTGAAATTCCTTCCATGACCATATTTTAAGAAGAAATAAATCAATAAATAGGGTTTAAACTCTAGTTTTTCAAACATCAGGGCATAAATATTTTGTAGGTGAAAAAATACATTCAACATGGTTGAATCCATGATCATATTATTATTATACACTTTGAATCTAGAAACCTGATGTTAAAAAAACCTTCCACCATGGTGTGGTTCTTTTAATGTTCCGTTTTTTATCACTCTTCTGAGAGATCAATTAATCTCACACGAGATTCACCATAGCTTACCCAACACTCATTATGGGAATACCGTGTTGCAAAAGAATTATTCTAATGAAAAATTCCATGTTAAAAAGTGTATTACAAATATTATCCCCATTTCAATGTCACCATGGATTCTACCACACCT